>OX465282.1:0-727500 GCA_949987705.1 Thereva unica | reverse complement strand
TATTAATAATATTATGAACATTTTACAGTTTATTCAATGGAAAAAAATAAAAGGCATCAACTAAGAAATATGCAATAAAATAACCAGCTTAAGCATCACGCTTTTTTGTGCAACAGTCTCTTCTTCGCTTAGCTACCTTACATCCTATACTTTTATTTTCATTCTCGCGATCATCATTCTATTTGTAGCTTAATTCGTATAAATTATTTTATAATTGATTTTCATCTTCTTCTATGCAAATATCTTCTATAGATATGTTAGAGCACATTATTTCGGTACAGTTTGCGCACAAATTTGAGCATTTTGAACCATGCTTCCTGCACGTACAAGAAGTATACTCACACCCACAACATATATAGGCCCGATACGAATTAGAATGTTCGCCCTATGTACCATTTTCAAAAGCATTTTTAGCATTGTTCTCCAAACTTATATTAAAATGTGAGATAAACAAATTGTAGCCCCTAGCCTATACTTTCAGAAACCGTTTTGGGAATTTCAATCGGGCCACTCTGCTAATATTGGCGCAATGTGCAAGATTAGGGTCTATTTTGTTTATACTGCAATTATGCAGAAACTATACATGCGACAAATTTCATCTTTTGGCAGTTTAAAGTATATGTACCAGGGTATTATGTCCCAAAAAATCATACCCTAATATTGCAATGTAACAGAGATATGAGTTTTTGAAAAAAATGGCCTTTTTAAGGGGTTTTCTAGCTTTTATCGGCGAAAAATTATCCGATCGAGGTCTAGAAAACCCCATTTTGTAGGGTTTTCAATTCTCTACAAATATCCTGTTGGGAGTAATGTGATTCATCCAGTACTTTTTATTGTATACGCCAAAAACGGAAAAAGTACTCATTTTTGTTGCTAATTATTGTTTAAACAATTCCACATGAGTAAATTTTGGCTGGTTTTTTGGTTTTAGTAATCTATGAGATACCCCTGAAGTAGTAGTGCAAGCAGTTTGCTGTACAATTTTATAACACGAAAAAATCTCTAATGACTGGTCTATATGTAGCTATCTAGTCAGGAAATAAAATGCTTGGGTACTGGTAGAAAATCCAGGCGGGCATAGCAATATTCTTGGTAAGATTGACGCTGATTGATCCTCTTAACTATCTATGAAAATTGTAATGGTATCTACATCCTTGTACAGGTTCGAGTGTCATTGTCTGGCAGGAGTTTCAGATTGGCAGTACCTCCGTTTAATGCCTATATAACTAGCACAAGAAATTTTCTGTCTAAGGAAGGAAAGACCCCAGATAAAATATCAAACAATATTCACTGAACCGAACCAAATTGATTTATTGATTGATTAATTTATGTGAGCTTAAAGAGTGGATTTCAATTATTAAAAAAAGAACTGCTCAAAAATTCCCACCCCATTCCATCATCACCATCAACAAAGTTATTCCTTCATAATTTTAATTCCAAACATCAAAAATCGATTTCTGTTTACCCACGGAATGTTTCCCATATCATGCAAAACTCATAAATTATTGATTTCCATGTTGTCGCCGACGACGACGTCGTCGCCTTCTCCGCCGCCGTCGTCATTGTAGAAGGCACTCACTAAAAATCGAATGTATAGTTGTCAAAATTTTATAAGGCCAACAACGAGCGACGACCATATGCTACCCGAAACTTTATGTCCGGACACATGCTGTAGTGTAGAAACTCGGAGGCCAAGAGTCGACCCACGCTCGATGTAACACGATATCCCCCGCAACCCCTGTGTGTCTTCTAGCTTACTATGCCATGATTGGTTATCAAAATGCCGAAATCTGTTTAAATTTAATCATAATGGATAATGACCCTTCAGAGCTGCTGGGGACGGGGGTTGTTGGCTCCTAAAATGGCACAACACTTGGTCATCAAAAGTTCGTTCGTTTGTTGAATGGTAATTTTTGGCAGAAACGTTTACAAAATATTCATGGGATTTGTGTCTCCTGCATGGAACAACCCCCCACCCCCGCTAGGAGATATCTTAAAATTTTAAATTCTGTCATCAGAATTCGAATCAGAATCCATTAAGTTGGTTTGGGTTGAGTTGGGATATGCTTATTATAGGCACAGTAGTGGAATGGAGGACTATGATACGACGGCGACAATGTTTACGTTTACCTTTCTGCTATTTAGCAGGAACCGCTTCGTCACACACAGCGGTGGGCGGATGGTAGATTAGCATTTCTTGTCCACACGTCAGCTTTAATTAATTTTTCCTCCTTTCATTTGGCGAAAGAGCGACATTTATTCCCTCAGTGTTGGGGGCTGGGGCCTTGCGTAAAAAAAAACATTTTCAGTCTTTTGCTGCCGATGATGGTTGCTATCTGCCATGGTGTCTCCATCAAGGCTGCCGCTTGGCTGACACACGCACTTTTTCCTTTCTGGAAAATTTTACTTTTCTCACCACCACCACCACCAGCGAGGCTCAACCCACCCTTAATGCCTTTTTTGTGCGAAGGGTGGAAAGAAGCCTTGAACTTTCTGCTTCTTTGTGGCTAAATCCTGTCCCACCCACCAGGCACAAAAATGCCTCCACATGGGATTTCCATCCTAGACACACTCACGGCTGCTCTTTTGGCTGTCTTTTAAATTCCCCATAAAGGGAATACCGAAGCATAAAAAAGCATGCGGGGGTGTGTTCTTAAAATAAATATAGGGCCCTCAAGTTTTCTGTCAGTGACAGACAAGACGGAATAACTGAGAATCCGAACTCCACATGTGCCGATGACGTGTGCTGGATAGATATGAACGGATATTTGCCGGTGTGCGTTACACTGCGTCGCTGGTTTGACCTTCAGCTGTGAAACGACAAATGTTCAGGTTGCAGCAATCAGACCGCGGCGGCGAACAGCATCTTGTCGAGTCCGGCTTAAAAACGCACACACACAGTTTTTAGAGACCACGAATCACCTTGAAAAATCCGTTGCCAGCTCCGCTGGGCTTATCTTGTGTTTTTGTGCAACCAATCTGGTGGCCGACTGACACGCAAGCGGGCCGGGCCGTGAGCGGACCAAGTTGCAAGCAAAAATAAAAACAAGTTTTAGCGATTGCAATATGGAAAATCTCTCCACGGAGCCAATATGCATTCTTCTTCTTATTTGTAGACAGTGTAGACATCAAAAGTCTCTTTTCAACTCACGTGGAAAAAGACTCAAATTTCAAGGCATTTCCTGGCCTTTTGTTTGCCCTCTCGCCTTCCGAAAACGAGTTTCGCGGCGGTATTTTTTTGCATATTTTTTGTGTTGTTGCAATAATTTTAGCGCCAAAAATAGTAAGAAATGAAAATTAGTCACGGGACCTGGGGTTAGCAGCTCGAGGGTTAATAGGAATTCGATTCGAGTGCAGCTCGACGACGTTCAGGCAGTCAGCCGTCCAATGTGCTGCGGTGTCTTGTACGTAGCTCTATGAGAGATGTTTGAGACTCCATCATGGTCACAAGCATATCATCAAAGCAATTTGCCGTAAGTCCGTAATTGTTTTATTGTGCTCCATACTGGATTCTGTTTGTGCTTCTAAAATGAGCTGCGTTTTTTTGGATATGGAGACAATGGAGAGAGCTCGAGGGGGTCAAGTGGATCAGCACCACCAGTACAGCGCACACAAGTGGCTCGAGTACAAGGTAGTTGTGGATTGCCTCGTTAACATCAAGCGACTGGACTGGGTGAATAATACCCGGTGTATGCGGATGTTTGGGTTTTGGCTGTCGATGATAATAAGCATCGGATTAGAAGAGGATCCCGGGGTATATTAGTGGCTTCCATACAGTGATTAAAGAAGCGATTGTTATCAGGTGTGCAACAGAGTAATTTCTGATGGTATTTATAGGCTAGGAATAGATATGATCAAGCGTACTGGAAAATTACTAAGAAAAATATTAATAAATTCACTTTAATGGATTTGGTATTGAGAAGCTAGAGTTAGTGTGTGTCGCTGTGTGACTTGGAGTATGGCAGTAAACTTTGATCAATATTGAGACCTTGGCTTGGGAGTGGTTTTTGTAATAGGAGACTTTGGACTTGATGACTTATGAACAACACTACAGAAAAAGTTAGAATATTTCCAATCCTGTGTATGCTGGCATCATATGTTTCGATTGGGCTGGAACAAGAATAGAAATTCCAAGACGAAATATTAATGCTTTGCAGGTTTTAACATTTCGAAATTATTTCCTGTTGTGGCGGATGAAAGAGTGGTCAAGGATTAGTGCTGTGAGAGCTGGACGTGCTTATGGAATATATACGAGCCACAAGTCATTTGACTGGTGGTATTTTTTTATGTGAAAGAGGTGAAGCCCCTTTGTAATGTCGCAGGTTCTATTCTATCATTTTGGTTGCATTATCGGATAGCATGTTCTAGCAAGATCAATAGTAGAGAGAAGTGTTAAAGAACTGTCAACGACAACATGCGGCTGCCATCCAATTCGGTAACCGAATAGGACATGACTTTCTTGCTTATTATGCTTATATGAAAGGACAGGGAATTACTATAAAGATGGAGTCAGGAAAGAAGAAATGTTATCTTCCAGATGGGAGAAAAGGAAAGACGTACGCTTATACCGTGGAGTGGATTCGAACTACGAACCTCCGGAACGGTAGTCGGGCGCCTTAACCACCAGGCTACCAAGGCCGGTAGGTGACCATATGGAACTGTTCTATATACCGAGGGGGCAAAGAATTCTGGCAGGCTTGAAGTAAATTGCTATCGCGTCGAGTGCACGGAAGTGGGTAATTGAGCACTGTCACTAGTTATCTCCTTTTGGGAGTAGTTGTATAGAGAGCACTAAACTAAGAAACTCCTTCCACAACGAAATTTTGTTTCTTTCCGTAGTCGTAGCACTTCTATGGACCGATTAAGACTCCCAAAAAGATATGACGAAGTAATGGCTCTAAACAAAGGCGTTGCGCTGACGGTCTTCCTAGATACTAGGGCTCTAAGTAGACCTAGCCTAAGTAGCCCTTTCTGTAACTGGATCGACTCTATGCTGAGCACTCGCAAACTAAAGGTCTCTCATGTTGAGAGGTCTCTCGAGGGTACTACAGCAAAAGTTTGGAGAAGTTTCATCTCCACTTCTCTGGTGCCTTGTTGTAGATGAACTTCTAGAGCTGCTCAACGGCCGTAACTTTTTTGCCCAAGATTACTCTGAAGATGTCGTAATAATAGTTATAGGTGAAACTGCAGGTGCCATGTCAAGGCGCCTACAGCAGGCACTAGATCTGGTTTCTAGCTGGTGCGAGAGCGTAGGATTAAAAGTCAATCCCGACAAAACGATTCTGGTTCCTTTTACCAGGAAACGATCACTACCGGGACTTTTGGGACCTACACTCGCAGGCAGAACTATAGGCTCTTCACAACAAGCCAAATATTTAGGAGTGACGCTAGATGCCAAGCTTAACTGGAACCAGCACATAGACACTCGGATGAGCAGAACGCGCAGATCTCTGTGGGCGTGCCGCAAAGCTTGTGGTTCCACATGGGGTTTGCAACCGAAAACCATATATTGGATATACACCACCATCACTAGGCCCATGGTAACTTATGGAGCTCTAGTTTGGTTGCACAAAACGGCGCTTGAGGGTTTCATAACCAAAAGGGGGCCTCGGCAGCTTAGGGAGTAAGGCGTTTGGCTACTATCCCAGAGGTCCCGGGTTCGAATCATCGCCTTGAACGCTGGAGGTCCGCGCCTGGACTGGCCAACTCTAAGCGGTTCCTTCCTGTGCCGCCCCCTAAGACGTCCAAGGAATTGTTATGGCGCAGTAGGAATGATGTCAGGACACTTGTTAGCTTGATTACCGGACACTGTGCTCTAAATTACCACTTATGGAGGATAGGAAGTGCAGAGAACCCCACATGTAGGCTTTGCCTGGAAGAGGATGAGTCTGCCCTCCACGTTCTCTATGAGTACCCCACAATAGCGAGGAGCAGGGTTCGGAGTCTCCGCTCAAACACTCAAGTCTAAGCGACAAGCCACTACGCAGACTGCTGAACTTGTTCAAGCGTCTGGCCTACATATATGAGGTATAGGGGTTGTAGTACAATAGGCCAAATGAATGGCCGCAGTACCTTTGGACCCAATACCTCACACAGGAAAAAAAATAAAAAATGGGCTTACGGCGGGCGAATCACAGCCCCTTGGCTTTTTAAGGGGGATGGTCATAGAATGTTTACCCATTTTTAATAGAGCACATACGGCCTCACGACGGTCAAACTTGACAAAAAAAGTCGAATGGCGAAGAACTAAGATGTACACGGCGGGCATTTCACGGTAAATTGAGGTTGAATTTGTTTTGTGTCTCCTGTAACCGGCTTTCTGATGCCCTTCAAATGGCCGGGGACTATATTTCAATCATGCTTGGTTTTCGCCCGTTGTAAGGCCATATTTCATTTTAACTCGGGTTTTCACAAAGCAACTTTAAATGCCCACATTAACATACAGGCCGCCGGCAGGTCGTGGCCTTTCAAATCAGGTCGGTAGGTACGGCCGGATCAAAGCCCATCAGTCTGATTGAGGGGTGAGAACTTGAGGCATCCGCTTGATAAGCCGTGGACATAAGTTAAGGTTTTGTCATCCTCGTTTTCACCAGTGGCTTATCTATTTTATCTGGCCCTTAAACAGAACTCAATGATTAGAGACCTACATCGATTGCAGCCTTCTGAATGTGGCCACTATGCTAGATAGCGAACCTTTCCCACATTTACATACATAACATGAATTTGTTATGCACCAATAGGAGAGTAGAAGGAGTGTACTTCTGTTCGTTCTTTTACAATATGGATTAGCTCTTTTACTTAAGCTACTTCTTAACTATTACACCTACCGACTTTTTTCATAAGCCATTCCCCTTCCCTTCTTTCATTATCATCATTAATTTCCATTAAACGTTTTGTAATACCATAATTGAATACTACGCATTTTGCTTTACGATCATGTTGTTAAGACCCAATCTCCCCATTACTCTACATTCACAAACCTCCACCAGCCCAACGTAATCGAAGTCATCAGTTTCTGTTAAAGCTATTAACCCATTCAATATCAGTGGCAAATACCCATTCATCACGAGATGCAATATGGATTTAACGAAAAAACAAAGCACAAAACCGCACAATCCCCGCAGCGGGAATCGAATCTGTGCCTCGTAAAACCGCATGTTTCGTAGTTTCATATGCATATACATAAAACAGACCAAAAGGAGGCTCCGCCGCTGCGAAATTGCTCAAATGAAAATGCGCGATTCGCAACTCTTTCGCCGCCGCGTATGGAGAAACAAATTGGATCACATAAAGACAAAAAAGACGATCAACTCCCGCCCCGCTCCCGCAGCTGCACATTCAATTACCTTGCTGCACACGCTCCAGGGTCCTCCAACCTCTCTCTTCGGGAACTTATGTCCAGGAACGTTGTTGTTGTTGTGTTTTGCAGGGCGACACTCGAGAAATCGGTGACAGCTGCAATCGTCATTCTGGATGGTAAAATGCATTTGCAGTTAGCTACCACACCACAACAGCGCTGAGGGTAGCTTGGGGTTGAGGTTATAAGGTGTCAGCCACAGTGGATTTGGACTAATCTGAGAGAAGGCAGGAGGATTTGGGCGTAATTAAGTCGGTTCCGCTGCAAAAGAACTGCAGTTAAAACAGGATAATGGGGATTTAGTGGTGGCATCGCTGCACAAATTCTGTGTTTTGTCTGTGTGGCATCATCGTCCCGCAATGAGGGATTCTTTTTGTGGGATTTTAATATGTCGTTGGGGATTTTATGGAACTTAAAACGAAAAAGATGCTCTTTACGGAGACTCACGAAAAAGCATGTCCCACAAAACCACGAAAGACAATTTCTTTTCGCTTATCTTTAATCTCCTCAACTTTTGCCTACTTTAACACTGTTTTTTCGTTCTCCATATACAAACATAATTGCAGCGCACGACGGCGCCAGCTGTGATCGCTTCTATTGATTAAAATCTGTTCAATGCCTGATCATTTTCAATGGAAGTTAAGTGTTCTGCGCATGCGTAGGTAGATTAAGATTACTGAACCTCTATTGCAAAAATCTTCGCCTGTGGATTGTGCTTAGTGAAATTTATTTTTCATGCAATTTTCAGCTGAAATAGCCTTGATATGTGATGACTTGCACTAACAGCACGTACTGTAGTGTTTCTGTGCCTCAGCTATCGATAGAGAGAGACGCATGCTTTGGTTGTATCTATCCATCATAGCGCGAAGTGTTTGTTGTCTTTGAAGGAGAGCTCTGCGGCTTTTCGTGTGCCGAAAGTGGAACAATAATTATTCTTAGGCTTTTGTTTATAGATCGAAGTGGAAATTGTGTTTTTTTCCATTGAAAATGTTTTGATTTGAATGTTTGTGATGGATTGAGCCATTGTTTTGTGTGTTTTATTGTTGTTGCAGGAAATGATTTGCATTATTTAAATTTTCGATAGAAATTGCGTTAGATAAAAGGTTTGGAAAGTGTGTTAGGCATCAACTGATACTAAGTGCTAGTTCCGCACAGTGAGTGCTCTAATAGGGAGTACTTGGCTATTATTATAAATTATTCGAAGGATGTTCAATTGGCCACCATTTGTTGGTCTCCTTTTTTTCACGCCCAAAAGTGGTCTTAGGAAGCATTCCCTCAAAGCTCTATTAATTCGACTGGTCTCTGTTTTAGCTGGGTCCAAGGAGTTTTCACAACTTGGACTATTGTACTCCCTGCACATCCTATATGTTCAATTTGTAGGCCAAACCACTTCAACAGGTTCTGTAGTTCTTCTTAAGCTGTGCAGCTAAAACATGTTTGGTCAATCTAGGTCGAGTCGAACAACAACAGCTTGCTCCTCGTTATCGCGGGACAGAAGTAGTGTTTAAGGAACATCCCCGTCAAGAAATGCCTGTTGCCTGGGAGTCTTTATAGGTGGAAATTTAAAGCACTGTCTGGCGAGCAAGACAACTACTGTCCTGACATCTTTTCTTCGTGGTCCAAGTTATCTGGCCACGTTGTGAGATGTCCCAAGAAGAAACCACTTTGAGTTCATCAGATCAGAGTAGAGTCCTCCAGTGCTCGGTATATTCCAAGAGTCAAATATGATGCCATAAGAAGTCTTGGAGACGTGCGTGTATTTCTGGCTTCAATTTATTTCGCCTGCTATTGCTGATCCAAAATAGGTGGAGATTGAGCTTCTTCTTCTTTTAATTAAGTGTTACGAATATTATCATTTGAACCTAGTATATTAGACAGGCCTGGTATCTCAGATTAGAGATTAGCCGCTAAGACTAGTATGCCCGAGCCAGACAACGCCAAACAACGAAATCCTACCCATCTCGATCGTGACAAAGATCGTGAAGGACACACTAGTTCTCTTCCAGGCAAAGATTACAGGCGCAGTCTCTGGATATTAAATCAATCAGTGTTTTGATCATGAAATTGATGTCTTTAAAAGTTAGGCGTTTTTACCAGAAACACTGGTTTCATTTGAGTAACTTAGTCAATTTACATTATAAACAATGAAATCACTCACAGATCTGCAGATCCGTTTAAAAATAACATGGAAAAATCGAGTGGAGGTTTCATTACTAATAATAGGACTATATAGAATATGGAAGAATATGACATGACTAGGAAGGATGACTTTAATCCAAATATGATTAAAATCATGTGATGTACTATAATAAACCTTCTGAAAGGCGTTATCCTTACTAATATTATAAATGCGAAAGTAACTCTGTCTGTCTGTCTGTCTGTCTGTCTGTCTGTCTGTCTGTCTGTCTGTATGTTACGCTTTCACGCCTAAACCGCTGGACCGATTTTGATGAAATTTGCAACAGACATAGTTTAGACCTTGGAGACGGACATAGGCTATTTTTTTTTTGGAGAAAAAAGGGTTGAAGGGGGTGAAATGGGGTTCAATAAGTTGTAAGGGGATTTATTTTCTTTACTTTTTTTCTATTGTATAAAAAGTAACTGACTGAAAGACAACGCACAACCTAAACCGCTAGAGCTAAAGGGCTGAAATTTTTGACAGTGCATCCCTAGCGATTTTTCGAAATTCATCCCCTAAGGGGGTGAAATGGGTTTTTTCCAAACCGCTAAAGCTATAAGGCTGAAATTTTGACAGTACATCCCTATAATGATGTGGACATCCACTAAGAAGCGATTTTTCGGAATTCATCCCCTAAAGGGGTGAAATGGGGTTTTTCCAAACCGCTATAGCTATAGGGCTGAAATTTTGACAGTGCATCCCTATAATGGCGTGGACATCCAGTATAAAGCGATTTTTCGAAATTCATCTCCTAAGGGGGTGAAATGGGGTTTTTCCAAACCGCTATAGATATAGGGCTGAAATTTTGACAGTGCATCCCTATAATGGCGTGGACATCTACTATAAAGCGATTTTTCGAAATTCATCCCCTAAGGGGGTGAAATGGGGTTTTCCCAAACCGCTATAGATATAGGGCTGAAATTTTGACAGTGCATCCCTATAATAGCGTGGACATCCACTATAGAGCGACTTTTCGAAATTCATCCCCTAAGGGGGTGAAATAGGGTTTACTCAAACCGCTAAAGCTATAGGGCTGAAATTTTGACAGTGCATCCCTATAGTGATGTGGACATCCACTAAGAAGCGATTTTTCAGAATTCATCCCCTAAGGGGGTGAAATGGGGTTTTTCCAAACCGCTATAGATATAGGGCTGAAATTTTGACAGTGCATCCCTATAGTGATGTGGACATCCACTAAGAAGCGATTTTTCGGAATTCATCTAATAAGGGGGTGAAATGGGGTTTTTCCAAACCGCTATAGATATAGGGCTGAAATTTTGACAGTGCATCCCTATAATGGCTTGGTCTTCCACTATAAAGCGATTTTTCGAAATTCATCCCCTAAGGGGGTGAAATGGGGTTTTTCCAAACCGCTATAGATATAGGGCTGAAATTTTGACAGTGCATCCCTATAATGGCTTGGACATCCACTATAGAGCGACTTTTCGAAATTCATCCCCTAAGGGGGTGAAATAGGGTTTACCCAAACCGGTAAAGCTATAGGGCTGTAATTTTGACAGTGCTTCCCTATAATGGCGTGGTCTTCCACTATTAAAGCGATTTTTCGAAATTCATCCCCTAAGGGAGTGAAATGGGGTTTACCCAAACCGCTGGAGCTATAGGGCTGAAATTTTGACAGTGCATCCCTATAGTGATGTGGACATCCACTAAGAAGCGATTTTTCGGAATTCATCCCCTAAGAGGGTGAAATGGGGTTTTTCCAAACCGCTAAATTTATAGGGCTGAAATTTCGACAGTGCATCCCTATAATGGCGTGGACATCCACTAAGAAGTGATTTTTCGAAATTCATCCCCTAAGGGGTGAAATGGGGTTTTTCCAAACCGCTATAGATATAGGGCTGAAATTTTGACAGTGCATCCCTATAGTGATGTGGACATCCACTAAGAAGCGATTTTTCGGAATTCATCCCCTAAGGGGGTGAAATGGGGTTTTTCCAAACCGCTAAATTTATAGGGCTGAAATTTAACAGTGCATCCCTATAATAGCGTGGACATCCACTAAGAAGCGATTTTTCGAAATTCATCCCCTAAGGGGGTGAAATGGGGTTTTTCCAAACCGCTATAGATATAGGGCTGAAATTTTGACAGTGCATCCCTATAATGGCGTGGACATCCACTATAGAGCGACTTTTCGAAATTCATCCCCTAAGGGGGTGAAATAGGGTTTACCCAAACCGCTGAAGCTATAGGGCGGTAATTTTGACAGTGCATCCCTATAATGGCGTGGACATCCACTTAGGAGCGATTTTTTGAAATTTATCCCCTAAGGGGGTTAAATGGGGTTAACCCAAACCGCTGGAGCTGGCTTTAATTTTGACAGTGCATCTCTATAATGACGTGGACATTCACTAAGAAGCAATTTTTCGAAATTCATCCCCTAACGCAGTGAAATGGGGGACATAAACATGCCAATCTCTGCTTCAAAACTTGCAGATTTGTTGAGCAGAGGTGATATACGCAGCAATTTGTTTACCATATTTATTAAAAAAATGCACTATAATAAACCCTTTTAGGGATAATGACAGCTGACTTTTTTTTTTGTTTTTTTTTTTGTAGGAAAACATTGCACATAATAAACAGTTTTTATTTATAGGCGTTGCAAGGCACGCGGGTTTTATGCTAGTTATTAATATAAATGGCAATTCCCCTATGAGCGGAAAAAGTGTGCACTAAGGTATTCCCAGACACCTGATATCGATTCACATCCTCATCGGCTCGATCGGTTGTTCTGCTAACTCCAAAATACTCTAAAAACTCACCGCAAAATCGTTTTGCATAGCTTGGGTGAACTAACCTGCAAAGAAAAAGAAAATTCGAATTACAAAATTGTAAATTTATTAATGTAATTATTAAATATAGTTTAGAATATTTTGCCCCATCCAGCGGTCGATATTGCCCCCATAATGACTTCCTCACACGAATTTTTCTAACAGAAAAAATACATATCACCACCGCGCAAACATAAAACTTGCATTATTCATTATCACCTGAAGATGTTGTGTAATTAAAATGTAAATTGAAGCTTATACCCAACCCAAGTGTGTGGCCCCAACATAGTACCTTTGCAGCACATACTAAAAAAAATATAGTTTTCATTTTTTTATGTAACCTCCTCTTTAATGCGCCACCATCAGTCATCCATCAAGGGGCACTCGAGGGACAACCGAGGCACAAATTGAATCCAGAGTGAAATTGTCACATATCTCACCTGGTGAGTGAACGATACGCTCTGTTACCGCTTCTACATATATGTGACATGATGTTTTTTTTACCTCACCTTTGCGCTAGCTCAATAGAAATTTAGTTTGGTAGCGTTTTTTATTTTCGAAAAAAAAAGTTGTATTTTGAGTATCTTTTGTGGCATCTGATGACATGATGACAGCTTTGTGTAGAGATCATGCCTTGCAGCTACTGTGGAACTATGCCGGCGGAGGAGGAAGGGCGTGTGTGTTGTGCATGTTAAAAGCTGTCAGGGAAGATTCATGAGAGATGTGTGACTATCATACAATTGAGGTAATTATAGGATGCTTTGAGTTTTTCACAGGTAGCGATTTGTTTGGTTGTTTTCTATTCTTGTTTTTGGGTTTTTTGATTTTTTTGGGTATTGTCGTTTGGTACTAGAAAAGTCGAGGTGGATAGTAAAATTTGGACTGGCATGGAGGATAGACTATTTTGTGAGGAAAATCTTTATCGTTAACTTAACAATTTTTCAATTACGGTTTAATCTTATTACTTGAATTCTTAACAATTTTAGACAGTTGGTAATATTGCGAGGTTCAGTCTATACTGCCATTTTCTGGTACGACCTTCTGGTGGGTTCATGGATGCTTTCATTCCAAAGTATGATCGTGCCAGGATATCATTGGATACAATTACGAGAATCATTGAAAGACGTGGGTGGAGAGTTGTGACGCAACCCATTCAAAACAGAATTTTATGATGCCGATAAAAAGTAATTATAAATAATAGAAACACAATTGCAGTCATCATTACCATCTTGATTCTCATTCTTATAATGCTAATGAAAAATGACGAATTGATGACATGCACTAATGCTTAATGGGCACCTGACGTATCATTGTATGATAGTGATAGACGTATCAATAAAGAAATATTTAATTAGGAAAAAACTGGTCTTATAATACCTTTAGAAGTAATGAAATACAAGATTGATTATGAAAAAAATGCCATAAATCATATGCAAACAAGCCAATACATTGCAGATAAAAATGATGAATTGACATTTTCTAAAAATCAAGCGTAGGAGACAACAAAGATGAATGTTATGCAATTTTTAATTAGTTCCAGTTATGTACTATAGATTCATCAATAAAATCAATAAGGAAGATCTTCAATAGGTGCTATAAACAAGACTTCCTGCAGCCGTTTAAGTGTTTGGCTTAAATGGGTCGGTTCCAGAAATGAAGTAATGCCTCTGACTATCTAAGCACGCATACAAGGAGAAGTTCACTACGATGACGCTGCCGGATGTAGTCCTCAAACTGAAAGAAGCAGTCTTCAATAAAGGAATTTCCCTGGCGACTTTCGTTGTCATCGATGGAGAGTTCGGCAGCATGTCTTTTGACACTATTGAACAAGGGGTCTAGCAGAACAAGGTCTATGCAGGACGTTTTCCTACTGAGTCGACTCCATGATCACTCATTTTAACAAGTCTCTGAAGGGCACCATAGCAAAAGCATGTTCGCAGAGATGGTGGTGTATTGTCAGGAAATATACCAGTAGGCAAAAACAGGAGGAAATGGATAGACTCTGTGATGGCTGACGCAAAGGTAACCGTCAAACTTGGAGAAATGCCATAGAAGAAGACAAGACTCGACTTAAGCTGTAGCGCCATTGGATGGATGGATGATGCAAGATTTTATTTGAGATAACTGATAATTTGAACTATTTTTCATTCGGTGGGGTCTTCTTGTGTGTCTATATTCTAAGGTCTTTTCGGCGGTCAGTGTTACTTGGCTCGTACGCCGCAGCATTCGCCGAGTCGCGCGTTTGGCTGGCCGGTGGCGGATAAACAATTGAGGGGCTACTATTCTACTTTCTGGTATTTGCATAACCGCGTAAAAATATTTGTGTAGGATTTAAACCTGAACCAAATATGACGTGCCGTACGGTAACCGTCCGAACATGAGTGTTCATATTGCACCGACCTAAATTAACTTAATGAACTTGCATATATTCGATCGTTAGAGTACGTACGTCTACGGTACGGCGCGTCATATTTAGTTCAGGCTGTAGCCATATCTTAAGGCCCACATTCACACACAGGTTGCGGGCAGGCCGTGGCCTGAAAGTTTTCGCCTTGAGGCCAAGCAAGTCTCATCACACAGTCACCGGCCACCAATTGGATGGGGCCTGCAGTCCAAGAGACAAAAATCTTTGTGTGTGAGGGCATTTATGGTCAGTTCGTTCCGAAAGATCTGAGCTTCCATTCAGTCTCAAGCCGTGAATTTACGGAAGAATTCCCGCTGTATCCACTTGGGACGGCGCGAAAAACATCCATACTCGTGTTCGCGGGTGTTCACGGCCTGATTCTAGAACCGCCTTGAAGTTTTCGTTGAGGCCATGAACATTTTTGCACTTGAATTAACAACCTGTATGTTAAACTGTCGTCTTCGCGCCTGTCGTGACTACACACAAGCCACGGCCTGTCAGGCGAATACCTGAAGTTCTCATCCCTCAATCCGACTGAGTAATCTGTGGCCGTCATCGGGCCGTGCCTGCCGACCTGGTCTGAAAAGCCACTTTGGCCTGTAAGTGAATGGGGGTCTTTAGTGGAGAAACATGTTCTAACATGTTAATTTAACCCAGTTTTCTCGCAGTTTTACACTGTTTCTTGAGTAAAATAAATGATGTGATATTTGCGAAGACCCCCTCTCCCCACGCGGGATTGGGTGAGATTGGGCTCTACTCCCTCTCTCCCCTAAACTCCTCACGTACTTAATGGACAGCTCCTTGGCAGCTTGACTCACATCTTGACAACTTGTGGTATGTTCAAGCCGAGTCGTCTTTTATATTATAGTCAGCCTTTTATTTTCTTATTATTGATATAATTTTATAAAAAATAATACGCCTGTTGTGTACTTATTACAACGAAAAAAAAACCTCATGATCTGTAGCTTAGCAGAAAATCAGCCTACGCCCTAAATACAATATCAAACAGAATTTCTGTGATAAAGAGGAAGAATGGAATGGGTCTTTCCAAGACTTGCCATCAAGTTAGTCCCAATTTTCCAGGAATACGATATCAAGAACGAATCCGGTTCAAAATCCAATTATATATTTTTATTAGCTCAATAGGAGAAAATATAGCTAACATCAATAAAAAGTCCAGCGAAATGGAAAACTTCTTCGGAACAATAAAAAATAGAAAGAGAAATAACTTCAATTCTCGTAAACTTTTCCTCAAAAACAACGAAAAATGAACTGAACCGAAACATTTAGAAGAACTTCTCTCTGGCAATCAAGTTTCTATTTATTTGTTTTCCCCTTCTCCCATTCAATATTAAACCAGAATAAACAAAATAAAACAAGGAAAAAAAGGTAATTTCGTTTTTACCTAAAAAACAATCCCAGAAATTTTCATCTAGATAAACATCTCAGGACGTAAAACAATTCCCAACTTCTCACCGGCATTCCTCCTCCTCTCAGCTAATCATCCCTCAAAATTTACCTATACAAACCCCTCAAAACCACAAATTCATCTCATTGTCTTTCTTTTTTTATTTATTTGTTTTGTTTTTTGTGTTTTTTCTGACTCACTGTTCGATACCGATAACAACAACAGCAGCCTTATCATTACCACGATGCGAGTAGACTCATTTCCGCCTTGAGGAAGAGCAAAAAATAATTCAAATTTCTGCACACAATTTCCACACCGAGTGAAAATGCAAAGCTTTTAGATAAATTGCGCGCCCCCTTGCTCCACCATCCCCCAAGCCACCCCTACGCACATGGGCTGCTTAGTTTTATTAGCCAATATGTGGGCGATAAACAAAGCGTATTTTTTCCAGATGCCGACAATTCCTTGTTTCTTGCTCGTCTTATCACAAGCCCTTATCTCGGCGCTCTTTTTTTCGGTGCGTTTCTGTGTTCAAAGTCGCGTTTCTGTGCGATTTGAATGGTCTTCGAGAAAAAGTCTGATTGCAGGCGAATGTTGTGAGTTGATAAATATAAAAGTTCAGAAACACTTTCTCACCCACAACCCTGTCCCGGTAGGGGCAGACAAAATCCCCCCATTTCGAGTTTTTATTTTAGTGTTTTTGAACTTCATAAAACTCGGAAATGCGATAAGAGACCAAATTTGGAAATGAACGTTTTTTCCCCTTTCAACAAGTGAAGACGATTTCCTGGCTTTCTTCGGATATGGGAAAAGAAGTTTTGATATGGATGGTGAGATGGGTTGGAAGTAAGTGGATATCTTCCTCGTGGGCGCACTTCAAAATTTTTAAGTGTATATTTTAAAGGTGTGCGGTTAGATGTAATTATGCTGAGGTGGAAGGGGATGTCTGTGAGATAAGCATAAACTTGAATTTATGTATGGGAGGTGATAAGGCATTCAATTTGAAGACAAATTTAGATTTCTTACTCAAATAGCAAAGATAACAAAATTTTGATATAGAAATAACAGTCGTTTATGAATTTAAGTGAATTAGTGGAAAGTAAAATCGCAATCGAAGTTTCAAAATAGCCAAAGACAGGCTTAAGTACGACATAGAGGGTCGTCCAAACGCTAGATAACCATACCGATAAATTTGTCGTGCAAAAGATACATTGTTGCATAGGCCGTGTAACCTATTCCACATATGGAGATCAATGGAGACTCAACCAACACCAATTTCCGGCTGTTCAAATAAAACGTTAAGGCAGTTCTTTTGTACGGTTGCAAAACATGGAAAGTCACCCAAATCATCACAGGGCGCCTACAACTTTTCGTCAACAGATGCCTGCGTCGTAATGAAGAACTATGGCGCCGTTCCGACCAAGAAAGGATCGACGACCAAATCAGGCGAAGGAAATGGAATTAGATTGGCCATACCTTGCGACGCGAAAACGAAAATCTAGGCAAACAGGCCCTTGACTGGAATCCGCAAGGATTCCGTTGAATCGGAAGCAGGCCGGTGCTCGGGGTTTTTGCGCCCGGTGTACTATACGATATTGCGCCCCATAAGCTGTTCATTTTTGAACGCAATGGACGCTCGCTGGATAGGAGAAATAATTGTCATAGTTTGCGCAAAATGTAATAAAATAAATAAATTACATAGAGAGTTTCATATGGCTCAACATCCAACCAACAAAAATTTGCTAAAAACTTCGTTTGCGGAGAAGAGAGTAGGAGGGCACGATGGGGTGTGCAGAATTTTGGAGCTGCTGAATTCTTTCACTGAATTTTTGAATCAACTTTCTGACAGGTGAAAGGCTGTTGCTGTTTATTGTCTCCCTGTTGTTAGCAAAAGAAAAGAGAAGAGATAGCAGAAGGGAGAATTAGCGTTAAAAACAACAACAAGCTGAAGCATTCTAATATAATGTTCGTTGGGAAAGTTGGCTCTTGTGAAACCACATACGATTCTTCATCGAATCGAGAATGGACGATTATAGCCAATTTTTGTTGGTTGCAAAGCAGCCAGATATTACTAGACAGAAGGTGTTATCCCGACTGGGTCATTATGTATCTACACAGGTGGCTCAAAAATTGGGAACAAGTTGTGGTATCTTTTCCGAGGCAATGAATATAGATACCTCTTTTCGTCTACTCGACCATTGAAGCGTGTTCCAAACGGCCGAGATTTTTCTCTCATTTGGGAGATTGCTTCTGATTCTCCAAGACGAAGGTCTGTTCCTTCACTTCTCGAAGCTAAAATCTTTGGAAACTTCCTGCCCGGGGACAAGTAAAATTTCCCCGTTTTTTTCTTGCATGAGAAGCAATGAGCATGACAGGAATTGGGTAAATTGGGTAATTGGAATTGGGCTTTAAACTTTTTTTTAAGTCTTAATTTCTGAAATTGTGCCCCCATCAAATTGCGCCCGGTGCGAGTGAACCATTCGCACATATGAAAGCGCCGCCCCTGATCGGAAGACCTAGTGGTTCCCAAAGTGGTCTATATAGACCCCCAGGGGTCTATGACAACCTGCAAAGGGTCTACGTCAGCGAAAAAAAAATTTGGGGGTCCATGAAATGAAAATGGGGGTCCACGATAGTGGGTCTCAACATACACTGATAGTACCTATTTACTTAAATTTAGTCCAACCAATCTAAAATGACCCCATGTAATTTTTGCCAACAGGAAACAGAAAATATGGTCATATAGGAAAACAAAATCTAATAAAGATAGCGTTTTCTTTTTTTGAATTTGGAATGGCAAACCTAACCTAAAAAGTATAAAAAACGCTTTTTAGCGAATAAAAGAAAAGCGTGATCTCGGATCAAAAAAAATCAAAAATTATAAAGTTGTAGCTGTTCAAATTATCTTTCGATTGATGTTTATTGAGTTATAGCCCAGCGGGAAATGGAGTGCTCCAATAGCCATGTTGGAGCAATCCTTAAAAAGCTTGCAGCGCTCCCGTTCCCATACCAGTTCCATATACTTTTTAACATTGCATGTCCTTGCAGGGGAGCATACGTTTTTATGCTCCTCAAAAGCGTTCAAGGAGCACTATAAAAAAAACTTTTTAAAAAGGAAATATTCATAGACGCCTGTGGATATGTGATCATTCGGTATCGAAAAGCTTTTATTTTGTTCATCTTTTGCAATTGCTCTTTTCTTTCCATGCCAGCGAGTGGCTTTACCAAAGCAGTCCCTCAACTAAATTCAAACAATTTCCAAAGCTGAAAAATCGAATCGAACGAAAGTCCGGCTATTGAGTAATGCTAATGGCAAATTTTATGGTGACGAAGATAATTGCCTGTTTCCTTTTTTTCTATAAAATTTATGAAAACTCCAGTAAAGCTCCCTCGAAAGCATATTGAACAGCGCTCCAAATAACCTCCCCTGCGCAGCGTTCCCAATTTTTCCCGCTGGGAGCTTAGAGCACAAAACATAGAGAAAAATGGGAAAAACTGTCGAAAATCAGGTTTTTTTAATTTGTTAATAACTTTTGTTTAACGCCACTTACATATTTGTTATTTGGTACAAATATCGCTTCTTAATGGCTGAAATAATGGTGTTATTTTCGTTGCGAAATATTGAACAGTTTCCTTGAAATTTCTCTTTTTGTAAAAAAAGGCGTTCTTGTAAAAACGTTCCTCATGGTGCATGGATTTCGATGGATCAACGTTCAAAAGTTTAAAATTTTCTTCAAAGATTGTACTATTATGTAAAAGTAAAAAAAAAGTCGATTTAAAATGCTTACAATGCTCAGAATGGCCCCCCAAAAACATATTAATAATGAAAAAACAGACTCAGAAAGTCTAAAACTTAACATGTGTTTTTACTTTAAGTTTTTAACACTAAACTTCACTACAGTTAGAAATTTGCAAAAAATTTATATTGATCAGGTAAGCAGGGGGTCTACCCAAAACCGAAAAGCATTGGAAGGGGTCTACGACACAAAAGAGTTTGGGAACCTCTGATAGAACAACGTCGAGGGGGGGCCCTACTAGCAGAGGCCGGAACAACTGGGAGATCCTGGTCAGAGCTGAAAGCTGTCGCGCAAAACAGAGTCCGCTGGAGGGCTATTGTTTCTACCCTATGTCCCATGAGAGATTAAAGAAACGTAAAGAAGAAGTAGACAGTCAATTATCTTGGTGACCATAAAGGATACCATCAGCATAATCAGTAGGTTGGTTCTTCTTCGATTGAGTAGAAAGTAGACGTTGTTAGTACTAAGTTGGGGGACCACTTGGTAAAACGACACAAGCGTTTGGAATAGTCTATTAGCCTAATCGAGCTCCTTAAGGGCTCTAGCAATACCAATTGTATACCACCAATGGTTAAAAAGCCTACGGCCATCATATACCCCTTAAAAGGTAAGTGGCTGGTGTTCGCCCGTTGTAAGGAAATTTTTAAATTATACTCGGGCGGTCATGCTGTGTAACTTGAAGTGCACAAGCTTTTGGGATTAAAACGACGTATCGAAGCGCAAAGCGGTCGTATTGGTGGCAGTCCAACACCTCATTAACAGCTGTGCTAACTTCCCTTCGTGGCGACACTATTGAATTTTTTTTATGTGGAAGTCTAAGCTCAGGTGTCATCCTTTGTACTACCAGTCCGTCATGTCGTACACGTTATGGTTAGATGGCTGGTAGCGAGCTTAGCTCGAAGAATAGATGAGATTAAAGGGAGTCTGAGGGGCGCATGAGGAGATAGAGATGAACCTTGCGTTTGAACTCTTGGATGTTGTATGTGTTCGGGAATACTAGCTGTGGGAGGTTATTCCACAGTCGAGTTGTTCTCGAAAAGAAGGAATTTCTAAACTGATGTGCGTGTGAAAATAAGGGATGTAGACAGTGACGATGAGCCCAAAGACACAATGTGTGCTTCCAATCAACCCAAAGCGCTTTTGGGATTAAGGATCACATAACTAATTAGCGAATTTGTTGGCTTACTTCTTTTAACCCAAATTACCAATTACTTAGTCTTCTAATATTGCAATGTCCCTAGATAATTGAAAAACTTTACCAAACACATTATTTTCACTCCCCGAAAAGTGTATGATGACACAAATAATCACCGCGGAAACGAAATTGAAATTAATTTTCCTTAAACTGCAACAAAACTTCAAAATTTCCACCAACACACCACGCCGTACAAAGAATTACAAATACAAATTTTCCACCTAAGACTGGGGCTTTTTTTTTGTATTTCTGCCTCTATATATAAAAAAATAAATCATGATTAATGGGATTAGCTTTATAAATGGCGCTCAAAATATACCTTAAATGAATTATTAATATATGTCACCCCAAAAAACTCGAATCGAACGCCTGTCGTCATCACACCAATAAGATGAATGTGCTCCAAACAAATTGGGCTTTGATCCGACAAAAAATCCCCGCTCTCTCCGCACGATTTAACGAACTATAGACACGAAATGTTGAAGAAATGAAAAGATATCAACCAACAACAATATAAACACAGTCTCACCGTTTGTCGACCAACCAACCATTCACTATTTTTGTTTGTTAATATTATTTATACAATTATTATTCCCTGATAAAAAAAAACAACTCCTCAAGATCGGTCGAGACCATAACGAATCTTGCTTTGCATATTAAATAATAGTAGTAAGGCGCAGAGAGGTAGGGTGTTCGATGGCTGCCGCTTGAGTTGCATACACAAACTACCGGCATCGATTAATGACATAATTTGTATAATTTTTAGATCCATTTCAAGTGGGTCCTACGCGCACCTCTACCTCACCAATAACTTGTCCGACCACACTTTCCACATAAATATGTGCTGTGCTTGTGGATTTTTGGAACTTCGGTGGAAGGTGGAGGAGTGCGGGTATATTGAATATGCATATGTCCTCCTGGGTGCATCCATCGCTCATCGGTGAGGCATGGGCTCAATTCCATCCCTCATAAAGTATAAAGTGAAATAACGCGCTTTTCATCATATCATAATCATTATCATCATCGTCGTTGTCAATAGAAATTGTCGTGAGCTTTGTGTAACTAGCTACATACTATACACGCTGCTATAAACTGGATGGATACTAAAGAAGCAGAATGCAGCCAGAATGCACTTTGCAGGTAGTTGAATAACAATGGGGAATCATGTCACTGCATCTCGATGTTTTTCCTCTCTCTACGACGACGTCTATAGTGTGTGCTCATCGATGCAATCAGCTGGTTTAGGCGATGATATCTCGCACTTCACCACGAGTCGCAGAGGTATACTATACTTGCACTGTGCAGGTTACAATAATGAAAATATAAATATGTATAAAGGTGTATGCGTTACTTTTATGTATATAAATGTGTGTTTAGCTGCTATGGGAAATGCATCATGCTGTGTGCAATCTGTGTATAGTCAGTCTCTCTCTGCTGCTTTGTGTATAGCGAGCGCGAGTTCAATGACATGCGACTTGATTCCAAGACGCGCAACATATAATATTCAAGACGTTGTCGTATATCGTAAAGATGGCCTGCTGCTGCTGCTGGTGCACTGTACATGCTCACTTTGATAGTGGAAATGGGTAAGACCGACTAGCATTCTAGTCTATAAACGCTCATGTCTCAAGACACATTGCTGAAAGAGGGATATATAGTGGATGGAGCACATCTTGATGAAGGAAGACAATTGTGGAAATTTCTGTTTTCTAAGAGTGTTGAGCTTCAACCAACAACGACGCATCTTCTTTTACAGCACGGGGATGTGTGTAAAGGGCTAGAATAATAAAGAAGACGTTTGTGCAGCCATGGTGAGAATAAGACGAGAAACGGGTGCACTTTTCCCAAGAGAAATGTGAACAATTTTTTTCGTCCATCCATCCAACCAAGAAGATTTATTATAATAAAGAAAAGCAAAAGATATCAGAAAAAGGATGGCAGCACTCGTGACTAATATGTGGATGGATGCATGCATGACAATAATCAGAAGAAGTCCATCAACATATCCCTATATCTATACGAACATAGGGTGACACAAACGAATTCATCTTCTATATTATTATTATTATTTTTTGTGTCTTTATACTCTCAGCCCAAGAACAAACTCAATGCCTCACCATCAAACATACAGATGTGGATCACACTCGATGGATTGTTGGCCTAAAGCACATATAGAGGACCACGTGGAATATTTTCTTATCAAGATTGAAAGATTGTGTTTGCATACAGTTTTCTCGTCATATAACTTTGAAGCTTCCCCCCGTCATATTGTGGTGGTCGTGGTGGTGGTGTGAGATATATAGAGGGTGGCTTTGATAAAATGCTTTGTAGTCACCCTCTTTTGTGTGTCTAACATATGAAATTCTCTGAAACCTATGGAAATTATGTGACATACCATAAAAAAAAAAGAAAGAAAAACTACACCATCAGGAAATGTTGAATGTTGACATTTCTCCAACATTTGCTAAAGGATAATAGTTTCTCTTATAGTTTGATAGCATTTCAGGACACTGAACTTTTAACAGAATAGCAAAAAAAAATATAGAATAGAAATTAAAACCACAAGGAAAATATCGATTTTAAAAATAACGAGAGCAGGTATTGAGTTTGAGGTAATTCAGGACGGTGTGCACTGTTGGTAGCCAACTTAACATGTGCCCATTTAAAATTAAAAAAAAAATAGCAAACAGTTGGGGCTGTGTATCAAAAAAGTGAAGGTGTCATCAACATCCGGACGAACAGGGAATTTGAGAGACAGAAGGACAAATAAGTTTTAGCTCTCTTCGCGCGCCTCACATCTGAGCCTAGCCGGCGTCGTAGCCTTTAAGACTGAACAAGGCCATCGCTAGAAGTAGATCCGAGCACTTCAAAGGGTTGTGCATATAAAATGGTTAAGTCAGTGGTCCAACGCAAGCGCTCCCCGCCGATCACCTGCTTCTGCTGCTCCAGAATATAGTATACGTCCTGTTTTCACAGAACATGCGCACGATGATCTACCTACCCTTCAGGTGTGAACCTAGAAGAGGTACCTGTGGTAACCGTAGAAGGGATTCTGGACGTCACAAAAAGGATAGCCATTAATGAGGCCACTGGTATAAATCTTATACCGAACAAAATGGCTAAGTTAGCAGCTATGATAGCACCAAACAGGTTCGGTGAAGTCTTCAAAGCGTGGTTGAGAGATGGGGTTACCCAGAGCGATGTAAACAGCAGAAACTCGTGCTCCTGCCTAAAGCCGGTTCTACACGATGCGGTGAACGTTCATGCGAATTTCGGCTTCTTACGTTTGATTCAATACCGACAACAGCCGGAACGTGTCCAAACACCAACTTTGGACGCTTGACCTTAGACACTCGTATTTCGGGCATCGGCCACACGATGCCTCATACCACCAAGGGACCAACGGTGGAGGGTGTTCATAGCATCGTTTAAGTCGAACAAGCCTTTGAGAGGATCCATCGTCCTATAGACCGATATGTCTTCTAAGCTGCACAGGAAAAGTTTTCGAGTGGGTGATCTGTGACAGAATACTCCCTAGCGTCGGAAGGGAAAGAGGCCAGTCGGACAAGCAATTTGGCTTCATAAAAGCACGGTCAACGACTGATACAATCAACATAGTGGTGGACATAAGAAAAGCCGCCATAGAGAAAAATCACGACCGCACACAGTTACCCTTGAGGGATTGATCAAACTAGGCACACCAAAGTACGTATAGTGCGAGTAGTAGTAGGTTTGCAGGACTGCCAACAGCAGAAAATGAAGGACCAAGTCCGAAGATGAGGCCTGCGTGAGAGCGGGAATGATCCCCATAGTTATACTGGCGAAAGAAGGCGTTCGTCTCAATGGCCCAAAATATGGTAGAGAGACGACTAGAACGGTACGGCGGCAGATTCCGTTCGTAAAAGTTTGAAAGGGAATGGCAAATGAAGTGGAACAAGTCTGTTAAGGGTCGTTGGATCGTTGGTCCTGAGGGATCGTGGGAAAGTGATTTACGATTTCACGCAGTTAGTGAGAGGACGTGTAGGATATAGGATATACCTTCATAGTTTCGTGTACGATGACTCACCCCGGCATGTCCAGGGATTCAGAAAGACAAAGAAGCCGAAGACGAAGAACTGACCTAAACCGGCAACGCAGATGGTTTCGTAAAGGTTTTTTTTAGTTAATTCCGGAGTTAGAATCCCACCCCGAGTAAAGAAAATGCCTTACAACGGGCGAACACCGGCCTCTTGGCTGTATAAGAGACATACGATGGCCATAGAGGTTTCAACCATTTTTAATGGGAGCACTCCGTCTCACTCCGCGATCGCCTTCGAAACGAGGCAGTTAGACAAAGATCAACAGGCACTGATCTAAGAAGAAATATAAAACCGCCGACTACCATTGTTTGGATATGTTTGCCGAATGGGTGAAAAACGCTTGCCACGTAAACTTTTCTGGCCTGCAGACTGGAGAATTCAGCGATCGACACCGAAGAAAACCTGGCTAAAGAATATCGACGGCGACTTAAAGAATCAACGATTATCAGTCGATACCGAAGCTTGAGACGTCGCCAAAAACCGGCAAGAATGGAAACGAATCGTGGATAGAGCTCGAGACCCAGCGGCACCGACAGGCGTATCCGTTGCGGGGCGTCCCGCTCGGACCGCCAGCTAACGGATCAAAGAAGAAGAAGCTCACACCGGCAGGCCGTGGCCTTTAGTCCAGGTTGACAGTCACGTCCCGATGAAGACCATACATTACTCAGTCTGACTAAGCGATAAGGATTTGAGGCATCCGTCTGACCACATGACTCCTTCCAATTTAGCGTAGCAGGTTGTTAATTCAAGTCCTTAAATATTCATAACCCCAACGAAATTTCCAGACTCAATAGAAGTTCTCCAGGCTCGGACTGCTGATAAATACGCATAGACATAAATATTGTTGTCTGTTTTTCTGGACTGCAGGTGTGATTATACTTGGCCTCAAGACGAGTAACCTTCAGACTATGGCCTGCCTGCATTTTAATTTAATGAACATTTTCGAATTGTCTTAGTGCCACCAGAAATCTTTTCACGCGTGCCATAGGTTGCCGACCGCTGCGCTAGTCATCCACATAAATAAAAACACTCATGGTACTTTTGTGGACCAAATATGTTGAAGAACTCCTACAACATCCAAGAATTCCAACTCACAGTTCATAGCTAACTCCTTCAATATCTTCCTGACACCTCATAGCTCCAAACCTTTTCTATTCCCCGTACTAAGCTTACTACTAGACATTTAAGCACGACGTGAACGACATGACGAACTGGTAGTATATAGGGTGACACCAGAACGGCTAGACTATCACTTAAAAAAGAACGACTTTTCTACAACATTTAAGAAAACAAAAAAAATAATCAGAGCATGCCCAAAACAAGGTCGCAGACCAATCAAGCACCTGCCGTGTTTTTTTATATTTTTTTCGTCGTCTTCTTTGCCTTATCTTAGTCGCTGCTTTGATTGTAGACTAAACTGGGCGTAAAATTGCTGTTGCGTAAACACGACTGGGTTTCGCGCTTCTACACCTCTATCTAGCTTTATGTAGTATCTTCCTAGCGAAACTTTATGAATGGGCAAAGACCTGACCATCAACAAAAACGAAAACAGCGACCACTCAACAACAACAACAACAACTGGTCTTCAAGATTGCCAATTACCACACTGTATAATCGCCTCTACCTGTCAAGGTTGTAATCATAGACATCACTGGACGTTATTGGTTGGTTTCGTGTAAAGTTTTCTTTCCGCTTTTTTTGGCCGAGAAATAAGTTCCTGACCTATTAGCAAATCGCCACTAGTATTTTGTGTTAGTTGAGGCTAAACCTATTAACTAAAATCGCTGAAGATGATTTTTGCGGATGGGTTTTTCATTTCTCAAAGATTACTCCGAATTTCTCAAGTGGAGACTTTTTATTTTCATTTAAAAGATATTTATGCACGAAGGCGATAGTTTTGAGAGGAGATTGAATGGTGGACGAAGATTTATATAATACAAGTGTTTCTTGAGAGGCGTCGTCCATCTTTATGTTGTAGGCGATTGAAAGCTTCTCGCTCTCTTCTTTTATTCAAAGTGACACTTTTTATGGACACTTATGGCGCTCGAAGTTGATTCAAATTAAATTATGGAATTATATCTGCTTTTTTGTTGCTGTTGTTATGGTTGAATTTATTTTATGTTTATTGATGAGACAAGAGTTTTAATAGCGTTGTCAATTGGGATTTATTAATGCTGTAGGAGAAAACTTTCTCTTTTTATTTTCATATTTTGTTTTGTCGATGATAAATAAAATTTTCTTCGGTTCATGATTCTCTGATTTACTTAGATGTATCAGTTAGGATACTAGGAACATTTTTAAAATTAAAAAAAGTAGCGAGAAATAACATTTTGTTCGGTTTTATTTGATAGAAAATGGCCCGCTTCTTTCAATCTACTGACTGGGATTTGTGTTTCCTTAGTAACAACTTCAACTTTTCTCTTATCAATTTCAACAGTACTTATCATTCAGACAGCAATGTAGTATATTAAATAGATGGGCCGAAGGAAAATAATATATATGCCGAATAGATGATTTGATTGGGATTGATCCTACAGAACAAACGGTTTATGCAGGAATATCTACAACCCAACCAAATGTAAAACAACTAACTGCATATAAATCTATGCCAGTACTTGACTAACATTTAAAGGCCTGTGGGCTCCATGTGGAAATCGAGGAACATGCCTTAAGGGGGACTCCCGTACTTTCCCTATGTGGCAAATTTCGATTCTTGAAGATCACCACATAAAATAACTTTTATCAGAGGGGCCTTATCCCTTTTTTTCAGAGGGGCCCTATTAGGAAAATCTCATTACAGATAAAATGGGGGAATCCCAACACGATACAACGGTTGAACCAACTTGCATTTTCACTCTGTCGGCCAACGGCTATAGTATTATACACGCAAGACAATCGTGTGCGACCGTCATATAGGAACGATATCGTACCAACCGTTGCCCCTTTACGTCTTTAAAAAGGTTTTATTCTTTACCGTTAGTTTTACTCATAAACACTGACATATAGTAATGGACTGCTAAATAAGCAAAATCCCATACAAAAAAGTGGCACCAAAAACTATTGCTGACTCGCTCCCACGTTAAATTCCAATGAACTGTAATCGTCAGCGCATATCAGCGATGTAAACATAATAAGAAAAAAATAGACAGGTATAGTTTTCGTTCTTCTGCCTCACTCTTGAGCTATTTTAAAAAGTCCGTTAAACAGAGAAAATAACTGTCACAGTTTTGGAATAAATACATTTATTTAATGAAAAAACTGCTAATAAATAGAAATGAGTGATGGAAATTAATTTCTATTAATTATAACAGACATATTATCACTTATTTTCGCCTAAATTCGAAGAAAAATTTTTTGTTTACATGAAAAAGGTTTTCTATTTCTGGAGAAAAATGGTGCCATTCAGCATTGTCAATCAGCAGTCCATTACTATATGTCAGTGCTCATAAAGCTTTAGTTTTTGTTGTTCATATTTCAAGCCATTATATTGATGGCCATGGAAGCTGTCATTTAGCATACGGGTCGGGATAGTCGGGTTCTCGTTCGATTGCGGAAGTCAAGCAGCATTGGACGTGATTAGTATTGAATTGGGGGCCGCTTGCGAAAATTATACTGTGCGTTTAAAAACATAAAGCTTTCGACATCGTAGCAGCTATTACCCGCATATCTATGTCGAACTCGGAGTAGAGAAAGTCACATATGGGCTCTTTTTTTTATGTGACAGACTAGAGGCTTAGGGAAAGTCCCTTTGTACTGTCGACAATCTATTTTTTATTTTGTGATTGCCTTTTTTTCTTCAAAAAAATGTAACGAACCCAAGCTTGAGAACCAAAAGAATGTCCTAGAGCAAACTTGGAGACGTAGCAATTTGAAGACTACTGGAAGAATTTTTCAATAAGCTCAAGCAAGGACTCTAGTCGAGGAACATGTACATATCACGCAGCAGACGACTCACCAAGGAATTGAAAACCCTCCTGCCTCCACGAGAGTGTTATACCAGATTAGGTCGCTGATTCATCCCCTCTGACTACAGATCCTGCTGTTCGCTTACGCTACTTAAATAGAACAACTCGACTGTGGGATAGTAAGGGGATGAGTGACCCGAATAAAGTACTGAAATCCACCACTGAGATGAGCCTATAATAAATCAGGTCAAAAGGACATCATTTTTGTGATGAATTCCTGAATTTTCAACGAGTTTTGTTTTATTAAAAACTGTTGACCATTCACCCAAAAATAGAACTTGATAAACTCCCAATTCAGGCACACAATACATTTTATTTTTCAGAACTTTAGTACCAAACCGTAATCCCCCCATTGGTAAGCGAGTTACATACATAAATATCTGAAAAACGCCTCAACATCCACTTCCTCTCCAAAACTTCTGGATTTAACCTCATTCTTCGCCTGTAGCAAGCAGCCAACTACAATTAAAGAAAGACCCCAAGAACCAATCCCACTACAATATAAATCTCCAGAAATATATGCCAATAAAAATGGAAAACTTCTGACTTCTACACCCAGTCCCATGGCCCCCGAAGTCACCATAATTCGGTCGATGAAGGACTACCCAGAGAAATCCAACTCACCAACCTCCTCCAGCGCTCCCAGACCTACGTCAATAGAATCTCTTCCATCCGAGGTTACAGCGCAACAAGCTATGACCGAACTTTTATAGATTTTCGCTGCTCTTCCACCATCTTGACATTTTCGGGACTTGAGTAGCTGCAAAATTACAATTTTCATTTGTTACAATAAGAATGGAACAAGAGCACCACCTGGACACCTTTTTTCTTGCGGATTTTGTTTTTTTTTCTCAATTTTTCTTGCGTGCTGCTTGAGTTTTAACAGTGGCACGACTTGCAGCTGGCAGACCTTTTGGGGCACGAGTCAAGAGGTAATACAGGAGGTCATTTCGGGCTGGTTATGGACAAGGGGGGGGTTTAGGTGAGAGGATATTATTTCGGGATTTAATGGAAATCATATTACTTACCTTTCTTCTGGGAGTCTCTTCAGCTCAGCCATGTCGAGTTCCAGCCTCAGATTAGCGACTTCGCACAACAGGCGATCTCGGTCTGAGGTGACTTCCTTCAATTTGTCCCGAAGGGCGATGTTTTCACGAATTAATTCTTCGACATTAATTCCAGCACCGCCAGAAGCAGCAGCAGCTGTAGCCACCGCTGGCATAATAGCAGATGTTATTGCTCCACCATTTGCGGCAGCGGTAGCCAACATCAGCCCCATAGACGGGGCACCATTGGTCTGGAGCGGCTGCTGCTGCATCATGAGTTCCAAACTGGGCGCTGTCGAGGTCGATGGTGTTACAGCCGTGCTCGATGACATTTCACTATCACACATTTCTCACACCTCAAGAAGCACTCAGAAAACTTTTCTCAAATCACTTTTTTTCTAAAAGAAAATTCCTTTGGCCACTTTTCCCCCCGATGCTAAATAAAATTAATTAATTTCTTCGATTTTAAATTTCTTTCTTCACTTGACAATTTTCGGCACTAATATAAAAAAAATTCCCCCATTAAGGACATGGGAAGAAGAAGACACACGGCACCCCGTCGAGAGGCTGCCACGGAAAAGGATGAACTTTTTTGGCTGGATTTTCACCCGATTTGGGATGTTGCAAGCACAAGGAATTTTCACATTTTTATTACTGATCCGGATTTAATACAGATTTTCACTAATCGCCATTAATTTCCATTGAAAATGGGCGCGAAAGATTTTCTTCTTCAGTGCAAACCGTCCACCAGCGCTCGGCTCTTGTAAACTCCGTGTGCGGCTTCCTCAGAACAAACTGGAGAAATGTGCGCCGAGAAAACAGAGCCGAGTGTGGTGTCGCTTCGGTGTGTGCGTGTGCGAACGGGTGTTGTTCCAGTTGCTTTTTTGTTGTTGCACAAATGCAGTAAATCTGCTACGGTTTTTGTGTTTCGATTTTCATATTTTTTTAACATAAATTCTCGTTAATCAGCACAAGTCATATTTTTTAATTAATATTTAAAAATTAATTATTATTATTAGCAGGTAAAAACACACCTTTTCATAGATTTAATCACTTAAGAAAACATATTTTCCGCTTTTAGTACTTTTTACTCGGAGCACGAACTCATTGAACTTTGGTATCAGATGACACCGACGGCGACTGGAGTCTGCTTGTGTAGAAAACCGGCTCCAATCACGCGACTCTTAACTTTTTCGTTCTCCCTCTCTTTTCTTGAGGGAAATTAAATTTTTTCTGTATTGCACAAATATTTCCCTTGAGGATTTTTATTTATCACAAAAACAGCTGATGTTTGAGCTTTTATTAATTTATATTTTATTTATTTTATTAATTTAATTTCATTTTTTTTATGCGTCTATATTAAATTATGTTTTTATATTATATTTAATTAATGTAATTTTTTGTTGAGATATTTTGTGAAATATTGGATTTAAAAAGACCAACATAACCTTAAAAGTTAATGAAGATGGTCTTGGGTTTAAGCTTCCCATGTTGCGACATCTGCATGAGCATAGGTGAATTTTTTGTTAAAATTAAGCTTTTTTTATTAAATTTTCGCCAGATGACAGACAGATGGCTCTTGGCATTGCGAAAAACCAGTAATTTTAAATTTAGTGTATTTGCCGCCAAAAATATTAATTTTTAATATTTTTAATTCCGTCGGGCACTTTGAAATAAAAAAAATGGGCATAAATACATTGAACGCATTTAATTTGAGAAAATAAACAGCTATAGAAACAAATGTGAAGGAAATTGAGTGTTTTATATACCACGAAGTATGAGGGCGCGTTGTAATAAAATTCTTTGCCGGTAGGGCATTGCACTATGAGTAAGACGAGGGGGGGGGGGGGGGGGGTGGGTAAAGGGCAACTTTAGGAGTCCTCGAAGGTTCCGTCCAAGGTCCCTGCGGTTGATTATCGAGGAATGATAAAGTTCTGGTGCAAGAAACGAAAAGCGGTAGCTTTTGGGTGCTTCGTTGGCATTGGGGTCGCGGTAGGAAGGCGATGTGACGTAATCGAGATGTTCGCGATAGAAACCACATGGGAGTTGAAAACATGGCTCAGGAAGGCTGGTTTAATGTGCACAATGAAGTAGTGCTAATCAGCAAGCGGAGGAGGACAAAGGCTCGATTTGGGCTGTAACGCCATTGGACGGATGGATGGAATCAGCAAGGGGAAAAATCTGAAGACAATAGCGGTGAAAGTAGGTCCCAGACAGTATTTAGGAGTGACTAAGCAAAGGCTCAGCTTCGAGGTGCACTTGGTAGGCACGGCGGAAAAAGCTGCCTTACATAAGGGTACCCAGGCCAAAGCCAGCGCTTTCTTATCCATAGATTCATAGCAAATGTGGAGAAGTGGGTTATGAAGGAACATTGGGAACTTATTTAGTTCCTGAGTGGACATAGTGGTTACAGGGCATATCTGCACTAACCTTCAGGTTGGACGAAACACCGTTCTGGCTTGTCCGGAGCTCGTTAAATGCCGGAGGTTTGCGAACCACAGAACTGTGCGGGAAACAGCCATCAAGGTGCAGCTAACTAGGATAATATTCGAGACCCTATGATAAGATCGGAGGATGTGTGAAAAAAGATGGTGGCAACTCTATAGGTTAGAGCCTTAAGCAATGCGAGGCTCAAAGATATGAAACAATTGTAGTAGAGATAGCAGCCGGATAGCTGATCCTGCCCCCTGACTTGGAAGAATGGAAAATAAGGAAGAGATCGTTTTTAGGGCAGAATGCGGCCCACCTTCCGCCCCATCTACCGGCACTTATATAACCAGTGAATTCGCCGAAATCACATTTTCTCCAGAACAACACAGACAATAGGTAGCTAATCCGCAAGCGCCCAGTCTTAGCTAAAAAACCAAAGTTATGGTGGTCTGGCCTCACCAGGTACCTACACCCCTTCTGTGGTGGTAGGGCTTGCATGCCTCGAGGCTGGAGAAGTAGCAAGCCGCCAAAAGGCACACCCATGCCAACCAGGCTAATTGCGACGAGGGCAGACGAAGCTAGGTACATTCCCCTTCCTCCCCATTTTTCATTTTTTCTTTTCCCCAATATCGAGCCAAGGTGCCCAGAGTACAAATTATCCTGTGCTCATTCACAGTGACCAGTCTGACAAAATACCCAGCAGGAAAATCAGTAATTACTGAACACAGTAATAGGTGTTTTCTTGCAAGAATCAGTATGGTTATCCTCACGTATTACAATGTAATGCAAAAAGTAGTAAATCAACCTTTAAATCGATATTTCGAACATTTATTCTTTTATTTTCTCTCTGTTTTGTTTGCCCATTTGACACATTTCCTTTGGAGCTGGTTTGATCTTGTTTTCAATTGTGTGCGGGATTTCGTCATTCTACGTCATTCGTCGATTACCGTCCTAGGACATCACAATGGAAATGTAATCGATTCCGTAACGCAAAAAGTAATGCAAAGAATTTTTCGGATGGATTACAACTTCGATGCCACAACCATTACTTTTCCTGCTGGGTAAAGTTCTAGTCGATTGTTGAGGAATACAACAAACGGGTGCCACTAAAACCAAGCCAACCGTAAAACCTCAACGCAAGCCAAAAGATTTCGATCTTCTCCAAAAGAGAAGACCGAGCGAGAAGACACAAAAACAAAAGTTTCAGAGGGTCTCTCCCCCAAGAAAAACCCTGCTGCAGCAAGATTTGATCACAGCCAGGCCCAAGCTGCAGGTATGTAGATCAGAGCCAGGCCCAGAAAGGCGAGTGAGATGGTCAGAGATCACCTGCAAGTAACCTTGATGGACTAAAGGGCTTTGGGTGGACGCATCAGCCCTGAAACTTGGGCGGAGGTGAAAGCCAAACTATCGGAGATGGTGTTGGACCATATCTTCGTGGGCAAGGGAGGAATAATGCCCTGCTATAACTCCTGGCGGGTAAGCAGAGGATTTAGAGTAATTAAAAAGTTTGTGACACATGCGAGGGCAAGAGTGTCAGGCGAATCCCTGCTGCGGATACCCTAGAACTCGCATCTGTTTGCCTAAAGGAAAGCTGGACCCTTGAGGAGTTTATCCTGGCTCAAAATGCTGCAGTTCGTATTAATGACTGAGTGGTGATCAAAGCAGAGGAACTGGATGAGCTGATGGCGGGTTTGAGCTTGAAGGATGGCGCGAGGAGCACCCAGGAGGCACCGACAGATGCTTGGAATCGTGGAGATCAATCCCAACTCTCCAAAACAGCCACAAACACACTCTAGATTATCCTAAAGGAGAAGGTGGCCTTAATATAATACAGGAGTCCTTGGTGCGAGGATGGGCAATGCAATAGCTTTTGTCACCGCTCAAATCAAGGTATATTAAGATCCTGCATCCTGGTAAAAAAGGCACATCAAAGCCTGCCTACCAGTGCGGAAGGCAAAGCCACATAGGCTGAGGCTAAGCTGATTTGAATGAATAATGCCTCGTTTGAAAGGGCTCGCTGCCTTGGCATTCTTCGGACCGTTTTTTACGCGCTTTTGCTACGGTGCTCCAGTTTGGATGAATGGAGGGAGCCTCGTTGGAAAGGGCTCGCCCTCAGGAATTCAGACCAGTTGAGTTTGCCAAAAAATACCGAGGGATTCGGGAATTATCCCAACTTTTGTGATTTCCCCAACGAGGTCTGCAAAATGCCCATTTTTTTCGAAAAATACTGGTCAGGCCGGGGTGTGACCAGTATCTGTGATTTCACAGACACCCTGGGAGATCCCTTTACAACTAGGCATCACTCCCTAAAATTAATTATTATTATATTAAGGTCTTTTTGTTGATAATAAATTTTGAAATCCTGTTTGGCAGTTTATTTTCAATTTTATACAATAAAAACCTATTCCCAGAACAAAATAGTATTGCCAAATTTTATAAATTACATAAATTCACTTAAATAAACCTTAAATAAGTCAAATTAACTACTTTAATTAAAGAAATTCCAAAAAAAACAAAATTTTCAATTCCTGAAATCTCAAAAAAATGCATAAGAATCATACTGATAAAAACTCAGTTTTTAGGCCGTTTTTGCGTTATCATCAATAATCTTTATTAAGCCTATTAATATTAAATATGTATTATTTGTATATTCTATTATATTTTTAATTACTTAAAAACATAATTGCACAATTTTTAATTGTTTAATTTAATTAAAATTAACAAAATAAACTTTTGAAATTATCAAATTGCTCTAATTTGTATAAGCATAGTCAAAAATTGCATAGTTGCAGGAGTCTACTACTTAACGAAATAACGAGGGTTTTCTGGTAGCCGCAGGGATTCTGTATGATATGTCAGAAACTACAATGCGAAGTGTCAAAGTTTTCTCATGCAAAGTTGCGAAACTTGACATTGTAAATTTATCCATTAGATAGAGGATCCCTGCGCTTGCCAAAAAACGTGAATTATAAACCACGATTAGACATTAAACTCTTAAAAATATGCAATTTTCCACGTTTAATATTTTCAGACCGATTTCAGAAAAACAGAGGTCGGTGGTTAAAGTAAATTTGGGGCCTGGAAAGCTTCTCCAGTGACTCAAGGCTCAGGGCGTTTCTCCTCCAGAAGTCCCTCGAAATATTGGAGAAGAATGAGAGCCATTTAAGATGCAGCTTAACTGAATAGTTGTAAAAGCCTTTCCCCAGAGAAGGAGTTTCGTAATCTGAACTAAACTGGTGGAGGGTTTGTATTTGAGGGGATGGGGCACTGGCAGTGGCTTGAAATCAAGCACATCAATTTCCAACATTCCAAAATAGCCACAAAAAACAAAGAACGGAACATGAACGGGCTCTCGGGCAGACACCTTTTACAAGCGTTCTGATTAAGGTAAGCCAAGATCCAGTATCCTAGTTAAAAGGCACATCAAAGCCTACATTGGCCGAACTTCAGTTCAACGGACTTAATGGTATGTAGTTAGTTATTGTAGCTTGAAGGGAAAAGGTCTTTACTTACTACTCACCCTATATGGCTCTTGATCTGCCTGCACCCCTTCGGAGGTCATGGCGAACAGCATGAAAATTACAAAAAATGTACGCCATCTGTAGGGAAAACGCCACGACCTTTATTTTAAAATTGATATTTATTCAACATGACCTCCAAGAGTGCAAATTTTAGCTTCCGGCTGATCATCACTCCCAAGTATCTTGGGGCGAGCTGTGAGCTAATGATCTGTTCCCATACCTTGATCCTCAGTTTTGCGTTTTGTGCTCAGCAAGCGTAGGACCAGCGCTTTCACTCCACCTTTTAATCTCCAATCGATCTTATCGAAACGTCGTTCTATGACCACTTCTCCGATGTGGTCCGCGGGAACTGCTCCTTTTGGGAATCGTAGCCTCAACACATTGTTATACATTGTGATCTACAAGACAGGGCCCAGGACAGATCCCTGCGAAACTCCCCTTGTTGTCCTGTATACCGTCGACCCATCTTCCTATTCACAATGAAGTGCCCTACCTTCTTTCCTTTTTAGATAAAATACCAAAACAGGTTGTGGGGGATGGGGTGGGTTTGTATGGCTACCCACCCGGACCTAATACCATCCCCCGGCACTGCCTTCAAAGGCTGCTTAAATCTATACAAGAAGAAAGACATTGCCTCAGCCACGAGAGACACTTGGCAGCACTATTGGGAATCTATCAAGAGCCTAGGAGACTCTGCCAGATTATGCAGGATCCTCTCCAAAGAACCCTTCCGTCCGTCCTTTATAAAAAATAAGAATGCAGCTTATACAGCTTGGTGGTCATGTTTAACAGCAGTGCGTGGCTCAGTTACGTCGTACGAGAGTCAACTTCACCCCAAAGACAGGAAGAAGAGGTTACGGATCTGATTGGTCAAACATTCCTAAGTCTTAAGACCCTGGAAAGAGTCATCGGCTCCCTCATCCGTCAATCGGTGGATGTGATTTTACTGCTCCCACCTTAACATGCCTATTTTAGAGGTGTGGTTGAGTGAGAGTTATCTTAGTGTGTGTGGTGATCTTGGCCTTCTATTAGCCAAAGGTAAAATTGCTGGGTGTAATCCTGGACCCAAAAGCAAACTGGAAGTCTAACCACGAGGAAAGGGTTAACGAATAGGCCTTTACGCCTTCAAAATGGCCATTGTAGTCATTGGTCCGGTGGTGTTCTCTTTCGCCTGCTTCCTCCCGACCTTCGCATCAAACACCTAGCCCCGTGCAGTAGCCTTAGAATGTGGGAATCTGCGGTCTTAACTGACCCATATACGAGTGTATTGCTGCTACAATACAGTCAACGCCGGCGCCGGTGCGGTGCGAACTCATAATGAAGCCTAGAACAGCTCCAAAGCCAATCTTCTGTCAAATAGCAGAAAGTGTCAGAATGGACATGCTTGCGACTAACTATCCTATCCGTAGACTCACTTGATCACGGAGTAACTAATTGCCGTGCAAAAGGAATCCTTTCGAGAGGATAGACGGGGGCAGTGCTCAGAGCAGCCCAGGTTCAGAGATGACGGACCTGCGAGAATTCGGCCACGGTCACCTAGGTGGGAGGTGTGATGAGCTGCCTGCGCAGTCATTTTGTGGTCGGGTGCTCTCCGGTGGCAGTAGAAGACCCCACTGACATTATGTTGAAAGGATTGACCCCAATTCTAACAGGATCTTAAGCGTTCAGGAGTGGAGAGTACGTCAGAAAGTCTACCGCCCACCATTCAAGACGATGATATTCTCTGTGGACATCTGTAGACGAGCTTATGAGGACGAGTGGCTAAATTGGCAACAAGTTCGGTTGGTGATCGCTTAGGATCAGAACGCCAGAAAACCCTCGACAAGGCAAACTTTTAATGTCCCCTCAGCTACCGGTAGCATCCCGCGAGGTACCGCGACTATTTCCCTTCGATTACCAAGGGCACAGATACCCCAAGATCGCCAACTGAAGCCACGCAGGATCAACGGGGAATGGAAGAGGGAAGTCGCTCGAATGACAGGATAGTGATCAGTATATTTCATGGGCTGGTGGTGGAGGAGCCTCACAGGTGACTAGTAAACAATATGAGGACCTAAACTATTCGTCACGGGACGATAAAGGCAGTAGCCTATCCGATCCTGCACAATGTCTCTACAGTAAATGAGATCGCCGCGATGGTTCTTAGAGAGGCTAGCTAGTGATCCAACCGTAGTTAGGGCCGAAAAGACAGAACTGATGCTTGTATACAAAAATCCCCGATTTCAGTTTGGCCACAATTGATCGTCGAGCACTGAACCTGCCCCGGTTAACTAAGAACGTGGGGCTTACTTTCGAGTCGAAACTGAAATTGAGACACCTAACTGAAAAGATAATGAAGGCCGGCAAAATTTTTAACTTTAACAAGATATGGGACCTGGAACCCCCTAGCTTGATAGGACCAATGCTGTCCTAGAAGTCCACTTGTGGTCGCCCGCTTTAGCAAAGAAATATAAACAAACCACAATAGGTCAGGTTCAAAGAATGGAATATCTAGGAGTAATGGGAGCTCTTTTTAAAACTCTCACTATAGAACGAACTTAGCTCTCAATTTGCTGTCACTTGGTCTAAATTTCAGGTCTTATATGTTCGTGTGCACAATAGGCCTCACTTCGCCCTGGTGTCTACAATATTGGTTGTCCCAGTACCAACCGCTTTCTGAAATCGAAGCTCGGACCTTGGGGGCTATAGTCCAGTGGCGGTTCGTAAGGTTCAGGATAAGGGAAGCAATGCGCAAGGTGAACGATAAAAGTATCTAGGCCTTTAACTAAAAAAACTGAAAAATACCATATATTGGAGTCAGATAAGCAAAACATAAGGAATTGTTTGCAGTCTAAAAAATTTCGTTTGGAACATGTTAGTTACATCGAATACTATACGAAATGGCTAATTTTTAGCTCTAGCAACCAAGTTATCGACCATTTTGTGAAAATTTTATAATTTTGGTTGTTCTATCTAATTATAGATGCGTATATCTCGGCAGGTGTAGGTCGGAAAAAAGCAAAAGAAATAGAAGCGTTCGTTATGATATTGGCTATCAGCGAGTACAATATGAAATTTTTATCTGTACACAACCTCAAAAAAAAAACTTAAAAAACTGCTAGCTAAGTTTTAGTGTTTTGGTTCCAAAGTTATATTTTCAAGAAAATTTGTTTAAACTTCCAAAAAGTAAAAAAAATCGAATTGCATTTTTTCGTTATTTTTTTCGAAATATTTTCGCTGGTAGTGGGCGTTTTGCGCCTTTTTTCAGATTCTGTGGATAATTAAAGCCTCCAAAGAAAAAGCCGTTGAAAAACTGCAAATACTACTTTCATCTCATTTAATTTTTCATACAAATCCATAATTTTGGTTCAAAATCTAAAAAAAGTAGTAATGATAACACCCTGCATACCTCGCATACACCCCCTACACCCACGCTTACAATTATTACATTCTTCTTGCAAAAATAAACTCTCAGGCAACCCGTGCTCATAGAATTCATAAAAATATTCTCTATCCCTTTAAATCATCTTTAAAGAGAATCATAAAAAATATAATGGAAGCTACAAAATTATCAGCTTATATTCAACACAACCCTCTGTTTTCCAATTAGAATCAACAGTATATAAAGAGAAACTTCACCTATCCTAGATCTCTTTTTTCTTGACTCAATATACAAACGAAAATTCATATTTTAAGAGTCAAAAACAAAATTTTGAAGCAAAATTTTAAGAGAAAATATAATATTGCTCGAAGCCAGAACAGATTAGCAGAAAACGAAGAGAATATAGTGTATAGAGAAAATTTCTCTTGTTTTATCCCGCTGGTAGGCTCCGAAGAAGCTGTGTTTAGCTCAGCTTATGAGGGTACTGTATCAACGCATACCTTTGCGTGAGTGTTAGTTCAATTAAAGTGAATGTGTTGGAGGTTTCACATTGATTTTCTGGGCCAAATAAGCTGGAGATATTTCAGCTTCCGCATGTTGTGTAAGGCCTCGGCCACCATAAGAGCGGCACCAGAAAAATTTAAAATTTCGAATTAGCAGAGAGCGGCACTTTAGTATTGTCACTCGGCCGCTCACCGCTCATATCATGACCGTGGCTTTAGTGTTTCCAGAGCAGGAGATATATTAAGATTTTTCTTGTGATCTTGATATATTTAAATTTATTTTTTTAGGAAGTTGTCTATTTGGTCAAAGGAAGCAGTGCTTCCTTTGCTTCCAAAGAGGAACCGCCACTGCTATAGTCAGACGCCTTAAGTTTTAAGATACCAAGAACTCAGGGTTAAATACCATCTAGACATATTCCATGATCTTTAGAGTTTTCTGCCTGGCTAGCGCTGCTTCACTAATATCTTCAATCCATTCGGCAATTCGGTTGGTGGTTTTTCACTCTTACCAGCTCTTATTGGAACACTGGATGCAAGCAGTACTATTCCATGAGGCCACTGAATATCTGAGAAGATCACAAGGTCTACTGAAAATGTCATGGTGAGTGAGGAAGTAAGACTTAGGATCTGTGAAAGACACAACTTTTGTTAGAAGATCGCATTTTCGATGACAAAGTTGGTTTGTTACATTCAATCGGAAGAAACAACTCGGATGAAGTTTCATGAAAAAAATAAACCGATCTTGCCAGTCCTCAGAAGATGTTCGCTGTCGCTTAAATATGCCCAAGAGACGCCACTGACTTCCCTTCACAAACTTAACCTTAGCAAAAACAAATCCCTTCTTGCTGTCCCACTCTTTTCGATGGTAACCCGATAACCTTCTTAACCACGCATTAGGGGGGTGTTGATGGACCAACACACAACAAAGGAAAAATACCTCAACTGGATGTGTACATCAATATCTGGAACAAATCCTCCCCCGGCTCGTCGCACCACCCTTCGGTCGTCCAGCAGCAGCATCATTCAGGGACAGAGAAGCCTTGCACAATGTGACAGGTCAGTGCTTCAACATCACCCTTTCCTAGAATCTTTCGTAGCCCTCTGTGCATGAAAGTTGATATTTTTGCCAATTTCGTAACCCTGAAAAGGTGTGATGCAAAATCCGGTATTTGACCGACTTCCGTTAGGATATTCAAAAAAAAAACAAAATATGAAAGAAGAAGAACGAATGTTGAGGAGTGATCGTGCGATCGTGTGTGATGCAAGCTGATGGTCGAGAGCTGGTTGAAGCCTTGATTTGTTGATGGTGTGCTGTGTTGCATGTCTGCTCGGGGATTTCGTGCTCGAAATTATATTTCAGATCCTTTCCTTTAATATCTTCCGAAATAATCGATTTGAATGGATCATGCATGTCATAAGCGATCTTTTGTTGCTACGTGTGGTTTCTTAATGGTCGTCGGTGGGTCTCCATTCAACTCCAGCTCCTCCAGCTCGTTTCATTCAACTTTTCCGCTGTACCGAAAGCAATTATCGAAAACGATGCTAGGGAAAATATGACACAAATGAGCCTGCGCCGTCCTTCAAACTTCTGACAAGATCAAAACCCCCTTTTCTGATAATAACAACTCAACAGCGATCAAACAAACTCCAGCGCCGCCCGTCCCGCCCGTCCCGCGCTGGTCGGCTCGCAACGCCATCGTCGTTCTAATTAAATCGAATTAAGCCAAGCTCTAGGCTTGTGAAGCTTCGAAGCTTGCGTGCCAGAAATTCAGTTGACTCAAGTGCTGCGCGTGCAAACACGAATTCCGAATTTGGTCTACTCCCTCGCCCTCTAAACACCCGGGAAACAGGGTGACTGTGGGGGATTTGGCTTCTTTTTTTTTTAATGAAATTGTTTTAAAACAACGCAGAAAAAAAAACATTTCGATTTTTCCTTTTGTTTTTCGCGGTCCCAAATGCGTGATCTGATCGCGTTTCTATTTGACGAACTCAATTTGAAATTTTCTGCTGTTGTTCTTTTGACGAAGTTGCGGAGTGGGTGTCGCCCTGTATTTGTCCACAAAAAGCAAACTATTGTTGGGAATGCTGTGTCGGTTCTGTTTCTAAATTAAATATGAATGAAAATTATCGATGTTTGCACTTAATGAGCGCGATTCTACACGTTTTTATTGTCACTAATTGCTGGGTTTATTCCGTGCTTCTTGGAATGCGTCGAACATATGCGCATGGCGGATTGATATCGGGGGATTGAGTAAACTTCTTGTTTGCAGACAGAACTGGTTCATTTGCCGTGCCGTGTTTTTTTGGGTAATGAGTGTGAATTTTTTAGAATAACCGAGTTAAAATGAGGGAAAAAACACGGCAAATAAAAGCATACACACACTCGGGGGCCATTAGGAAGTTGCTATTTAAAATTGAAGGAATTCTTTTACTTTGTTTGGTTTGGAGTCATGTGACAAGTACTTCCGGACTGACGTATATGATTTGATCGTTTCGGCGATATGTTCTTTGAAGTACGTCGGGACCTTTTCTTTCTTATACTTTTACAAGATCAAACAACCAAAGAACAAAAGTTCGATCGACAACTAGGTTTATACAGGACAGAGTGTTTCTTCTTTATGTGGAAGTCTAAGCCCAGGAATCACCTTTTGCCGATCGTGTCACTCTCATCACTGTGCATAATCTGAAAGAAAGCTAAGCACGATCGCCAAAGGGTAGAGAGATTTGCTATCTGATGGTAGATCTTCAGATACGATATAGTATTTCTTCCCTTCTCCCTCTCAATATCCTTTGATGCTGTGTTTTCAGGAGAAAAGGTCATACGTTCTTCTTTCCGTTTTAGGAGTAAAGACCATGCTAGCCTCTCTCCATCCTCTCGGACTATCCGGCCACCGTAAAGCTACCCAAACATAGTGGAAGCAGGACTAATGGGATCACTTGCAAGCCTTTCTGAAGGAAGGCTGAGCAGAATTGGCCTTTCTCATAATCTCGCCGAACATCCTGATTGCCAGGCCTTTGTTCCTATTGTAGTATCGAAGGGCAGAAACTCCCTCCGATCCAGTGTTAGGTTTTAACACGTTTCCAGCGCCAGCAGAAATAAGTGCATCGTAAGGGACAACTCAGGAGTCTTCAGGGAGTTATTGCCAATTGATTGATTCATCCTTAGACAAGACTTCATGTAGCCTCATGGATGCTGAAAGCTTGTCTATTTTCTCGCCGAAGACTCTTTTTATGTGGAAGAGTCTACGCTTAGATGTCCCCCTTTATACTACCAGTCCGTAAAGTCGTTTACATCAAGGTGCAATGTCCGCAGTAGTACCTTAGCTTAGCTCTAAAATAGAAAAAGTAAATGATAGGTGTATTCTGGGGGTTGCACGAGGAGGAGGGAATGAACCTCACGTTGTTGTATGAGTTTAATTTTGTTTTAGACCTTAGCTCTGTTGAAGAATTTTCCATCGAAGATACTCGGTAAATATTTTGCCTATGATGTGCCGAGAGGGATCAGCCGATAAATTCCGCAATGTTCACTGAGATAGGTGAAGGTTAGTTCAGTTTTTATTGAAGGTATATGGATCAAAAAAGAACTAATTAGATCAAAATGATCAAGTTTGGCAGTTGCTTGACTCGGTCGTGACGGGATTTGTCCGATGACGTCATTAGTAACAGTGTAAATGGGCTCAGCGCCAAGCAAAGGTCATAGGCAAGAGCGTACAAACACGACCTTTTCATTATTGGCAACAATACCAATATTCGGAATAGCGGAATAGAATACCAAGTTCGACCAAGCCAGATACCAAGTTGGCCAGTTACCAGACTGTCCCCTCGTCGAAGTCATTCGACCGAGAAGAGCGAACGACCAAGAACAGCGAGCGACCGTGAAGAGCGAGCGACCGAGAAGAGCGAGCGGAAAGAGCAAGAAGGAACAAGAAAGACCGAGAATAAGCGAGCGACCGAGAAAGAACAACGACCGAGAAAGAGCGAATGACCGAGAAAGAGAGTCGACCGTTCCAACGAAGTGAGAGCGACCGATAGAGAAAGACCGACACTGCAAGCACCATTCCGACAAACTAAAGCTGGTGATAGAATTTCGCTCAAACGCGGTGCGGACATTGGCTTCGCGGAGTGCGCGGATTTTTCACTGACACAAAGTCGCCGTGCTGGTGTCGCGTTCCGACTTTGACACAACTTAAAAATCAAAGTGACAAGTGGACGTGATACGAAATAAATTGAAAAAGCTGTATGATTTGCGTATTAATTTTCTATCCTACAGGACTTGTATTTGTTCTAGGTACTAATTTCATCACCACAATTTCGAAATAATTATGAAATTCAACAAATTTCTTATCCCCTTCACCAGCACACGATTCAAAACATAAACAAAATGCCCACCAACACCAAAACACGACTCAAAACACACACACACAAACAACTTTTTTACACTGCACCGCGCGGCAACGCGCCAGAAGTAGAAAGTAAAGCAACTTACGCGGTGTGTGCGTAGTGCTCAAGCCACATCTCGTTAGTTCGCATTGCAATACACACACTTTACTCTATCTGTCAATGTCCGCACCGCGTTTGAGCCAAATTCTGTCAGCAGCTTAAACGCCACGAGCGCTTGACCTCAACTGATTAGAAATTGCTTGGACCATTTCTTTCTTCTTTGCAATTTTCTTTCGCATTTTCACTTTTCAAGCATTATTTAACGGTTTTGTCGGTGTTTGTTGCACTAGCTGAGTACGGCGTTGCCGGTTGGTTTTGGTAGGTTTTTTGGATTTGGTCTGCATGACCGAAGTGTCGTACGTTGCCTAAGTCGTTGCCGTGTGATCCGTCCAGTCCGAGGCCTTTCTGAAGCAGTTTCCGTAAGATCGGTTTTTTTCGAGACTAGTTTGTTAGCCTAGTGCCCAACCAGTATAATCAGTTTTTCCGAACTGAAAACTCGGCGTGTTCCTCCCTCCCCCTCAACTTAGCTACAGTTAACTGCATTGCCCAGAGGTTTCGACGTGGAGTTGGTGGATTGGACTATGCTGACAGAGCAGTGATTGTGTTTCAGAAGGTATTCCCTAGTTTTTGAGGTCTTCACACCCTGGACGGGTGAGCACTCTATGACCTATTCACAACACATTGCGTTTTTGAACCTGCCTATTGAGCTCCTAATCATCTCGATATTCGAAGCTCTCAAAAATTTCTCGCTAGGGTCTTCGGCCTTCTCGTTCCAATCAGCTATATGTTCGCAAGTCGGTTTTTTTGCAGCAACACAAGAAATTGTAGGCGATCGAAGTTAGCCCTAGGACGAAAGAAGTGGGAGACCCCTCAGCAGCCTGTTCAGCTTAGCGGTAGCTGGATACCGGGTATCCCGGGGATGTACGTGCTATGTACGTACGTCCAACAAGGTAGGGTGAGATTAGTGAGTTATAGAAGTGCTATGTCAGCTGGGTCGGGTGGAAGGATTTGGTGACCCACAGCGAGAAGGTGACAGACGTATCCACCTCCAATGTACCACCAGATACCAACCGTTATCCGTGATTTTGACGGGCCTCAAACCCCGATTCTTGTTTGCAGTTTGTTTGTAAGTTTTGGCTCATCGGAACTCGGCGCTGGTACCAGGGTGGGTTGCGTTGACTTTTGAGCCTCGCAGTTATCTCGGCTCTAACCGCTGGTAGTATGGTTTGCTACACCGCTAGAGTTACAAGTAAGTCCGAGTTTGCAAACTAGTTCCTAGGCTAAACTTGATGTTGTTCTTTGGTGTTGAATAAAAATTGAATTTATGTTGATATTGTTCTCTGGGATAAAAGTTTTTGATATGCTGAAGTTGTAAGGCGTTCTAATGGCGAAGCAGCGGGTGATTCACCTCGCCCTGACTTTTAGGTTTAAGGACCCTCCCTGCTCAATTAGGTTTTCCACGTCTACCCTGAGGGAGGATTTCACAACCAGGTAAGTGGTGGCGCAAGCAGAAAACTCCGCCGTCGTCTGGTCCCAAGTCCAGGGTGATAAAGGGGGAGGGAGGCCGACCTGTCGAATTGACCAAAATTCGGAAACCGAAGAAACTAGGCAAGAAACCGCAACAGAGCTAGCCCTTCTCATGGAAGCCCCGGGTACCGCCGTACTGTGTTTCTTGGGGACGACGTTGGTTAAATTGTTAGTTTTTGTACGAGGGCCGGAGATTGGACTCTTTGAGCAACCAATCTGGGGGTTTTAGCACAAAAGTAAGGAAACTTTGAATAGAGGGAGGAGGGGTGACCATCCTGATGGATCGTTAGTCTCCAGTTTGTGTCTTTGAGGCGTGCAAGCTCCTCCATTGTGTCAATTCTTAAGTACCTGAAGGAGCTGATCGTTCTAAGCGATGCCAACTTTAAATCGATCTATCATCTATCAAAGTATCGTGCTTTTCTATGAAACCCCGTATACAAAAATTTCTTCAAAAGCCACCTTTTAACACTTTTCAAATGTGATTTATAAAAATGTTAATCCGCCAAATTCCATTGTTATAAAAGCTAACAAGCCCGAGAAATCACCTGCACCCTCTTACAATTTTTTGGCAGCCATAACAAAAGACTTAAGCGACGAACCCGGTTTCTTTTCATCTCGCGAAGTCCGAGGCTGGGCAAAAAACAAAACCCACCACCTGAATGCAGTCGGCGATATCTCTGCCCGCTGATGGTTAATTATGCGCATAACGATGAATATTAATGTGGCAAATAAAAATCATCACATCTTGAGCAGAAATTATTAATTTCCAGCATAATTTACGGCCATTGTGGCCGCTGAAAACCGGCAATTAGCGGAGGGAGCATCGCCGGCTGGCAAGGGATCGGCCCGGCTCTCTCGCGGACTGGGTGGGCAATAAGTCACTGAATCATGAAGCTATGAAAACTGCTGACCCCGGAGGACAATTACTTAAGGAACTGACGTTAATTAGAAGGAAGGAATCGGATTCGATGTATTTGGGGCCTGCAGGGCATTGTACGGATGAAATGTGGAGGATCTGGAGGATGCGTATAGTGGTGGTGGTCGACGCCCTGTTTGGCCTCTGGATATGGTCGCCTTTTGTTGAGTTCGCCCAGGCAACAACTGGAGACTAGAGATGGTGTTGGCTGGTTTGGTGGTCTCTGCTCTTATCAGAAGCTCCTTGATACCGGATTCATTTGTCATTGCTGATCAGGAAATTTATTGTTGGTGGTTACCAGCCGCCGGCGATATTTTCTGCTCGTTTCGGGATTCACGATGGTCGATTGTGGGGCATAGTCATTTGGTGTATGCGTGTCCCCCTTTCGACCAGTTGGAGGAAATTGATTTCAATTGTTCAGGCTTCGGCGGTGCGGACCGGTATTTTGTGTTGAAAAGTGGGCGGCTGGAGGCTTACCTCTCGCAATTTATGAGCAGCCAACTGTTGTTTCGCTGTCTGTGGAGATTCATATCGAGCGTGCAGTGATATTTACAACAGCATCTTGCCTGCCACGGCTGCATATTGGAACGGGGCATAAAAATAGTCAAAAATAATGGGCATTGCTCTACTATCATCTTCTGCGCCATTAATATAATTTATAACAAGTCCCCGCCTACTTAATCAAGCTCAGTGTCAATATCTTTTGGTATTTCGTTATTCGACCAACAAAAACTCATCCTTTAAGATCATATTCGCTTCTTTTTTGGTTGTGGTTTTCAAAGTGTGCATTTAAGAGGAAAAAGGGCGGGAGAAAAAGGAATCTGCGAGACACAAGACTCTTAAAACCAAATCGATGTCATCCAATGCAGCTTGAATCGGCTTAAGACAAAGGCGCTGAAGTGTCGTCTGGAATATCTTGTGAGCACCAATGCTGTGCCCCGAACGCGAAGCCAGCAGCTCGTTAATACCATCGCTATACTGAAGTAGGCGTCCGATGGTGTAAATTGAAAGAAAATCAAACACGTAATGGAGCCTATCCAAACCCAAGCATGTATCACACAACCGAAGAACTTCTGCTCATTAACGCCTCGCACGGTGCAGCTAATTAGCGTGTCTCGTCTTACTTCTCCCTTCTTACCTTTAAGGAGATATATTCCACCGATATATACCCTTATAGCATGCACACCTATATCCACATACAAACATATCCATATTTAGATATCAGAGGCTGGTTACACCGATTGGTGTCAATGGCGGCGCTAAACTCTTTAATGTCCTCTCGGAGACCGTCCGATAACATTCAACAGGAATATGTTTAACTACAGGTGAGAATCATACCTAAATGCATGGCAGATTTGCATCGTGTCATCACATATACTTTTTTTTGGAGGGGGGAATGTCGTTCGTTCGGGAGTTTAGTTTCTCTGCATTTTATTTTATTATTGCGATTTTTATTTTAAACGAAAAATATCGAGACTAGTCGAGACTTCGCCATTTTATCTTGTAGTTGTCATCTTACTTATGGTCTCTGTGCTTGCACCCGACAAAGATGGGCCCCATTAGAGAAGTGATAAAATTCGATGAACGGCTGAAACCATTCATGATTTATTGCTAGCGATTTTATGGCTGGTTTTTTTTACAGGGTAGTGGTGTTTAACGTAAGTAAGTTATTTGTGGTGTTTTTGGGGGCTTGTTAGGGATACAAGATTATAAGTCTTTCATTTTTAAGGGTTGCGAGTTTTTTTTAGAAGAAGAAATGTGATTCTGCTTATAAAGTTAAGTACTAGGTGGATTATATGCTTTAACTTACCAATACTCAGGACTCGAGGTGTGTGAAAGATCTTGACATAAATAAATCCACTGGGCCTGATCATATTCCCTTTATGCTCCTTAAGAAATGTAACTCAGCTTTTTCTATCCCTCTGCGCAAACTCTATGCGCTTTCATATATGAAGTTTATCTAGACTCTTCGAAACTGGCTCATGTTCAGACCATACTAAAAAAAAAACGGGCTTTACTAACTTCGCCATGAACTTTAAGTCAAGCTGCTATCAAGGCACTCTTACCCTGCATGTACGCGCCCGTCCCTAACACTCATAGCGAACAAATGCACGCTCCCGCCACAGGCACGAAAATCTAAAAATTCGCCTGCCACAGGCGTGCACATTTAGGCCCGATTCACAATGAGAGCTTCAAGCCTCAAACTTCCAGCTTCAAAAATTAGGATTATAGGATTTATGTACAATGATTCACATTCACAGCTTCAAACTTCTAGCTTCAAATGAAGCTGAAGCTCTAGTTAGGAAAATTCCTAATTTTGAGGCCTGCAGCGGACCTACCGGAAACGGAAACAAGGCAATGAAACCAGATCTTTTTAAACAGAAAACAAATTACCTGAAATATATTTTCTTTAAATTAAAATTCTTGTTGGGTTTTTTATTTAAGATCAAAAATCATCTGATTCTTTGACCACTTTAAATGTTTTCTTAAAAAATCCAAAATTATCTCTTTCCTCGACAGTATTTATTTCACGGGTCCAGCCTCTATCTGGTAAAATGCAGTATAACGCTAACGAATAATAAAAACAACTCATTAATAAAACACATATATCTTCGTCGTCCATTGTGACTTTGGTTCTGAAGCTTGAAGCTGGTAATGTGAATTAACAAGCTTCAAAAACCAGCTGTCAGCTTCATGACGTTTGAGGCTTGACGCTTGAAGCTCTCATTGTGAATCGGGCCTTATAAATGGCTTCCCATCGGCATAGACAAATGTGTGTGTTTTTTTACTCAGTAGTCCTCCAACTGAGTACTAACCACCTCCAATGCTGCTTAACCTACGCAATCGAACGAGAACCGGTCTACTGAGTATGCTATTGGTAGCGTTTATGGTCGCGCATTTTCTTCTTCCTATAAAATTTTTTAAAGCCCTTTACCCTGCTTAGCATGGGTGCTATACAAGCGATTGGACACCGTGCGTTCTTACCTGTTTCATGCTAGGTGCGGGCGAGTCTACTGATTTCGAGGCCGTGCAGGCTAGCGTGTGTCTTTTGCAGACTGGATTAAGAGGAAAAAGGGCGGGAGAAAAAGGAATCTGCGATCCGGGGAGTTTTATTTTTACTCGGCTCGTTCTGCTGGGTGGGTATAAAGGAATAATGGTGTTCAGATCACCAGAAAGGGTATACCTTGATGGAGTAGCGGGTTTTTAAAGGACGTAGAATCCCTAGAACTTGGGGAGAGGTAGAAGCTAGGCTATTAAAGGTGGGTTTGGGCCTCCTCCGCTCAGGTAAGGAAAAAGCAATCCTCTGCTATGACTCGTCGGAGGCTTAGTCAGATGCGTACATCAGGCCTAAAAATCTTCCTAGGCATATACGTCAATAAGATCAGCATCGATTGGAGAACCAAGGGCCTATATTGATACATTAGGACTGGCGCAAACTCCAGGAAACTCCAACCGGAAAGTATCAATTCTTCAGAAGGGAAGAGGTATGCTTGGGTCATATCAGATCGAAAAAGCGAGCTCTTCCTGACCACAGAAAAGTGAAGTGTGTCCAGAAATTTCCAACTCTACGGACAATGAGAAAAGTCATTCTTGGGCCTAGCCAATTATTACCGGAAATTCATCCCGTACCTCTTCGAAATGGTACGACCCCTAACAAATTTACTTCGAAAGGACGAAAAGTTGTCGTGGACGCAGAAGATAAAACTTTACCGCTCCCAATATCACACAACTCCACCGAACCGTGGGAGCCATTCTTTTCCCCAAACCAGTCGAAAAGGACCATCCGATTGCGTTTGCCAGCCGAACCTTGCATAAGGTAGAGCGAAACTACTCCACAAAAGAAAAGGAAGTGCTGGTGATTGTGGACTGTGAAAAACTACAGATTGGGTTGCAAATTCACAGTCTAGACAGATCATAAGCCCCTCAAAGGTATCTTCATTGTAAAAGACCCAACTACACGCCTCATCACGTTCCACTACAAGCTGTCAGAGTACGACTACAGTATAGAGTTCAAACCCGGCAAATATACTCCCAATGCCGATGCTCTCAGCCGGATACCAACCACATCCGAGGAGTCACACACCTTCTCTTCTGCCCAAAACACTATAACGTCGCTACTAGGGCTTCTCCTTCTTCTTCTTTGATCCGTTAGCTGGCGTTCCGAGAGGGACGTCCCCGCAACGGATACGCTGCTGTCGGTGCCGCGGGATCTCGAGCAAAAATGCAAAAGCTAACGGACACCCACAAACAGAGCCGGGGTGTTTGATTTTTTTGCGCCCGGTGCAGTATGCCATATTAGGCCCCCATAATTTCTGTTCATTTTTTAATCGCAGTGAAGGACAATGGTAAAAGACACAAACATTCTGTGGAATTCCTACAACATATGAAAATGAAAGCACGGGAAGTATTTTTCACTTTTTCTGCTGAAATTGTGCCCGGTGTAAATACACCATTAACATAAGTTATGAAAGCGTCGCCCCTGCCTTTGTCTAATCAAGATTTTCTTCGCGATCTTGCTTTTGTGCTAAGTTTGCTTCCGCTTTAACTACATGGAAATCCATCTAATGCTGTTTAATGCTCCGGGATGTTTTTCGGTGTTAGCTACACTTCCCTAACTATTTCCAACAAATCTTTAATCCTATGCACTCGAATTTCCATAATAGATGTCTCTTTGTAGTTCTCCAAACCGTCATATTTCGAAGAATAATAGGTGGATACGAATGGGGGGGGGGGGTTTGGGGGAGGTGGCGGCGATGTCACCTATTTCACCAGGGGCCTTACAGCACCCATTCTCCTAATTCAGATTTTTCACTTAGAAAAACGAATTTTTTTATTTCTACAAAAAGCACGCTAAAAATTTGACAGTTCAGAATATTCCAAAGTGACGGAAATACTGAAAGTACTCACATCATTTTTCTGACATTATCACAATTCAAAAATCTTTATTTTTATATAAATTATTAAAAGCATAAACATAGTAAAAATGAATTTATCTTTATATACTTTTGCTGTGGCTGTGCTGATGACGGTAGAGTTTAACCATGTTGCGGATGCCCAGCAGAAGAAGGCTAGTATTATATTTGGTCTATTTGGGCTATTGGAACACTCGTTTCATAAAACTAAATTATTTTCATCTTTCTTTGCAGCCCTTAAGCCTATCAAAAAAAGTCCATAATCTCTTAGACATGAACCGAATAAAGAACGTCATCAGGTTCAACACAGACCAATTCAACGACTATGTCAAACAATACCCACGAAACTACTCCATAATAATCATGTTCACAGCACTAGCGCCATCAAGAAAATGTACAGTCTGCAAGCACATAAACGATGAGTTTCAAGTCCTAGCAAAATCCTATCGCAATTCGCCATCTTACTCCACCAAGCTCTTCTTAGCCATGATAGACTACGACGAAGCATCCGACGAATTCCAAATTCTAAAGCTAAGCACAGTTCCGAAATTCATCAACTTCCCACCGAAAACCAGACCGTCGACGGACGATGTTATGGACATAAAACAGCTTGGCATTAACGCTCGGTCAATAGCGAAGTTCATTCAAGACAGAACGGACGTTTACATAAAGATCGTCCCGCCGCCCGACAACTCGGCAACGATATTCGTCCTCAGTCTGGTGGCCATATTCATATGCTGTATTTACCAGCAACGGAGAAGCTTCGACTTTTTGTGGAACAATGTGTTTTGGGCTGTGGTCGCGGTTCTGTTCTGCCTTGCGATGACGTCGGGTCAGATGTGGAACCATATTCGAGGTGCGTCCTTTGTCCATACACACGCGAATGGCGACGTCGATTATATTGATCGGAACACACAAGGACAAAGCGTTTTTGAGACTTGCATTGTTATGATTCTTAGTAAGAGCATCACACTTGTTCAAAAATGATGTGGTTGACAACTTTTCTGATTGTAGATGGTCTGGGTTTTGTCGGCGTGGTACTGTTGATCGAATCTGGATATCAGACTGATCCCGGAAAGGCTCAAAATATGGCGATTTTTGGAGTGATGCTGTTTGTAATCAGCTTCTCGCTGATTGTATCTGCGCTGAGAGTGAAAGTGAATGCGTATCCTTACAAGTAAATTTTCAGTTTGGGATTTGTGATCTTGTAATATTGTTTTATGTTTCTTTGCAGCTTTCTGTTTCACTAAGGCGTTGCCAAATGCGTGTTAGGACCATCCACACATATATTTTGAAAGTTTGATTTGAGTTTTGAATTGTTTCTTCTAATGAAGAATAAATGTTGTACATTTGCATTTTGCGTTTATTTTTATTGAATTGAAATAGTCAATAATAAAATACGAAAACGGTCTAAGTCGAAGTGCATACGCTCGCCTTACAATATAACAAAGGTGATCAAGAATCATTTTTACAAGGGATTCTTGAGAATCTCATTAGTCGAGCAGCAGCAAGATATATGCGCGACCGTCCGTAAGGCTCATGCCCAAACAGAGAACACCGCCGGAGATTTGCACCCGGACGACGGTAATGTGACTTTTAGACTTTAAGAAAATGATCTCTAAGTCGGAGTCGTTTGTGAACAACGTGGAGGATTGCGAAGAATAGGCTAGGTGAAATAGTATTCCAAAGCTATAGTGATGATGGCCACAATTACAGAAGTTGTGCCTGCCTTCGGTAAGATACAGTTCAGTAAGCTGAAGAAATCTTGGTGAGGGGGTGTTTGAGTGAGGAGGTGCACAACATGTTTGAAAATAGGCCAAAAACTATCGAGACTTTTAGACGGCCTTGAGGAAGGGTAGGAAAAGGATGTCCATCAAATGGGATTCGAAGTGGGGGAAGAGAGACGGGAAGATCAGAAGAATCCATCAGACGCATTGATCAACGGGAATACGGTTGCGCTGTGTTTTCTGAAGATCTTTCGATTTTGGTCAATTCAGCAGGTCGACCACCTTCCTTTCTTCCCGGACCAGACGACGACGGAGTGAAACGAGGGCTGTTGTGGCTGTGTTCATAAATGCAAGTTGCGCAAATTTTGCATGTAGCATATCGTTCAGTATTGCAACTGAAAAAAGCCCAGCGTTCTGAAATGCAAGTACATTTGCAAATGATAGCAACCCACGCATGTATTTCAAAGTAATTGCTAGTTTGGATTCGCGGAGAAAAAAAACGAACTGTCAAATAAATTCAAGTGGGCAGACAGTAGCTCTTTATAAATAGTGGAATGCGTTCATTTAAGCAACCATGAATAGTTCGCAAATGACTAATCAGACAAGCAAGCGATTGCAAGGTTGCCTGCATGCAAGCAAACAATCCTTGCATTTATGAACACGGCTATATTTAGATGTACGGAGCTATATAAGTTGCCGCTAACCTAGGTTAAAAAAGCACAGTCGATGGAAACCAGAAGGCTGATAGCCTGGCAGCGCCGGGTCTACTTTGGGTTTCTGCTTTCTTCACGGCCTCGAATAATTGATCTATATTTGTGAAATTTCTTCCTGTTAGAGCTTGTTAAATGCCTCCGCAGAAGTGTTCGATTGGATCTAAGCCCACACTTGTTGATGGCGATGGTCTGAAACGATTGCGATCCTATTGTCTCCAAAACTGAATTTTTATTCTTGCGGAATTTTTTTGGGTCGTTATTCTACTAGATCTTCCGTATAATGCAACGATTCACATCAGCTCTAAGATGTATTGGCCCAACACCAAACCACGAGCTGTACCTCAAGCCTAACTACTGACGGAGCTACCCCAATGTTGAGCCACAATTGAAATGTAGCCAAGATCTTCTGTCATAATTTGCATTCCCTTTCCAGGGTGAGTCCTGGTTCGCGAGCTCCATTCTTTTTTAATCCGATTAGCTGCCGTTACCAGAGGCTTTTTCCTGACTATGCAGCCAAGTAATCCAGCTTCGACAGGACGTCTTCTGGCTGTGCTCACCGAAATATCGTTACTTTCCGCGACAAGTTTTGAAGTTAGTGATGTGTTTTATGTATATTACGTACATTGACTCAACGAAAATGAGTTAACAGCCAAACGAACACTCCATAAAAGTACCATCTGCATCTTAAGCCATTAATTCAACCCAAACCATATAAAAACAACACTACACTACGCTTTCCAGTTACTACAATAAAATACTCATGCCTCAATTAAGCAGCATCCGTCCCCGCGCGCATTTGCTGCACCTGAACAGGTGATTGATTTATGCCAGTAGTTGATTCGAGCTCACACAAAACAAAAACTCTCAACAAACATAAACACCCTCAGTGTGTGATTTGAAGGGTGTGAAATCCGTCCAGGAACCAATCATTTATACCCACTATCGACGGAACGATCCTAGTGAAGAGGGCCATACATAATTCAAGAAGATAACACAATAAAAACGCCGCCACTCCACCTGAAGTGGGACCGTCATCCCTTATCAATGGATCTTTTGTTTTTTTTTATGTGTGTGTATGCTGCGTGATAAAACCTTTTATTTGTTCCCCTAAACTTCGGAGCTATTAACCTATAGGTGCCCACATTTTAAGTACCATTAAACGATTTTAGAAAGATTGTTTTTCCCAGATTTAATCCCAGAAGATTCTCCTTTTTTGTTGTTGTAGTAGTTGTAGGCGAGAAGATGCCGTGTCCGTGGAGCTGTGGAGATCGCATGTCGGTTTTGGGAACAGTCCCGAAAAGGAAGTTATTATACCTGAGAAGGTGGCTATAATTGGGATCAGTTTTTAGATGCGATTGCGTGAAGGCTGTAAATTTTGTTTTTATATTTTCAAATTAAGTTGTTTTGTATTTAATTTTCTATCTGTTTTGATATAAAGGGTGTTTTGTCCTCGATTGTACAATGGCACATATAATTCAGAAGATAAAAGCAAATCGATTTAAATGCCGAAGTTAGAAGCATCATTCAAATAGGCATGAGCAGAGATGGAGTCTATTCATCAGCATCAGGAGCTCCACCGCCTGTTGATGACCTTGGCTTCCTCCATGCCTCCATGATTCTCGATCTTTGGTCCGCCTTTTGCAGTTTAGTATTCCTAACTGAAGTCTGTTGAGGTGGGTCAAAATAGCCAGCTTCGCAACAGCTAGAGTCTCAATGCAGTTTGCAAAAGGAAAAGTCCGTCTTTGTGGGCAGGGCGGCGCTTTCATATGTGCAAATGGTGCACCTGAACCGGGCGCAATTTCATAAATTTTTAAAAACTTAAAAAAAATAATAAGAGATTTGCCTTGTTTTCGTGCCTTCATTGTCGTATATTAAAAGCAATGCACTTTCTCCGCCTTTTTCCATTGTCTTCTGCAAGGTTTGTCCCATCGCAATTCCATTTTGTTTGCCTGATTTCGTCGTCTATCCTTTCTTGGCTAGCACGGTGCCATAGATCTTAATTTGAAATTCGTACAGGTCGTACCATTATAGATCTCTAATTCGACGAGAAACACCTGGATCGCCTCTGTTCTGAAGTTGTTGAGAGCGCCTGCTATGTCAGGTAAGGCTGTTGAATGGACAGTTTTCTTAAGCAAGATTCTACCGTATAAACTAATACATTCAGTGCAGTGAGCATCTGGTAGTGTCAGGCTCCTACTTAGTACTTTAGTGCTAATAAAAGCGAACGCAGAGCGCCCGTTCCAAGATCCAGAGGTTCCATGTTCCAAGATGAGTGCCAGACCTTGTCTCTTTGAACGCGAACTCATGTCCAACTCTTTAAACGCGGATATTCAACTCATTCTAGATTGGGGCCGCAAGAATCGTGTCTAGTTTAATGAAACCAAAACCAAGTACTGTCTATTCTCCACTAAAACCTGCACCAACCTTCCCTCTATTTCAGTGGGCGAGGATAATATAACAGCTGATCCATATCTTAACATCCTCGGCGTGACTCTATCCAACGATTTGCGATGGAATAATCACATACTCCAAGTCACCAAACAAGCGTACCAATGCCTCGGCTTCCTTAAGAGATGCAAGTTTCTCCTTCATCCAGCTGCCTTGGCTACAATCTACAAGTCCTACATTCGGCCACGCCTTGAATACAATTCGTATATCTGGGCGGGCGCCCCTAAAACCACCTTGGCTTGGCTAGACAAGGTGCAAAACCGCGCCATCAAACTCATTGGCGATTGCCCCCCTTGCATTGATCCTTTAAGCCACCGTAGGAATGTGCCAGCGCTCAGAAAGTTTTACCGCTATTTTCATAGCGACTGCTCCACTGAAATCAAAAACCTCCTGCCTACACGGCAATTTTTTTCCCGCAACACAAGACTAGCCGACTCGGCTCACCCCTTCACCCTTCAGTCCTCCCCTTCAAGAACGACTCGATTGTGGAACTCTTATCCGCAGTCGGTGTTTCCGAGCTCATATAACGTCTCAGAGTTCAAACGCAAGGTTCATCGACATCTACTCATGCACCCTCCAGACTCCTAACCTATCCTATTTCATCTTTCCTTCAGATCAAGCTTACTAGTATACATTGCACAATTCATCACAGGGCGCCTACAAGTCTTCATCAACAGATGCCTGCGTCGTATCCTAAAAAATCCGCTGGCAAGATAGAATTTCAAATGAAGAGCTATGGCGCCGTGCCGGCCAAGAAAGGATAGACGACCAAATCAGGCGAAGGAAATGGAATTGGGTTGGCCACACCTTGCGACGCGATAACGAAAATCTAGCCAAACAGGCCCTTGACTGGAACCCGCAAGGATCCCGTCGAGTTGGAAGACCTAGAACAACGTGGAGGAGGACCCTACTAGCAGAGGCCGCAACAACTGGGAGATCCTGGTCAGAGCTGAGAGCTGTCGCGCAAAACAGAGTCCGCTGGAGGGCAACTGTTTCCGCCCTATGTCCCATGAGGGATTAAAGGGGCACAAAGAAGTATACATTGCACCAAGACTTGTAAGCCATGACGGACTAGTAGTACAAAGGGTGACTCCTAAGCTTCATCTTGTCACAAAAAAAAAGATCGTATTCCATATTTCGTTGCCTGAGTCGTTGCCGTTGAGTCCGTCCTGTCCGAGGCCTGCCTTGAGGATTCGTGACGGGTAGGTTTTTACGGTGGAAGGTTGTCAGCCTGGAGAACCAGTCCGGTATTTGCTTCGTTTTGAGGCGCGAAACACTCGCCTTTCACCCTCCTCAGTCTGTTACTCTTGTATAGACAAGGGCATCCAGGGGACACCCGATGTAAAATCTACATCTTCGTGGAGGTTGAGGTAGGATTCGGTAGCATATCGGAAAATCTTAGTTCGTGAAGACCTTAGATCGCAGGTGGCGTTACCCAGGATTTATCTCTTTGATGTACCGGCACCATCAAAGGTCCCCGAGGCCGTTGCTACCATTTGACCCCCCCTACTGACTTAACCAGCTAAATTTTTCTATGAGATCTGCACAAGCCCCAAAGGCCTTACTTCGGCCTGGCGTAACGTTAATGTGACCCTTAAAAGAGTCTATCGAAAACGTGCTCACCAAAGCCTGAACAGTCCCTGCTTCCTTTTTGAGAAAAGCGGCTTCGAGAAGCTCGCTACCCAATCCACTGTCTGCATAAGTACCAGTGTTTGTCTTCCACAGAAAATATCCTTTTTTTTTCTTTTCTTTTTTCTTGTGTGAGCTATTAGGTCCAAAGGTACTGCGGCCATTAATTTGGCCTATAGTACCTACTACAGCCCCTACACCTCATATTTGTAGGCCAGACCGCTTGAACAAGTTCAGCAGTCTTCCTAGTGGTTTGTCGCTTAGACTAGAGTGTTCGAGTAGGGACTCCTCGAACAAAGAGACCCTGCTTCTCGCTATTGCGGGGCACTCACAGAGAATGTGGAGGAGTGGAGGGCTGACTCATCCTCTTCCAGGCAAAGCATGTAGGGTCCTCCGCCCTTCCTATTCTCCATAAGTGGTAATTTAGTGCAGAGTGTCCTGTAATAAAGCCAACAAGTGTCCTAATATCACTTCTGCTGCGCCATAACAATTCCTTGGCTGTCTTAGGGGACGGTGACCCGGGACCCAGACAAGGGTAATTTGATTGAGAACATCCAACTCATGAAGAGCACGTTGGCAGTCCCAAACTAATTTCGACTTGATCTTACGGGACCTTATCGCTCTAATTGCCGCTTGGCTATCAGAGAAGATAAAAATCCGTTCATTTTGGTAAGCCCTTCTTAGGTTCTCATGGGTGCATGCCAAAATAGCGTATACCTCTGCTTGAAAGACAGTTGCTAGAGTGCCTAGGCTTATCGCCCGGCTAAATCTGGGGCTTTCACTCCAGATTCCGGCGCCTACACCTGTCTCCGTTTTAGAGTCATCCGTGTACCATACTAGTCCGCCCGGCAATACTTTAGGAAAAGTCCAGGTTAGCCTATCCTGTATGTGCACAGAAGGTTGCTCAAATTTTGAAATTTTAAAGGGCATGCTGTCCGACAGCATCTCCGCTTCCGGAATATCTTCTATGATGTTGATTATTATAGAATGTCCTCGCCCAAGACCAGCACCCAAGTGACCATTCGCTTTCAGCCGCAGCGCCGCGTTTATGGCGGACTTCTCTACTTCAAGGTGAAGGGGTACTAAATTGAGAAGAGTCTCCAGCGATGCCGTCGGGGAAGTGCGGATGGCCCCAGTGATGGAGAGGAAGGCCATTCTTTGAATTTTGCTTAAATTGGTAATGGAACCCTTAAGCTTCGTTCTGTGCCACCAAACTAAAGCTCCATAAGTTACCATGGGCCTAATGATGGTGGTGTATATCCAATACATGGTTTTTGGTTGAAAACCCCAGGTGAAAGCACAATCTCTGCGGCAAGCCTACAGGGATCTGCGCGTCCTACTCATCAGAGTGTCCATATGCTGGTTCCAGTTGAGCTTGGCATCGAGCGTCACTCCTAAATATTTGGCTTGTTAGGTTCCCCCAAATTCCCGGTAGTGATCATTTCCTGGTGAAAGGAACCAGAATCGTTTTGTCGGGATTGACTTTTAGACCTACGCTCTCGCACCAGCTAGACACCAAATCTAGCGGCTGCTGTAGGCGCCTTGACATGGCTCCTTCAGTTTCACCTGTAACTACTATGACGACATCGTCAGCGTAACCTTGGGCGAAAATGTTCCGACCGTTGAGCAGCTCTAGAAGTTCATCTACAACAGGGCACCAGAGAAATGGAGATAAAACTCCTCCCTGCGGGCAACCTTTTGTTATAGTGCCCTCCAGAGACCCCTCAACATGAGAGACCATTAGTTTGCGAGTTCTCAGCATAGAGTCAATACAGTTGCAGAAAATGCTACTTAGACCGCGTCTACTTAGAGCCCTTGCTATAGTATGGAAGGATGTATTGTCGAAGGCTCCCTCGATATCGAGGAAGGCTGTCAGAGCAACTCCTTTGCTTAGAGCTGCGTATTCCAGCTTGAGCACCCGATTGTGCAGTAAACATCCTTAATTTAAACTTTTTTAAACAAATCCTTAAAATCCATAAGAGACTAAGAAGGATCTTTACTGTAGAATATACAACAGCTTTTTGCAATATGTAAGTTTACAAAAGATCACATCAAACTCAAAAGCACCCAAAGTGCTCTAAATTCCTTGAATAACTTTCTGCAACACCCAGCAGCATTCATCAATACAAAATCTCTCTGTAACAACAACAAAAAAATACAGTATACCATAAAACTCCCACTAGAAGACACACCTCCAAGTCATTGAATCGTTTATCAAGCCACAAAACTCGTTAGTCTCAAGCTTAACTGCTTACCAACTAACAACGATCATTAGTGGCCAAAAGTAGTTAGTGTCGATCAAACGATCGATCGAACGATCGAGCCATCGATCGATCGTACACACGAAAGTACCAGCCCCACAAGAATTGAGTACTGTTCCGATTCGTATTCTACAGTTTTATAAGCACCATTCACTCACCTACAAACTGTCAACTCATCCAGTCAATTATTTCGATCATCACGTTCATCTGATCATGAGCAGAGGAGTTTAATTAATCAACAAGATGTGAAAAGCGATCGAGTAAACTGGTGATAGATGGGGCTGGGGAAGAGAGAGTGGGATAGGGTGGGTACAGGGGGGTGTGAATATATGTATATATGTATTGATCAACCTGTGAATTGTGGCTGATCGATGCCAAAATATTTAATAACTTCCCCACACCAATATTGCTGTATGTGCATATACCTTTTGAGGTATGTATATTTTCGTTATCTTTAGTTTAAATGATGAAGAAGAAGTGTAAGAAGTTGATCGGTTACTGATGATCAGTTGCTGCCTGTGAAACTAATTAACAACCTTTGATTGCTCTCTAGTACAAGGGGGCTAACAAACGATCGTGGCTATGAAATTACGAGACTGCTGCCGCTGCTGTTGCTGGTTATGCTACTATATAAAAGATGCAAAGTCATTTGGGATCAAAATGAAAATTTTATGCGCCTACTGATATATTCCTTGATCAGCAGGAGATCGAACTCTTTGAAAGGCGGCAAAAAGAGGTGAAGAATATCAAAAGGTAAGAAAAAATGTGTTTTTTTTCTTCACTGTTCTTCAAATCGATTACTAACCATCAAATCAAAAGGAATCGATGATTGCATGAAATTTTGCAGAAAATATATAACTGAAGATCAGCATGTGGTGATGAGTATATGGAATTTTATTTTTTGTGATATTGATTATTAGTGCAAAACTGTGGGTGATCGACATTTTGGGGTGAAATAGATTTTTAGCATCGATCGTTTTTTTTTTCATAAAGATTAAATTTCATCAATTTGAAAACATGAAAAATTCTGCCTTAAATCTCGTGTGTGATAGTAAAGAAAATTCAATCAAAAATTCATATACGAAAGTCCACCACCTCCCGAAAAAAAATCATTCATCATCGATCTATTGATCGACACTGTATACGGCATGTACCAAAACTCTATAAGTTGTCAAATGACAAATGGAAAATTAATCACCAGGTGAACGGTCTGATCGGATCGACTTTGTGGTGGCTATTGTTAACTTGATAGTATGTTTGCAGCCACTACTATAGACTTGTTGCCGTCTCTGCACTTGAGGCAACATTAAGAAGAAGATCGTTGAAAGGCAACAACAACAACAGCAGCTATATAAAATGAAAATAAATCTTCAGCGCCATGGAAATGAACGATTCGTCATTCTTTAGGAGCAATTTCTTTGCGGTATAATAGTGAACAAGAAACCACTTAACCAGATCCACCTATAATATGGTAGGCGCATGTTTACTGGCGTATCCATCGATCTGCGCCATTATAAGAGGGAAAAAAATAGAGAGAGAGAAGAATTGGGATCTTCTCGATACTATTTAAAATTCCTAGGCGGGATGGATTATGACTCCCAAATTGGAAGCCCAAAGAAGCAGTGACTTTGCAGAATTTCAAATATTTTTCCCTTCAACACCTTGAAATCTTTTCACCTTATGGAAGGAAGCCTCCAGCATTTTGTTCATTTCTTTCTTTTATTTTGTGTTGTTTTTTTCAGTATTATTTTTCTTGATCTATTCACCATGACCGATCATCAATCGATCACTGATCAAAGAATCCTCAGTTATATTTTTTTCGTCGTTAATTTGTGATGATGGGGTGTTGTTAATTTGCTGCAGCCTCTATCAAGGATTAGAGGATACTGTGAGATGTGATGAGGCATCTGTGAAGTGTATAATGCTTCTATATTTGAACATAATTAAATGGCGGCAGGCCAGGTAAATGGTTAAAAGGTAGTTAACACGATGGCAACACCTTTATGATTTTTTGATATTTAATACACGCAGCTTTCTTTGTGCAGGGCACCATTAGTTGTTTCGTTTATTATTTATGGATGAATAATGATTTTGCTGTTTTTAAAACGGATATTAAGTTTTGAAATTGAAAAGGTAGAAATTTCATGGAATATGGTTTAGTTTTTGCTATTTTTTTTTATTGAGAAATTTTGAGCTTAAAAAACCTACAATATTAGTATTTCGCAAAGAATTTTTGTTTCATTCCAACGAACCCAGATTTTACAAGAACTGTCTGTCATTATGGGAAAGATAACCAGCTCGGTGGATCTATGTTTGCACAACTATAAGCCTCTCTGTAGATCACCAAAATTATATAGTCGTGAATGCGTTTTCTTATGCCTCATCCTTCCAAATCCAAAAAGTCAAACCCGCATTAATAATAGGGAGTAAGTGAATGTCGATAGAGTACACAAACATTCTCGGAGCCTTTAGTATAAAATAGGTTATCCCTAATAAGGCATCTCGACGGTTTAGTCGGTCAATAATAGGGTCACCAAAATTCTGATTAGGTTGGGTCTTTACCTAGTGGAAGGTGGAGTTCACCTGGTAGTCTCGTACTGACGGCGCCGAAGGTTATTTTGGTCGGTTAGCGGGATTTAAAAGTTTCTAGAGGCAAAACATTCCGCCGAGGCCGACTCCCGCTAACCCCGATGGTTTCTTCTCTGGTCCCCTAACCCTCTTTAACCTATCCTATCCTTCGAGCTAAGGACTGGTAGTATAAAGAGTGCCGCCTGTTCTGAAAATAGTGTAATTTCACTAAGCTTTAGATGTCCCTAAAATACTCCCAGATGACACTGTCGCCAGCTTGCGGACTGCGACGCGGGTTAGGAGGCTTCTAGCCCAACGCTAGTTCGAAAGAAACTTTTTCCGGGGTTCCTTTATATAAAATGGTGGACATAGAGTTTATAGGTCTTTCATCGCTTTAGATTGGACAATCGGCCGCAGGCCCGCCACAATGTGGTGCGGGGAGGAGCAACTGGGATGAAATTTCCCAGCCCCCAAATCAAAGGGGGCCCGTAAAAAGATTAAAGCCAAAAAGTTAAAATACCTACATCCCTGCGTCCTAAACGTCAAGAAAGTACTCGAGTAAATACTCATGACTAGAATCGCAATAAAATTACTCAATAAGTACTTTTTACTCGTTCCTGGACTCCTTGATAAATCGACGAGTCTTCTTCTGCTATATAGTACGTATACATGATGAGTTGAGCTCTGGTGGAACCGTGGAACCCAAGTCCAACTACATGTAGACGCGAGTCGTCAGCTAAAGGATCAAAGAAGAAGAAGAAGCAAAAGATATAAATTTTAACTTAAAAATGCCCGTTTATATCCCAAACGCAAAGTGGAAACGCAAATTGGAGCTATTTTATCGCACCGCAATTTGTATGGTTTTCTCTCTCTTACATGAACATGGATGAAGAATGATGAGAGCGAAGCAAAATTCTATGCTATAAAACAATTCCAATTTGCCGTTGAAATGTAAACGGCTTTAAACTCTCTGAATATTAAAACGATACTACAGAAGATCATCCTATTGCAAATGCAGATAGTCATTGAAGTAAAAAATACAGTTGACGACTGCCCAACCAAGTAAAATTAAGCAGAAGGCATGAAATTCTTTCACAAATAAACTAGTTTAAGGGAAAAGTACGGCTGGTACTAAATCAAACCAACTATCCCGAGTTACTGGAGGTAAACAAAAGACCTCGATCCTCTTCTAAAGAGAAGACGGAGCGGCATGGCAAAAGACCAAAGGGTTCCCCAAGAAAAAGCCTACTGCAGCGAGTACAGCAACGACAGGTGGATCACAGCTGTAGGTAGCTTTGAAGGATGAAAGGGTTTTCGGGGGACGCATTAGCCCGAGACCTGAGTGGAGGTGGAAGCCAAACTATGGTATTGGATCACATCCTCTCAGGCAAGGGAGGAACAACGTCCTGCTATGACTCCTCGGAGATAGTCAGAGGGATTAGATGCGACCAGGCCTCAAGTTACTTCCTAGGCGAATGCGTCACTGAGATCTGTGATGCATGGGAAGACATGAGGATCAAGCTAATCTCTTCTCCGGATATCCCGAGCAGATGCAAGCTCTAGCCAAAAGTAAATCTGGAATCTGAAAAGCTTGTCCAGTGTCTCCAGGCACAAAATCCAACAGTTCCTAAGATGGATGGGTGGTCATAAAAACAGAGGAACCGATGAAAAATAGTTCATGCTTTCTCCTTATTTACAACGAGTCCCTCGAGGCATTGGAAAAGGATGAAAACCGACTAAGGTATGCCAAACTGAATTAAAAAAAAAACCCTTTACAAAGAAGGAACCTCCGAATGTGGATGAACTGGTGGAAGGCTCGGGTTTGGAGGAGAGCATCGAGAACGGCGCCCAAAGGGCATCGCAAAATGCTTGAGATTGTTCAGATCAATCTCCAACACTCCGAAATATTCACTGTTAGGATCAAGGCAAGCCAAGATCCTGTATTTTGGTTAAAAGGAACATCAAAGCCTTCCTCTGCCCGAACCTCAGTCTAACGAACCTAACGGTAGCTAGATCGGAGTTTGGAGGGGGAAGGGTCTTAGGTCTCAGCCTATATGGCTCATGACCTGCCTGCAATAAAATTGAATTGAGCCAACCTGATCGTAGACATACCATGCTGCCAATTTGGGCATTCCGTTCAACGACTGTCGTCGTAGGTGCAGAGAGAAAGACGAAAAAGAAGCACTTGCAGTGAACAAATGAAGTGATCATGTGTAAGTGTCCGGCAGCGTGTGGCTTAGAAGAGATCTTCAGACTGGGGATCAGACCACTGTTAAGTTTCTTAGATTCCACAGAATGGCTCTAGGCATCCGTCACACACGACCAAACCACCAACTCACAATCAAGGTACACGAGTTGTAGCAACAAAACGGTGCACCAAGCGCTAACTGAGCTTCCGGTAGCACTGGAGGCAGCCCTTCACCTATCTATCTACCTGCCTAGTCTTCCTCTTTCTTTTGTCGCGGCAATCTCTAAAATTAGACTGGAAGCTTCTATTAAGCGGATCACTACACAGAACGAGTGACGCTTCTTTGAAAAGGGCTCTTACTTTACTTTATGCTCCTTTGATCCCTCATGGGACATAGGGCAGAAAAGACTCGCTCCCCTGAATTCTGACCAGTTGAGGGGTTCGGGAGCCCTAATGGCTTTGGCCCGCTCCAGTTTAACTGCTCAATATACCGACCCATATTATTTCCTTAAAGCCAACTAATATAAATTACCCAGAAACTATAAATATGAAATTTAATTTTAATTTTTGATCATAAGAATGCAGTCTTGTATTGGTGTAGATATTAGCTAATAAATCACCCATATTTAATCAAAGACAACAATCTCAAACCTGTGAAAGGTTCATATATACACTTATTTTAAAAAAATCCTCAAATTCCCAATAAAACTAGAATAATTAACTAAATTCGATCCTTTTTATTATTGTACAACATTATTAAAAACATTATTTCAATTAAATTTACTTAACAGTTTCTCTTACAGGTAAGAATATTGAAAAAAAAATTATTTTAATGAGACTGCCGAAAACTAACGAAAAAATAACGAAAAAACCCGTTGCTGAACGAACTGTCATTTATTTTAAAAGTAACACGATGGACAGGAATTGACATGTTCAACTTGTGGATATTTAGCTGCTATTTTAATGGGTAAACACGGTGAGATAATTTAAATTAATAATGAATATTAATTAAATAATTATTTTTCTATAGAATTATGCACAAGAATGAAGGTGGGGCGTAAATTTCAACCGAAGAAACTTAAAATAAAATTTTCTTGATACTACAATATGTGAATGCGACGGACGCCATTTGCATTACTAGAAAATTGGAATTAATTTGTTGAATATTCTGGCTGTAAGTTTTCATTTTATATTTTTGTTATTTCTTACATTATTTAAATGTTTTCCTAATGTAATATTACCGGGATTTATTATTATTAAGGGAGAACATTTCATAATTAAACAAAAACCATTGCGATTTCTTTAGCCAGTGCTTTTTTAAAATTTATTTTCTTACAGGAAATAAATTCTCTTTGGACAAAAGACAATCGTGATAACCGCCACTAATATTACCGTGTTCAATGTGAAATTCTGGAGGACATTTCCAGCAACAACTTTATCAGTTCTTTATAACAAGATCGTCGAGGTAAGTTGCTATTTAATCTAGAACTAGGATAGAGGTTTATATTGTGAGTATATGAAACCTTTGACTATCACTTAACTTTAATTATTTATTTATTTAAATTAAAACAACCCGTAACTTTTTACATTACAACCGTTTTTATTAAGCCATAACTTAAAACTAAATTTTAGTTGACATTTTATTGTATTATCATAAAACGATGTCTACTAGGACTTAAAAAACACCTAATTATATAGAGTTAAAATAACTTAAGTACAACATGCTTACATAAATTTCTACAACAATTCTGCCCTTCCTGGTTTATGTAAAATCGCCCTCGATTTGATAAGGTTAACAGCTTCGAACACACCTAGAAATGGCACTCGTCTTATCTGTTGTCCTTCAATGTCTTTAACGAGATACCCATTACATATTCCTTAAAACCTTGAAGACATCATAAGGCCTCTAAACTTGGGACAAACTTTTGATTTACACCTGGTGTCGCGACATAATTAGAGATCGTAACATAAGCGCCCTGTTCATACATAACCCTAGGTATTATGTGGGTTCAGTGGGATTTATCATAATATTTTTTAGAGTAATTTTGTGCTTTCTTAATATAATCGAAGGCTTTTCTTTTCCCTAATAATCTAAATTTCTATTATCTTAAATTTCTAACCTTTCTTTGATCGGTACCTGTCTGGTTAGTCCCATAAAGTCCACTGGTAAGGACCGATGAACAGAATTATTGACAGTGTACTCTACTTTAAGTAAAACTACATCCCATGTTTTAGATACATTGGAACATAACTCGTCAGCATAGAACCTAATTTTTCTTTTGCCCTTTGCACTTGTCCGTTTGCCTGGGGAGAGCCCACCGCTATCCTAATATACTTACTTATGCTCCTTTAATCCCTCATAGGACATAGGGTGGAAGCAGGGTGGAATTTTGTCAAAGATCTCTGGATTATATTTGACACCAGGCTGGACTTTTCTACTCATATCAACTATATTTCTTCCAAGAGCAGCTTAGTCTTGGGTTTTATAAAAAGGTGGTCCAAAGAATTTAACAGCACCCTGATCACTAAACACCTCTACATTTCGCTTGTCAGACCTTTACTTGAATATGCGTCCCAGGTTTGGTCTCCTCACTATTCTTCGCATGTTGGAAAAATTGAGTCGGTTGAACGTAGGCTCGTTCGATTCGCATTGAATCATCTTCCTTGGGAAGACTCTTTAATTCTTCCACCATATGAATACCGACTTAAGTTACTCAACTTAAACACTCTCCAGAAGCGTCGTGAGGTGGCCGATGCTGTTTTCGTCCACCAGCTTCTTAATGGACGTGTCGACTCAGGTTTTATAAGTCGCCGTGAGTCGTTCAGAGAGAGCCGATGCAATTTGAGAGGACCACCGCTCTTACACATCAACTCCTCTAACACCAATTATGGCCGATTTGAGCCTGTTAATCGCATGTTCATTAATGTAAATAAAAATATTAATGTTTTTAGCGTGAGCACTAACAAAGATCTCCTTAAAAGGAGTCTCTTTATTCTCTCATGACTGTTTATGTGTTTCGCATGCAATTTTTATTGGTACTTAACTTTTTATGTTTGCATGTCTCAGCCGAGCCCACGTGGTCGTGGTAAATGTTTCTCAGCCCAGCTGAGAAGTGCGCCTTCTTCATAAGAACTCTATTATTATTATTTGCCATCCAGCGGACTCTGTTTTGCGCGACAGCTTTCAGTTCTGACCAGGATCTCCCAGGTATTGCGGCCTCTGCTAGTAGGGTTATCCATCACGTTGTTCTAGGTCTTCCTACTCGACGGGATACTTGCGGATTCCAGTGAAGGGCCTGTTTAGCTAGATTTTCGTTTTCGTTTCGCAAGGTGTGGCCAATCCAATCCGCCCGATATGGTCATCTGAAAACTTGAAGGCGTCTTGTGATGGATTGGGTGACTTATCATGTTTCGCAACCATAAAAAAGAACCATACAGATACCATCCGCGCAGTCGAGATCCTTAAGGCGGTCTATCAAACCCCATTTTATGCCGCTTGTTCTACTATCTAGAGCGCCGTTTATTGCTATAAGAAATAGTATTGGCGAAAGTAGGCATCCTTGTCGTACTCCTGAACTCACCTCAAAGCTGTCGGATAATTTTCCATTATGGAGAGCTCTGCATTTGGAATTGTTGTATAGGGCTTTTATTAATTCTATTATTTTCTCTGGCAATCCTCGTTGCCGTAGTGCCTGCCATATAAAGCTCTTATTAACCGAGTTAAACGTTTTCTCATAGTCTTTGAAGGCATGGTAAAGAGAGACAGGATCGTTATTCAGTAGACTACTCCGCTGCGGATTCTCAAGGTGTTAATATGATCTATATATGAACAGTGCTTCCTGAATCCGGTGTGCTACCTCCCAAGCGTTCGGTCTAATGCTTCTCTTATCCTAGATAGCAATATATGGGAAACGATTTTGCCCACAGTAGATAATAACAGACTTGATACCTCCAGCACGGTAATAATCCTCTCAGAAACTGGTAACCAGCTAATGAGGCTGGGCCTGACTTCTTTGGTGAGTATTACGCCAACGCCACTCCTAAGGCTTTCAGTTTCATTTCTCCCAGAATATAAGAAGGACTCACCGTTTGGGCAGGTATGTTCCTCCGCATCGGGACATCTGGTCTCGCTAAGTCCCATGATAGTTTTTTATGCGAAAGACTAGATCTTGATTTTATATCGATTCATCTCGTTGAGGACTTCATCCATCTGTCTATCAGCAAGCAGTGTTCTCACATAATATGATTCGATTCGTGTCCTGGTTCCAGAAGTAAAGGTCTTCGTCGTGTTGTCCATTGTTTGCCATTCGTAGCAATGGTGTTTTTTATGGGAGCTGGTTGCTCAATCGACTTAGAACTCTGTGTTGTGGCGCCCAGAGCTTCCCATTCGCCCTTCCGAAGAAGTACCCCAGGGGTTCCGCGCGGAGGTGGGATTAGGACTTACTAACAGATCTGCTAGGTGTTCGTCTGCAGAGACTCTTCTCGGGTTTTGATAGAAGTGACAAATCGGGTGCCAGCACCTTCCAAGGTCTTTGCTAGCCATTTGCCCCCACCCCTCTCTCGAAGCTGCATTTAGCTGGGTAATATCTCCGATATGTGACCAACATTAACTTTAACCTTTCCTACTTCAGGCTGTAGGTTTACCGGAACTGCTTCTTGTCTTAACTGCAATAGAGCCAAAATACAGAATCACTTAACGTTCTACCTGCCTAATTATATAGAGTTACAATCAATCATATCGCGATTTACAGCAGACAAATATTAAACAATATTTTTATGAATTTTTTTAGTTTGAACTACCACTCTGTACGAAGTCCGTGGGCAACCAAGAAAGATTGCAGCTTCACCGATCAGCAATCTTTACCGTCGAGAGGAGTTGTGGAGTATTTTGAAATGTTGTTGAAATGAAAAATATTTTAGTGGTAAGTGTCCTCTTTTAAAATATTTTGCCCACTGATTGAGACTTTGTTGTCTTTTTTTTTCCAGTTAACCCCCTTGTGATAGTGAATAAAAAGTGCTAGTGTTTGTGTGTGAGTGTAGGTCTTCGATAGGGGTATTGGATTTGGGAAAGGCGGTGAGTAGCATTATTTCTATATCCTTGTTTTTATTAGCCATTTAGATCGCGAGCTGGTCAAATAGACTTAAATAGATGATAAATAAAATGATCATCATGGAAAAGACATCATAAACTGAAGGAGAAGAAAGAAATTCAGAAAAAGAATAACGAACCATTAGAATTATCACACCACATTTTAGGTAGATTAGCTCTAAAGGCGGTATCCTAATGCATTCGCTCCATTCCATAAACTTTAAAATTTATTAAACTTATTCGTTCCGATCCGTATATGTACCATTGGAACTATCTTTCCGCATTACCATATCAGTTCTAAGCAAACTTTGAATTTTACCGGAGCGGATGCATTGGAATCCTGTCTTAGTTTTAAGTGACTTAAATAACATTTGCCAATGTCAAACAGTTTAAAGCGAATTGTTTTATTCTGTTTATGGCACACTCAGACCTCTTATTCTCTTGAAAAATATTGGCTCATCTTGTTGTGTCTTCTCTTCCTAGGGCCTAGTTTATTTAGCTAGTTTAATTATAGACCCATATCACTTTCTTCATATCAGTGACGATTAAGAGTATGCAAAATAAAGCGACCCGATTAGACATTAGATTTGTTTATATATAATATATATTTTTTGCTTTTGTTATGATACCGCTTACAGATTTTCTTCAAGCTACTTCTTTTCCCGTCCAATAACCCCCCGACATTCAACAATCTACAGTCAACAATCTTCAATCAACAATCTTGCATCAAGAATCTTCAATCAACAATCTACAATTGACCAAAAATTTGTTTCGGATTTCAATCTGATTTCGTTTGACGGTTTAATTTTGGCTTCTATAATATGAAATTCGACACTCTATATTTTTCTTACTAAACCGTCGAATACGGTATCGGGATACTATTTCCTGTACGGGAGTTGCTCGTGTAGTTTGAGACGAGCTCGGGAAATAAACACGCGACTAGAGTAGAAAAAGAAAGCGACCTAAGAAAACACATACAGGAAGCAGCCCTGAGCCAAGTGACACGACATAACTGACTCTCCTCAAGCAAAACCTGCACTCAACAATCTATTAATAAAATAAACAATTTTCAATCAACAATCAAGAAATCAAAAAATATATAGTGATCCTGGTGTAATTGTGAGTGAGAAAAGCTTCCTAAGGATATATTTCTGCGCACCTATCTAGATCAGATTTTCCAAAAGGTGAGTCTATCAAAAAATTTCAAGGGCTTCGGCAGTTATGCCCTTTTGTGTGTGGTATCTCAAAGAAAGGGCTGCAAAATGCCCATTACATCAAAGGCTTTTGAGAGAGTATGGCACCCTGCTCACTTAGATCTAAGGAACTGGATTAAGAGCTTTCTTTCAGGCCGTTCAATCAAGGTAGTATTGGACGGCGTCGAATCCAACCCCCATGTCATTTCAGCCGGAGTTCCCCAGGGGTCAATTCTCTCACCCGCACTTTTTCTAATCTTCATTAATGATCTGCTCTCAATCCCCTCCAACCCACTTCACTGCTTCGCTGATGACGGTGCTTTGCATTTCTCTTTCTCCCTCGACAATATAAGACAATCACGTGCCAGACATTGTCTGTACCACCGTCAACTGATATCCACTTCGTTCAACTGGGATATCGAATCGATACTTCATTGGGGGCGAAATGAACCGCGTTAAATTCAATGTCAAGAAAACGAAGTACTGTTTGATCTCCAAGAAAAATTGTATCGACCTTCCTCCTATCTCAGTGGATAAAGAGAATCTAACGGCTGACTCAACTCTCAACATCCTAGGGGTAACTTTAACGGAGCATCTGCGATGGAATGATCACATATTCCAAATGGCCAAACAAGCCTCCCAATGTACTCCATACTTTATCGCTATTACCATGGTGACTGTTCCACTGAAATTCAGGACCTCCTGCCTGCACGGCAATACAAGACTAGCCCGCTCGGCTCACCCCCATACCCTACAGCCCCCCCCCCGTTCGCGCACCATAGGGTTTAGAAGGTCGTTTATGAATAGAACAACTCGACTGTGGAATAATCTCCCGAAGTCAGTATTTCCGAACTCGTTCAACACCTTAGAGTTCAAACGTGAGGTTCATCGCCATTTTCTTCTACACCCTCCGGACCCCCCTAACAATCCCTATTCTCCTCTATTCTTCAAACCAAGCTTACTACTAGACATTGGGTAACTGGGGTATCTCTATCTATTGCCGAAACAATGACCGGTGTAAATAATCTCGACATCAATAAAGGTGAAGGTCCTAACAACCTGCCTTAATGCTTCTTGCAGGGCTGTCCCTTGCTCCTCTAATCGACCCATGCCTTATTAAACAGCACCATGGTTTCAGAAAGGGACGATCGACTATAAATTAAATTGCAACTTGCACTAAGACAATATTTTTTTTTTTTTTTTTTTATGTGGCAGACTAGAGGCTTAGGGAAAGTCCCTTTGTACTGTCGACAATCTATTTTTTTTCCATATACACCGTCGAACAGCAGCTCTAGCCGGAAGATAGAGAGAAGAGAGAGAGAAAGAAGAGAGGAAGGAACTGTCACAACCTGACTGCGATATTTTTATTCCACCAACTCTCAACCATTTCGCGACTCTGACATCGGGGCATCGAGAACAACTCGCTGGAGTGTTATGCCTCCTGAAACGAGTTGAATCTCTTCAACCAACCGATGGCATGCGCTTGGTGGAGCGTGGAAGAGAACTAGTGAAGGCTATGACAGGAGGAATCAGGAATGTAAAGAGGGAAGAAGAAAGAAGGAAAGTTATGTAGGCGGGAAATTGGGAAAGGCTAGGACCGTGGCACCACCGGGATTCGAACCCGGGACCTCTTGGGATAGTAGTCAGGCGCCTTACCCCTAGACTACCGAGGCCCCCATATTGCAAAGGCAAAACGCAAGAGCTTCTTGGCTTTATAGAGAGTAGAGCCCAGAAATTCGATAATGTCCGGGTCCCGAAAACTCTAAATAAAAAAATTTTGCACTAAAATAGAAATCACAGACCAACACGAACCACACGTTTCCAGAAAAACAAACCTAGGCAATCTTGTTTCTGTTGTGCATCGATAGCCTTTCAGTATAATAATCCAAAGGACGAGTGTACACAACGAAAATGATCGAGTTCTCATAAAGCAAAAGCACATTCAACAATACATTTAGTGCGAGATTCTGATTTTGGTTCAAATTTGACGTCGTATGCCCGTGTGGACAACTCAGCTCGTCTTTCTTTTTTTTCTTCTTCTTTACGCTCCTTTAATCTCTCATGGGACATAGGGCGGAAAACTCAGCTTCAGTTCTCGGCCATTTAAATCGTTTAGTCAAGTTTGGCCGTCGTGAGTCCGTATGTGCTTTCAACCGGCCAGTGTTCGCCCGTTGTAAAGCCATCTTTTATTTTTATTCTGGTGATAGTATAATTTGTGCATAATAATGTAGGTAATGTACCGAAAAGAAATATCTGCAAAGTAAATACCCAAAGCCGGCTCTGATTGTGCTATTACCATGCTTAGTAGTAACTAGAACATGGTCACTTTAGTTATGGTGTCTGCCATCTGGCAATGTCTACGTCATCTTTTGTATATTCTCGTGCATTTGAAAAGGTGACAAAAACACTCAATAAACACACCTCAACGCAATCAAACAAGGCCAAAATTAAACAGTAACCATATTTCAATTTTAATAATTTTATTTCCGGTCCATTTTTTGGCTTGATTATCTTCTCTCTTCCAAAAAAAAACACATTCTTCAAAAAAAGTCGCTCAAACGCCGCATCATCATCAATCGATTATAAAATCCTCGTTTTCGTTGTAATTAATTGAAGTTATTCGATTATTCTCGCCTTTGAGAAGATGATTTTGCTAAAAAAAGTGATGGCGTATTTTTTCTCTTTTCGTTCTTCATTTCTTCATTCTTCGTAGACCTAGACATACATGTATATACTTGTATAGTAGAAACCTACTTCATCTTTCAAGGGAGATTTTCGATCGCTGTGATAGATTTTGTGACTATGGTGAAAAAAGGTGAGAAACATTTCTTCTTACTTGTATTTATATGATTGTAATTAGGCCCAAGGTGATTTGTCCAAATGAAAACTTAACGAAGAATGCTGCTTTAACGTATATATGTGTATAGACACAATGTGCATTTTAGATGACAGATGATTGATGAAGTTTAGGTCATTTTTTTAACATGAAATTTTTGGGCGGTTGTAGCGAGTTAAAGATGGCCTATTTTCTTAATTTAATGTGTGTTTGTGCGAAATGAATTAATTTTTACAATTTTTTTTCACTAAATCTATTAGCATATAAGTTGTTAGGTGATAAAGATGAAAAAGAACGCCACCATAAACAAAAACAACCCTCGTTGTTTATCCCTTAGTTGTACATTGGCTGTAGTTGTACTTATTGGGTGTTAAAAGAACACGTATTGGCACCAGGGCGGGTTTTTCTCTTATAGTTTTCGAATTTGTGCATGAATTTCGAATTTGTGTCATAATCAAACTTGTTAGTCTACTGAATATCTGTTGTTTCTTTTTCTCAAGAATATTTGATCACGTGGGTGCATGTTATTGGGCCTGATTGCCTAAACAGTTCGATTTTTCGAAAATGGCTTGGCGGGCTTCTCTCCCGGGCTCTCTTGTCGTTGTTGTTGATTGTTGCCGGATCATCCTTTCCCAGGTATCCACAATGGAGCCCGATGCGAACCATATTTAGGCATTGATACCCCCGAGAATCCTATTACCTTAACTCTTCTTTCATTGACGAAACTAGAATGCTGGGGTCCTCCCACCAAGTATCACTATAAAGAGTGATAGGATCCCATATCTTAACATATAAGGAATTCGTGACTGTGCTCACGCAGATTGAAACGTGCTCAAATTCAAGGCGAATTCAATGATTCTCGCAATCTTAATCCACTGACACCAGGCCACTTCTTCATTGAAGACTCCTTCAGAACCGTCCGTCCTAGACCTCCAAATGAACCGGCTTGATAGATGGCGATTATCGCAAGGCTTTCGGAGGAGGTAGAAATCGGAGTGTCTGAACTACTCCAACAGCAGTCAAAATGGACGGTCCCCCGCAACAACGTCAAGGTTGATTATTTAGCAATTATAGAAGAGGGCTCTACCGCCAAGTCGATGGGCTCTAGGGCGAACTGTAAGCACATATGCAGGTTATCCATACGAACGTACATCTTCATGTCCCAAGGGCAAGTCCGAGCATTGTCAGCTGCTACCTCAATTTTCCTAGATTTTGTTTGCAGAACTCCTCCACCAGAATTACGATGACCCAGAGTTCATAACCGTTATAAAAACCAACCGACTAAGGTTAGCCGGCCACGCAATTCAGGATCTAGTACAAGCGTATTTCAAAACGGCTTAAGGTAGTAGAAATTTCGATAAATAGACCAGTAGGCAGCCCAGGAGGAGATAAATAGACTATGTGACGGCTGACGCAGAGGCAATGCTCCACATTAGGCTATGGAGACATGATGTATACTTGGAGAAATTCCCTAGAGAAGCTCAACGATCAATTTGGGCTGTAGTGCAAGTGGTTGGATAGTAGACTATAATCAGTTAAGATAAAAACAGATTCGAAACCAACTAAAAAGTAGGGTGAGACACATCAAACCACATCTTACCCACAACTTTATAAATCGGTTTACTTTGCAGAAATTGCCTAAACTGCTGATAATTTTCCTTCAATTTTCAAAGATTTCAAAATGAAATCACCCACAAAAAATCCCTCAGTAATAACTTCCTAATTTCCCAAATAGACCTCTTTTACGTTCCCACGAAAATCACCCACTGAACTTAAACACTGAACCCTAAATTAAAGCCTCTCTTCACTTACGCGGCTATCAAATTATCGACCAGCTCCTAATGATCTCTGCTTAAGCATTTTTCATTGCGGCCCAAATCCGCTACTGAACCAATTTTTATTAACAAAACTCCCGCATTGATAATTCCGATATCAAACCGCGTCCCAGAAGAGTGCGCTGCCTGCCATAAAGGTCTGCGTCCAGCCAAAAGGAAGATAAACGGTTCCAAAAAATCGTGGTCAGTTCAATAATTTCACACAATGGCGGACAATTAAGCAATTTACTACCAGAATTGTTGCGGCCCGATGCCGCGTAAAAACACGTTAAGAGTCGTCGTCGCTATGGCCAAACGTTTATCCCAATTCTTCCGGCTTGTAGTAGTGGTCTCTCCTCACCTGGAAAAAAATACGGGAAAGACAAAAACCGATGCCAGCGCCGTAGATCTTGTGATGGTGCTTCTTCATCATTGCGTATAAATCAACGCCTCCGGTGCCCGGTCCCTAAATGCAATCGGAATCATAAAAATAAAACATCCATCAGCAGCGCTATTGTTGACGCAGTTTGGAATTAAAGTGTGCCCCCTGGTATCTGCGGATGAATCTGTTCTCCGGGCCGCGTTTACTTTCAAAAGGAGCGCACAAAACGGAGTTAAAGGTGCACAGCAGGACTTAATCGGCATTTGGCTACCTACTGTGACCTTTTGGGCTTGGTTCAGGTGTGTTGATTGAGAGGAGCTGAAAAAATTGGTTTCTGTGTTTTTTTTTTCGCTCTCTTGAGATTCTTATAAAATATTATTTTTCTTGTCAGAAAGAAGCGCGATTTTTAAGTGATTGTAGTGTTTATTTAACAAATCCACTGTTCGAAACAACCATATATAAATTAGAGCCACATTAGTTAATATTTTGCTCATCATACCTTTCTTATAAGTTCAGGGAAACACATCCTCTAGGGAGCTGGAGAAGAAGTAGGGGATCCCCCCACCAAAAGCGTAAAACAAATCATCATAGGATGTCATTTTTTTATGTGAAAGACTAGAGGCTCAAGAAAAGTTATGTGGGTCGAAAGTGGAAAAGGCGAGGGATGTGGGGCTGACGGGATTCGAACCCGGGACCTCTGGAATGGTATCCAGACGCCGCACTCCCTAAGCTACCGAGGCCCCCATTCTATTGATAATATCATGCAATGATTTAAACGTGACTGACCCATACATGATCTTAGATAATTTTTTATCATTTTTAATTTTTTGTTTACCTTTTGTAATTGCCATTTTGTCCTTCTTAGCGCGAGTGTTGACAACAGTTTACCAAGCGGTCCCCTAACTATGTACCAACCACGTCCAATATGCTGCTTGATCACTACATCGAACGAGAACCGGTCTACGGTTTTCCGATTTCTTCGCCCCATACAATTCCTTAAGGTTCCAATTATATTACACAGTACTCCAAATTTGCTCCTCTTAGTAGCGCTTCGATTTTTTCCCCGCTGGGATGGCTTCTAGATTGATTCTGCCAGAAAAAAGATGAGTACTGAGCCCCATTCCGGAATTGGAAAACCCAGGATCTGCTACAAGGGAGAAATTTAACTCTTCCTAGAGAAATGGCAACTTCCTCTTGTTCTTATGATCCTTGAAACCCTCGTAGGACCAAAAACGGTAACACGTACGGACTCTATTTTGTGCGACAGCTCTCAGCCCCGTTCAAGTTCTCTTAGTTGTTGTGGTCTCTGCTAATAAGGTTATTTCAGGTCTTTCAATTCGACAGACTCCTTGCAGATTCCAATCAAGTGCCTCTTCGGCTAGACTCTCGCGTTGTAAGCTATGGCCAATCCAATTCCATTTCCTTCGTCTGATTTTGGTCTATATTTTCTCCCATCGACACTGCTGTCTGCATTTCTTTAGTTTTAAAGCCTATGCCGAACTACTTTCTTTCTGTTGCTATATGGTTTAACATATTTTTGAGGTCTTCATTTCTATGGACCAGCAATCAGATATCATCCGTGTATTTGACATCCTTAAGGCGGTCTCCCAATACCCATTCTATGCCACATGTTCTACTTTCAACAAGGATGTCGTTTACTATAAGAAAGAGTAATGGCGAAAGTAGGCATCTTTGTCATATTCCAGAGTTCATCATAAACCTGTCGGATATTTTCCCATTATAGAGAATTCTTATCATGTCGTACACGTACACGCAGTACTTGCCATATAAAGCTCCTATATACCGAATCAAGCGCTTTCTCATAACCTATGAAAGCAAGGTATTGACGGGGTTCGGGAATTCTGTAGACAAATCCACTATGTGATCTATGCAGGAGCGGCCCTTTCTGATTCCAGCCTGCTGTCCTCTAAGCGTTCTATCTATCGCCTCTCTTATCCTGGATAATCAAATATGGGACCAACAGCAGATAATGGACGTATGAGTAGGTATTAGGGCGATTGAGCGTGGGAGGTAGGTTTCCATATTCAATCGCTCTAAGACTTACTCATATGCCTCCACCTTTCACACATCTTTAGGTCCCAGCACACCTTTAACCAAGCTTCCAACATTCAACCATTTATGCAGAAGAGAATGAGGTCTGTACTAGATAGCTATTGGTCTCATCTTGGGTCTCTAAACATTTGCAAAATGATTTCATTCATGAGGCATAACACTCCAGCGAGCTGTTTCTCGATGTCCTGATGTCGAAGTCGCGACAGTAATGGTTGGAAGTAGGTGAACTAAAAAAATATCGCGGGTAGGTTGTGGCAGTTCCTTCCTTCCCCGACTAGAGCTGCTGCTCGACATTGCACTCTATATAAAGAAAATAGATTGTCGACACAGTATAAAGGGCCTTTCCTAAGATTCTAGTCTTTCACATAAAAAAGCCCCTTATTTGTCCCATAGCCATATGTCTGCAGGAGGGCTATGATTTAATCACTCTCTTAATCTGAAATACATATATTCATGACCTTCTTTGTACAGTGTTCCATTCCATCTGTTCTGGAGAGATGCCAAAATAACCTTTATATTCAAGCCAGGACGCTCTGATTACGCTTGGACTTATTGGATCCTTCCAAGTCACTGACTGGGACTTGTGTTTCAGTTGTAACAACCCTGCTTCAATACTACTGCTATCAGCAAAAACGACTAGTCCTTAGCAACCTTCATCAAGGAAAAGAACACTTCATTCACAGCCCCTTCTTTTATTAGAATATTTGTAGAAAGTAGAGGTAATAACCTATAGCAATTCTAGGGCTTTTCTTTTCTTCTTTAACGGCTCTACAACTGGGATCCGTTCCTGGCCCCTCGCAACTGTTCTTTCCACCGGTCCCGATTCTGAGCCGATGTCATCCAGTTTGGCATCCTTCAGCTCTGGGGGTCCTGGTCTACGCCCTCGTTCCAGCGAAGGTTGGGTCTCCCTCGCTGTCGCACCCCATAGGTCTTACCGCATTTTTGTTCCCCTTTGAATATTTCTACATCCCTTCATCACTTAGTATATAACCGCCTTAATGGGGCAAGATTTTCAGGACTCTCGGAGTGTGCGGGTATCTCAAAGAACTTAACGTCAATAAATCCACTGGGTCTCTGGTTCAACCCACTTCACGACCTCGTTGTGCATCACTCTTACGACTTCGTCACTTTATAATAATCAAGGGCTTATGTCCAAGTTTATTAATAGAAACATTGAACCCATTCTTTATTGAGGCGACAAACCCCAAAGGATTCAATAGAAGTACTGTTTCATCTAAAAAAAAATGCTACAAACCTTCCTTTTGTCTCAGTAGCCGCTGAGGTGCAAATAGCTGATCCCTGTCTTAACATACTAGTCACAGCTTTGAACAAGTATTTGTGTAGGAATAATGACTGCATGTTTCAAATCGCCACCAAAAGCATCAACCCTTAAATTTCTCAAAAGATACTGGTTTTTCTTTTAGCCAGAAGCTAGATGAATAATCTAGACATCCTACATTTTGACCCACCGCGAATACAATACGTTTACTTGAGCTGGTACCTCAAAAGCCTCGATAGCATGGATCAACAAAAAACGGGGTCCCGCAAGGCTCGCTATCGCACCCTGCAGTCTCTTTTCCGCTTACTATGATCTTCAAATTAGATCATGAATAGAACAACTGAGTTGGGACAAAATCTTCTGCACTAAGCATATCTGAACTTAGTGCAGCTTTTGTAAAGATTCATTGCAGTCAATTTGAACAATCACCACTCCCTTCTTCATCAGTCCTATTCTATACTATCATTAAAAAAAGAGCTTATTACTGCTCCGTGAACTAAACGACATGCCTGACTGTTAGTAGAAAGTAGGCCAATTCCTAAGCCTAGTTTTTCACGTAAAAAAATTAATTCCTTTCTCTAGCTACCACCTTAAGTAAAAACTCCATCAGGGGCATTAGTATTCACCGTCGTAATATCGAAAATCATCCCAAAAAATATTAATTTCCCCTTTGCCTTTCCATGAGCAAGAAATTTTCATTTTCATTTCTATATATGAAATTGCTAAAGTGGATCAGGACCAAATTTATAGCATAGACAAGAACCACGAGTTCCAAAAAAATCCAAACATTCCAAAGTTTACAACCTAAACTAACTAAGTAACGATTTAGCTGTTTTACAGTAATTAATATATCGATTTTGTTTTTTTCTCGAAACGAAAAATATGACGCCCGATCATAACGAATTGTAAAAAATGTCAGTATAACAAAATTAATGAAGTTCTTTTTTTTTCATCGTTCATATAATCTTCAATTTGGTTGATAATCTTATGCGTGTGCGCTTCAGTTAATATTTCCCATTCATGCGCACTCGATCGATTAATATTCGCTGCATGCAGCAGCTTTGTATCCCCCCATATACACAAAAAAAGGGAAAATACTTAAGGATAAAAGAAATATGTGTGTGGATATGTATAAAGAAAAAATAAATATAAAATAAAAAATATAGTTGCAACAAAAAAGAACAACAACAACTTTATCGATGAAGGTTAAAAGATAAAAATACACAAACAAACCTTCTTCTTAACTCCTGTGAATGCCGTGGAAGCAAGTCAAAGTTCCTCCAGATTACACATGTTGATCCCAATTGATGGGGTACCGCTGGGCAGACGTTTTTACCCTTTACTTTTTATTTTTTTTTGTTTGTTTGTTCGAATTTGATCTTTGCTACCACTTTATATTCTGCATATATATATTCTGGCGATCTTTCACAAATAATTCTGAAAACCTGGTGATCGACCACAAAATAAACTTTAACCAAAGCGACACCATCCAGCATGAAGAACGCATCGATAATGTAAAAGAGGGGCAAAATAAAAAACAGAAGAACGAAAAACAGCAAAAATATATACAGAATCAAGGTAGAGAAGAGCAGGTAAAGGACATATATATGTGTATATATGTATAAAAAAATTATATAGGTATGTAGATAAAATAAAAATAATAAAGACGTTTGACTTCAGTGTGCGAAGAAGAAATATTCAAAGAAGGATGCCAAGATCACTTTGGAAGGTGTGAAAATTGAAATTCGAGGCAATGGGATACTAATGGGATGCAGTTAAATGAGAAGAGACAAGATCCAGTCCTTCCTCGACTGATGATCAAGGTGCCTTCGACGATCGGTATGTATTGAAATTAGAGAGGAGCAAGCTACGACGAGAGGGAAAATTGTTAATCACACTTGGTGCTAAAGTTAATGAAGATCGGTGGTTTTTTTGGTCTGTCATTTGTTTTTTTGTTTTTTTTTGTTGTACGTTCCATAAGGAAAAGAGGAACACGATCGTAGACAGTATATCCATATAGTAGGTTCAATACAATTGGTATACAGCATATTGGACTAAAACTGACAATAAATGAGGGACATGATATGAAATTTCTTGTGACAGTAGCGTGAGGATCGGTAAGATCGTTTCTTTTTGTGATATAATAAAACGAAATAACGTATGTAGATACTAGCTGGGACCCGGTGCGCCTATGCTGCACCCATAAGCCAATAGTAGTAATCAGGTATTATGAATTTTAATACACAGTAGGAGAGTTTGAAAAAGTCAATTTTTTGGTATTTTTGACCCCAATTAATAAAATGTGAAACTATTAGAGATCTGAATTGAATTGATGAAGTGTCTCAATGAACCCCATATTTTCCGTATTTTGGATACCTGGGACCCGGTACGCCTCGCTGCAGCTGCCTGCCTACCCGACAATTTTTTCCCGCAACAGAATACTAGCCAACTCGGCCCACCCCTTCACCCTTCAGCCCTCCCCTTCACGCACATTACGGTTTTCCAGTTCGATTGTGGAACTCTAGGCAGTCGGTGTTTCCGAGCTCATATAACATCTCAGAGTTCAAACGCAAGGTTCATCGACATGTTCTTATGCACCCTCCAGACCCCTAACCTATCCTATTTCATCTTTCCTTCAGATCAAGCTTACTACTATACATTGCACCATGACTTGTAAGACATGACGGTCTAGTAGTACAAAGGGTGACTCCTAAGCTTCATTTTGCCACAAAAAAAAGCTATAAACTGGACCTAACGGTCGGTATATTGAGTATACTACATTACTTATTGTAATCTACTTATCATACCCTTTCATTTGATACCCATATCGAGGTGGTTGTGAAGAAATTGATAATCCGTCCTCTTGAGACGGCCGACATGGTTCTAACAGTATTCCGTCCTTTTGAGACGGCCACCATGGATCTAACGGTATATTGAGTGTACTTTATTGTTTATTGTATTCTACTTACCATACCCTTTCATTTGATACCCATGTCGAGGGGGTTGTGAAGAAAGTGTATATCCGACTTCTTGAGACGGCCGCCATGGATCTAACGTATATTCAGTATATGTACTATATTGCTTATTGTATTTTAGTTCATTTTCAATATCGTTTATGCTCCTCAAAAGCGTTCTAGGAGCATTATAAAAAAGCTTTTTAAAAAGGCAATATTCATGGACGCCTGTGGATATGTGATCCAGCATCGAAAAGCTTTCATTTTGTTCATCTTTTGCCATTGCCTCTTGCTTTCCAAGAGCGAGCGTTTCTAACCAAAGCAGTCTCCCACTTCCAACGCTGCTTGCCCTTCGTATCGAATGAATGCCGGGCTATTGAGTATGCTAATGCCACATCTTATGGTCACGAAGACAATTGTGCGTTTTCTTTTTTTCTATAATATTTATGAAAACTCCAGTAAAGCTCCCTCGGGATCACATTTAACAGTGCTCCAAATAAGCTCCCCTGAGCAGCGCTTCCAATTTTTCCCATTGGGAGCTTTATATCACGAAGATAATCGCCCATTTTTGTTTCGTTCTATAAAATATATGAAAGCTCCAGTAATGCTCCCTCGGGAGCATATTTAACAGTGCTCCAAATAAGCTCCCCTGAGCAGCGCTCCCAATTTTTCCCATTGGGAGCAGAAGATAATCGCGAATTTTTGTTTCATTCTACAAAATATATTAAAGCTCCAGTAATGCTCCCTCGGGAGCATATTTAACAGTGCTCCAAATAAGCTCCCCTGAGCAGCGTTCCCAATTTTTCCCACTGGGATGTATGGATGACATTGGATATAAAACAGTATATAGCTTAAAAAAACACACACACAAAACCGAAACAGATAAAAGACACTCATGACAGATAAAAAGTAACCAAATAAACAAAAAAAACAAAAAATTAAAAGAGAGAACCGAGGACGAGGACTACTAATCTGCAAAGGAACGATTCAATTTTTAAGCGCATTGCGACTGCGCAGATGTTCCTCGATGAAAGTCGGAATGGCATGAGAAAAGGATTTAATTAGGGCGTCTTTGTGGTCTCATTTGAATAAATTAAACAAAACCAACAAAAAAGCGGAGTAACGCATACATACACGCATGTGCCTTGATCAATTCAGGCACAGATCACGATCGTATAGTCTTTGTCCTCACCTGGTTTATTACCTATATATTTTTTTATTCATTCTTGGTTTGTTTAAGGTTTATTTTTTTTGGGGGTATATCTCTTGGTCCAGACTGTCGATCGATCGATGTTTTTTTTTAGTTTTTCGATCGCCTCCGATCCTCACGAATCTTATAAATCGATCGAAATATTCAATCTGTCTAAATATTTTCGCAAGGATTACTTTGTCGCCAGTTGAACTGAACTGATCATCAGTCGTCAGTAGAACTGAACTGATCAAACACTTAAAATTGAAAATTAAATTGAAACGAAATGATGATGATCAAACTTGCGAAGGGGGAGAGAGACAAGAAGCCCAGAGAAAACGTCTTAATCGAATTGCAAATATTTATATCGAAATCGAAACTCAATGATCATTATGTGATCGATCGTTAGCAGTTGGCCAACTATTTGCATGCAAATTAGGTTGAAATGGAATTTTGTTAATTAATTTGAATTTTTTTTTATTTACTAAAAAAAACCTAAAAAACCGAAAAGAGTAAAGGTATCAAGCGAGAAGTGGCTGACACTCATGAATCGGTGTGAATCACGTTCCTTCACAAAATATAGTATATACATATAGATGTTTCTTTATACATATGCATGTATGCAATGGATTTTAAAGAATGTTCGTGTGAGGATCGTGTATGAAAATTGTCACTTGGAATGCGATCGTTTTGCACAAAATGAGACATGATCAATTAAAAAAAAATAAAAAAATAAAAAAAAAACCTTAAACAGAAAAGGATGTTAAGGAGAGATCGCGTCTCTCTTGCATTTGCTGTTAATTGCTCTAGTGGTAAGGTAGTAGAGCTTAAGTGGTTTTCGTGTTACCTTTACTTTTGGTATATATCGTTTTGAGATTGTTATGCACAGTTCATATTATTTTTTTTGCTTATTTGTTGTTGAGAGATCAGAGCTCAGTCCTTCTTCCTATGTTTGGCACGATCCTAAAAGATATTCACGGAGAGTGCAAAACTTAAATATCTTAATTTTTTTTATTTTTTGGATATATTCACAAAATTCCGTGCTTTTAGATGTGAAGTGACTTGCTTGTGCGAGTTGGGATACACATGCGATTTTTGGGTTTTGGATAAAATATTTTTTATTATTTTTATTTTTTATTCTTTTAATTATTATTTTTTTTTTCAATTTTTTTTCAGGATTGATTTTCGCAAAACCCAGACATTGTGGAGCTATATATTTGAAGGAAGAAAAGGTAGGGCTTTTAATTTATTATTTTTCGGCGTGATTTTGAGATTTTCTAGATGAATGCTGGTCTTTTCTTTGATGTGAATGAATATCTTTTTTTTATTTAGACCAAATAATGTGGATTAAAATTCCTCTTATCAAAGCGCTTTTGTGACACTTTTAAAACTAAATTAAAACAGAAGCATTTTCGATATAATCTAAAAAAAAATTCGGTGTAGCAACATATCTCTCAATACCCACTTAATTACGTTACATATATACATACATAGAGGATCTTCCTTAGTAGCCTATTGGTTAAGTCGATCGACTACCATTCCAGCGGTCATGGGTTCGATTCCACACAGAGTTTTTCTTCCTGTTCTACCTAAATATCATACCGTCACCCATTCGATCATTGAAGCATGTGTTCCGTCGCTGTAGCATTGGATAGGAGATGGTGTAGTAGAGCACGCTTTGGTAATGTTCTATGCGGCGTTTTCATGCTAATGCTTTGCACTATCAGCCCGCAATGTCGTTAGTTACAGAACATACACTCTTTGATGGTGTGTTTTTGCAGGAACTGCGATCTATTTGGTCTAATGTGCCAACTCCGGCTTTTAACATAGTCTAAAATTGATTTTGAATTAAATCCCAAATCTCACTGGAAACAGGGAAGCCGTGATGAAAGAGACTGAATCTCCTCCTCGCATGCCGTATCCGACGACGGACACTAGCTATATTTTTGTTGAAAATATTCAAACACTTCTCAGTGGAAGGTATTCAAGTTCAAGTTCAGTCCGTACGGTTCCGACGCTCTATTCATACTTCCCGGCAGACCCCGCAGACACATACAGACATGAACCGCGCAGACAAAATATTCTATCAGTGAATACTGGTCGAGTACGAACCGTGTCTGTCCACGTCTGCGCGATAGTGTCACGGTAGATGTGAATACGTTCATGCACACCGCATAGAAGAATATTATTTTGTCTGGTGCGGCGCGTGCCTGGCCGGTTGATGTCTGTAGTTATGAATAGACCTTAAAGGTTTATTTCTTCGTTTATTTATACCTTTTCAAATTTAAAAGTTTGCTCGCTTCAGCTTTGTCGATTTTAATGAATCTTTAAGCTTGACCGGCACTCTGGAGCTTTGTCTAGCTGCGACGATATAACCGGTCGACCCAATTCTCTTGACATGTGCATTAATCTTACATAGCAGCTGGCTCAACTACATAAAGGTTCTCAGACCAACAAGTGATTAGTTTTGCCCCTACTCTTGCCAGGCCGTCGGCGATTTCATTCGTAGCCTGCGATCTACATCAGTGTAATATTGCTGTTCCTGTTAAGGGATGTTAAAGATAGGAGACAATCCAGGACATTCTTTGATGACACCCATTTAATAGCCAGCAGATTTGGAGCTCTTCTAATACAAAGGAGGGGAGATTGGGTGCCAAAGGACTTCGGGCCATATCCGCCGAGGCATATCTCAATATTGATTTTAGAGTCGGTCGTATACTAAAAAGCCTCGCTTCCAAAGGGGCCTGCCTTGCTTATCATTCTGTTCTGACCGACATTTGATAATAGTCACAGATGGTTTATAGTAGTTCAGACTGGCAGGAATGATATCGAGCAGTGTTTACTCCAGGTTTAAGAATCGCCATATTCAAGTCCTCCTGGCTTTAAAGAGAATAGCCCATGTAAAAGCAGAGCCTCCTTTTTCAGTAATAGGTTAAGCGAAAGGAGTTATAGTAGATCTTCCATAGCTGCAGCCGGATAGATGCTTTTATCTGTCACGATACTGACGCAGGCCTGCCTTTGATCCTTGCTCATGATCATTCTTTTGTTTGGTCCTGGCTCACCATGCAATAGACGCATAGGTGATCACCTCACCGATGTATCTGCAGCTTTTCGTGATGGTGAGGTTTTCGTGGCCCCGTGAGGGCGTTCTGACTAATATAGATATACGCAATCCCAAGGTGCAAACAATCGTGTTGAAGGGATAAATAGTACTGCGTGAGTGTACTACTAATGATGGACTCCGAAAACCAGGCGACTTTTGGTTTAAATTTGCCTTCGCATGGCCACTTCAAGTGGGGCAGCCAAAAGACGCTTTAGGAGACTTCTGGAAGCTGGCTACTCCCGTGAAGATGCTGTTAGGCTTTGCCTAGCCCCGAGGAAGAGAGGGATGCGGTTCTTCGTACTAAGAAGAGGATTCGATTCTCTGGATCCTCTCCAAGCCATAATACTGAGAGGTGTGATGCCTGAAGCACTAGGAAGGAGCTAGTTTCGTCGCTGTAGACGAGGAGAAACTGCTGCGCAGCCATGTTGTGGTCGCATACTTCCCAGCTGCAGCTGAAGACTCCATCGATACTATGTTACAGTGCAATAGGGTGCAAAATAGGTCTTTAAGGGTGCAGGAGTGGAGAGTACTTCTGAACTGAAAACTGTCCACTATTCACGTAGATGACGTTCTCTGTGGACCAAAGGTCTATTGACGAGCTGAGGCGGACGCCTTTTTTCTTTCGACAATGGAAACGATGCTGGACCTTCACATCAGGTACAAGACCTCCCTTCCTCTACATAGCTCCCATTTTGTTTGCTCAAAGGGTAAATCAACAGAGCTTCCTTTACACTATCTAGTCAGCAAAATTGAGAAAGCCCCTCGCGCAGGAAACTGCCTTATGTGTGCTCTTTGACATCGAGGGTGCTTTCAATATCTTTGGCAATGATTTTACTTCTAGCCCTCATAAACCTGGATCGACACACAACTCAGGGGGTAGTAAGGGATCAGATTTATTCTAAGCTAGCTGAATCCACCGTTCGTGTCAAGGCTATCAAGAGCTGAGAATTCTGTCTTAGCTACTCTGTTTACTGGTTGTTGGTTAGCTTTGACCAAACTTCATGAACGTGGTTTCGGTGTCATCAGCTAAGCCGACGTGGCGCAGTTTGACTTGATCATTGCAGGGATCATGAAACCAGCACTCCAAGAAATTCAAAGATGATGTATCGCAGAGGACGTATCAATCAATTCAAAGGACGGCATTCGGGGTCCCTTTTTCTAAACGTCACAAATTAAACTTAGGCCCCCATTTGTATCGCGGAAACGACTGGTGAGTAATAAGACTCATCGCTTGATTTGGAAAAATGCTACATTCTGCCTAACTTTACTAGAGTTTTCTAGGCAGACCCCTCCATTACTGTAACTTTCAGGCCCTATCCCGCAGTTGCAATGGAAGCAATCATTTAGAAATCCTCCACCACTACTGCCTTGAGCCTTCATATCTCATCGAATTAGCCCAATACAGTCAAGTAACATATGGATATCCTCAACGGTATCCTAAACATTTCAATTTGCCGCGTATCCGACCACATGGTAGGTGAGGAACGGTTCCAAAAGAATTTCAGGGCGATTATTCCAGATCGATCTCAGTGGAAGGAACTCATCTTTCCCGGGGCTTGGGACCGTCTACTGCGGCTACCGATGGGTCAAAGATGGAGCAGCCGACGAATCAATTTCCCGAGAAGAAAATCCTTTGTAGAATTGGGTGTCCCTTTTACAGGGGTGTCGTTTTCATATGTGCAAATGGTGCACTTCCACCGGGCGCAATTGGATGGGGCATTTAACAAACACACGTGTGATAGCGTCATAGCTTAGGTATGCCAAAGTAAATGACATCGGCTCAGAATCGGGCCCGGTAAAGAGAACCCTAAGCAATTGTTTAGTTAGCTAGGTTCTTAATAAGGTATTGCCTTCTTGCCTTTGTCCGTAGGGCCGACGGTCTTTTCCGCTAATTGGGCGCACACAATTGGCTGCTGTGCTTACCATGTGTTTTGCCCCCGTAAATACCAAATACCAATGCGTATCTGAAATAAATAAAAAAAAAAAATTCATTGAAATAACGTATGTATATATGTATATTTTTTTTCAGTAATATAATTTTCTGCACGTTTTCATCTTCTCCATCATTTGTTTTGTTTTATTTTTTTATTTTTTTTTTGTGATTTTTTCTAACCTTATTTACAATAATTTTCCACATTTAATATTATTATTTTTATAATTTACACTAAATAATTTTGTTTTTCTTTGCTTTCACATACATATACATATAATTTGATTTCTTGTTTATTTTATTTTTAATTTTTACATTTTTCTCTCTTATATCTTTTGTTTTTGTAGTAGTAGTAGTAATATTGCTTTATCAATTTTTTATATTTTTTATTTTTATTAATTATCAAATTTTCATTTTTTAAATATCTACGAAAAAAAAATTCTGCTTTTAGATAAATAAAAAAAAAGATTTTTATTATTTTTAATTATTTTTTGTTTTTGTTTTAAAAATAATTATAAGAATTAGAAGGATAATTGAGCAGAGATAAAAAACAAAAAAGCGCAAAAACATTTAAAAAATTTCTTCAATGTTTTTTTCTTCTATTTAGCATCATTTACTTTGGTTTAAGATTTTTTTAATTTTTTACTTTAATTTTTTCGACCATATTTAAATTTATTGTTTTTTTTTAATATTTATGTTTATTAAACTTGCATTTATTAACATCCATTCAATTATACATAATTTATATAATATAGTATACACTCCGCGACAATTGTTTAACCTCACCCAAATTTTTTCCAGTTTTTCAAAATTGGTTTATTCCTGCCTTATGGGGCGCAGTATGGCATAGTGCACCGGGCGCAAAAACCCCAAGCGCCGGCTCTGAGTGGAAATACAGATTATTGAATAATAAATATTAGAGCACTTAGAAACCATTCTCACGTTTGTTTTTTAAAATTACCTCGTTTCTTTCATTATTTTACACCTGAATTTGCATGTGAGGTTAAACAATTGTCGCAGTGCATATGGGCCAAATTTAGAAAAAAAAAATTCAAGAAATTTCTGAGTGTAATGTAACTTTATTTTTATTTTATTTACCAATTGTTCAGGTCAACACATATACTAAACCCGGATTTCTGGAATTAACCAATTTTAAAAAACTGGAAAAAATTTGGGTGAGGCTAAACGTTTGTCGCGGAGTGTATGTCTTTTGTATCATCTTATTTATATTTATATTTAATATAGAAAGTGATAAATTTACTACTTAACAATTTAATAGTAAAAAGAAGAAATGTTTTTTATTTGTTTTTTTGTTTTTAATTTTACTTGAAAATTTCTAAGAAAAATGCACAACTTTTGTTTATGTTTTTTTATGTTTAATATTTAACTTTTACTTTTAAATAATATTTAAATCTTAAAATTGTTTTAAGCCTAAAAAAACTGTTTTTTGAATTGCACTACTAATATTAATAATAATAATTAATTTAATTTTTATTTTATTACATTACAAGTAAAGGTAAATAATACTCTATAATTCACAAATCGATCAGAAGGCACTGCCGCCCAATGTTCATTCACAGTGTAGTTCAACAGTATGTTTATATATATATTAGTGTTATACCCAGTTGATGATTGCAGTTTTGTTTTTTTGTTTTGTTTAAAGCATGTTTGTTTGTTTTTCATATAAATTTATCCCCTCCCCTCTCTTTTCCAAACAAATTGATTAGTATTGACGATCGTGCTTTTATTACTATTGCCGATCGTGTTTAGTCAGCTGCAATGGTATCCGAATGTTGTGACCATCATAATCGGAGTCATCATCATGAACATTGATCTCTTCATCGGAATCGGAGCAGTCACCATTGCCATCGATGCCATATGGTGTTGATGATCTAGCACCGCCACGATCACTGCTCGCATTTGATTCGATTGTTGGCTGTGATGAATTTGGTGATGATGGTGATTGCGCAGTTGATGTTATTGATGCAGCTGCGGCATATTGTCGTGCCAGCCCTAAAGCGAATGCTGCAGCTGATGATGGATTAACTAGAGATCGAAATGCGCTATGTTCACCTCCCATTAATAATGGAGCTGATGCTGTGACTAATGACGTCACGTTTGTTGATGAAGCTGCTGCGCCGGGGGGTGTTGTTATTGATGTTGTTGATTGGTTCGATACTGTTGACGACGATTGGGGTGTCACTTGCTGCTGCTGCTGATGATGCTGCATGGACTGAGCTTTGGATCCCGCTGCCGGTGTTGGAGATCGATTGTCGGGATTGTTGTTGTTGTGGTTGTTGGTGATGCTGTTGTTGTTGTTGCTGTTGTTGTTGCTGTTGCTGCGGGCTACTGCAACGGCTGCGGCTGCCGCTGCTGCTGCAACTGCTAATGACTGCTGGTGATGATGAGGTAGATGATGTTGATGATGGTGATGGTGCGGATGCAGATGCTGGTGGTGGTGTCCGGTGTTTGTAGGTGTCGTAGGGATGAAATTCGTGTTGCCGATGATGTTTCCCGATGCAGCCGGTGACTGCTGCTGATGCACGCCAATTTTTTGCGTAACCGATTGATGCTGCTGCACTTGGCTGATAGTTCCGGACGATGAATTGCTGCTGGTAGCTCCCACACTTATTGGTGAATGAGCCGATACTGATACTAGTCCGGTCTGTTGCTGCTGCTGTTGGGCAGCTGCCGTACCCAATTGTATTGACTGATGCGACGGCGGCTGCTGATGCTGCGGAACCGATTGTCCTGATGGCGGAGGACTGGCTCGCTGCTTCAACAGATTCATACGTTGGTGTCGTCGCCATTTTGCTCGTCTGTTGGAAAACCAAACCTAATTGATCAATGCGAAGAGATATTCGTTAGTTTGTAAAAAAAAATTTGTTTTTATTCGTCGTCGATTCAATTGAAAAGGAAATCTCAGAGATAATTTTTTTTAGTCATTTTTATCTAAAAATTTTTCTAGACTTGTTTTTTAGTTGAGTGTGTGGTGGTGGTCATTGTGTGATAGAGAGATTGATACAGTGAAAAATTAGATAGACTTGCGATAAAAGATAAAGGAAAGATCATCGGTGCGCGTTTGTAACAAACATTTTCAATAATAGTATTCCATCACCTACCTGAACTCTAGCCTCACTTAACGATGTTCTAGATGCTAGCCGTTCTCTTGTGCTAACGCAAGGATAATGGGACTTGTCGAATTCCTTTTCTAATTCTTCTAATTGTTCTGGACTAAAGGTTGTTCGATTACGACGAAATTTTGGCTGTTCACCATCCATTGATCCAGAGTCTTCACCTTCGACATCTGAAACAGTAAAAATGAAAAATAGTATTTAGTAAAACCACATTGAAACGATGCGTCAATTGCAAAAACAAAAACTCACCAATCAATCGATTACCATCCGGTGATCCCAAAGTATCATGACTACCTGATCCTGGCGATGCAGCTGGTCCTTGTGTTGTATTCGATCCTGGTGATATACCAGACAATCCAGTACCCGGAGACCATAGATGTGCTGCAGCAGCGGCAGCAGCTGTTGGCGGCCATGGAAAGCCTCCATAGGGATGCGGTGGATATAAGCCATATCCGGCGGCACGTGCAAATTCTGCGGCGGCCCGTTCCGCTGCCCGGTTTCTTAGTATACGATTAATCGATGACACTGACGGTGCTGTGGCATTTGTGCAGACACCTTAAATGGTAAAAAGTATTGGACACTGATCAAACATTGGAATCTTTCTAATTGCCATAAATGCATTATTGTGAGTTTTCATGTTTTAATTGGATTTTGTTTTTGCCTCAGCTCTACTCTACACCAACCATCGTCCATCATCATCATCCTCATCAAACATCGGAATTTCAAAGTGCGATGATGAGGAATTTTTCACTCTGCTCTGGGAGGAGGAGTCTTCGACTCTTCTGGCTTAAGTCTTGGAATTTCTTGTGCTATGTGGCATTTCTATTTCTATTTCTATTTAGAAATTTATTCTGCCTATGTTTGTTATTCAGGATATGTTTACAGTATGTCTTATGGATTTCGTGAATACTGCAAAATCACAAATGTTTGTAATTCTGCCAAGCGAATTGTAAAAACTTGACTCGATCTTGTGGTGCTCGATTTAGTTGTATCTACTAAAGTATGTGACTATGTTATGTAATTTTGTTTTTATGGATTTTATTTGAATGATTTCATACACACCAGTCGTAAGAGTCCCCATGAAATATTTCTGACTGTATATGGAATTATAAATGGTGGAATTGTGATTTTCTTAGAATGAAACTGTATTTAACACTTTCTTTTACTTCTTGATTAATTAACACGATTATGGTTTTAAAGATTGCGAACTTGATTTCTATAAGCTTGGGAATGTTGGTTTTTATAGGCTTTGGTTTAATACGTGCACAATAGTGTAGAGGAGTATGTATAGAATATCTTTCAAAATGACTGTCGTGTGCTTTTTTTGCAGACGACAATCCTTCAGGCGAACTTTTCCGTGATATTTTTGTATATTTAACGGCTCATTTACAGTTTTTTCACATTAAATTCACCCATTTTCTGGAACCAATAGTATGGCGTGCGCCAAAACAACTGGGAATCGCAAAATCGCCCTTTCATTGGTAGTGACACTCCTACAACGAAAGTACATCCGAAAAGAAAAGCGTCACACGTCACATAACTCGCTCATTTATATTCGTTTTTCGTGGTCAGATGGAGGGAGTGTTGCTATCTGTAAACGAATTTCGAAGGGGATTTAGAACGCACGTGCGCTTGTATTTTATCGATACACGAAATGTACATACTTATTTCTTGCATTAAACTTGATTTTGGAAAAGACTTCCTCGATGGCCTTCAAGATTGGAGAATGTGGTGGTAGAAAAAGTAGAGTGTCTAGTTGAAGTCAAATGTTGCTCGAGTCACAATCGTCTAGTTCACCCGCCCAAAAATTCTACGGCCATTATATCCCCTTTAAAAATATAAGCGGCCGCTGTTCGCCCGCTGTAAGCCAATTTTTTATTTTTACTCGACTATGGTGGCTGTAGAAGATAGTTTCGCAATCGAATTATCTATGTATACAAAGCAAAATACCATTCACGCATCGCGAAATCTCCGAAATTGTAAAGCTTAGAAACTTGAAATTTGGCAGGCCGGCCAAGGTTGTCCACCCGACATTTCAGATTTGCTAGAGGGCGATGCATACTGGTATCGCACTCCGTCTCTGACTATCCTAATAAAATGGGAGCGTTATTTGCCTTCATGTTGGCTTTCTGCTAAGTTGGAGATCCCCTAAAATTATGGAAGAAATACTGAGCACAGTTCTTGCAGAAGATGTAAGATGGCTGGACGACATTGTTTACCAACCAATTCCTCACCTTTCTTGATGTTGTCATATAAGCCAAAATTACAGTGTACGATGAGTGCGCCATGGCAAGGCACCATAAAAAGGTTTCGAGGGTCTGCACAGGACGTCCCAAGACAAAACTAACTTATGGGTGCAGTTCAAGCAGACCTTGCTTGTTGTGCCACGAGGGATACGTATCAGATGAACTTAAAGCCGGCCATCCATCTTATGGCCTACTGTCAAAGTTCTATCCTTAAGAGTTAACATGACTATCTACCTTGAATGTGATTTGAGGACAGAAGAGTTTTCTAACTCATTACTACGTAGATATTGGTGATGGAAAGATTTTGGAAGAAGAGGGAAGAATCAATGTTCCGTGTGCGATATTTTGGAGTATCTGATTAGCCTGACCGACAAAATATACCCCAACAGTCATCAGGCTTGAGTGGATTGCGTATCATGGCTGAGGGAGAGAGATATTCTCACTCCAACTAAACGATTCAGCCAATAGTACATATCTAAAAATTTCTGCTGGAGAAGCTGCCAACTGAGCATATGAAGTATGATTTTGTGGACTGACAACTGAGGTCTAGGATGCTGAACATAGCTTAGGTTAGGCTAAATATGGCTGAGCTGCAGGTGTAGAGCTCAAGCACTTAACCCAAAGGAGTAGGCCCATTGAACCTGATCTTAAAGTGTCATTTCTTTGCTAAACCACCTCGAGGACGTAATGAATCTTCTTAGTTGCGGGACTCCAATCTTTGAGATTTATATAAACGTGCTTAGAGACGGTTCACTAAAAGTGGTTTATCTCCTTCTGCTTAGGGCTGGGCAGTGAGAGAGAAGTTGTTGTACGCTTTTCTCCTCGTCCACTTTCTTACAGCTTCTGCAGAAATCGTAGGTCTCGGGACCCCACATACGTCCCTATCACACAGCGTTCAGTCAGCATTCGAACTATTACTGAGAGGTTTCGTCTATCGAGGCTCAGCAGTGAAGTGGTTCGCTTGAGATCGTAAGACGGCGTTAAGGAAGTTGTTTTGGCCAAGGTGCTTTTTTTAATATCCCTCCAATGCTTCTCTTCTTGTTGCATTGTGTGCTGTTTGCACCGGAGTTTAAAGGCGGCCCAAGGCATACCAATCCTTGTATTTCCAGGAAGGAGAATGTCGGCCATTCCTTTCCTAGCCAGTTCGTCAGCCTTGTCATCGCCTTGCTGGTTTATTTGTAGAACAGTTTCATGTAAGGCTAAAGCCTCTGCTAGATATACACTGTGGAAGGGAATCAAACGTCATGCAAAAAGGTTAGTGAGTAGAATTTTGACAGTGCGGTCTGGGTGCGGACCCACAGCGGTGTCTTCTGTCTTAGGCATTGGAATTAGATAGGCAGTCACACACACACTCCTTGCTGGTAGACCGATGTAAGATTCACCCCTCGTTAAAAAAGTCTTAAGAATTGCCACTACCTTTACCTTCAAGGATACTAACATACTAGTGGTCTCAGACCTGTTCTTAAGCCTGAATCTGTGATGTTTTGAAGCCGCCGGTAAATGGCCGTAGATCGAAACCCTCAGGTTAAAGATATATTGTTATGACCGAAGGGTATTGAAGTCCAGTCTCCGGATTCCTTCAATCTAGAGCACCGAACGAGGTCAGATCAGAAGGTCGGAAGGGAGCTGGAGCAAGAACACATTCAGGGCATTCGAGGGCAAGCTGTTGCCGTACTCCGGACCCTTCCTAACTTTAAGTCCTTATAGTTCTTTTTCAAGGCTGGCCACCACAACAGCCATACGTGAGGTTTGGACGTACCAGTAAATCCGCAGGACCATATTTGAATTGAGACCCCATATGAAAGGCTTTTCAATGTGCCTTGAAGCCGGACAAAAACTACAAAAACCCCGGACATTTGGGTGAAATTGAGTTTTTTTCCCAGACCCCCAGTTTTTTTTTTAAATTAATGAAATTGTTTTCTGGCGAGTTAAAATCCAACCGGCGTCGTATCGAATCGATAACCAACTATATATTCGGCTACCAGCGAAAGGTTAGCAACCCTTTCTGGCATTCAATTCTTGCTAAGAAACCTACGACACAATCTCGGACAGGACCGAAACTTGGAAAACTTAGGGCAAAGATATCTACAATTATCCCGCTTATGACTAGGTTGAAAAGTTGAGTCGAAGTTGGGTTGAAATTTCGACCACCATTTAAGTGTTTAATTACTACTTAAACCTTAATAACTCCTTTACCGGAGTAAAGGACTACTGGCACCTGCTTGGTCATTAGTTATTTTGATCTGAAAAGAAATCGGTTGAACATTTGTTTGATTGTCGTTTGATAACTAAAAACTTGGTTTCCTTGAACGACTGGATAAGGTCTTCTTTTCGTTTCGGATCGTTGTAAGTTTGATAACTTTGTTTTTGCATTTTTGCCATGCCCAAGTTGGCTTGGATGCGGACTACGAGTCAATTTTTAACTAAGATTTGTTTTAATTTATTAGGTATAATTCAAGTAATCGGGTCACCAATTTGAGGGTTTACCTCGACATTTTTTAAAACCCCTCCCGGACGGCCCCCCGGACGCCCTCCAAACTAGGACAAATCCAGGGAAACCCGGACGGATGACAGCCCTACTTAATAGTCATGCTTTTTACTGCCATGTCATGTAAAACTCTGGGATCTTGGCTACAGATCTAGTGGTAGGCTTAACTCTAAAGATGGATAGTGGAAGTTAAAAGGAGCCTGAGGGACATGAGTAGTTTCGAAGATGAAAATTGGTAATAGACGAATAAGCTTCTGCATTTCATTGAAGTTTTACACGATGTCCCCAATATTAGCTTCCTACAATAACGATTATATCTGAGAACGTCAGATATGAGAACAAAAATCACGGAAATGTTTCAAGACCCACTTTTAATGTCTTAATTTTTCAAGGCATTGATTTTCTATTCCCTCAACTAAGAGATTCCCACCCTTTCAGCCAAACAACCAATGAAATTCCACCTTCATTCAAATCAATTTTCATCCCCTTAGCTAAAGCGCAAGCTTTGAGTTCAACCCTCCCATAAAAACAAGAAAACCTGAACATAATCCATCTACCACCTCCAGCTCCCTCACAAAGGCACACACTATTCCTCACACACACACGGAGACACAAAAGGGCACGAAGCCCTATGAGAAAAAGAACAAACAACAAAAAACCATTGGGGAACCAATAATGGCCGATAAGCATTAAGTCACCCTTTCTCTGCCGGGCACTTGATTCCTTTCGTCTTTTGTTGGCGTTGTTATTGCAGAGCTCACTAATTGTGACACCAAAGCATAAAGCAACATCAAACAAGGTAAAAAGCAGGTGGTTGAGGCCTAAGTTCACAATCAGCAGAGGGCACAAAAAACTCGGAGATAAAGATAAAAATCGTTGAAGATTATTCCTTAAATGTTCGGTTGTTAATTCCCGAGCACCGAAACGCTGATCAAAGGGATCAAGGCAGAGAGCAGAGCCTTAAGGCAGGTCAATAAATCAGAACGCCCAATCGGACATCAAATCAGAGCGAGATTCCAATCACTTCCTCTTAGGGGAGTTTTTGCCTCCGTCCAGAGCACATAAAACTGAGGCCGCTACTTTTTTCAGTCCCAGTGCGCGTTGCCCCCTGGATTCCCATTCATCCGACGGAGGCTCATCGATAGTTTTTATCCAAAAGTGCGATCGGTTTTCTGGCCTCCTCCTGACGTTGAGGACTTCACTTTCGCGATCACTAAAACGGACATGGGGATCACATCAGAGCAGAGCTGAAGGCCTAGTCGCGGAGTAGACTGTGGCGCGGCGTTGATGATGACGGGCGAGATTAGAGCCGGAGCACAGGGCCTACAATAACGGCACGGCAGAAGTAGGGCCCCACAAGAGCCAAAAACGAGACCTAGTCGCGCAGATTTGCATATCGATCTGTGTGGTGTCCGGATGTAGTCGAACTGATGGATTGATCGATGTTTCTGGATGATCTTTAACGTCCCAGCAAAAAGACCAGGGAGCAGGTAAAAATAATTTCAAAAAAAACAAGTAAATTACTCTCCACTTACCTTCTGAGATTAGCCGTTCCCGGATTTCCCACGCGAATATCGTAGGGTTCTCCCTTTTGTACTGTTCAATTTTGGATACCACTGCCGGTGTTGCTACCTTTGGTTTCGAGCCGCCGATCAGGCCAGGTGGACGGAGCGTCCCTGAAAGATAACAAAATAAAGATATAAAACGCAAAAGAATTAATTAAGGACTTGTGCAGGGATAGTGGTGGGTAAGTATCGTCCTCCTTGCTCCACATGCCTCCTCTGATCCTAGCCTCTACCTGCCACTGGTTATACTATCGATCGGGTTATAATTTCTCGACCTACCCAAAACTGTTTCTGAAGGAACACACCAGATGGGGTGCATGGGCATACATCCATGTGGCGAGCGCAAAACCAACAGACCGAACTACTGGGCCTATAATTAGAGTCACTTTTTGGTGTCGGCCGTAAAATTTATAGACCCTGTAATTGACCACTTGAGGGCCACTGTTTACCGTTGCAATTTGTCTTCCTGTTAGCAACATTTTATTATCCCCTCCCCGACCACTAACAGTAGCCATTTATCAAATTAATTTCGAATTCAACTTTTCTTTGATATTTTATTAGCGGCGGCTGATGGCTGAGCGGCGGCTTGAGAGTTGGCCATAGACGTTGGCCAGTACATGGGCGTAGTAGATGTGGCTGGGGCTAACAGATTGAGAGAAAGATTGTGCCGTGGAAAATATTGTAAGTAGTTAATTACCGCTGCAATTACTTTCGTGTTAATTGCATTTGGAAAATATACAGGTACATGATCAAAATCGTGAGTGAAAATAAACGAAATGAGCGAAACGAGTTAATGGGTTTGTGAAATTTAAGTTGGGTTCAGTTGATGAGGAAAATTTAACTATTTGCGTTCTTAAAGTGCCATTCACAATGCAAATCTTGTTAGTAATTGGGCTAATTCTCACAGGACAAAATGTTTGACTTTAAGTTTGGACAAATCTGCCAAATCTTACTTCATAGCGAAGAACATTATTATTATTATAAGGAATGAGGGGGCAACCCATACGGTGAACACTGCGGCCAAGTTAGGCCTATTGTGTACGTACCCCACTAGCGGAACAGACTATCGGCCTTCCGAATGATGGCAAGAAGGTCTTTAATTGATGAAAACCGGACTTGGGCAGGGCTCAAGAACTCTCTGATAAACGTTCTTCTTATAAGCCAGATCAGAGCAGGACATTCACAAAGAATATGTGTGGAAGTTTCATCGCCTTCCAAGCAGAGTCGGCATTCTGTCTCTTGAGACAGTCTTAGGTTGTGGAGGTGGTACCGCAGATCTACATGGCCAGTGAGATAACCCACTAGCAGCCTTAGGTCCGCTCTGTTTAGAGAAATAGTGCCTCTTAAGGCAAAGGGTCTTATAAGATCTTTAGCCTGTCTAAGACCTGGGACTGACTCCCAATAGGCTAGGTTTATTCTCTTAATCCACTCCTCTATCAAGGACTTGGAGGTGGACCAAGAGATGCCACAGAAGGGTTCTGGGCCCTGGAACAACGTCTGTCTGCAGCCTCATTTCCCTCGATACCCCAGTGTCCGGGGACCCAGCAGAGCGAGACCTCGTTTCTTCTGGACAGGCTCTGGAGTACGTCAAAACATCCTGCTACTATTTTGGAAGAAAACTTCCACGTTGAGAGTGCCTTGATGGCAGCTTGGCTGTTAGAAAAGATTTTAATGTTGGCGCCTTTCAGACCTTTCTCAAGGTTGAGCCTAGCACAGAGGGCCACTTACCCATTGCAATCGAGACCTTGGAGTTGGGTCCTGCGACACCAGCCCCTGTGCCATGTTCCATCTATGACCCGTCAGTAAACCAGTGGAGATGGTTTGGATCCCTAGGAAGAATAATTTCCTCCCACTCAGAGCGATCTGGGATAATCGCTCTGAATTTCCTTTGGAACCGCGAAGAACATACGTCTAGAAGATACGAACACTAGTTTGAACTATTGTTGTTTGCTTCGTTTCGCTATATATTTGGGTTTACCGTTGATCTTACCATACTGAGAATTGTCTCAAGGCGGCTCTACATGGATGCTACAATCACCCTCCAACGTTGGACGCTTGATGGTGGGACGCAACGATGCTCGAACTATGAAATGTCCAATGTCAAGCGTCCAACGTTCGTATTTGAACACGTTCGCGTTGTTTCTAACTCAATCGTTGGAGTCCCACAAGCGAATTTAACGTACACCGCATCGTGTAGGCGTCGTTAGCATGCTAAATAGACCGGTTCCAGCACGGAAATGCAACTGCCGATCTTCCAGACAAATTGAATCCTTGGAACACCCTGAAGCATGGCCTCTAAATGAGGAATGATGTGCCACCTGATGGCAGATCCTCGGTTATGACGCCTCTCCTCTTCTTATTTCCCCAATCTTCTACTGCGACTTTCATGTAGTGACGCTGTTATCTCCGAGAGCAGAACAAAAGTGGGAGAGGGCACACCCTTCCAAGCCTACCAAGTTAAGAGCTTTGCTGTCGCTATAACAATCTCCTCTTTGCCAAAGCTGTCGATGTGACCGTGAAACGTAAGAGGAACAAATCCGGGAGGCTCCAAGAATCAGACCCAAACAGCTGCCGCAGGACCCATAAGATAAGAAAATTGGAAGCATCAGCTCCCATACCCTCTAGGGGGCAAAGTCTCATTCCGGACCCAACTGAAGTGCTGCCTAAGGAATGTATTCATAATCGACCATTCCAAACGCAAAGCGGTCCCCCAACCGAGTACTAAATACGCCCAATGCTGCTTGACCTCTGCAGTCAAACAAGGACCCGTCTACTGAGTATGCTAATGCCACACTTTATTATCGTCAACATAATTGCCCTTGTCTTCGTCCTGTACAATTTTTTAAAGCCCCAGGGAGCAACTCTTTAGTCTAGAAAAAGTATGAACGTACCGTGCTTCGTTTGGACTAATGATGAGCAAGAATGGTCTTACACATTTAGCAAAAAAAGCAAGACCAAGGCAATACAGGACCAGGGAAATACAACACTGCAAAATGTGCTATCTTCATTGGCTCATCACTAAGTGCCAAAAGTCTTACAGTGAGGAGCGAAAAGTCTGGTCTTGCACATTTAGCAAGACCAAGACAAGACTGCAAAACTTTTTGCAAGACTTTTTGCAGGATCTTTTGTTCATCGCTGCAAGATTTTTGGCACTTAGTGATGAGCCAAAAGTCTTGCTATCTTGATCTTTCACTCTTCTGTAGTCTTGGCTTGTCTTGGTCAAGCTTTGGTTTTGCTAAATGTGCAAGCAAAGGCAAAACTGCAAGACCAGTCTTGCTCATCACTAGTTTGGACTATTCCCCGCGTTCTTTGTTGGTACGTGCCTGCAAGTGGCTCCGTTTGGAAAAGTAGAATTTTTACTCTAGCGTACCGGGCCTGTTTCGGATGCGTGCAAGCTAGCGATTGCTATTTTTACAAGTGGGCGAAAGTCGTGATTGTTAACTTCAGTTTTTGAGTGTAAACATAGCAGGTGCTCATTACATTCAGCTGTGCTAACAAACTCAACAGTCAATAGTTGGACGAATGCGTTGCGGGTTTCGGAGGACTGCAACCTCAAAGTGATTAAGGAAAGGAACCTACCCTAATTCAAGAGGATCAGCTTCTGAACCCCCCGAACGACGTTAAAGAACCGAAATTGGTGCTCTGTAGGATTGCGAACCAAAAACCAGCCGATTGAGCGACTGAGATGAACTTTTAATATGTAATGGGTAGGGAAATGGACCAGAACGGTCCAACTCTTGCCCTAGACATTGACTGCAGGTCGCTGATGCAGCTAAAAAAGCTGGGCATATCCCTATTTTACGATTCCGATAGAATTAAGTTAGAGGAGATTGACATAAAAAAGGAGGCTCACAGCAGCAGGAAGAACCCGACGATATGGGACGTCCAGTGCAAACTACAACACAGAAAGGCTGTCTCGGCAACCCTTTTCAAAGTGCTGGTCGTCCAGTCTGGTGACGTTGCTCTTGTCCACGAGCCATAGTTAAGCTAAGGCACTATTTAGGTTCTCTCATATACAAAACATCGAGAGACCTGGCAGAGCTCGATTATTTTATGCCGAGCATACCTCCCCTTCCACTCCAGGGACCCACCACCATCCAAAGAACTCAAGGATATCGGGGGTCACTCTAACAACAGCAGTCTGCAGATCATCGTAGGATATGATGCGAACGCCTACCGTAACTCCTAAGGCAGTGGTGTAGTGAGAAAAAGAGGTGAATTCCTTTTTGATTACTTCCTAACTATAGTAACCTGGACCCTCTAACTTGCAGCAATTTATAGAGATCACCCTGAACCCTCAATACTTCTTGAACTACGTGAGTAACTGGCGAGCCTACGATATCATCAGGTTCAGACAACAGACACATTCACTTTATGGTGGATGGGTCCAGGGGCGGATGGGCCATACGACGAACCGGGAAATTTCCCGGTGGGCCGGCTGTTCAGAGGCCCGCAGGGCCGGTGGCTGAAAGAACGTCTAAGTCAAGGGTGGACAATCCTTTTATAACATGGGCTAAAATAAACTTTACGTTTTTTCCGCGGGCCGTAATAGTTAATTGGCATCTTGTTATGACCTGTAATTTTTTAATCTGCATTTGAAGTGACAGATCTTTAATGTGGTAAATTACACTATCCATCACTGGGTCCTAAACTCAAAAACGTTTCTGTATAGTTTGGATAGCCACGCACCGCCCAGGCTTTTTACAACAGTGTGTATCGGCCTGTGTGCGTCTTGAGATTCGAAGTCATGACAAAATGGCCAAGTGAAAGGAAACATATCGTTGCAGCTGCGGCCTTACTGGTATAATTTAGAATTAAGAAATTAAGGAAGAAATTAAAAATAAGCTCGTTCGTTCACTCTATTGTTCATGCTCGTCTGTTTTTATACGGACGATAGCCCCGCCCTACGCCCCGCTACAGATATACCAGCGCTTCTAAAAAAGGCACTCGTCCCATGGTGCTCCGTCCGCGTCTGTTTCTAATATCACGCGCCGTGGAAGTGAGCTTGAGAATTAAATTGACTATGAAGAGGTTTAGTAAGCGCGAACACTGGACCAACTAAACCGTCGGGCTGGTGGTGAGTGCGACTGTCGGCCGAATATTCTCGGAGGATTTGCTAGTTAGCTAGCAAGTAGCTAACTAAATAAAAATAAACATGTCTTGATACGTACCTTGTTTTGTTTTATCCTCGGCACTAAGCTGATTCCAATCAGGCACAACTGCTTCACAGACTTCCTCCCATAATTTTTTTTTCCCATTCACATCAGAATACTCCTTTAAGTTTTTTTTAAACAACGCGGTCCCTTTCTCAACTTCCTCTATTAAATTAATTACAGACGTATCGACAAGTAGCGATGACATCATGAAAATAGCCACAACCATCCAACACAAAAATATGAAGCGAAGTGAACTATCGGCCGAATTAGCCGACTAAACAATCGGCTAATGTGCGCACGTGGAAGAGCTCCATACTGATTAAGGAGTTGGCCGATAGTTTGCCGACATTATAGTTTGAAAGCAATCGGGTAGCCCATCAAACTTATTTATCGGCCGATTCTGAATCGTTGTAATATGCGCACTTGCATGATAGTGGAAATGGCAAGGACTTTTAAGATTCCAAAAGAGAATCAATTTTGTGTCAGTTTCAGGAGAAATGAGTGAAGAAAATGTCAAATGGCACTTCGAAATCCTGAGATTCAGAAAGACGCAATGGATGCCAGTTCAATATTAGTACGAACATATGTACGTGCTGCTAAGTGCGTTTAATTTTCAATTTAAACTAGACAATTTACATAAAACAATTAAAATTTAGTTATAATTTCTTCCAAAGTTCTCGCAGGCTGGATAAAAACTTTCGCGGGCCGGAGAGAAACTGTCGGTAGGCCGGGGGGGGGGGGAGTTGCCCACCGTTGGTCTCAGTGATCTACCAGCCTATCTTCATAAACATTTACTTACCGAAAATAAAGAATCGGAATGAACTTTTCATTTTCTTAACAAGAAGGATTTTTGTACATTTTTTCTGTATTTACTATATTATTTGCCTATATAGCAAAAAATGGAGTTTTTATATAACTCCTTCCGACTGCACATAAATAACTCTCAAACTTTTATGTTTTGTTTATTTTGTGGTATAGATGTTTTCAATCTCCGTGACATTTGGCGCATGCTGGAGTACAAAGCTCTGAAAAACGCTAAAAATCTTGACAAAAGCTTCATTTAGCTCCTCCTATCCAGAGTGCGTTCCGTAATATACTGGGAGCACTGCGCCAGTACTACCAGTGGTAGTTTTGTCGTTCCGTTTTCACCAAACAGTGCCCTGTCGCAGTGCTCTGGGAACATTCATGAGGTCATGAATATTCCCCTTTTTACTACTGGGACTACTGCTTTGAAAGAGGTAATGTGCTCCCAGTAGTTTCAACAGGTTTTGACACATGTGTATTGTGGCTGTAAAAAATTTAATCGTGAGCAGTAAAAGATGGAGGCGGAGCCAGTATACAAAAATGTACTGCTTAGTTCAGTATAACCTTTTTAAACGGAACGTGCTTCGCAGTGCACTGGCATGACGTCTAAAATCACAGTGCTCCCAGTATATTACGGAACACACTCCAAATCACTTATTTTCATTTAATCAGCCACGGCTGCGTATTGCTAGATCGAGGTGTATTTTTCTGGCGCTTTAATGATTATTTAAAAAATTTACAAATTCTGAGTGAAAAACGTCGGAACACCCTGTAAATGTATACTTTAGCCATACCCGGAAATTAAAAAAAGGGCCGACAAAATATTATTTCCCGGGCCGCTAAGATGTTGCCCATCCGCCCCTGGATGGGTCCTATAATTAGGGCACACTTGAAGCGTTCCATAAACTAACTTATATTTATGATGGATGTGGAACTATAGTCGTATTTCCTTACGGGGGTTGTGGATGTTTACTACATGGAAGGTCTTCAATGTAGCCAAGACTTGACAATATTACTTAAACATACTTTCTAGGCAGAACTTAAATAACAGCGCAGCTTCTACTTGGCTGTAAACAATCCCACTTTCTACATGTCAAAAGCCGTCGCCGTCTGAAGCTATTAGGGAAGCGATTAGGTCGTTCAAAGCATAAAAGTCTCCTGGGGTATACGATATAATATTGCCGCCTTACTATGCAAAATATTCACGGCTTCTTTTGCATATGGTTTATATTCTACCTCTTTAGGCCAGAACGTTCTAATTGCCTTGACGACAGTGGAGATAGGGGAATCTTATCATAGCTTCACAAAGTGGTCTCAGACTAGAACTAAATAAACAAAAGAGTTTCACTTGCTCGACATGGAGGACGGCATCCTTTGACACTATAGCTAGAGCTCTAAGTAGACTAAGTAGCACTTTCTGGTGGCTGTATAGGATCTATGCTGAGAACTCACGTTTAAACCTTGCTTGAGATAGAAAAGAGCTTTCTAAACCCTCCAATTTGTTAGTACTTGTGGATATGTGAGTAATAACGTAGTGTCGAAAAGCTTTCTAGTTTTGTTCATCCTTTCGTCTTCCAAAGTGACGTTTTTCCAAGTGGTCGATTTCACATATGGTCTTTGTGGGTCCACAACGTGACCTCCTCCTGGGCAGTTAGTCCTACTTATATTATAAATTCTAAGGCGTAATTATTAAACTCTTCATCTCGAAACCTGTCTGTCTGTCTAGCTCCTCGACTTTAACGAACCAGTGAAATATATCAGTGCAGTACGAACACTAGACCAAACCAGACCCCCATCTATGAATATTCAGACTAGACTTTCTTACGTCATGCCTTTAGGAATGGCCCATTAAGAGGCACTTTCTGCACCAACACCAGACAGACATTCTGATTTATTTGATCAAAGGAAAACGAACAACATGAAGAGTCATCACTTCGCATCACTATCACTGGATCGCAACTCATCACATTTCATCAGTGATAAATGCGCGACTGTAATAATAAAAAGCAGCGAGTCAAAAGTACTGGCAGTTAAGTGAGCAACAATTTACCGGAAGTATCATTCACCTGAACGTACCTGGACTATGGTTATCTAATTAGTAGCATCGAGAACGTAATTAACAGCGTGAATTACATAAATTCTGGTGAACAATTATGTGAATCTGGTGAAACTGTTTAAGCCATACAAAAAGGCATACGGCAGCGAAATAATGAATGAACAAATGAATGGATGGACCACAGCGAATGCGGCCATATACACCTGGCCGGGGCCTCAGGGATGTTGTGAATTACAATATACGAAGGAAAATTGCTGTGGCCGCATCCGTTTTGTATTAATTTTGTTGCGATGCGCGAATTTTCCCTCGGAGTTTTCCCTCAATTGCATCGAATATACGTCAATGGCAGAAAACGGTGATTTTTGGCAGAGATAAGGCCTGTCAAAGTCTTGGACGAAGATTTATGGGTGGTAGAGCGTAGTTTAGTTGATCTTAATCGTGATCAGGTAGAGGAGCGCAGTCAGTGAGAATCACATCAAAGTCAGGGCTGTGTGTATGGCAGGTAAAACTGCTTCCCGTCTTCCGGAAAATTATGGTAATTGATCTGAGATAAATGAATTTGTTATCGTCTGCTTTTTTCTCTGCTGGGGTATGGGAAACAAGTGAATTTTTGAAGGAAGTTGTAGAGTGGATTAGGAGGCGATTTTCAAGAGTCGAGGGGAGTTGAAATTGTTGCTTGTGGGGGAACTGTTTTGAGATTTTATGGCTGAACCTTAAACCTTAACAATACTTAAGTGAGAGAAATGGCATCGTCATCTCCGCGTGATGCCCACTGGATACAGAACCAACCACGGTATTAGCGAGTATGGGGCGATATATTCCCCCGCCCACCAGCGAAGGACTAGCAGTTGTCAATACCAATTTCTATAAACCCGACAGCAGAGCCACGGAACGGACGGAGAACACAATGCCGAACTGGCAAATGAGAAAAGCGCAAACGTTAGACCAGGCGAGACCAAACGCCAGCGGGAAATGGAGTGCTCCAATAGCTACGTTTGAGCACTCCTTAAAAAGCCTCCAGTTCCCATACCAGTTCCATGTACTTTTTAACATTGAATTTTATTGCAAGGGAGCATACCTTTTTATGCTCCTTCAAACGCGTTCTAGAAGCATTATAAAAAAGCGTTTTAATAATTAATGTTATTAGACGCCTGTCGATATGTGATTCGGTATCGAAAAGTTTTTATTTTCTTCATATTTGCAATTTTGCTTTCCAAGCTCGAGCGTGATTTTACCAAAGCAGTCCTCCAACTAAATTCTAACCACTTCCCAAGCTGCTTGTCCTCCATATCGAACGAGAGCCGGTTCATTGAGTGTGCTTATGTCACTCTTTATGCTCACGAAGATAATGGTTTTCTTCGTTCTATAAAATTTATGAAAACTCCGGTTGCGCTGCCTCGGAAGCATATTTAACAGTGCTCAAAATAAGCTTCCTGAGCAGCACTCCCAATTTTTCCCACTGGGAATAAAAAGCCCAGATGATGGTAATCTGCGAAGGGGCACTGTAGGCATAGAAGTAAACCAAAGGAATGAGAGTTGTAAAAAAGACAGGGAAATCCATTATCTGCGCAGGCGGGCCTCAGGTTTCTATGTGAGGTCCTTTATTGCTCAAGGACAAGGAGCGGACCGAAGTCAATTTAACGTATTCACGCAAGAAGTCGTTGGTGCTGCAAGGATTGGGCCAGTGCACCTTGGCTGGTGGTCAGGAGGTGTCAAAGAAGAGGACTTGCAGGACTTCGACTCTGAACAAGGGCTGCAAAAAGAGCTGAAGTAGAAGCGAAGGAGTCAAAGGAAGGCACCTATCTCAGAAATTGGAGATTGTGAAGGAGCACAACAATTCTAACGAAATCAACCAGTACGATCGAATCCATTTCGAGGAGTCGGCACCAGCGTAGAGGTTCATAGGTCCCAGCTCTGGTAGAGGAAGGCGATGACGAAAAACTGGACAGAATCGACAACGGGCTAACTAACCCGAAAATTAGACTAGCCAGCTCAGCACAGGATCGGAAAGTAGAGTTTAGTTAGCTCCAGCTAGGTACAGTTGTGTTAGGGAGGACATTCGAGGACGTATCTACTCATTCAAGCACAGTTGGTAATTTCCTGCACAATGGGTAGAACGACCCTGAACAATGTTGACATAGTGGTCAGAGTAGATTTGGAGGATGGAATCTTTGCAGTTAGGTACGGTAGCAAAAAATATAGAGCACAAGGCTGTGTGAAACTAAGGGACTGAACTTGAAAAGGGAGCATCCTTACAAATGCAAAATAAGAGGAGGATGTTCATCCAAATCCTTGGTCTATTCCTGGACCTTTACTGGGTCTATTCCTGGACCTTTTCCATTTTTTAGCGGTTTTATTGCCGTCTTCACCTCGATAATTGTCGAGAAGCTGATTCGTCGGCTGTTCGATAATAGGCGGTTTGGGTGTTGGACCTTGTGGCGGATCGTGGTTGTATCGCTGGTGGAGGAATTCTCTCCACTGCTACGGGGTCCTATGGGGAGAGGTTACGAAAGTTTCATCCGATTTTTTGATGTTGTCGTTTGTTGGTGTTGTTTTGCCGGCTAACCGGCGGATTGTCTGGTACAGCATTCGGTACTCGTGCCTCAACCATCTTCAATGTCGGCCGCAGCGTTATTCCAGTACGCTTCCCGTTCCGATTTCATTTTCTGTCGACCTTCTTTGTTCGATCGTCGGAATCGTTCAAAGTCGACGGGTTTCATTCGTTTCCGCTGATCGACGAAGTCCAGACAGCTGTCCGAGATCCATGGCTGCGTCCGTTTAAGGATAAGGGACACAACTCCATTGCACACTCCACAATAGACTTCGACAATTGTCTTTCTTCAATGTTAAGTTGATCAAAATTGATAGCTCGCCGAACGACCATAAACCCAACGCCGTCCTCTAGTCTCTCACTACCGGAATAGTAAAGAGTCATCGTTTCGTCGATTGTTGACGGGACGACCGTCAATGTCCCCGATCCGGTAAGTCATAGTTCCGATAGCGCCACACACTTGTGATTGTGTTGTGACTTGTGACTGTTTTTAGAAACCTGGGGGTAAATCTACTTAGAGCTAGTCTAATAGCCGATAGTTATAGTGTCAAAAGAAGTATTTCCGAAACTCAGTTTTAACCTTAATACTGTTGAAAGAACTACCAACAAAATACAGATAAGCACTCGAGTTTCAATTCGTTAAACAGAAAATGTGAATAGAACAATTTAATCAAGAAAATCCATCTAGCAATTCATCATCCTAGACAAGTTCCATATCAGCACTGAAACACAATCTTCACCACTCATCTTGCTTATCTACCACAAAATCTCTCAACAGTTTTCTAGGCTTGACTGAGAACACGGTCTAGTCTTGAATTTGTAATGTGCTGCAGCAGTGGCAGCCGCCGTAGAGATATGGCATTTAAAAAAACACACGTAAGGAAAATTAGTTGCATTAAAATAAACACAAACATAATTTCTATATATATAATTTCCGCAGCCGTATGTAAATAAAGAAATGTAGATATTATGAAAACCGCTTATTAACATCGCTAATTACCTATCGTAAAGATCTTATCAGTTACACCTTGAGGCATTGCTTCCCAAAAGGGCAGGAGATAAACGCCGACGGCTAATTGCCCTGAAAATTGCACTTTTACGATGGCGTTAAGATAGTGCCACCTTTTCACAAAGAGATAATCAACTGCCGGGCGAGGGTCTGTAATCAGGAATTCATGACTTGTGGAACACACACACTTGGCTCTGTGACTCTATAAAAAAGGACTCAGGATATACAATTAAAATAATTCTGATAATTCCAAAAAGGGGTTGTGCAAGTCCATGGGGCATCTGGAGCGAAGGAAAAGGACTTACTTAAAATTCCTCAAAGTCTTTGATACTTACCAAGAAGTTTCGAGACAGCACCTTGCTGGCTGAGCATGTGTTGAGCGAGATCATATCCACGTAATCCGAACCGTGATAACTCCAGGAGTCTATGCTGCGAGACTAGAGCACTCAAGGTGGACGGAGATGGTGCACCACCTGGAAATAATCCCGAACTGGCTACTGCTCCGGGCGATGGTACAGAAGGTGAAAGTCCGACTGAAATTGACCAAGAAAAAAAAAACAAATGAGAGAATTTTCAATAAAACAAGATCACGAGATCGACAAGAATTTAAGCAAAAATTTCAATGGTTTTGTTAAGCACTAAACCAATTATGAGAGACCGCTCTGTCCGCGGTGGCCGCGCAGCTTAGAAGAAATATATTTTAACACCAAACGCGTTGCTATTTCGATTGTTACCTGCCACACCGTTCTGATACCGATCAAAGATGATAAAGTGTAGCATTTCAGCAATGCAGTTGCCACCAAGCGACCGCCGCGCGGCTGACAGACAAGCAGCGCGCAAAACACAAAACACAGATAAATCGGACAGATCCTAACTTCTTGCCCGGGGGGCTACCGGACGGGCAGACCGGCAGCATTTATGTATGTTACAGTTTAGCCCGCAATCCGTCGCTTCCTTACGGTGTACGATGGCTATAAATCAAGCGATCAATTGAATTCCGCAGCGATCACTTAAGAGCCGATCAGAAACGACAAGGAATTCCTGAACACAGTGTGAGCATACACGGCTGCTAACAAATTGAACGTGTTCCCTCTCGTCCTCGACGACATAACCTCAAAGGCTGCTCTTTAGTCATATTTGCCACACACCTTGCCACCAGACCGTCCCAATCCCAATCGCAATCAATTGCAAAGCTACAACAACAAAAACAGCAACAAACAAAAAAAACACTGCCGATTCCACTTCTGGACCACAACAGAACAGCATCGACCTCTTCTCCAATTCAACAAGCCTTCACTCTGCTCGCCGATCTCTCAGCCTAGTCTTTTGTTTGACGGATCGACGAGCAACTGAACGAACTGAACTGAAGAAAAACGCATCCAGAAAATCAGAATTTTCCGAGTGAACAAAGTGTCAAGTGTTACAAAAGGCTCCAACACTGGCCCGAAGTAAAAACGTGTCTACTTCACTTCCCTGCGGCATACCGTGAATTCCAGAATGGCCGAGAAATTAGCACCAAACAGGCATCACCTACCAAAGCTGGCTTCGCTGATTGTTTCACTTCGGGGTGTTTTTTTCTGCAGGGCACATCGCATACAACTCACGTCCGAGGACGTTTTTTCGCAGGTTTAAGGTTGAGGATTTTTGGGTTTTAGTTGGCGGGGGGGGGAATAAGGAGAATGGAGAGAAGTGAAGAATTTCATTTGGTGATGGATTATGTTTTGTATGAAGTTTTATAAGGCGTAATTAATTGTACAGGGTGGGGCAGAATAACTGGCGATTTTGGAATAAGTGTGAAAGTAGTATTTTAGTTGGCTCGAGGAGTAGAATGGGTTTGAGGTTAAAAGGGGTTAACTGGGGGTTAACAGGGTTTTTAATTGTTGGGAGTATTTTAGAATTTCGGAGATACTACAGCCTGAAACCCATTATTTTACAATCAGATTGCGCTATTTTTAAACCAATTGATTGTTTCGAGTATGCGCATTAAGGGCAGCTTTAGATAAAGGAAATGAGCTGATTGGGTATAAGATCTGGTGTTGTAGGTATAAGAGATTGTTGTGACGGCAAGAGATCGATTGTTTTGGTGAAGGAGTCGTGGTGTTCGTATCCGTAAACAAGGCAACGGACCTCAGGAGCTGCCTAAATCGTATAGACCTATCAGCTTATTTTTTTTCTTTTGATAACGATGGAAAGGCTGCTGGAGCTTTACATTAGATACAAGCTGGTGCTCTCCCTTCCTCTTCATAGCTCTCAGTTCGCTTACTCAAATGGTGAATCAACACAGATTGCTTTATACCACCTAGTCAGCAAAATAAGGTGTAAGGTGTGACATTTTTTCTACCCTGGTGTCTCCAGCATTAGTGTCAAGGCTATCAAGGGTTGCCATCAAGGTGGAGCTCTGTTCCCGCTGCTTTGGTCACTAAGTGTTGATGAACTTTTGACCAAACTACAAGAATTTGGTTTCGATGTCAAAGTAATTGTTGGATTGATGTCAGAACACTTGTTGGTTTGATTACCGTCGCTGAACGCGGCTAAGGAATTGGATTGGGGGGGGGGGGGCGGTAGAAAGGATGTTAGACCCTAGTTGGTTTTATGCCAAGACACTCTGGTTGGCTTGACGGCAGGACAATTGTTGGCTTGATTCCCTGATACTGCACCCTGAATTACCATTTATGGAGGTTAAGAAGGGCAGAGGATCCCACTTGCAGGCTTTGCTTGAGGGGATCAGCTTGCCCTCCGACCAGTGAAGCCTAAACGACTTCACTCAACCGATCTGGCCTACAAGTATGAGGTACAGATTATGAATGCGCAAAAAAGATCTTGGTCTTGCAGTCTTGTCGTGGCCTTGTACATTTAACAAGATCAAGAGCAAGACCAACACCAAGGTCAAGCCTATAGCAGTATTGTTTTGTTTTTACGTTTACCCATCACAAGAGGCGCAGTACAATAAGCCGCGGTATTTTTGGACCCTATACCTCACTAAATAATAAGAAGAAAGCCTTTAGCATCTGGTAATAAGCCAACCAGTGTCTAGACATTGTTCCAATTATGTCTTAGCCACTTTCTGGTTCAGATTCAGGTTGCTACAGGAAACAACGGCTTGTCAAACCTCAATATGTTTCATCAGAGTCCGGTCTTCAATGCCTGGGATACGCGAGACTAGTTTTCAGAGTTAGGATAGCAAGTCAGTTATCCTATCCTGTCTCAAATCCTTTCCTGGCTTGGTGTCCTGGCTTGACACAACCTAAAGTTTGCCTTGGACAACTCATAACTCTGGAAATTGCTAGGTTAGATCGGCAAATGTTTCATAGGGTAACAAAAATACAGGGTGATATGTAAGCCTCTACAAATGGAAACCGCCCTAGTTGCTAAACTGCTACGATTTCCCACCACCTCTTTTTGTTCATCTATCTAAAACCTATTCACAGCCGGCCGCTTTGTTACTTTATGCAATACCCTATATAAAAATAATGCTCCTCCGATATAGCTGACGATCTATCAAGGTTGATAAAATTCGAACTGAATTCAACAAACGCTGGCCTAACAAAAATTAAACTCAACGCATAGAATCCCATAATCATGGCAGCGCCGAATTAACTGATCTTTTCTCCAAAATTTCCCGAATAAAAATTATGCTCGCCCGCTCCTAGCATGCACGCTCCCGCCACAGGCATGAACTTTTTCTAGACTGAAGGGAGCAAAATTGGGGCATTGAAAAATTGTGTGGCTACTGCTTAGCTGGAGGACTGCCTGGTAAAACAACAATTGTGTTTGGAATGGTCGATGCAGATGAATTAGAAAATGTTCATGCCTGTAGCGGGAGTTTTTAGATTTTCGTGCTTTCATGATAATGCAAACGAAACTGTCGACTAAGTAGGACGTTACAAAAATCTCACTGTAGAGGAGCAAACTGTCTCCCTCGCTGATGAATTAGACAGGCTAAACATTACGAACAAAGTTGACTTTCAATTTGAGGACAATTTGGCCATTGACTGTCGAAATTCTCCATACGTAAACGAATAACATGGCGCGTACTTCTTCTTCTTCTTCGATGGCTCTATAGCCCAATTCGAGCCTTTGCCTTCATCAGCTTCTTCCTCCAGAGATATCTCTGCTACGCAGCTTGTCTCCAGTTTTTTGTATTGAGCAGCGTTGCTGCATCGGCCTTAACATTGTCATCCCACCTTGACCTGCTTTGCCAACTGGTCTTTTGCCATCTGATAGTAGATACAGGGTTTTTTTTGGTATCCTTGAGTCCTCCAATCTTTGGACATGACAGGTCCAACGTAAACGTAGCTACTGTAGGTATGATGGTTTTGTAGACTTATGATTGCTTCTTCTTCTTCTTTCCACCCTTGACTGAATTAAAATCTTACTCTTCTCGGCTTTTTTTGCAGCCCTATATATTTGGCGCCCTCTCTTATTCGGTGAATATTTCTCTAAGGTATGGCAGTGATCTGGCAAGGCAGCTTATGCCGTCGGCATATCCTGCCAATTGTTTAGATTTTTTAAGCAGGCTTGCGTTCGCATCAATGTTCACTTTGCGAATCACTCCTTCTAGGCAGAGAATAGCATGGGTGCCAGCCCATCGCCCTGCTTTAAGCTTTGCTTGACTGGAAAGGACTTCGTCAATTCTGCTTGTATTCTGACTGCACACCTAGTATTTTCCATTGTCATGTTCGTCAGTCTCACTATCTTTAGGGGTATGTTTAGGTCTAGCATTGTGGCATACATTTTTTCCCTGTCGATGCTGTCGTATGCTTGTTTGAAGTCGATGAATAGTTGATACACGTCGATGTTGTATTCCCTACATTTTCGGAGGATTTGCCTTATTGAAAAAAGTTGGTACATTGTTGATCTATTTCATCATAGCATCATGATGCCAATCCCCACAAAATTCTTCTCAACACCATTAACAGCCATCAATTGCATTCAATGCTGAAACCTAAGCACCGCTGAATTCATCCTTCCATAATTCATTACTAATCAAACAAAATGCTCAAAGCGTGGTACTTAACATCTTAAATCATCACCGATCTTGTGAATCAACCTCCTGCGCATCTGTGTGATCCTCAAGTCACAACACAAAACGCCGCGCGCTCCATCTCTTGGCACAAATCGTTTTCTTTAATTTAAAAATTGTTGTTTTGTCGTAAATCCGAAATGACTAATTACGGCTACTTTAGAAATCAGTTATTCAACGCTGCATTTAAGCTGCACCGCTCTGCAGCAGCAGCAGCATCAACATCATCCTCTTCCTGCCATAATTTCAGTATTCATCGAAGTCGCTGTGGCTAAAAGCCGGCCTTTAGCTGCATGTCGGTTGATTACAAAAAACCTTTCAACAACAATGAAAACGGCCAGCGGTAGCGCAAAGCCCGGCGCAGATGCCAAGCTCTCTCATAGTCGGTTCGGTCGTAAATTAGCACAACAATGCGCCTAAAATCCACTTTGCGCATTTCTAAGTATATACAAGAGATCGGTTTACTGCGCATACGGGAGCGATGCGCAACAGATTTAGTGGATGACGAAAATTATTATCGAAGCGGAGAGGACGGAAGGAAGGCGGCAAAGATGCTGTGGATGCTCGTGGATACATACATACAGGTATTTTATTCAAGGTGAAAAATACGAACACAAAACAAGAAACGAAACCAAGTAGCCCGCTACCATTCATCAAAGTGTCATCACAGAGGGACCGCGCGTACCACGCACATTTTAATGCGGCCGGTTGCGCGTTGGATTGCGACTTTTACATATAAGATGGCACCCATTCCGGAGCCGGGCTTTCTTCTATTTTTGTTTGGTGCACATAGACGCTTAGAAAAACCCCTTCGCAATAGAAGCACACACAGCGGTGTGTGCTCCGCTTTGATCTGCCGTGGAGACCGGTCGAAATCCTGCACATCTCCTCCTCCCAGGTAATAATTCCTTTCAGGTAAATTCAGTAACTTTTCAAGTATTGTGCTAAGTACTTCTGACAGATTCAAAGCTCCGAAGATGAAGCGTCTTCCATTTGGAAGTCAGTCTCCAATGCTCAGAAAAAAATACACATACGGTAGCGGTTTGAAACTTTTCAGCGGTAATGGCCGGTAGCAGCGTGCCTATTCATACCTGTCGCGTACGTGCAAATCGATGAAGGCTTCTTGATCATAATTCATCTGGTTTCGATGAGATTTATGTGCAGATTAGGCACATCTCTCGGCGCATTCTTGAATACCAAATGTTGTGAAGAATTTGGTCTGCTCCATTCGTTCGGTGTTTTTTTTTGTGGTAAGGTAAGAAATTTGGACTATGAGCTTGGATAACAGAATAGGAAATTGCAGGTTTTTGTTAGTAGAGAATGGTTTTTTGGTGTGAATGATGTAAACAGGTGCTTTATTTGTGTTGTCGCAAGAGAGTGGAATTTTTGATGATACATGGAATATTTTGCATTTAGGGAGCACAATATTCCGAGCGCACCGAACTAAGATGTGAAATATGGCAGGGGTTAGTTCTGCGGCAAACTTCGCAATATTCACTCGACAACAGTTGTACTAAGTTGCCCTAAACTAAAACCTTCTCCAGCCATTGAAGCTCCACCAGACTGCATCATCATTCATTGCGCTCCTTTAATCCCTCATGAGACATAGGGCGGACACAGTTGCCCTCCAGCGGACTCTGTTTTGCGCGACAGCTCTCAGCTCCGACCAGGATCTCCCAGTTGTTGCGGCTTCTGCTAGTAGGGTTCTCCTCCATGTTGTCCTAGGTCTTCCGACTCGACGGGATCCTTGCGGATTCCAGTCGAGGGCCTGTTTGGCTAGATTTTCGTTTTCGCGTCGCAAGGTGTGTCCAACCCAATTCCATTTCCTTCGTCTGATTTGGTCGTCTATCCTTTCTTGGCCGGCACGGCGCCATATTTCTTCGTTTGAAATTCTATCCTGCCAGCGGATTTTTAGGATACTACGCAGGCATCTGTTGATGAAGACTTGTAGGCGCCTTGTGATGAATTGGGTGACTTTCCATGTTTCGCAACCGTACAAAAGTACTGCCTTAACGTTGGAGTTGAACAGCCGCAATTTGGTGTTAGTTGAGATCTCCGTGGATCTCCATATGTGGAACAGGCATGCATATGCGCTTCGTGCACCAGACTGAACCTTGTTTTATTGCCATAAACTACTAGAATGTTCATGGACAAAGTGACAGGTGAAACGGCTGCTATAGTTGAAGAGGGCTCTCTTCGGAGATACCTGATTCAACACAGAAAATGCTGTGAAGCTACATCCACATCCGGAACATAGGCTCATACAGCTGACGGAAACGATATGCTGGGGTTAACAGTGTAATCTATTAAAGTACTTGCAGCTGTCAAAAAGAAGAATCTCAGGGTCAAAACGGCCGAAAGGGAGTCGAGAAACCACACTGGGTATGCTCGAGCGCTATTGCCACCAACGGATTAAAGTTAGCACGGTATTTAAAAGCCTGGGTAGCTCCAAATAACAGAAGCCCAAACTGGATGGCTCTGTATATGGGAGTAGGAATTCCAATCAAGTCAGGAATGTTTCCAATCGTCACAGCCATCAATCATGGATGGATGTCTGAACAGGGTTAGCAGTTGGGTTGAGCAGACTGCGGCCTTGCAGTTACTCTAGGCAAAACTCTCTTCTCTATTCCGATTCTTCCCAGGTTAAGTGGATTTACCCACACTCTATCGTCCAGGGTAAAAATTCTGGTACTGATCCTAAGCCTCATCATCGAGGAAAGTGTTAAGAACAGCCTGCATAGGTTTCTAAGCCTGTAAAAAGACCTCCGGTAAGAGATAGAGTCACAAGCCAAAGATGGTCTTGTGAATGCACACAGCCGTGGCACGTCCAATCCTAACGTACGGCTCGCTGAAGTGGTGGCCAACGCTGAGCAAAGACCTGTAATATCATAAAGTTTCAAAGGGTCTAGAGGACGCGAACTAAAGTGGGAATAGAGGTCGTCAGAATATGCCTTACGAACCCCCATAATGTGCTCCTACATCTGGTCTCATGACTTTCACAATAAACGCCTAGCCTTGTGCAGTATCTTTGGACTGAAGGAAGCCAGGCCAATGTCTTGACACCTTTCGGCGCTCGCTAGTTTCTTTGCTAGATTCATGATGATGCCTTCCAAGCCAGTGGGACGAAGCTAAGCTGAGCTATATAGGATCGTAGAGTGACTTTCATTTGGGTTTTTGGACCTAAGGGCATGGGCATATAGCAACGAGAAAACTAACTAATACTTAGCCAAGCAGGGGGTCTCTCTCCGAGTCGGACGGTGAGATAGTTAACGGTCCAATAGCCGGGGCTATTTTTGAGAAACCTAAATTACGGCAGTCATCACGAGACATTGCCATAGAGGGAACAGCCAGCCAATCTGCGTACCCCATAGAACGTCTGGTGCCATAACTCCCGGGATACGAACTAAAAACAATTATTCACTTGCTACCTACCCTACCCCCGGGTTTAGCCAAACCCAGGCAAACCCACCCCCGGGTAGGCCGAACCCACGTCTTCCAGTGTCCATACATGGTTTACGGCTTCCTAAACTCAAGAGTATGGCTTTACAATTCCACAACAGTCAGTTCAACAACCATGGGTACACGGTACATTACTTTGTGACATCGCGCTATATGCCCTCCGGTCGCACTAGAGGTAGTCTTACACCTCGCCTAGAAACTCCACAAGAGTAAAAAATAGAATTGCAGGGATCACTCTATCGGTACAATTCGGCGCTCCCAGCCCATGATACCAAAGAACTTCCCGGAGAGAAAATTTACCTAGGAGCCATCCTCCGTAGTTTACGATCGTAAATCGAGTCCTTCTTGACTGAATTGGATTAGAAACTTGAAAACGTGCAGTTTTTTGAGGTACAGGTGACAGATGACAGCTAATAAGGCTAGTTTGAAAATGGATTGATGGCGTACCGAAGATTCCAACTCTCCCCAGGTCAGAATCAACAAAAAAACATCGAAGTCAGGGATACTTCACCGCAATGGCATACATCCAAAAGCTCGAATAGCCACAACCCAATATGTGGACCTGATATTAGGTCAGGGTTGCCAATGGATGATTTCTATCCCTTAGTTCTACTAGGGTTAGAAATCATGCATCACACCATCAGATTAGTTTTAATGGCCGGTTCACATTATTCCAGCTCAGTAACCCAGCGAGTCAACCCAGTCCAGCGTTAGACTGGGTTATATCATCGACGTTATTGCAGTTATTCAAAATTTATTAGTCGGTACACGGTAAGAGTTGGGTTTTCAGTTAATTTAATCATCAATAATGCAGCAGCGCTCGGCAACAGCAGCGCTCGGCAACCTAAATGCATTGGCGTGCCACAAAACATAAAATTAAAACTACTACATATTTCAGCGTGCCGCCAAAAATTAATTACACATTACTGACTACCTTGGGAATCAACTTTGGAAGCTCAAGGTCCCCATTCACACACAGACCGCTTGCAGGCCGTGGCCTATCACACCAGGTCGGCAGGTAGGGCCCTAAGAAAACCCCACTTTAAGATCCTCATTTACAGGCAAGCCATAGCCGTTAGGTCAGATTGGCAGGCACGTCCCAATGAAGGTTATACATTATTTAGTCTGCCTGAACGATAATCGATAGGCCGTGGATGGTCTTGATTACCTAACACAGGCAAAAATGACAGCTTAGTGTAGCAGGTTGTTAATTCAACTGCAAAAATGTTTCTTATCCCCAACGAAATTTTCAGACTGAATAGAAGAACTTCAGATCTTCAGTCTCGGACTGACGATAAATACCCACAGTCATACAGATTTTTTCCAGTTTTCTTGGACTGCAGGCCCCATCCAGTTGGCGAACGGTGATGGGTTGATTATACTTGGCTTCAAGGCGAGTTACCTTCAGGCCAGGGCCTGCCGGTGCCCTGTATGTATATACTCGTATTAATAATATTAATTCAATGCACATTTCCGAATTGTTTTCGTGCCAACAGAGATATTCTCACCTGCCACTTAGTGGCGCGCCTGCCATAGGTTGGCAACCGCTGGGCTACACTATTCCAGTGGGGCAGGAATGGGCGAACTGGAATGGAAAAATATACTGTCAATCCAGTCACGGTATAATTCGCTATAATGGGTACATTCCAGCCTCTGTTCACCTTATTCCAATGGCATTCCAATGGTTTCTATCGCTGGACTAGATTGCTACTAGAATAAGTGAACGGGCTATAATGCATAAAAAAAGATTATCTGTTGAGGGAGCAGAAGAAAATAAGGGAATATAACAAAAGGTAAACAAAAAACAGCAAAGTATAAGTATAGTTAAAGAGAAGACAGTTCTACAATGGACTGAATAGGCACAGAGGCCACGAGCTTTCATTATTTATTAAAGATAACGTTGATACCGAGTCTCTACTGAGTCTACCCACCGATTATAATTAATTATACACAAGATCGAGTTGAAGAAAAGTGCTTTGAATTTTGGAATAAAATTATTTTCGCGCAACATTATAAATAACTTTCACAAAAATACTTTAATAATTTCTCTTGACGTTAAATATCATGCTTTACCAGACAAAAACCACATAATTAGGATGCGTAATTTGGCAACTCGCAGACTTATGTGGTTAACATGCGCAAATGCCTTAATTACACCATAAATCATTTATAAATGACACGATTCCCACTAAAACTTACCATAAAAATTCAATTTACACAAATTTAATTCAATTAAAACTTATACGGAATTATTCATTCACACACTTATGTGTGTTATCTCGCCACACTTCAAATTCTGCATTATTAAGTCATTAAAAAAACGTAAAACAAAAAACGCATGCGCGCACAACTCAACTCTCAACTTTTAATTCCAAACTGATCATCCCCACACGTAAACGTGTACCAGCCGCCAAATAAACACCACCATATGATTTCCTTATTCTTTTGCCCATACATTTATGTATTTACTCATAGAAGAGTAATTCGTGCGCATTGTTCGACCATTGCACAGGTATTACACCTGAATAATTCGCAATGCGCGCACGGAGCACGTGAAATTGTAAACAAAACAAACGAAAAAACAATTAATAATAATATGTAATAAAAACATTAACAAAACAAAAATTTTATTAAAGGAAAACTGCATCTAATCGAATTTTAATGATTGCCCGTGCGCAGTCGACTATGTGCAGTTTTGTCTGCGGTTTGTGCATGATTATTATTGCGCATTCTGCACACACATGTGCGTTAGAAGGAAGGAAAAAGGCTAATGCTAGGTTATGGAACTGCAACAAAACGATGAAGAAGAATTGGCTAGATTGTATTTTTCTCTCAGCGGGGGGTAACCAGCTAAAAAAAATACATAAATTCGTGCACATCACAATTATTTATGCCAATGTGCATTGAAGAAGCAGATTTACATACATTTCAAAGGGGGGTAATAATAGTGGTAATAAAAGGGGTAATAAAAAAATAAGAGGCGAATGAGAAACAAATCGATTTTCATGCTTTAACATCGATGTAATTTGTAAAAAAAATTGAATATTTATGATTTTAAATCGGATTTACGTAAAACACCTACTTAAAAACTTTAATTTTTGTTTTTGGGTTTTCAATATTTTTTAAGCATTTTTCCTTTATCGGCAATTAAAACCGCAATAATAAAATAATGATGTTTTACATATCCAGTTTCGATTGGTTTTTAATATTACCCAGCAAATGACGGTTGACTTGTTTTTGGTACTAAAATTCTAACGATTGGTTAATTGGTTAGGTTTGGTTTATTGCAAAATGAACATGTAATGCCGCCGGCCTGGCCGGGACGATACTATGTGCGCTAGTAACTTTGTTCAATATTGAATTTCAATTTGCAATTAATAAAATTTTTATTGGTTTTTGGTTGATTAGATTTGAAAGAGTAATTGAAGAAAAGTTAATTATGTTAAATAATAATATGTTTGGTTAAACTTTGTATATACAGATCTGATTGGTTATGGGATGATATTGCGGGTTATTTTTGCCGTATTAGTTTTGTTTGTATAACTTAGTGGTCTGAGCTGGAGACTGAAGGTATAGCTAGTTATTATGGTTAGGACTGTACAATCTAACAAGTTTAATAGCAGTTTTCTTTTAAGATTGAGGGTGCTTTCAGTAATGCAGTTTGCGCATATTTGCTTCTGCATTAGTTTCATTAAAGCAAGCATGCGTTTGCACCGAGTTCATAAATGCAGACATGCGAAGCAATTGTGCGCAAGCTTTGCAAGTTTTTCGATAGACCTGCGGACAAATTTCAAAGCAGAAAAGAAGGCACTTCGATCTCAACTGTCAAAATATTGGTTAACAATATAAGATGAGGTGGAGAATAGTGATAGCGTGCGGTAAATATATTAAAAGAACATGAAAAATGACAATCAGCACCATACTGGTGAAACAAGTTCACTAATGCACTACTTGCATGCATGCGCAAAAGATTTTTCCGCAAGTGGATGCGAGTCCAACTTGCGCATTTTACGCATGCAAGGATGCATTACTGAAAACACCCTAAAATTATGAAATAAATAACTTTAACCCCTGTATTCTAAAAGCAGTCACAACGCAATCAATAGGGTGTGGAGAGTCTTAACTTGAAGGCCTTTACTAAATCAAAAGTAACGTAGAAGTGAAGTAGAGGTAACTACTGAAAACATTGACAGAAATGAAAATAAGAAGTTCATAAGAATTAGGTACGCACCTCCAAAGCTTGTGACTTATGACTAGTCACAATTTTAGAATTGCCGAGTAAATCTCAAAAGTCATGCAAAAGCGGTCTGCTACAGGTAAAGTTTTCGCCTGCATCTTCTTGACCCTTTTATTGTAGAAAATTATCCGTGATTGAGTGTGACAACAAGAGTCACAATTGTTTATCAGTGCAATATCAGGGGTGTGCTGGAGTAGTTGCGTTTTTGGATGCTTGTACATAGAAGTTTAGAAATGTGTACTATCTAAGACCGTTCCATAGTCGGATTGATCTGATGAACATGAGACTGCAGTATGTTCGAAAAAGTGGCTAGGCATCGGCATAGAAGTCAATTAATCAAGCTAGAAAGTAATTTATAGTCACTGAAGTAATAGTGGTAAAATTTTGCTAACACTATTACATTCCTACGGTGGTTTAATGAGTCAATTGGGTAGCAAGAAGCCTCTACCGCCAGTACAGAATTTAGAATGCGTAGATTTTCAGCCACAACCTAGCTCCAAATTTTAATATACTCCAATATATAAATATCTACTAAACTTGTAAATACGGAATATTTCTGCCTAATTTGACAGTAAATTTTAGCATCCCCAAAAGTCAGTCGTGTAAGGAATCTAATGAATACCCGTTTTCTGAAAGCAGTCACAAGTCACAACGCAATCACAAGGCTATTAAATTTGTGACTGTATAAATAGCAGGTTAGAATAGTATAAAGCGCAGATTTCTAGCATACTTTTCATATTTTTGACACACAACACAGCCAGCTTCGATGAGGCATACTTGGACATTATCATACACTCTGCCTTACTGCATCAATATTTACTGGCGCTCACGATGGCTACATTGTCGTTTACACTTTGCTTTATCTCATTACTCGTATACAATTTCATCATTACACAAGAAGTATTTAAGATTTGACGTGTAAAAATGACAAAAAGGAAGTGTAGTAACAAAACTTTGGCGTGAAATCTTAGTTTATACCCCATGTGCCTCTCTCTTCTTACTCGTTGGTAAAGTGTATAATTATCGGCACACACCCAATATTTCTGTATAAGGACAAGAAAGTTACTCGTGATGAAGGAACACCCGTCTAGACCTAGATTGTGTTGTAAAACTGGTTCGGTAATAGTTGTAGGAATACCAGTGTAGTTACCCACAATGACAAGCACAGTCACAACAGCTTGTGACTTATGACTGGTCACAATTTAGATTAGAGGGTAGTTTTCATTCTCAAGTTCCGTTTAGTTTCTTAACGCTCTTTAAATTTTTCGTTCTAATTTACATAAACCTTGTTACCGCGGTTATTAGGTTTTGGAGTGCTGCGATTGCCCTCAGATATGTATATCCGCCCTAATAAGCCCCATACACGCTACGGTCCACCGGAGAGGTTACCGAAGAGGGTGTAGGAAGACCTGTGCAGTTTTCTGAACCTGCGCAGGCGACCGGAGCAAATTCAAAAATCAACTCTTTTAGGGACACCGTAAGTGAACCATAGTCTCTAGTCTCTGTCCTGGTGATCCTTGCTAGCAACGTTGTCTTCACTCAATGACATTGGAAAACGAACTGAAAATCGGCCTGGTATACCGGACCACCTCCATACACGCTACGTATGTGGTCGGCTTGCGCAGGAAACCGTAAGGCTTACATTAGTCACCAACAAATTGACAGAGCTACATGTATACAGTATCGTCGTAATACAGTATCGACGACATAACTATCTCAGACAGATGGTTTTGCTATCCTAACATCCCCGTGGTGGCAAGTGGAACCAAGCCCGATGTTACGTTATTACGTCAAGAGCTGCATGGCAAGGGGTAGGTTTGTACAATATTTTCTGTGGAACTAAAAGGCCCAGTTGTATAATACCCTATCGTGAGGCTCTGTCAACATGGACCTTCCACTTCCTACCATACTCATGCGACATTTACAGGGGAGCAGAGACCGCACAAGAAAAAAAGGGGGAGGACATCAAAAAGACCCAGACAGCCGCCGCTCTGCCTTAAGTTTCGGGATCATTTAAAGATCCAAAGGAAGGACCCGAGTAAAAATAAGACTCACCCGCACTTAGCATGAAACAGGCATGGTGTACGTCTACTTCTCCAAATGCAGCCAGGAACGGAAAATACCAAACAAAGCATGGTAAGCTCGCCCTTTTCTATACTAAAGGGAACAAAATTTAGGTCAAGCAGCATTGGACGTGGTTAGTGCTTAGTTGGGGGACCACCTTGCTTAAAAGACACTTGCGCTTGGAATGGTCGATTACATTCATTCCTCTATCAGAGACGTCCGTACCTTTGGCGGGCACATTTTTATGCTTCCATGCCTGTAGTGGGAGCGTGCCTGGAGAGGCATTTGTGCCGGGGGCGTAGATGCCATAAAATTTAACCAAATAATTTTTGTATCTATAAGGGGGGGATACCGGAGTGGAATTGGAGATCCCCATAGAGAACACTCGAACCCCGCTTTCGCGAACAGACCGAAGGCAGCACTGCGGTTATGAAGCCCAGTAGGCCGTCATCATGGCAGGGATATGTTGTTCAACGAATCCTGCTCGAACAGCTAAACCTAAGCGACAAGTCACTAGGCAGACTGTTGAGCCTGTTCAAGTGCACTGGCCTACAAATATGAGGTATATACCACAATACAATAGGGCAATCCACTGGTCGCGGTACTTTTGGGCCCAGTACCTCACCAGAAGAAAAAGAAGCAGAAGCTTGGAAGGAATAGATGACAGAATAGATTAATAACAGTCTAAAGGGTGCTAAAGAGAAGAAATTTGGACTAAGCCCGCTGTAACAAAAATTGAAACATACCCTCTGATAGCAGCTAGATGAGCTTGACTATTAGCCGTTGAGGTTGACGGCAGGTAGCCTCATCGGAGTGATATGCCTCTTGAAACAAGGGAATCACGCTAACCACCCGACAACCAGCTGAACAAAACGGAGTAACATGCATGCGCTAGGTGAAGACTCGAAATAAGCGGAACCCTATTATCCGCCGTTGGCACCCTATTTATTATTAACTGCTTCTTCTTCTTCTTTTCCTTGAAAAATGGCATGGACCAGGACCCCACCGATTTGAGGATGCTAAAATAGATGTCATCGATTTGAATCCTGGACTGGCGAAGGGAGCATTTGCAACAGTCTAGGGCCGAATTCCAATGGTAGACCCAAATAAGCAAGCAAATATCAATTTCATCTCTGAAACCGAATTAACTATTTCCTTTTTCTATAAATTCTTCTTTTTTTATTAATTTTACCTTCTGGCTTCATAATGCAGAAGCCAATTGAGTTTACACATGTTCCAAAGACACAAAGTCTCCAGAAAATATTTCCAAGTTATAAAACTATGGAACTGGAGGGGGGAGTGGGGGGCTATTATGACATAAATATTCAGTAGGTTTCGAAGCATAAAAGCGAAAAACAAAATCGAAGAAGAAAAAAACCTCGATTTTTCCCCGTCACTTCTCTCTATTTCATTTTCACCTGTGTGTATTTTCAACAATAAAACTCTCTAAGCCCAAAGTATAAACGAAGCGACGACAGCGGAGGAGAAGGAGACGGGATGTTTTCCCCGAACACACCAAATAAGTTCTAAACATTGAATCTATCCTCTATCGAAATCTACATACAGATAGAACACAAGTCTGACACATTATAAGGTCCCGATTGAAGCCCACTTGCTCCCCCGCACACAAAAAAGAGTAGATTTACCGAAAGAAGTTGAAAAATTTCCACGTGCCGCCAATCCTGCTAATTAGCTAATCGGATTTGGTGAGAGCTCTTAATTGAAAAGCAAGCAGCAAGAAAAAATCGAAAAGGCGAAAAAAATGAAAAGCGCCCATCTGTACCTGCCCCAGCGTGCTTTTGGGGGATGACGAGGGAGGCACACAGCCTATTCCGCGAACCTTTCAATAAACCGCCATGCATCGCAGTGCAATCAATAATCAGTCACTCACCTGGCATATTCTCACCTGAAAGCTCTAGGTTAGGTGTGCGTCAATTTAATCGGTTTGGGAGAGAGTGACAATCAATACTCTTCTTCAATACTTCTTCTTCGGTTGTTTGTTTGTCGGTTTGTTATTGTGCATTTATTTGTACGTATATTGATGCATAGGCACCCATATACCATCATTCATACTGTTTTTAAAAATACCTTTGATGTTGTCAACAGCTGACTCAACACCGATTGCACCGCGTCGGGATGGGTATAATGAGCTGCATCGATGCCCCTTATCAGGTGATAATTAGTGCTGCCGTATTGTCGTCTCGTGTCCTACGGTTATGGCGGGTATGGCGTGTAAGCTTAAGTCGATAAGCGCCTAGCGACATCAGTGCTGTCGTCTTGGGCTTGCAGCAGATTATCACACTTTCATTCCCACAGTTGATGCACACCCACACCCCAAATGCCCCCCGTTCCATTCTGTGTTCGCCTTTTGAGGTCGAGCTTATTGATTAATTGGTGCCAGTAATGAGGGTTGAAAGTGCAAAATTTCAATGCCGAGCTCTTTCTCATAGAATGATTTTTGGTATTAGGACTGTTGAAGGAAACAATAAAGTGTTGGTGGAAGAGGACTTCCTATATTAGTTTCCTTTTGTTCATACTATATGACACCTGAGCTTAGGTCTTCACATACCTACAAATAAAATTGTCAATCTAGGGGATGGCCTCGTTAGCCTAGGTCCTAGGGGTTAGGGCGCCCGACTACCATCCCAGCGGTCTGTGGCTCGAATCCACTCAACGGCACGGACTGGACTCGGTGGAATAAAACCGATTGATTGATTGATTGATCGTTGTCAATCATTTCTTTCTTCTTCTGCTATATTTGCGAGTATATGTTACTATACATCATTGCCCTCAGTGAGCGCTTGCCCGTCTCATAAGAAGCACTGGCTGCTATTAAATGCAGTTTTTGGCGATCAAATAGGAGACGGATGAAAGAAGCATTCCGCTGCGAGGAATCGAACCCCTGACCCCTAAGTGGGTAGTCAGACAACATTTTTCTTTCTTTCCTTTACTGAGATATTAGGTTCAAGGTATAACGAAGCGCGCGTAGTGGACAGCCTCACTAACACAGATTTTTAAACCACACATTTTAAACCAAGCTGCCGAAATATTTATCACATAGACTTATTTGGTCAAAGAAGGTCACACCGAAAAACGAGGCCGTGCACGTTGGCGAACGTCTCTGTTATCCTTGGACGATGATAGATAACCTAAAGGGTGCATTTATCCTTCTCGAGGTACAGCCAGTACGTGGGGTCTCCCTCCTTTGCGATAATCCATAGTTTGTGATTTGGGATACAGTGCCTAGTGACGAAGCCAACTAATAATATTCTGTCTTGCTTGCTGCGGCCTTCAGTAATTCTTTCACAGCGTACCGAACTGGATCACGAATTAAGCATTTCAAGCTCACCAAATTGGGTATGGACCTCCAGCCTTCGGTGCATTTAATCATGGTCCGAAATCAAAGGGTCCTTTTCACCAGAGCAATGAGATGCCCCAATAACTAATTTCAGATCGACCAGTGCCACGTCCCTAAATAGCGGTCAGTCTGCCTTTTCATTGCCAAAGGAGGGCGAGTCCAATCGATAGTATATAGCTCATCAAGGGCACGCGTTGGCAGTCCGAAACTATTTTGGACTTGGTTCTACACGACTTGAGGGCTCTGATTGCCGCTTGGTTGTCCGATAGGATAAAGGTCTGCTTGTTAACATATATCGGTAGTCAAGAGGTAAGGCGCATGACAACTATCCCAGAGGTCCCGGGCTCGAATCCCGGCCAGCCCCACGGTCTTTCGCCTTTTCCACTTTCTCATCTTATATAACTTTCCTTGTTTCTTCTTCCCTCTTTACATTCCTGAACCTTCTGTCATAGCCTTCCTTAGCCCTTCCCCGCTCCCCCAAGGCGCATGTAATCGGTTGGTTGATGAGATTCAACTCGTTTCAGGAGGCATAATACTCCAGCGAGTTGTTTCTCGATGCCCCGATGTCAAAGTCGCGACAGTAATGGTTGGGAGTAGGTGGACTGAAAACTATCTCTGGTAGGTTGTGACAGCTCCTTCCTTCCCCGACTAGAGCTGCTGTTCGACATTGCACTCTATATGAAGAAAATAGATTGTCGACACAGTATAAAGGGCGTTTCCTGAGACTCTAGTCTTTCACATAAAAAAAAACAAAAAAAAATCTTTCTTAAATTTTCATAAGTGCATACCAACATAGAGCACACCTTTGCTTGGTAGACAGTACCTAAGGTCTCAAGTTGAATGCTCTATTAAACCTGGGTCTTTGTCCCCAAATCCCATCACCAACATCTGTCTCTGCCTTGGAGCCATACAAGTCTGCCCTGTGGTATCCCAGGGAAAACCAGACACTTTAACACTTACACGACTAGCATTAAAGGGGTTGCAAATGGAGCCCTTATGAGCCTAGCCGCACTGCCTCATGTGGACACCATTTGGGTTGCCTATAAGGCCCACAAGGAGCATCTAATGCCTAACCCCATCACGATTGAAAAAAAGATGGTAAATATTTGAGAATTTTGGCGTAGATATGCGAGTAATAACTGAGGCAATCTCGAATGCTTTATATTGTTAAACAGTCGTTTTCCCAAGCCGTCTCCCAACTAAGTACCAATCACGTGCAATGCTGCTTGACCTTCGCAATCGAGGGAGAATCGGCATTCCTCACTTCAATATCGCAAATTCTCGTTTTTGTGGTGTTCATAAAGAATCTAAGGGGAAATTTCGCTTTCGGCATGCCCCTCATTTGCCTTTTAAATACTAGTCGAGTAGCTGGGGCTGCCCTGAGACCATATTATAGGTAGGAACAGGCGTGAGCTTATAACCGACGACGGGCAAACACTTACCGCTGAAAGGCTATCATTTTGTAAACCCACTCGTGAAAACCCTTTACGTAGGTATGTGGTTATATAATCCAGCCCGTCGTATGTAAGATCATATATCCTATTAACTTTGTAAGAAAGGGTCGCCATAGCCATAACCGGACAGCTACCCAAGAAATGTTCAGTTATCTCTCTGGTTTGTCGCTGCCCACAATTACAGTAAGGTGCGTTGCTTGGATTCTTTCTCTCCACAATTAGCCAGCGTCTTGACACGATTATGGCAATTTTTTTTAGGGTATTATTAGGAAATGAATTAAGACTGCTTGCTATAGCTAAGTCGTCTTTCTAGTCTTCAGAGATAGTATTAACTTCCTCCACATGAGCCTGTAATTAAAAGGAAGCTCATGATCCCATTGATCCTCAACATACACAGCTGCGACGCCTACAAGCCTTGCTCCTAATCTTGTGCGTCTAGTGCTTTCATAACTGCTTGACTATTTGATAACAGGATCAAGCTGGTTGCTACCTTGGGCTTTGTCTATCTTGATAGCAAGGCTATGAAGTTTACCAGCAGTTCCGCCTGTATGAAACTGACAGAATAAGGCGACGGTGGTATTTTTGGAAGTCTCTTGGAAAACTCTTCTGCCATTTCCAGAAACCATCTTCTCGTAGCCTCAAGATTGAACAGGTTACCTTCTGCCAAATACATGGTCAGGCGACAGCAAGTCGAGAGTTACGTACAGTGTTTCAGTGGGAATTTGCCTACCATTGCAATGAAGATCACTTTGACCCTTCTCCAGTTCCTACAGATATATAGCACTTCTGGATCAATAGGATCGTAAATCTTTTTGTTAGTTACCTATAAGTTTCATAACTGATAACGTCAAATAAGTTCGTTTTTAGTTTTTAGGGCGAATTTAAAGGAGAAAGTTTCACGGAATAATAGATGGAGTAGAATCTCGTGATCTTCCCGGAGACGAATAAGGTTTCAGTGAAGCTTGTCGTCCTATAGGTAAATTTGTCTCTACATCACGGATGCGATTTCCGACTGAATAATCTATAATGAAGTACTCCCTAGCGTCGAAAAGGAAGGACTTCCAATGGCCAGGTCAAAGAGTAGAGCGATCAGTACGATGGTTTGCTTTACAAGATCAGTGCACAAGAAGAACGTTTACTGCTAAACGGTTAATTCTAATATAGTTGAGTCGAGTCGAGTTGAACATTTACATAAGCGTGCTTTAACCTAGTGGCGTGGTGGAGCAAAATAAAATACTCGAGGCGTTAGTCGAATTAGACACGCTAAAGTATATTAAACGGTGGGCATAATCGTCAACTGGCTTTCTTGGTAGATTGAGATTAAATCGTAAGCCGCAAGAGAGGCGAAAACCCTTCATTACAACCTGCGCCGTAACAATGATCCGAAAACGAAATGGATCATATCTGGGTAATCCTGTTCGCTCACTCGAAAAGATAGAAATATGCGCGAACGATGCGCTATGGGAGATAAATTTGTGAGTGAAAAGCGTTGGCCTAACGCTTTCAGAGTGCGGAGCGAAAATTGTGCTGATCAGGAAAAGAAAAGGCGCCTAATTCCACCGGCTCGCATCGACTCTATACTTGGAATCGAACCACGGTCCTCTAGAATGGTAGTCGGGTGCTTTAAACCTTCAAAAGCGTTCTACGAGCATTTAAAAAACATTTTAATAAAGATCTCTATTAAATTAGCAGTAGTCAGCATTAGTTAGCAATTGCTAACGTCTACAAAAAAGCTAACAATCATAAAACGATCAATTGTAAGCTTCGTGTCCCAATCGAATGGAGCAAAAAAGTCCAATTACGTAAAATTCGTACTTAGAGTAATTAGAGAGGCTATTTTTAAAGATACATATGTGGCGTACACATAATACGTCATCAGGAAAACAAAATCGCATTTTTCTTAAAATAACTTTTTCTTTGATATTATAATTCACATGTAACTTTTGTCATAGTTGTATATAAGACCTTTGTAAATTCTTGGACTATTGTGTTTTAATAACATAGGAACCCTTTTCCATTGGTGATCAAGACATCCAATAATACCTGCTAAATTGGCAACAGAACTTGCCAAACATTATGTATGTATATGTAAACTTAAACTAGGAATTAATTTTTGACGATATAAAAACTGGTTTTTGGCAATTATTAGATCAAAAATATATTTGACACTTGAGACAAGTAAATATCTTCGTGTTTAGGTAACAGCAATTAATTAAGTAAGTTTGTAACCATTTAAATGATTTGTGCAATTTTGTTGCAGCTGATTGATTGCTGAATAGTAATGTAATAGTAATTGATTCAATGAGTCAATAGTAATTGATTGATGCCCCACAAAATGGAAGAGAAGAATATTTGCCTTAACAAATTCCGTTCTCCTTTGACGAAGAAAGCTTGTAAGAGAAATCTTAGCAATTTGTCCTGTTACCACTACCCCTTTTTACGGCGATTCTTATCAACGACCTCTTTTTTCAATCTTCTTTTATAAGAAAAAAAACAAAGCTTAGGAATCACCCTTTATATCCCTCCGTCATGGTGCAATGAATGATAAAACACTGACTTTTGAAGATTAGAATCGTATAGGGTAGAACAGGAATAGGGTTGTAACTTTTCCTTTTCAATATTAAACAATTTAGGATACCGATAATTGAAGATTGTACCACAGTTGAACCACTACTGAAAAACGAACTTCTAGACCGTACTGAGTACGAAAAAATTGATTGCAGGAGGAATGGTGACGAACTAGGTAGGGTAGACTCATATTACCGGCAAATGGTACCGTGCAGGCAGACACATAAACAAATCGAGGTCATGCCGAATGTGGGACTCGTAGACTGCAGCTCCAACTGCTGACTGAAGGTGAAACTACCATCTTGAGTGGTGATTTGGAATATATGGTCATTCAATCTTAGATCCTCTGGTAATGTTGAAGGATTTACATTCACTAATATAATCAGTGAAGATTTTGTTAGTGATGAGACAGCACTTCGTTTTAGAGGCGTTGTATTGGACAGTTAAGAATAAATCGGATGTTCCTGTAGTACGAATTGGTCATAAGTTCGACACCTTGAAAGTTCTGGCACATTGTTGACCATAAGAATAAGCAGTAGTGTAGAGTACCATCCTCACAGAAGCTGTGAAGTGAATTGGAAGAGAACAAGTCCTTTATCGACCAAAAATTTTTATTATTGGGAATCTGCCTTCTGAACCTGCAATCAACTGAATACTTAACGACAAAACTTGTTTGGTGAACCTTAGTACGCTATATAGGTGATTTCTTTAACATTTACTGTATTCATACATTCCCATGGAACCAAGGTGCAGAACTTACACAGGGTCTACCGCATAGAGTAACAGTACAGTTTCAGATAGGTGGGAGTATTCTGCGAAATTTGCTGCCTTAATCATGAAAATATCTCATAAGCTTAGAAAAATACAGATGGCCGCTTTGTTAATTTATACAGTGCACCCTGTAGATTTAATAGAATGAGGGCTAAAGGTACACCCGTTCTTATAAATCTTTTAACAGAGAGAGTTTGAGTTTGAAGTTAGCACTACGGAAACACAAATCCCAGTCAGTGATTTGGAAGAAACGAATAAGCCCCAGCTAGTTGGCCTTTCCTAACTGCCAGTTGATTCTTTCCTTTGTTGGTACAGGCAGAGGATGGATATGGGAAATCAAAGCAAACTAAGCAATGTACCAAGTTGCCTATAGGTTCAAACGCAGAGTCGTCGCTACGGAAAACTGTCCGATAACTTTTAAATGAGTTCTGGAGTGTGACAAGATAACAGAATAGGTGTCAAACAATGGGGAATGTAAGATCGCTTCAAAGATCTCGACAACACAGATAATATCTGTTTACTGACCTATAGGCACTAGGACCTGAATGTTAAGCGAGTATTTTCGCAAATTGTGCAAAATGGAACGACATCCTTCAAGTTTTCATCAAAAGTTCGAGTATAGATAGCGTCGGGCTGAGAACAGAAAAAATATATAACGAAATTCGGCGAAGAAATTGGAATTAGGAATTGGGTACATTATTCGACGCGGTTCTCGATTGCAACACAATAGAAACCCGGGGGGTTGGAAGACCTAAAACTACATTGCAAGGAAATTTGCTGATTGCAGCTGTTGCAACTATAGCACATCTTACATGGAACTGCAAACCGTAGCACAAAATAAAATTCGTGTTAAAGGCGATTTGAGGAAAGGAAGATCCTAGGATATACTACTAAGCTGATAGGTAGAATGTTATACAATCTCGAAAATACTGACTGCGGAAGGTTGGATGACCATAGTGTGCACAAAAATGGACTTGTCTTGTATTGCGAGAAAAAATACGCCATTAAGAGAGAAGGTTCTTAAGGCTCGATTATATTGAGCGAGTATACAAGCTATTGGCCGGCGAGTTTAGAACCCGGCGGGTCAGCTAGTGCGATAGTGACGATGACACACAAAACTTTCCAGTCGCTCAGTAGCCTGCACCAGTACCAGTACCACTGTAGCACGTGGTTAAAGTTTTATTAAGATCGGTTGCCCGGTGTAGGAGCCTATTGCGAACATACAGACATATACAAATTCATTTATAAATTCAGCTCATAATCTTCAAAAGGAGCTCTTTTCCTGTGAGAGTCCGTGGAGTACTGGTTCACTAACTTAGCTATTCCATTTCTGAGTCCATGGTACTAAAGTTCAAACTTAGCCACAATTTCTAATGGCGTATCGATCATTCCGTTGATGACTTTGAAAAAGAAGAACAAGTCGGCCACTTTTCAGCGCTTAATTTGGCTACTTTTCCCCCGTACTAAGCTTTCTGCTGGACATTGCACCATGACGTGACAAATGACATGACGGTCTAGTAGTACAAAGGGTGACTCCTGAGCTTAGCACTACCACATAAAAAAAAACTCAGTGTATATTGTTGAACAATGTCGATTTTGCTGTTTACATGATCAGAACCCTCAACCCCTAATTTACAGTACTTACATTGGATTTCTTCAATATGATTTTTGTACTGTTCAGTAAGCGGAGATTAGACCACCCATCCATATTCCAATATGAGCTTGACGAACGCTGAGAAAAGAATATCGTATTTTGACATCCCTAAACTCTTTCTTGCTCTACAAATAAAGCCTAGGTTTTGTAATGTTGTTAATATGCTCAGAGAAGATTGATTTGTCATCAAATATCACCAATCCAACCAATCTCTTTTATCGTCCCTGTCTTTTGGACTGTAATGCAATCCAGATTCACCATAGCAATGAAAGAAGCATTCTTATCAATTAGAAAGAACTACAGAAAAATATATGTAGATTTGCAGTTAATAAAGAGAAAACGAAGGGCACCTCTTTTGCTGGTGCTGGCTGTGCAGGGTGTAGGAGAATTGGCAATGTTTTTGGGTGGGGTTTTAAAATCCTTTTAATCCGTGCAGTTTTTTCGGAATTATTTTATTTTTTGTTTTTGTATTGTTGATTTTTTGATTTTATCAGTGTTCCGCCAACTTTGGGATGTTCTACCATCCCAGAGATCTGTGGTTCGATTTTGCGCTGTCTTTATATCATATAACATCCCTTTTGTCACTTCTGCTCTCTTTATAGAAATTCCCTGTGGACACTGCGACCTGATTTAACACTAATGGAGGATATTCTACGAGCATAAGTCTGCAAGTTGAGCCTTCAGCATGTCCAATCCCCCATGGAAGATAATTTACGACGCAGGGTCCCAGCAATCAAGCCAACCGGTGCCCTGCCAACTTTCCTAGTGCGTCCAATGGCCATTAATACACGAGGGATCATGGCTTTGCAGGAAAAGCTTCTTTTGGGTTTCCTCATGCTTTCTTTGCACAAAAAAACCTTTGCTGAAGCATGATTCTCCCTCGTGTTTAAATGACCAATAGCACTGTTGTCGAGCTCGAGAGGCAGCACAGTAAGAAACCGATTGGATTTATTTTAAAGTGGAAGTCTAAGCTTAGGTCACCTTTTATACTGCCAGTCTGTCATGTCGTTCGCCTCATGCTGAAATGTTGAGTAGTAAGAAAAGTCCCCAAAAATAGGAAACGACAGAGTTGGCCAAACCAAACGTGGATTTCCAGTGCTCGATATGTTTAATGACAGTCCGACATTCGAAAGTTACCAACAACTATAACTTGATTGAACAAGGGCACATTGACAGTCTCAAAGTAGCTTACACTTGGTCCTATCCTATTAGACCTTATCGCTTGAATTACCGTGTCGGTTTTAAAACCCCAATTTAAGTTTTCGAAGTTGAGTGCCAATATAATATGAAAGAGAGTAGCTAAAGTATCCAAGCTGAACATGAAGCTTTGGGGGTGATCGATCACGATCGATGGGGGTGATCGATCAAATATGCGTGGCCAGTCACTTTGGGTAACGCGTTCTAGAATTTAGCAGACAATAGTCCCCTCAACCTTAACGAACCCTTGGAAAGAGGTCACGTGTATCAGGTGGACTAAAAAGGAAACCTTTTTTGGTGGAACTGAAGAAGGAAGAAGACACAATGGTGGATCTCGCACTGAAGCAGGTAAGGATCACCAAGTCACTCATTCCTGCATCACTAAATGAGGCCTCCCTGTGATATCTTAGGAAGAACCAAGGATAGTCGATTTTGTGTTCTTTAATTAGGGACTCTAGTTTCAAATGATAACAACACGACAGAAGAACTCAAAAGGAGATTAGCGCCGGGAAATAGAAGCCACTTTTGGACTGCGTAAACATTTCGCAACAAGGAACATAAAACGGAGGACTAAAGTACAGTACCCATATAAGACCCCTGTGCGGAAAGTCGAGCCACAATCCGTGACAAGTCGTTTAAGTTGAAGAAAGTGACGTTTCAATCGAACTACGACTTTCAGTACAGGCCCCTAAGCCCAAATGGACATTTCCACTCTAGGCCCATGTGCTAAAATTCGTAATTGGGCTATAATGTCACTTTCTTCAACTCAAACGACTTGTCACGGATCACGACTCGACTTTCAGCACAGCATCCCAATACTACTCTATAAATCCGCAACTTAGACATTAAGAAGTAACGAGGAACACCTTCTAGGGTCCTTCAAAGGAAAACTCCTTCGCACTATATATCGAGTAGTGATTCGAACATCATAAAAACTATAAAAATGAGCAGGGTTCGATGAGTAAGACATGTTCAACGTTGCAGTGATGCCAGTATCGAAAAATGTATAATGAACAAAAAACAATATGGGCACAGAGACACACGGGGCGCTCCAGAAAAAAATATATATACAAATGGCGTAGGAGAAGATCTACGAACCCTAGATACATATAAGAAATTGGAGACTTCAACCTAGGGACCGATGGTGGTGGAGGAGGATATTGCAGGAAGTCAAAGCTTATTACAGGCTATGGAGCCATTGATTATGATGATTCAATCAAACTTAATTATATAGTACGTATATATGATGAGTTGAGCTTAGGTTGAACCGAGAGTCGAGTTGTGTTAGGGTCGACTGAACTCGACTTATCTATGCTACCTGGGGGTTGAGTTGAAATTATGCATATAGACGCGATTTTAGTAGTTTGTTTGTTGAATTTAGTTGACAGCTGCTCCGGTGTGTTTTGTTTGTGATATGTAACGCGAGTCGAAAACTCAACTCAACTCAACTATTAAACTCGTTACGCATGCATAGTTAATAATGAAGATACAAAATCTGCTAAGGACTTTCAGCTTATTACCAGAAAACTAGTTGGATGGGAATGTATACATAGTATAGAACGATTTTCCTGCTATAAAAGAACCAACTCTAACACGATATAACATTTCCTTGATTTCTACGTCTTCTAAATTTCGCTTAGCATGGATTTGATACAACACGGAACAAATAAACCTTGTTATAGTAGGGTTAACTCTATAATTTATAACAATGCAAAAAGCCGACGGGTTTTTCGTCATTTGCTTTTCATGTCACAAACTAACTAACTTTCTAGCTAAAAAAAATGACTTACCAGTAGGTGATAACGGTAATGATGGTGGCGGCGGTGGCGGTATCGAACCGCCACCAGATAAAGGTGGCCTAGGAGGCTCCATGCTCCACGGAGCGCTTGGCAATGGTCCAAATTCACTTCCAATATTTGATCCAATCAACATGACAAAACACAAAACCAAAACAACAAAATAAAATTTTTCCCCGTTTTTTTTTTGGATTTACTTTTATTTTTTTCCGCGAGGGGGGCTTCAAACAGCTGTGTGTCAAAATTGTAATGTGACAAGTTGCAATTATTTTTTAAAAAAAAGTAAGCAAGTAATAATATAGTAGTATTTATGAGCAAAACACTTTTTTATTTTTTTAACCACCCGATGTATATAAAATTAAAAAATTAATAAAAAATAATAATAAACAACCGATAAATATAACAAAAATATTAATAATAAAAAAATATTGTTTTTTTTTTAAATTTGACGTTTCTTTAGCAAGTATTTATTGAAATTCAATTTTCTTTTTTTTCTTTTTTTTATTATTTCTTATGTTTCAGAATCACTAACACTTTTGAAATTATTTTTATTAAATTTAGTTATAACTAAACTTATAAAATTGCACAATTTTTTCATGTTTTTTATTTTGTTTAAATTGTTAATAAATTAATTATTTTTATTTTTTTTTGTAACCGTTTTTAACCGATTTTTTTGTTTAACTTTATTCAAATTTTTTTTTCGTATCGTAAATAGATCACGATTGTGGTAAATAGTAATAATTCACAGTTTCATATCGAGTTTAAAAAATAATTTTAATTAAACATAATTAATTAAATAAAAAAAAACAAATATTTATGAAACCATAATATAATAAAAAAAATTTAAACAAAAATTTGATAAAATTTCCATGATCGAAAAAAATTTATTACTTTAAAGCCCGATGCACACACGTAAACACCAGACGTGCGACTAAAGTCGAATTGGAAATCGGAAACAAGAAGCCGTACTACCGTACCCGTGCCCAAAACCTATGGGAGTAGCCTTAAAGACTGCACTTTGACTGAGCTCAGCTCAGAAAACACCAAGTTATCTCGCTAGCTATACACTACCACTGTACACAAATACCATCATAACACAAAACCCAATATATATTTTTTTATTTTATTATAAAATCTGTTTTTCTCCAATACATACATATACAGATTATTCTAAAAGGTTCAAGCTCTTATAAAACCGCAGCCGCCTTCACACATTTTCTTACCCAAAAAAAAAGAGCAAACAAAAAGAGCAACAAAAAATAAAATGGAGACATGGACTGGAGCGAATATAAAAAATAAAAGAAACATAAATTTCTTATATACACGTTATACAAGAAAAAACCCTCTCTCATACATTCACAAAACATCCATCAAATGATATAGCCTAAGCAAAAGCAACCAGTATCACCACAGTAGCTCAAAAAGTAGCCAAAAGTAATAATTTAGCCGCGATTAGAAAGAGCAAGAAATATACATCTACGAATAGTAGAAAGAGAAACAAAAATGGCCGCGCTTGAAAAAGTAATGAAATGAGCAAATGCCCAGTGAACTCACCGAAATGAAGAGCACACACTGAGTGCAGTCAGCAGAAACAACAACAACAACAGCACCATAAAACGGGAGTTGAATGTATTTTTCTTTTGAGTACCTAACCTCAACCTGGCCATACCTGAAGGAAATCAGACATCATCAACAGCCAGGCCGCACCGCCAGGCGGCAGCACCTAAAGCCAAACATTAGCGCAACTCGAGGCAGCTCCCTCTTCTCTCATCTTCTTTAACTATTTCGCCGCGAATACCAGCAGAAACAGACAGAGAAAGAGAGAATAATACCCCAACAACAAAAAAGAGCGAAAGAGATAATAAAAAACATGAAAACTAACCTCAAATTATGAGCGCGGGTACGCATACACCGAAATGTCCGCCATTTATGCGATAACAACCCGTGCTCACACTGGACCAGTTCTTTTCTTCTTTTTTTATTGTGTGTGCGCTCTAAAGTGAAGTAGTGGTAGTAGTAGTAGTGTTTGTGACTTTTTGTTACCGCGGCGGTATACCCCCTGCGACACCTTTATTTCTTTGACAGTCGCATGTCCAACACCACGCCACTGAAAGGGGGGCATACATTATAATGCAAGCCCCCATTTCTAAGCGCGCGGCTGGAATGGCTAAGGCTAAAGAACTCCTGTGGCGCGGCACCTTTACGCCGGGTAATTGCTGCTCTCTACTCAAGAAGCCGGGAAGGGTGCGCACCGCATACACTTGAAGCCTCACTTTTAGTCGCGGCGGCGATCTTCGTTCGGTCGCTCGTTGTTGTTCTTGTTACAACTTCCTTCAAGCTTTGACGTTTCTTAACCAACCATCAGCCTTTTGCTCAGTCTGTCTCCCTCCCTCCCATCTGTCAAATGCTGTACATAGACGCGTGTGTGCAATAGAGAGGGATTTCTGTGGGGTCAATTATTGGGGTCCAGTTAGTTTTTTTTTCGTCTTTTATTATTCAAACCTATATATGTACAGAGATTGGAGACTGGCTGCTATATGGGTGAGTGTGTGTGCATATGCGTGTTGCGCTTAGGCTTGCATTTTTAGACAGTTGTGCTCGTTCGTAGGCTCTTGATGTGGTTTTCTTTTTTTTTTCTTTTTCGCTGTACCGGGGTGGTGTTAACGGGTGTGGAATTGTGCGTTGAAGATTTTCTAAATGGGCGCACCCACATTGCGTTTATGTCGGCCTTTTGTTGGCTTGGATATTATGGTGTAGTCTCAGCGGCTCTGGTATGCGAGATGTTTTGTGTGTGGCTAAGGGAAAAACTATGGTGCATTAAAAACTGAACTGAAGTCCACCCTAAAAATGCACACACAACATTGCTGCGCTTTGATCATTGAGAAATTTTTGTGGACACGATTTCGATGTAGGGAATAATAATTAATAAATTTTGAAGTAAGTAGGAATATTTAATTAAATTTGTTGTTTTTATTTTGTTTTTCCAGATGAAGAAGAAAATAGATGTGTAAAGAGTAAAGGAACAATTTCACCGCAAGAGGCGAATCGCACTGTTTAATAAATGTTACTTTGGTCTATGCAAGCACATGACGTCGAGAGAGATATCAAGAAGAACGCAAGCTTTGGTAAGTAGATTCGAAAGGAAAATCCTTCGTTCGATTTACAAACTAATACAGGGTTTGAAGAAAAAGATTCAACTTAGAGTTGTATGAAATCAGTAAAATTCCAAACATTGTCAAAGTGATTAAAATAAAAAGACTACGTCATGATTGGTTATTTCCAACGAGGTGCGGAACGGAACCCAACAAAGGTAGTGTTAGTACCTTCTCAATCTCGTACCTCGAGAGGGAAAACGGAAACCACATCGTTTTAAGAAAAGATATTTAGAAGACGTCGAGGAAGCCCACTCGTCACTAGGAGATCAAGGTGGGCCCGGTGCCCGCAGGATGATCCAAACTCTCCACGCGCTCTATGGAAAACATGAAAAAGTACTGCTTATGAAGGTATTGCAAGTTTCTGTAGGCCTTCCGGTGAGCTTAGCTGGTTGCGAAAGGATGTTCTCTGCTGTGAGACGCATAAAAACATGGCTTAGGGATACAATGATCCAGGACAGATTCTAAAAATTTATCTTTGCTTAAAATTGAGAACCAACTAGTTAAGACGGGCCACTGTTCGCTTAATTATCAACCAAGCAGAATAGGGCTGCTAGTTGATTGCAGCTGTCGGCTCTGACGGTGAGTTTCTGAAACTGCGGAACACTTGCTGTACGACTGTGAAGATACAGCGACTAAGAGATTGAGCCTCCTCCATCGCGACTTCCCTACTCCCAGGGGGAGATTTGGGATATGAACCCTAAATCACTTTTAGACTAACCTAGATGGTTTTTAAAATGGGGTTGGCACCATAGACTGAGTAATAGGACGCAGTGCCCGCCAAAGCACCTCACAGCAAGAGTAGAATAGCATAGTTAAGCAAAAAGTGCCGGCTGAAGAAGTACTTTGTAAAAAATGATAGAAAATACTTTAAAGATGGACGCAGTATAGTTTTTTTGTGATAAAATGGGATTTCCTATCTACTTTGCCCATGAGGAAGACGAAAAATAGTTAGGAATAAGAAACCGGAAAATACGGGCCTAAGATCAATAATCATGGGCAAAACTGTATAAGAATTTTCTCATGGAACGTACGAACTCTGTACAAAACTCGAGTTGCAAAACACCTAGCCGATACCCTGTCAAAACATAAAGCTGACATTACTGCCATCCAAGAGATGCGATGGACAGGGTATGGTGTCTTGCAAAAACCTGGGTATGATGTGTAGTATAGCTGTCATACAAAACATCGTGTGCTCGGTATAGGTTTTATGGTCAGCAAACGAATGAAGCCCACCATTATCGGCTTTAAAGCAATAAACAAAAGGCTATGCACCCTATGCCTTATAAACATTTCAGATATGGTGTGAAAATCATAGTAAGAGATCTAAACGCCAAAGTAGGCCGGGACCCTGTATACGGGCAATACGTCAGCACCCACAGCTTGCATGAAAACACTAGTGACAATGGACAACGAGTTATAGAGGTGGTAGCAAGTGAGAACTTTGTCGTTGCAAGTATTAGATTTACGCGTAAAGATATCCATAGAGCCACCTGGGTATCTCCTGATGGAGCCACTCGCAACCAAATAGACGCTGTATTGATGGACAGCGGCCTTTCGGGGCTGATGACGGTACGACGGTGTCAACTTCGACTCGGATCACTATTTTGCTGGTATGGTTCTCCGAAAGCGCGTTGCAACGCTAAAAAGCTTTGTATCCACTGATCAGGCTCAAGTCAACACAGCTGCACTATGCAATGAAATGGCCAGAAACCGCTACTGTTATGCGTCAGAACTAGCGCTTAGATGAGTAAGTCCTGGGGATGAGATGCCGGGCGTCGACGAGAACTGGACCCGCCTTAAAAATACTGTCATTAGTACTGCTGATTCCATCTTAGGCAGAAGTCATCGAGATCGGACTGGTTCGATAATAACTGCAAGCTGGCAACTGAACGTAAGAATACTACATACCGAGTAAAGCAGTAGTCTCAGAGAAAACGGGCACGCTAAAAGAAATATAAAAAGCTCAAAAAAGAAGAAAAGAGAACTTACAGACGAAAAAAGGAAGCCTGCGAGAAAAATCTAGTCTGTGAACTAAAATAGTACAGAGAGCGATGGCCGCACCAGGCGCAGTAGTTCTACCGAAGAGTCCGCAGTATGACGCAATTCCCACCCTGTTGCACATACTGCAAGGACAAAGAAGGGAATCTGATCACTGATCCTAAAGGCTCCTTGGAGCGATGGGAAGAGCACTTTCACGAATTGCTAAATGGCGAGCTAACTGAGGCTCCACCAATATTTGATGATAATGCTATGCTGTCGCGAGCAAGCTTAGCAGAAGTTAGCCGAGCACTAGCCCGGCTGAAAAACCAACAAGGCCTTGGGTGCAGACGACATCCAAACAGAGCTGGTTAAATATGGAGGGCCTTCATTACGATTCATGAATTAATTGTGCAAGTATGGGAGTAGGAAGCAATGCCAGAAAACTGGAGAAAATGCCTCCTCTGCCCGGTACATAAAAATGGAGATATCACAATGTGCACTTATTATCGCGGTATAACGTTGTTGAGTACCGTGTATAAGATATTCTTCGCTATCGTACAACATAGGATGGCCCTATACGCCAAAAACATCATAGGCCATTACCAGTGTGGCTTCAGGTTGGTAAAAATAAAAAACAGAATTTGCAGTCCCTAACGAATTGTAGGATAGGACACTGGTTCTTCTTCTTCTTTGATCCGTTAGCTGGCGGTCTGAGCGGGACATCCCTGCAACGGATAAGCTGCTTTAAAAAATGCGGTTTCTTGCCTTCTTCTTCGGTTTCCCAATTCTGGTCAATTCGGCAGGTCCACCACCCTCCTCCTTTCTCACCTGGACTTGGGAGCAGACGACGATGGAGTTACCCACACAGGAAGGGGGAGTACGCCTCACATAAGTGATACATTTAAGTCTGCTTTCCACTCCTTTGGCAAGACCTAGTTATTCGGAGAGGGTTACAGATCATTTGCAAAACTAAGCTTTATCTCTTGGACTACTGCAGCTGTCCTTTTCACGCTCATTACGGCTTAGAAGTTCGTTTAGAAATAGAACAACTCGATTGTGGAACTGTCTTCCACCGTCGCCGTTTCCGAGCTCATATAACATCTCAAAGTTCAAACCCAGGGTTCAGAGACCAGCACGTACCAAACCCCTAACCCATCCTTTCTATTCTATCCTTCAGATCAAACTTACTACTACACATTGCACCATTATTTAAAAGACATGACGAACTAGTGGTTTAAATAGTATCATCTCAACACAAATTGCACCAACATACTGCATGGTAGACCAACATAAAAAGAAGCTTTGTCGCGACCAGGAAAAAGATGGATGGATGACGTCTTAGAAGTATAACGAGCTGCAGAGGACTAACACATAGAAAAGACTGGAGGAAGAGACCTCAAGTTGCTCGAATCCTACAAGAATTATCCTTCCATTTAAAGCAGAAACGATATTTTAATCCAACAATTTAATCGAAAAAAAAAACTCTAAATTAATTCTGATTTCTTCCCCTATCTATCCAACGACATGTTTCCCTTATTGCAAACACATTGTTCTACACGAAAAACTACTTTTGCAGGAGCTCCATTTCGGTACAGGTGCCGTTCCACATAATTTATAACTTGAAATGAAGAATTCCACGGGAGGAGATCCTTTGACGTGTGGCTCACAAGAGAAACTGACAGTTCGTCATGTCAGGTGTCATTACCTCGCATATGTAATATGTAATCAAGCAAATAACCGACAAGGGAATAAGAAGGGACAGATTGTAATGGGTGAAGAGAGTGCATAAGGGTGAGTTTAGCTGGGAATATTGAAGAACTGTCGAAGATCTTTTAAACAAATTGGGAAAATGAATTGAACGAATGAATGCATGTCATTTTGCATAGAACTGCGGCTTTCCCGGCGGTAAATAGAGGCTTACATGATGCAATAAAGTGGCGAGTTCATGGGTATAGATTGAAGTAACTTCTCCAAAACAGCGAGGTTTTGTTTAGCGCTGCAGGAAATTAGGGTCCTTTTTTGGTAGTTAGGGGAATGTATGACTGCCTCCAGCGAGACAGGAGACCCAATAAGCGCCGTTGACCCCGTTGTACCTAGTTTTAAACGGTGGTTTAACCTACTGTGGTGAAGTTAGGAAGCTTATCAAGGCCCGACCCCTAGGATCGTAGCTGCCTAGTGTGCACTACTTGGATATGGCTAGAGTATGGTATTTAGGCACAAATTGAATGAATATTTCTTCTCCCTAGTTCGTCTCCTCGTCTCTTATATGGTTTAGCTACGACAACAGTGCGATACCCAGCTTGGCAAATTAGTTCGTGAGGGCCAATATCCTTTGTGTGTCCGAGAACCCAGAAGAGAGTCACGTTAAGCTTTATACCGAGCTCTACATAGCTCCACTAGTTTAAATCGCATCATCAGCAAGTTCTTAAAGAAGCTTCGCTAACTATGAAATTTCCACGTTAGCTCATTGTCCAGCAGGCCTTCAGGATCGCCAGTATCTCAACTCGAAAGATACTAGCATCCCCCGGAAGGTGATGTACATGCAGATTGGATATATCATCGTACCATTGGACATGCATCTCTTGACCAGGTTCATGCAAGCTTTCTATACCCTTTTCTCGATGTTTGACTAACATTGGAATTGGAGTTTTGGCTCCAGGATTAGATCCAGAATTATACCTTAGAAAATAGAATGAGAGTATGTCCATCCTATTTAGGGAGGTTAAGGGCGGGTATTCGGGTTTTCCCCATTAAATAGTATTAACTTAGTTTTACTTGGGCTGATTCCCATAACCCAGTCTGTTTGTGCATCTTTGGTTATTTGGTATTTGGTTATTATCTTGGCTGCCCAAAAGAAAAAAATGGCGCCGTGCCGGCCAAGAAAGGATAGACGACCAAATCAGGCGAAAGAAATGGAATTGGGCTGGCCACACCTTGCGACGCGAAAACGAAAATCTAGCCAAACAGGCCCTTGACTGGAATCTGCAAGGATCCCGTCTACTCGGAAGACCTAGAACAACGTGGAGGAGAACCCTATAGCAGAAGTCGCAACAACTAGGAGATCCTGGTCGGAGCTGAGAGCTGTCGCGCAAAACAGAGTCCGTTGGAGGGTAACTGTTTCTGCCCTATGTCCCATGAGGGATTAAAGGAGAAGAAGAACCTCGGCTGCCCAACCTGCTTGGATTATTCTAGTGTGCAACATAACGACCACCCATTGCCTAAGACTTGCTTCAATGTTTAGGACTACGAGAGCTTCTTGAATCGATTTGATACCTTTAATGGTGCTTTTTATATTTCTGAGAAAGAAATATGGTTGTCCTTAGCATAGTTCTATCGATAGTTCGATAAAGATGAGCATGTTCAGCTAAGGACAGTAAAATCACATCTACCGATTGACGGATGAAGCCGTCGATTGTCCTTTCCAGTGACTTTAGCCCGAAGGATGTTGGACTAATTGGCTTGCAGTCCAGGATTTGTGTAAGAGGCTATAAAATACGAGGCAAACGAGCTTGATATCAGCAAGTTTGACTTTTGTCATCACAGAAATGTGTCATACCCTTTATAAGCATTGGAGATATCTAGAGCAACGATTCAGACTCACTGAAGTGATGAATATTTTGATCGAAATGTTCAATTAGACTCAGATTCTTTTTGATCAATAATAACGAAGGAGTAGGTTTTACTACCAGTGGTGGTATTGAAAATACTACTTCTGATCCTTTCATGAAATGCCGCAGGTTTTATAAATAGAAAAAGTAATGAACAAAAAAATTCTAACACGTAAACTCTAGTAAGACAGAGAGAGAGGAAGACCTAGGGTTATTACTACGAAAACACAAATCCCAGTCAGTGGCTTTGAAGACGTGAATAAGCCCCAGCGCCTAACCATGTCTATAATTCCAGAAACGTATACTAGGGGATGTGTTCCTTGGGACACGTGTGAAACGGGGAAGCATGAATATATGGATTCCATTCGATGCAAACAGACTACGAGCCAAGACTCTCGAAAAACAAAACATTTTATGGATAGAAAACAGAGTAAAGCAAACGGCCAGGGTCACCGTTCAAAATAAAACCTGCAAATCATGAATACCAGTGCTTCATTTGTTGTAATGCGCCATTCGTTTTGATTGGCCCTTACAGAAACATATGGGCTATCCTCCGTTCTTTGATATCCGTGCACCGAACCTTAGATAAATCGCTTATCACAAGAATTCCGGTGCATATGTCTGAGCGGAAGGAATCCATAGGCATATCTTAAAATAATTTTTTGGAACCCAGGTATGTGAAAGACTCTGGAGCGGTTTGGATAAAGGTACTGTCGCTCTCTATCTATCTGTAGTATTATGATCTCGAACCAGGTTGATTATGAAGTTGTCGATCCTATTAACGAATGCGTTATCGTGAAGAGCATTGTTAGAGTAAAACTTAATGAAGTCGTTCGATACAAACTTTAGCACAACCTTAAGCATTGTCTTTCGAACCCCGAAGCTTTTCCATATAAGAGTGACATATGTTGAGCCATACATATGTTGACCATAGGTTAAAATCGGACGGACTTAGGCTTGTTAGCATATTACCTTGATTCATGGGCTTGCTGTTAAAAAGTTTTTTTGTCATGTGAAAAGCTTTGTTTGCCCTGGTTAAAGCTTTTCTATTGAAATATAAGTATTGGTCCAGCCAAAGCTAAGCCATATAGCTCCTGATTTATTTTCCAGTGCTTATCCAGCATTATTCGGAACTTTGGAGTTTTTCCAGTTCATGTTCACATCGCTTGAAGGTGGGGAAAATGATCAATTCGCATTTGCTAAAAGTAATCTTCAACTTCCAATCATCACTATAGCGTTCGATTGCTTCAAAGTCACACAAGATTTTGGATAAATCTAAGCTTCGGTCTTGTCCTTAAATGGCAATGTGTTTTAGCCTTTTGTTTATTTTATTATACCAACCAACATAAATCGCCATTTTATTTTCACAATGTTCTAGTGCTGAAACAAAGCAACAACAACAAAACAAAAACCACAAAAAAAACACTAAATTATTTGGAACACAATTTCCCTTCATTAAATCTGCCACAACGTGAATACCCTTCAATCTAGGCTCACACTCGTCATCAACCCCTTTCCACCATTAGAATCCTTTAATACCGCCACGGCGCGGCAACAACACACAACACAAATAAAACCGACACTCATCAATAGCGGCGACCCCCTCGCACCCATCGCTTCACCAACAACCCCCATCTTCTTCTTCTTTATATTCAATCTCGACCAAAGCTTGTAATCTAATTACACTTCTAGAAACGTCGTTAATTTCCACCGTTTTCCACCTTTTGACTGCCATTTACCTGCCATTTTTGATTGAACCTGCACAGTAGTCACAGTACCCACACTGGCGACTTGCAAAACACCCCACCGGACAGAGAGAGAGACTTGGTTAGAGGGAGGTGGTGAAGGGTAGCCAACTTCCATACACAGTTCTAGCGTCGGTAAATCATAGACGAAAATCAGCTACAGCCTAGTACCAGTAGCGGCCGTCCGCGCGTCGAGCGCGTCTTGAAGGAATTAAATTGAGCAACAAAGCAAGAAAATGGAAGATGAATTGCAGGCGTAGAAAGAGACGGGCGCGAGCCAGCGAGCGCAGGAGGAAGAGGAACAAGCTCGGAATTATTCATTAGGTCCCGTTTGGTAAATTGAAAAAATAAAAATAAGAAAACGAAAAACGAGCGCTCCGAACACGCCCAGTTCGTCCGCCTGCCTAAAAATCAGGGAAACCATAAAATGTGAGAAGTTGTGCAACTACCTTCCACCTTTTTTCGTGCCGCTTTAGCTGTGGTTGTGTAAATAGAAATCACTCAGGTGAGCGGCGATACACCAGGTAACATGACACCTGACTGCTCTTATGTAAATAAGTCCCGCCCAAGTTGGCGTTTATCGCAGAGGGTGTGGAACTAGAAGACGGAAACTTAATACTTGCTCAAAGTTGCTGATGGTGTGGAAGGGATTCGAATTTGGATTCCATTTCGGTGTAAGAGTGTGGAGTCAGTTGGGATTTTGGGAGCTTGAAAAGGGCGGGAACTGATGCGATCCAAAAATGAGCAACAGAAAATTTGTGAGTGCGGCTGTATGCGTGTATATAGAGAGAGTTTGCGTATGTATAGTGCAGCATGGAACGTGATTTAGTGTTGGAACTGAATTTTGCGAGGTGGTGTAGAAGCGACTATTTGAGTGAAATTTTGAGCAACTTAAGATTATTGCTATTTGAGTGAGACTTTGAGCAATTCTTGAGATTCTTGAGTGAAATTTTAATTTTTTTTACTTTTAAATTAAAATTACTTTAAAATTACACGATTTATAAATTCATTTTTGAATATTATATCATTTTTGCAGGTTTCCAGCGGAAGACCACCAAGCTTACAAGAAGTTAGCAGAACCATAAGCCGGGCCAAAAACAACAAGTCCTCGGGTGCAGATGGCATCACCGTCGAGCTGGTTAAATATGGAAGGACTGTACTACACCAAGCAATTCCTAAATTAATTGTGCAAGTATGGGAGCAGGAAGCGATAACAGAAGACTGAATAAAAGGCATCCTGTGCCCGCATACATACATAAAAAAGGATATATCGCAGCGTGCACCAATTTATCGTTGTGTAACGTTGTTGAGTACTGATGGCGACATCAGTGACATCATAGGTTAATGCGACTGCGCCTTCAGCCCAGGAAAATCAACAACTAATCAGATTTTCACTATGAGGCAGGTGATAGAAAAATGTCTAGATTTTCAAAACTCAACCCAACACTGCATCATAGACTTTGAAGTTGCCTAGTCGGAGTACGTCTCTACAAACCTATAATAGAACTGGGCATCCTCAATAAGCTGACGCACTGGTGACCAACGTGACAAGCCAAGATATCCAGACTACCGAAAGTACAAGGTGAGTTTGTCTTTAATAACTGGGAAGTGGGAAGTTACTAGTGGGTAGAGGGTAGTTGATAGTTGCAACTGAAAATGTCACGTGTTGTTGATAACTCCTATACATCTTATGGGATATCTAGAATCTAACGGGCTTCTAATCTACAAACAGTACGGCTTTCGATAAAAAAGATCCGCTGGCGATCTTTAAGTTTTCCTTACAGAATACCTCAATCGAAGTCTGCATCGATTTGGGCAATCGGCTGGTTGCTCTAGAAGGCGTTTGATAGAGAATGGCACTCAGCCTTGGCTAGCTAAACTTAAAACTATTGGTGTCTTTACTCACTGCTACAGAATTGGATTGAGAGTTCCCCTTTTCATTGTTCGACCAAAGTTGTATTGGATGGCGTCAAATAGGAACCCCACCCGATCACTGCGGGGGTACCCAAGGATCAATTCTATCACCTACTTCATTATTTACCTTTATAGATGTCCTACTTTCATCCCCTCCAACCCACTTCTTAGTTTCACTGACTGCGTTACTCTTACGGCTTCGATAAAGCAAGACAAGCACGTGCAAGATCTTGATCGTGACCGAATTTCCAACTCCTTAAATAAAGTCATTCTAGTTTGGGGAAGCAAGAATCGTGTCGAAATCAACCCCACCAACCCCCCAACCAACTGCTTCATCTCCAATAAAAAGTACAGCTCCTTTCCGTCCGTGCTAGTGGATCGTGTTGAACTTACGGCTGATCGATCCCTTAACGGCGTGACATTAGCCAAATACTTGCGATAGAATGGCCACATTATTCCAAATCGCCAAAAAAGCATCCCAGTGCTTGCGATTTGCGATTTCTCAAGAGGTGCAAGTTCCTCCTCCAGGCGTCGGCCCGTGCTGTAATATACAAGTGCTACATTCGGCCGCCTTTCGAATGCAACTCTCTCATTTGGGGTGGCGCTCCGAAAACCACCGTGGCGTGATTAGATAAAGTGCAAAAAAGGGTTCCGGGCTTATCGATGACGACGCCGCTTGCTCCCCCATCGACCCCTTGAGCCACCGTAGAAATGTAGCAGCAATGACAAAATTATATCACTGCTATCATAGCGACTGCTCTGTCGAAATAAACGATCTCCTACCTCCACGGCAATCTTATACCTGCAACAGAAGATTGGCCCACTCGTCTCATTCTCTCCAGCTGCAACTCCCCCGTTTACGCACTCTACATATTAGTAATTCGTTTCCAAATAGACCAACTCGACAGTGGAACAACCTTTCGCAGTCAGTCCGAACTCCTACAACATCCAAGAGTTAAAATGCAGGGTTCATCGCCACCTTCAACAGCCTCCCGAGCCTCCTCTTAACCTATTTCCCTCTCTTGTACTAACCTTACTGCAAGACATTGCGCCATGACGTGACAAACGACATATCGCACTGGTAGTACAAAGGGTGACTACTGCTGAGCTTAGAACTGCCACACTTTTGGCTTAAAATAGTCTGTACGGTTACAGCACTTCTTGTTGTCGTGGAGCAGATGAATACATTGCCAGAGCCTTGTATAACCAGGACGTCCGTCTTTTCATTTCCTATATACCCGTTATGATAAGGACCCAATCGCTTCAGTCACCATCAGACGGACTTATTTTTTAGTACAGTTGTCGATGTGCGCATAACCCAAAGCGGGTCTGATGATGGAGGCTAATATCCAATATATGGCTGCAGACCCCATCTAAATTCAGAGGCCATAAGGTAGGCATCTGGTAAAAGCTATGTTTCACCGGTAACAAGGGTGAAAGCAGCATCTGCCTAACCTAAGGCAATGCATTTTTGCTCATCGAGTAATTCTAGGAACTCTAGACAATCCTGGTCAACTTTACTTCACACTGTGGAAAACTGTTCTGGTCATCTGATGTTACTAAGCACCGGATTGTTCTTACATCAGTCGTCCATCTGCAAGTTAGCCTGTACCACTGCCATAGCCGTGGCCGACGCTTGAATTTTTTGCACCCGGTGCCGTATGCCGTATTGCGCCCCCATCAGCTGTTCATTTTTTGTTCGCAGTGAACGACAATTGAAAAAGACACAAGCTGTGACTGAAACTGTGCAGTTCTTTTAATATATGAAAGTGAAGCCACGGGAACACTTTTTCAATTTTAAATTTCCGAAATTGCGCCCGGTGCAAATGCACCTTTCGCTATCCCTATAGCCAAATCCCAGCCAACAAGTCGTTATAGTTCTTTTTCCTCTTCCTTGGATGAGTGTACCTGATGGCTGCAACGCACCAGAAGTGCACCAACGCCGCTAAAAACCTTGGACGGTTCTTGAGACTCTAGGAGTCTTTAGCAAGGACTGGGTCTGTTTCTTGGTTCCTAGCTATGTATAATCTCAATTTGGTTGCTTGGTTGAAAGCAGACATCCAGAATGGAGTTCTCGGCTCTCTTTGTCTACCGCCTTCCTTAGTTTGTAGATTGCTCGATCTGAAGGTTGAAGAGATCGTTAGTGATCGTGCAACAAATGCCCATTTCCACGCACGGTTTCCATGTCACTTAATGGACACAGGTTTCATCAGAACTCACCAAGGGTACAGATGTCTTAAAGAACTTTATGTTAGTAGATCCATTGGCCGTGGTAGTATTCACCCCGCCCCCTCTCCCTCGGGCCACATATCCCTGTTAATGATACTCAAGCCTTTGGATATATAAGGCCCTCGTCAAACTAATTCTTGACTGAGGCCAAGCTAGAGCTGGACACTTGCCAAGAAAATGTTCGGCTGTCTCTCTGGCTAGTTCTTTTACACATATACGGCAGTGGTTCTTGTATGTATGTGACAAACAAATTTCTAAGGGATGATGTGCAACCTGATAGATGGATGCGATGGTAGTCCATCAATTGGAGGATCACTGATGTCGGATATACCCTCGTACAAGGCAGGGGTGTCAAGAACCTCCTGTTTTTGACCCGGTTGACTCACGGGCAATAGGCTCTCGGTGCACAGGAAACGCAACAGCCAACAAGATAGTGATCCGAGACGGATTGGGCTCCTCGATACGCTCGTACTATTATCATGTCCGAAAGGTGGCCACGGTCAATCAACCTTTTGTCTTTTGATCGCATACCAAAATGGCTTTGTGTATATTCCCACTCGCAAACCATTCTGTTCACGTTTGATACTTGCTGCCATCTCTATACCCATATTAATGCCGTCTTGTATAGACTGTGTGTGCCAACGTATCCCTGCCTACAGGATCTTGACTTTCTATGGAATTCAAATACCCCAGGACAGGGCCGGCGCTTGGTTCTTTTGCGCCCGGTTCACTATACCAGATGGCGCTCCATAAGCTCTTTAGTTGTTGATCGCAGTGAATATTTTACCATTTCGGGCTATTTAGGGGTGTTTTATCGAAACTCATCCTCAAATCGGGGCGCCACGGAAATCGTAATCTCCCCTTTTTTCTGAGTGCAGTTCACTTAAAAAGTCTCTTTTGGAGAATTTATAATCCTTTCATAGATGTTATTTTCCGAAATTGCGCCCGGTGCAAGTGCACCATTTACACCTATGAAAGCGCCGCCCCTGCCCCAGGATGATTTTAACATCATATCTAGGGCACGCATTGAATTCCTGATCTACTAGTTCAAAGAATTCTTCGGAGACCAATGCAAGGTATCCCGTATGGCATCTGTGGCATAGGTCACAATCATTTTTTTCAAGACACCATTCCGTGTCGATCGGATCTTTTAGATGGCTGACACATATCAGCTTCATACTTAGACATGGTATCGGATGCATTAGCATAAGGATTAGTCCAATCTCGTTCGTTCTCCTGGAAGCTATGATCATAGCTCTACGGGGTAGATACAGCATTCGCAATTTTCATGGACAAGCAACTCTATTCCACTGATGACTGACCACCTAACATTAAAATTTTTGGTTGAAACTCCCTTGGGTTTCGGCCCCCCCACCCTACCCCCCAATTGCTGGTGCTACGCCCTTGAACTTCCCGTTCTTCGCGCAAACTCGAATCTATTTTTGAAAAATTCCAACAATTTTCATTTTTCCTTGTAAATATTTAACAAAAATGGAGCCGACAAATTATCCGTCCAAATCCGGCGGCCGCACCAAGGCCAAAAAGCAGTGCGCTGCGCAACTGGTGCACGAGGACCACTTAGTCAAAACGAGACAAGCAGCAATTAGAACACTTTTCACTGAAACAGACCTAATCGCGCCAGTCCCGTCCGCAAACCGCAAATAAGGCACCGCGAATGGCCCGAGGAATGCCATCTTTCCATCGAAATGCGCGATGATTGCTTCCTTACAAGAATCGCCAAGAAACGTGACTCTAGGTCCGGGGGCTTCTGTCTCCTAAACGGCCGGACTACCGCCACCAGCGATCAGTGCGATCAGTCCGGTGTGCTAACGACGACGAGGACTGGAGCAGAAATAAAAGTAAAAAACTAAAAACTAAAAAACAAAAACTAAAAAACACGAAAAAAACTGATGACAATCGCCGTGACTGTGACATGATGTTGACTTGTCCATTGCCAGCGACGCTCCATCAACGGTCGGCTGCGGAGTGTCACCTGACACAGGTACGTCTGCTTATTAATTTCGCGATAAGGAATCGCACAGCGAAAGACGTCGGCAGTGGCTGCACCGGGGGCTGGCTGCTATCTCCTTGTGGACAGAACAGGGGACAAATTTATGCTAAACGAATCCAATTAACACTTTGTACCGACTCGGCTGGGGGTTGGCTTTGGAAGAGGGTGAATTTAAATGTTCCAGGCCCAGGGAAGATCGGTGTTTTGTTTGTGGCTGTAACAATGGGAACAGGTGTTTCAATTATCGATGAATGGTTGTTAACGTTAAGATATCGGGAAATTAATTGAAGGAGGAAAGGCAGTGAAGAGGGGAACGAATGAAATCGGTTATTTCTTTCAGGAGAAAGGTTAGACACGGCAAATCTACTTACTATATCCACAATGAAGAACAGATGTGGACTTATAGGAGCAATTCCGGTACTATGATGTATCTATTAGCGTCAAACGGGAAGAGTATGACACTGTCAACTCCAAATAGAGGCTAAGAAGGTTGCTCCACGACCGAGTTGTTCTGCTTATAAAAGACTTTCTAGAGAGTGTATCGTGCGGAACAATAAAGAGTGCCAACTGTTAGGGTAAACCGAACAACTTAGTCTTGATTTACAGAAAAACATGGCAATTGGGCAGAAGGCTACTTATTGCTGCATTACTAACATGAGTCAATTGAACAGCACATTAGCGCCATACCCAATAAATCTAAAAAGGCGGTAGACAACGAGAGCCGGGAACTCCATTCTTGACGCCTGCTTTCAACTAAGCAAAATTGAGGCTCTAACTAGGAACCAAAAAACAGACCCGGTCTGCTGTCTCCTCGCTCAAGATTCTTCTCGAACATCGCCCAAAGTTTTTGGCGGCGTTAGTGCACTTGTGGTGTGCTGCAAAACGGCAGCTATCAAATTTCTGTGTGAATATCCTACACGGGCTTTGATCTACGTGGTTTCTACAGCCATCTATTGGGTAAACTATGTATTGCATATTAACCACCTATTACACCCATGATAGTATTCGCGGGATTGGTCTCTGAAAGATTGGGATCCCGCAACTTAGAGGACGAGATGGTTTAGCGAAGAAACGACACTTCAGGTTTAAAGTGGGATCACTATGAGCTGTATGACAATGGGCCTATCCTTCTGGGCTAAATGTATCAGTTTAAACCAACAGCTCACACGTATCCAACCTAACCTAAACCTATGCCTTTCCATCACCGGGGCTGGGACTATTCGACCATCGCTGACTGTGCTAGAAACTTTGCCCGTCTTCGTGCCGCCCAATCTTAGTGTAGAGAGATCACCTGGGTGGGGAGATTCCAGAGCTACGATCAACGCTTTCGAGCCACGATCAACGATCATGTCGATCAATTAAAATTGCTTCATTGGCGTTCCATCCCAAAACCAGCCTTGTCCTTCTTTAGCAAATTTTTTCCAAGTTTGATAATCCTTGCAGCAAGTCACCAGTTCCGAATTTTGAGCCACGCCTCTGCGTCCTGAAATCAGATATGTAGATACTTTCCTTTAAGACTTTCACCTAGAGGTTCTAATATTTGCTTCACACGAATTGTGAAGGTTTTGGAACTTGAGTTTTGTGACTCCTTCCTCCCGGATCATATGAGTACTTGCTAAGTTTATTAGAGTTGCTCTGCTCCTTTCCTAAGCAGCTGAGATTGAATACAGTCAAATGTAAGATCGCCAAGGAAAGTGCGTCGAATACGTTGATCCGCACATATCCGTAACGGCCCAGCGCCGATGCTTTCCATGTCGGTGGCTTACTGACTGTGACTTTACCTAAAATTTGTTTCACGTCCGGGATAAGTTAAAAAATATCACGGACGCCTGAAGGATACTGAGATCGTCGGTGCCCACCGCATCGGATATCTGGGAACATGTCGCGCCTTTCTCAATTTGTTTGCATGGAATCAATATTGTACAATTTTTTTCCACTGATGCTCCCGGTACTGCCCTCACGTCACCGATATGTGTGAATCGATCTTAAGTAAACAACATTCAGGTTTTTATTTAGTGATGATTAAAAATGGTTTTGCTTTTGCATTCAGGCCAGTTATTCGTTTACAAGATCAAGCCTTAAATAGGCCTGGCTTATATTGCTCAGGCACGCTTCTATGTATCTCCAAGTATCAAAGGCTACTTGCGCCCCTGTAGAAATGTATCAGTCTTGCAAAATTTTATAGCTATTGTTCCGCCGAAATCAATAATCTTCCAGGACATGGTTTTTCATACAACGGGTGAATCTGCAGCAGGAACAACCTTCCACAGTTAGTGTTCCCGAACTCGTACAACATCCAATAGTTCGATTAACACTCCTTCACCATGCATCCCCTACTCCTATTAACCTTATCCTACCCTGTATCTATCTTTCGCGCTACTTTTATTACCAGACATGATCACTGATGTGACAAAGACCGTAGTAGAAAGTCAAGATCAATTCCTGTTAAAAGGAGGGTTGTCCCCCTGACTAAAGGTTGCCTTTCACATTTTTAGATACCTGTAACCTGTGTTACCTCGACAATGCTATAAAAAAACCACACCTAACTTCACCCAAAACATAACCGTATTAAAAACATCGAATTTCTGACAATATATGGTGATCGAGTAGATGTGTTCATTATCATATGTAAAATTTTCACTTAAGATAGTATTTGGGCTACTGTTTCATAACCTTCTGCGAGATTACGATCGGACTACATCATAAATCGCTCTTAATTCCGACCATTAAACGCCAACTCACCTGCTAATGAATTGCTCAAAATCACCGATCGATGATACTACCGTCACCGTTTTATTTTTAAATCTTAATCTGCCTCACTAGTTTTGCTTTTTTGTTTTTTGTTTACCTATAAAACACCTGACCTTGTATCTTAATAAATAAGTTAATATTATGCAGGCCGAATTAATATTGGTTAATCTACACCTGAAGGAGGATCGCGCAGAGATCGATGACAAAAAAACACCGCGATGCAGCAACAAATCTATTCGGTGTGTAGGTATCTCACACTTTTTCAAAATTAATTCCGTTTTCGTATTTTCCCAAAAAATTTCAATTTTAATTAACTCCAAAGGTGCCCTAATCAAAAATTTAAAACGAATTCCATCGACTGTGTGGATTGTGGAAACCGAATGAATATGAAATTCTGGCCGAGATCAGATCGGTAATTCGATCTGTTTAAACACCAACGGCGATCATCGATCGTGCGGTGTAGCTGCACTCTCTCTCTCTCTGTCTCAGGTGTGTTTGGCTAGTGTGTGACTTACAGTTGTTAGATGTCCAGTTCATCTATGCCAGGTATCTGCCAGGTATATTATCGTGTTTTTTGTTTTAGCCAAAACAGAGCTTGTGTGTTACTGATTTGGAATGCAGAGGTAAGCATGCGACTTAACAGCTCATCAAATTTGCATACGAATTTGTTGATCACACCTGATTAAATCAAAACGCGCCTTTATCAATATACCTGCGATACGTGAAAAGCCTTCGTGTATCATCGTAAAATAATTTTCATTCTCAGCTTTAAATGTTGGCATTCTTTGTTTTATTGTTGTTAATGGCGGTTTTATGTGATTTTAATTAATTATAATTAATTTTCATTGTAATTGTCGTCCATTAATTATAAATTATTAATCATAACTTTTCGTTACAACAAAGCCAAACACAACAACAAAATCCAAAATATTCTTTTTATCGATTTCGTGAAAAGAACCACCTTTTGTTGGTGCGCATGCGTGAGTGGGTCGACTCTTTTTTATTTGTGGATCAGGCTTAAAAAATCACACATCTACAAAATAATTACCATCCACAAAAGAGCCGAGTCGATTTGCATGGGAATCACTATTTTGGCATTTTGGGTGACTTAGATTCGGTTCAGAAGCTGTCGAAAGCGGGTTTTTCGTCTCGCATTTAGTCGTTAATCGATTTTGTGGTGGGTTTATCAAGAGTCGTCGAAAATTTACAAATTTCTAAAATTAAAGATTTTATCAATTCTTAAGAATTTTGTTAAGAATATTAATTGGCGAGCATTAAGGAATACAGAAGCAGACGTTTTAAGTGTGATTAGAATTGGTAATTTGCATATGGTTTAGAATGGATGGAAGTAGTTAGGTTCAACTCCAGTGGGCTTGAAGGTTAGTTAACTAAGGGGACAGAGGAAACTTGCAAAACATGATGCCGATTTAGTAGGTTTAACTCAAGAACAAGACATTGATATCTTGTCTATCCAATTTTTAAATACTATTTTTTGGGTCCTACCTCCACCTCATCGAAGATGTTGACCCTTCATCAGGCCCCTGGATACTCCTGTCTACGTAACAAACGGAGGAGGGTGGTATGGGAGTGTTTTTTGCTTTAAAACCAATCAAACACCAGATTGATCCTCCAGGTTGGGAGTTAGGCGACAGGATGACAACCTACCACCATAGAAACTCACCAATATCAGATAGTAACCTTCCAGCTAAAAAGGTAAGCTGGTCAGTAAGAACAAGAGAGAATATATAAAGAGGAAGATCCTACAGATATAAGAAGACGGATAATTAAAGGAGAGAATTATAGAGAAGCGCACAAAGGAAGATCAGAAGGAGGCCTGTGTTAATTCGATCACTTGCCCTTTTTTCAATCTTTAAAACGATCTCTGGCCACTCAGCAGGTTTAGTGATCACGGCTTGGATCAAAGCAAGCCAAGATTCTGTATTTTGGTTAAAAGGAATATCAAAGCCTTCCTCTTCCCGAACTTCAGTTCCACGGACCTAACAGTAGTTGGGAGGAGGTGTTGGACTTCACGGTGTCCAAGGATATGGAAACACGTAAAGTAGAAAATTGGAGGGTGTCAGATTAAGTGTCCTTTCTCGAACCACCGATGGATATGATTCAAGGTAAACCTGCAGGTTGAAGCTTCTCAACCGCACAGAAATCTAAGAAGGACTGCCTGGAAGAAGGTTAAAGGAAATCGAAGATAGAGCCAATACTTTCGAAAACATCTAGTAGACGAATAAGGTATCCTGCCCAATAAAGAGGAGCAAACAACCTTTTCTCCGTGGTGGAATGAGGATCCCGTCGAGTACGAAGACCTAGAACAACGTGGAGGAGAACCCTACTAGCAGAAGCCGCAACAACAGGGAGATCCTGGTCGGAGCTGAGAGCTGTCGCGCAAAACAGAGTCAGCTGGAGGGCAACTGTTTCCGCCCTATGTCCCATGAGAGATTAAAGGAGCTTAAAGAAGAAGAAGAAGGAATGAAGATCTCTCGAAACTGAGAAAGTTAACAAGAGAGACCTTCAAAAGCTGTTACAAACAAGACCTTTAGCAGCCCTACAAAGCCTACCTAAAATTTTACAAGAAAGTCATTGCCACAGATGTATATGCATATGCAAGATCCTGTCCAAAGAACACTCCAGTCCGTCCTTTATAAAAACGGCTAACGGAGCTTGGACAGAACTGTAGGCCGAGTCTATAGAGCTTTTAATGACCGCACACTTTCCCGGTTGCAAGGACAAAAAGGAGGTCGAAGCATCAGGGAACGAACAGAAACATTCCTGGCAGGAGGTTTCAGCTGTTATTACTAAGGAAAAGGTCCTCCGGGTGATTAATAGCTTCTCCCCGGATGTCATACCCCCGGTCATGCTACAAAAACTACTTGAGGTTGTAGCACCATAGCTAATGGTCATATTCAAGAGCTGCATGGTGCTCAGCTATGTCCCTATGAGTTTTTTTTTATGTGAAAACCTAGGTCTAGTCGGAAAATAGTGAAAAGAGGGAGAAGTGAAGGAAGGAACTGCCACAACCAAGCCGTGATGATATATTTTTATTTCACCTACTACCAACCATTACTACTGCGACTCTGACATCGGGGCATCGAGAAACAACTCGCTGGAGTGTTATGACTTCTGAAACGAGTTGCATCTTATCAACCAAACGATGACATGCGCTTTGGTGGAGAGGGGAAGGGCTAGGAAGGCAATGACAGGATAAATCACGAATATAAAGAAGGGAAGTTATGTAGGTGGAAAGGTGCGAAGGACCGTGGGGATGCCGGGATTCAAACCCGGGACCTCTGGGATGGTAGTCTAACGTCTTACGCCCTAAGATACCGAAGCCCGAGGGTCGTCTTCATTCCAAGGATAGGCAGAAGAGGTCACGAATCCGCGAAAATCTATAGGCTGATTAGCGTAGAAAGGGTCATCGACTCTCACATCCGCCAATCGGTAGATGTGACTTTATAGCTCTGTACGAGGTGGTGGGAATAATCTAAAAGGCCCAATATATTTTGCCAGCCTTCTTAGGTATTGAAGGAGCCTTTAACAACGTACGTCTGGAATCGATTCGAGAAGCTCTCAGAGACCTAAACGTAGAAGCACGACAAAGGCATTGGCTAGCAGCTATGCTGAGCTCAAGAATAATCCAAGCGGATTTGGGAACCGAAACGGCAACAGAGCTACACCACAAGGAGGTGTCATCTCCCCTTTCCTGTGGTTAGTCACGATGAACTACAAAAACTAGACAAAAGCGAAGCTAAAGTAGTAGCATACGCAGATAACTTTGTGATTATGGCATCCGGAATGTTTCCAAAAGTGATTAGTGAAATCATGCATGTATGCCTAAGTTGACAGCTTGGTCTGGCAGTCGATTCGGGAAAAACTGAAGTAATGCTTTTTTCAGGGAAAACGAAAATTCCCACCTTCAGTCTCCCCAGGTTATAGGTGCATCATCATCTGCATCACTACAGCCTATTATTGGGCTTGGCTTCCTCCAGCATTTCTCTACATGTCGTTCGGTTCCTGGCTAATGCCCTCCAATTACGTACGCCTAGGTTAGGTTAGGTTAGATATGGCTGCTGCTGGAGCACAGCCCAAACACTTAGGCCAACGGGATAGGCCCGTTGTGATGCCATAATGATCCCACTTTCAACCCAATGTTAAAAAGTCGTTTCTTCGCTAAACCACCTCGAGGAAGTAATGAATCTTCTTAGTTGCGGGATCCCAAACTTCGGGATTTCCGCAAGCGTGCTTAGGAAGGGTTCACCAAAAGTGGTAAGTCTCCTTTTGCTTAGGGCTGGGCAATGACAGAGAAGGTGTTTTACACTATCCTCTTTGTCCGAGGAGGGTCCTGAACTGCTGAGCAATCTCGTTAAGAGATTTGCGGCATTCAGAGGTAGTTCTGGAGTTATTAGTGCAAGAGCGCAGGGCCTTCAGAGCCGACTGACTATCTGAGAAGATGTAGACAGTTCGGTTCCTATAGCCTTACTGGTTGATTAGCAAAACAGCCTCATGTATGGCTAAAACCTCCGCTTGGTATGTACACCTAACTTTACTAAATCTTCCAACGGAGTCCACTTCTTTGGTCGACATGAATTTCGCTTGGATTGGATTTATCGTTATTTTAGCAGGGTCGCTATAGTCAAACCTGTGTCCGTGTGCCAACCGTCGTAGTCTACTTAATTTTATACTTTTGGCAATGTCGGGTCCCTCGGGTATAATTCATGAATATATCTCCTTCTCCAATGACCTAGCTTGAAAAGGCCCGAAATTTCGTCCCAACGCTAGAATGGGAACAAAAAGGGTTCAATGGGCTGCCTTACTGGGGGAGCAGTCATTTCAACCTAACCTAAATAACAAGCATAAAGTCCTTTTTAAAATGTAAAAAAATTATAATCAGTGCAAGAAACGCCTTTTGGTGCAGCTACCAACCACCACCAGTATATTCACTCAATCAGACAAATGCAGCCCTAATTGAGAACTTTCCCGTAAAAGCCTCCCTTTTTTCATAAGACTCCTTCTATTCCGCCCCAGTAAATACACACGTGGGGGAAATTGTTGCATTCCCCCCAAGCCGGCAGCCCTTCGCATTTTCAGGCTGTTATCTATTGGCTACGCATAAATTACACACGATTCAAGCCACATGCAAATCATTTAACAACCGGTGTTCAAGCAAATTCACCTTTCTCCGTGGATTGACGTTTCCAAGTCCTTTTCCCAGTAACCACCAAATCCACCCTTCATTCACCCACCACCGCACGGTAATACGGGAAAAAATCGATTCCACCCCTTATCATAAATCAAAAGTTAATAAAAACGACCGGCTGCCCGCTTTGAGCTCAACAGCGGAGGGGTAGAACCACTTGGACTCGCCGCCGCCACCCCCACCTTTGGACTATGCGCCACTTTTGTCATAATTCCGTATCGTCCCACCCCCACCGGGTATACATTACCTGGCTAAACACGGGCAGTTATTATGGAGCTTGTGAAAAATTATGAAGTACCTGGATAACGTGCGCCCCCGGCCAAGGGATGGGTAATTTTTGGGAAACCGCACAGGTGCACGTACGCCTATCGGTGCCCATCTTGCGGGTGGCAACTTTCAAGGTATCACTTCACAGTAAGCATGATGAGCCTTGAACGGTGGATTATTCCTGGCCGCGGTTAATTATTTACCGCGGGGATGTTTTCGACGCTAATCATCGCCTAATTAGGGGAGATTTCGAAATTTGTTTCGAATAACGGACGGACATAATTTTGTCGTCGTCGTTGTCGCAATTGGAGCTCTTGTCGTAACGATTAGGAGATAATTTCGTTCTTGCTTAGAAACGAATTAAAACTGAACTGGGATCGCCGTAAACGATGGCCCGTGAGAGAATTTCCGAAATTATTATTTAATAGCGAAGAATTTGGGTTTTGTTGAATTTTTAAGGAGCACCAGGGACGAGCGGTAATTGCATCAATTTAGTTTGTATTTTTGAGCTCAACTAATTGTCATTGTCAACATTGCAGTCATACCCCACCTGCCTAGATCCTGGATAAATCCTTCAGGACGTTACACCCTTTGCCTTTTGCCTTGATGACAACAGAGAAGATTATCAACAGGAATACAATTACACGATGCCGCCATGTCAGCTGGTATTGGTGCCCTAGGACTCCCAACTACCATTCCAGAGGTTCATGGCTAGAATCAACTCCGCGGCTTAGTTCCTTTCCTGGATAACATTCTTTATTTTTGTCTACCCTCTTTACAGTAACTTCTCTTTCTTCCTCAATCTGACTACCAGTATAATAAGCGAGGAAGCCAACTTCTGTCGCGATAGTTTTGGACAAAAATCGGATGATCGATGAGTGTTGGGGTCAATAGTTCATTCTGCTCTAGAATACTTTCTGTCCTATTGTTTCATCCCCTCTTTCTTTTGTGTGGTGAAGTATCAGGTACAGATTTGTAGGCCGACCTTTTGAGCCGGATCATCAATTTGAACAGAGATTTGTCGTACAGCCTTGTCTTAATTGTGTAGGGTCGCGCCGAACATCGAAACCCTGCTTCTTGTCATTGTTGAATAATGAATGCAATGTCCGGTTATCATTTTTACTACGCTCGAACAATCCTCCAAACGAGTTTTGAGACCTTATAGGAAGAAACCCCTTGGAAGATGCCATGAGAGACCGGCGGTGCTCCAACAACCAGTGCCGGCCGCAGCCCAATCTCAGGGTAGAGCAGGACTATCTTTCGACGCCCTTTGGTCGACGCTTTCACATCACATAAATGGTATTTCCTTTTTTCGAGCGCTGCCGAGGCAGCCTTGGCGATGGAGGTTTATCTGGACAAGCTTTATATTGAAACCGGATTATGTTGCCCCTCTTTTGCGAGCCTCTTTGCGCTAGGGATTGCCCCGCTAAGGATTTAGGTGCTGGTTTTAGGGTCAAGGCTAGTGATGTTGTGGTTAGGGGAGGCTCCCCCTACTACTAGCCCGCCAAATCCTGACACTCGAACAACTTAGGTCTTCCTTTCCTAAAGCAGACTGCTTCGAGGCTTCAGTTGGTAATCTTGGAGGGGTTTCCGCTTCCTTGGTGATTGGAGTGGAAATGGTCGTGGCTGCTCACTAGATGCTGAGGGGTCAGGGAAAGTTGGGCAGGGTATGGGTTTTATGCCGCTCTGATACTAAGCGGTGCCCTACCAAACTTGCAGCCGGTTTGGCCTCCCGTCTGTTTCACCTCGTCAATAGACCTTTTAGTCCACAGAGAACGTCATCTCTGTGAGTGGTGGTGGTTTATTCCACCCACTTCCTGTTTAAGACCTCTATCCTTTTATCATACCATTACCATTCTGACCCGGCTTGCCGTTTGGCGGAAGATCGACTTTTGAGCCGTTTTAGGATTTATTGTGAGTGCGTCGGACTCCTTTTTCGAAGGCTTTTCAGCTTTCTTTTCAAACCGTATGTCTGAAGCCTTCTTACTTTCGCCGAATTGTTGTGGCCTGGAGAAGGTCCAGAGGTTCTTATTAAGAACGTTCGCATTTTCCTATCCACCTATTCGTCTGCAAGATCAAGCATTACATAAATTGCAAGGTTTCATGCATTAAATTATGTTCCTCATTACAACATACACATGCTTTGTTAAATGTTGAGAATTGGGGCTCCAGACCAAAATGCGTCAAAATTGTTTTTAGGTATTCGGAGTGATTTTTGAGTGCTCCAAGATTAAGTTCAAGGCGAGGAAAACAGGTGAGGGGGATGCTGCGAACTGAGGCTCTAGACCAAAATTAGAGCGATTTTTCAATTTTGGTGCTGCTAGTACCGCAATAATTCCATTTTGTCTTCACCTCTATAATATAGTCGGTTCGGCATCGAGAAACTGATTTGTCGGTTGTTCGGTAATCGGCGGTTCGGGTGCTGGACCTTGTGGCGAATCTTGGCTATACATCTGGTGGAAGAATTCTCTCCACCGCTGCAGGCACCCTTCTTGGCTGGTAAGCCTCCCATCGATCGTTGGAGAAATTCGAGCCCTCAGTATGATTTACAGTCGTGTAAGGGACAAATGTACTGCCTCGAATAAATCCTGCCCAACTGTAAACGTAGGGAATGTTTTTTTATAAAGGTGCGTTTTTGAAAATTCAAAAATGACGCATTCTAGCCTAAATGGAAATGAAATTTCAGTAACAACAAAGTGCATCAATTGTCTATTTTCGGTTCAATTGTGATGCACATTGCGTCTTTTGAGAGATCAAGCCGATCGATGCAAGATCTACGAAGCAAAACCAGTTTAGTGGTGCGATGATTCTGTTGGCAGGTGATTTTGGGATGTCCCTTATCCCCCCTTGTATCCGGCACTGTAAGGGAGTCTCTCTCTCCGCGGCTTAGAGATCGAGATAGTAGCCCAATAGGCACCCTTAAAAACAGCGGCTCTCCGTGTTCCCATGCTCTATCGTGTTTTTAGTACCTTGCGGAGGTGATAATGAAAAGGTGTGATACGTGATGTGTTAGCTAACAAAAATCATAACTAATATGTAGCAAGTTTAAATAACTCCATAGAGCACAAACTGCATTCTTAAGCCCTCACGGGTAAATCGGTTGCCTTTATTGATTACAAACGACATTATGCCTACCCAAACTAAAAATTCCCCACATTTCACAAATATCCTCCTCGGACTCCCAATTATTCAACTTTTTACCGCATTTCCAACTTCCTCTCCAATTCCTGCAGACTCGTTGGCTCCCCCTGGGAAACAAAACCGAAAAAACCTCGAAGCACCCAATTAGCGGCGGCCGAAACCGTCAGGAACCTCGCCAAAAAACGGGAACAAGGTTCGCTTATGTCCAGAGGAAAAAATCCACAGAACTCTAGGACATCTGCTGGCTCCACCGCGGCAAGACGCATGCCACACAGCACCGGGAATAATGTCCTGGGGTGGAAATGTATGCATACACATGTGCAGGTGCGCGGTGATTTTGGGGCTCGTCCATCCCGCGGCTATGAAGGGTTGAGTTCGCTTCTGTGGCAGGCATTCATCACCGTCTCCAGTCGAGGGATCATCTGAATTTCAAAATAGATCATCGGCGGCGGCGGCGACGTCCTTGCCCTGGTGCAGTCCCAGGTCGTGGTTTTTTGTTGTCCTTTGGAGCTTGTCAAGGAGCTTGTGTTTTTCCCTAGGGTTTGAAGAGGGATTAAGAGCTACAATTGAGAGGACAAGGAGTTGTCAGGGTTTTAAGGAGGTTAAGGACGGTCGGGATAAGGTGCAGAGCAGATGGAGGATTTGGGGGAATAGTTATGAGGCCGCGAATAGATTTAGATTGATCGATCGCGTGCCTGAACATGATCATGACTAGCGGCGAAGAAGATCTCCGGTTTTTCAAGGGTTAATTATTTTTTGAGGGAAAGAAATTTCACCTGCATCTAATCTTGCAGATGTTGCGACGTTGATTTTTTGTAAGGAGCTGCTTGAGATTTTGTTGGAAAGCAAACGAATCCTTAACATTAGTACTTGTGGGCTAACTACATAACTTTTAGTTTGAACTCTAAGAATCTTGTAAGGATTATGTGAACTGATGACAGATCACAATTGGGTCTTTAAGGGCTGGTAATGGGAGTCCTATTGTAGGGTTGGTATGGTCCCAATAGTCAAGCTCCTTCTTATACTTGGGAAACTGGAATAGATAGTTCTGGTGTTACTTTACTTTAAATGGGCCTCACAGGAGCTTACGGAGCTTCCAGCCGTACTAAAGAACGATTCTATTGCAAATATTATACCGGGTATCTTCTTCTTCTGTTCTTCTTTGATTCGTTAGCTGGTGGCCGGAGCGGGCCGTGCTCGCAACGGATACGCTGCTGTCAGTGCCGCTGGGTCTCGAACTCTATTCACGATGCGTTAACACTCTTGCCGGTTTTTGGCGACGTCTTGAGCCTCGGTAACTGATAGGCGTTGATTCTTTAGATCACCCTCAATATTCTTTAGCCATGCATTCTTCGGTGTCCTTTCTGAAGGACAAACTAAAGCAAAGATATTCGTGACTATAGCCTTTATGGTATGCTACGACAGTAGATTTTCAAGGTCCAGGACCCGTATTCACGCAGTCTAAAGGCACTGAAACAAGCCAAGCATTTGATCGGTAGGGATCATACACCAAAGCACATCAAGGGCGTTTGTGGGGCATATTCTACCTGTTACTGGCCCTATTTAACTTTATAACATTATAGGACCTGTTTAGAGGGTTGTCAATGCGGAATGTCGAGTTCTATCGAAAGCTATAGAGATATCTAGATAAACTACCGTGAATAAAGCGTCCGCCGTTTTTGCGGCACTTGCTACCGAGTCGTCGCCTTCTGATGGCAAGGGTGGTTAGCTTAGTCTTACTATACGCCAATGTGCGGAGCAGCGGCAGACGGCTAACTGTCGGAAATGGAGGACCTACGCACTGTGCTTTACATAAAACTGAAAATCTCCTGCTATCCCGAGTCCACTGCTATAGTGAGGTACGATTTTTTACATCTTGGGATTGTGGGTTCTGTCGTAGATCCCCTGTATTCAGTAAGATAAGTTTCACAGGATGGCTGTAAGAGCTGGACAGGCGGAAATATTTTTGGAAATTAACCGGTGGGGAAAAACTTCAGCCCCTACACCCGATTCTGATTTGGATTCGCCTGTTTACTCTACAGGACAACGTCATGGTCCCTGTCAAACTGGAAGTCTTCCCATTCCGGTTCCGGATATTGAAATCTCTGCCGAAATTTAATTTTCGCTAGGCCCTACTACCACTTCCTGTATATAGCCCAGTATAAGTCTGTGCCCTTATTTTTTATCGACCCAGCAGACAGTTTCACGCAGACGGAACAGGCCCTAGGCTCTAGCTCATCTTCAAACACAGTAGTGTACATGTTACCTCTCTCAAGATGAGAAACCAATAGATTACAAGTTCTCCACATAAGAGTCAAACCATTCACTAAAAAGCTTGTTTACACCTTCTTTAAATTTATAGCATTAATATCGAACGATGCCTTGCTCAGGAGCCGACAGATCCCACTAAAAATAGTTAAAAACTCTACGGATATGTCTCTTAACGGCCGGTGTTCGCCCGTTGCAAGGTCATTTTTTATATTTACTCGAGAATTCTTGCACTTGGCGGATTAAATCTTCGTAAATCGGCATCAAATAATATAGACAGCGAATTACTTGACAGTATTCCTGAAAAAGATAAAGAACTTCCTTCTGCTCCTCGTACCCTGTCTGATTCTGAAATAAAAACTCTGGGAATTCTTTGGCTATCATTACATGGATGCTTTCGTCTAAAAGTTCCATTATCTTCAACAAAGTCTACTGCAATCACAAAAAGAACATCTTGGCTGACATTAGTTTTCATATTCTTCATGATAACGATCACGCTCTCAAGTTAGCCTACTTGGCTGCAAGACAAAGGTTGCACCCCTAAAAACATATCTGAACCTCATTTAGAGCTTTGTGGAGCTGTACTGCATTCGATCCGGGATGCATTACAACTTCACTCCACCGCAACCTATTCATGGACAGATTCGACCATTGTTAAAAATACATCAATGCCGATGGCAAACCTTCATCGCAACTCGAGTATCAGAAATTCAATCGACCCATTCTGGATTCATTTGGAAACACATCCCTATTGTCGTCAACCCAGCGGATTGCGCCAGCTTTGGACCTCTTTGGCCTGCTAAAGCTTCATTCATATGGCCTAAGAAAACACAAATATATAAATATAAATATATAAATATAAATATATAAATATATATCGAGTTGGTGATTCAACTTACTTCTGAGGTTTTGTTAGCGGCTTTTCAACCATTTGTAGTGCGCAGAGGACATTGTTCTCATATCTATCGAGGGAAAGGTTCCAACTTTATTGGCCCTGATACTATTTTGCAGAAATACCTTCAAGAAGCTATCGATCAATAGTCATCGCCGATTCAAGAGGCCTTAATCAAAGAGAGAATTGAGTAGCAGTTTATACCACCATCTTCAACACACCTCAGCGGTTTGTGGGAAGCTGCCATAAATCAATGAAGCACCATATGCATCGAGCTATAGGATGCAACATTGTGTCGATCGAAGAGTGAATCGTGTAAGTCCTTCGGCATATCATTCTATTCACAAAATAAACCGTTCAAACTGGTAGACCCTCCTTCCAACAAATATTCGTCACCTCAAAAAAAGTCTCCTATCCTTAAAGAAATAATCTACCAAAAGCCACATCCACATACAACTTCCAAAAATATGACATGATCGCAATGATTATTTCGTGACTCTTTGAATTACCAATCCCCAAAAAGCAAAAAAAATTAAATTAACGAAGATCCACCCGTCCGTGTATGGCAATTTACTTAAGTATGGCCCTTGAGACTGATCTAGAGTTTCTTCTTCAAAAAAATCGTGTCCACAGCCAAACCAAAACTGCCCAGAGACCGCAACTCCGGTAATGACAGGGTCTGGATTGCTTTCTCCGTTTTAATAGTCGACAAAATGTTTCACATTAACAACAATTTGTGCGGGAGATCACCGCTTGTTGTGTCATCGTCCACGACGACGTCCTATCTCCTGAAGATCACTTTCTTTCGAGTCACTAGATCCGATCCGATATTGGTCTAGCAACCACCAGTCTAGCAATGTTACGTGACTTGGACCAGATGGGTGACCCGATCGTGTCTCATACTCGGCGATCGTCAATGCGGTAATCGCGGGGAAGGAAGCGGGAATCAATTATGACCAAATTCAGGGCATGTTTTTCGAGCGATCACTTGTCCGAAACTCTACCCTCGCGCCCCGATCACATGAGTTAAGTAAAGCTGTTTCGGAGTGACAAGATCGTCATAAAGCATAAGGCCGTGTCTTTTGTTCCTGTTCGCGTCGCTTTGTGCTTTGATCGATATCTCATCGCGAAAGAATTATTTCGCCCTGTCGAACATTGCAGGCGTCGTTTTTTCCTCGGTCGTCCATCTCTCCGCGTTTCTGGGTATGTTTTTACTAATGAATTAATTCAGCAGATGGCGGTCGCTGACAATGAGTGGTGTGCAGGGTTGCCGATTAGTTTTTGCGCCACCGCCGCGCTGCCAGACCGTGGCCAGTTGAGAGAATATTAACCCTTTCGAAATCGCCTGTGAACATTTGCGAATTTTGATTTGCAGTCGTAAATAATCTCATTGTTGTGGGGACGGGCGAGTTGCCCCCGGCTTAAGTAGTCGATGCTGCTGTAGAGATAAATTGGTGGCGATAAGGGAATTCTTAGGAAGTGTGGATGGGTTTTTGCTGCTGCCGTTGGTTGTTGGGAGTTTATGTAAGTCAAGGGAAATTACTGATGGATGTTTCAAGCAGGGGGTAGTTGTTTGTAGGCTTTTGGTGGTGACCAGCAAATAGCATCAGTGTCACTTATGTATGTAGAGGGTCAACGATGTTGCATAATGTGGAGAGGATGTTGGAGGACTATAGGATCACGCAGTGTAGGTTGGGTTATCTAAACAATTAAATTATGTGGGCTTCAATTTTTGGGTTGTTTCTTAAACACTCTTTCACTTTTTCAATTTACTGATCGTGGTAAAAGATCATTTAAATTTTTTTAATTCCAAGTACCTTCCATTTGCACTGCAAGTTCCGACACGACTGTTTCTACTAAGGCATTTCCTGTTTATGAAATTATATTTAATACAGGGGGTCACCAGCTAACATAGATCGCAGTGGAACGATCACCCCTTTATCTCGCACACTCTATCTCCTTTTACGATTTTCATCTTGTGGCGCTGTTAATTTCAAAATTAGACTGGTCAGCCAACCCAGCGAAATCAAGGAATGTAGTATGAGAAAAACGAAGGGACACACCATTCATAGCCTACCAAGCCAAGTTATAAATGTCATCGTAGTAAGCGCTGCATGTCAGTTTTTGCAGATCTTTTGGGCAACAGATGCACCAAAGGGTTATCAAATTCAGCTCAAAGCTAGAGAGAGATCTCCACGGTATTAGCTCGCCCAGTCCGGAGATTTTGGTTTCACAATTCACAAAATTGTCCCAACTAACTGTTGAGGATCTGCTGGCATGATCGTGCAGCCTTTAAAGCTTTCTAGTGCTGTCAAAGTAACAAGGGTCAGGATAGGAAAGATGGAAAAGAATGGGAGAGACTCACGAACATACTGCAACTCGACTTGCGCCAATTCCTCTTCTCCACAGGTTAAGGGCTAGGTGTTTAAAAACCCCCGGTCGGCCTGATGCCTCTCTGTCCAAGGTTTCTAGACGTACACGGAAAATGCCTACCCAGGGCTTGGGTAGAAAGGATCTAGCCACAGAGGAGTTGGAAAGAATACAGCACCAAAGATCTAAAGGATCAGTTTCTGGATTCATACCCAATAAATACGACTTCGTGTGGTGTGATGTGGAGGATCGTCGAATGATGAGGATCGCCGTAACCAATCGCAAGTCCATTTGAGAAAGGAGCAGTGAAAGAGTAGTTTAAGGCCATAATATTTACCAACACCCAGACTTGAGCAAAGTGTGTATTGCACGGATAACCTCATAGTGCGAAACCATTTAGAGGAGTTAATTCCACGGCCCCAGTGCAAATACTAAATATGATGCAGGGTCCCAGCCCTAGTGCAAAACCATTGTATTTGAAGATAATTTTATTTGTGTGGTAAAAACTTTTCACAAAACAACTTTAAAGGCCCCCATTCATATACAGGCCGCCGGCAGGCCGTGGCCCCTCAGACCCGGTCGAAATGTACAGCCCGATCAAGGCCACTCAGTCTGACTTATAAGGGCTTGAAGTATCCGTCTGATAGGCCGTGGATTTCAGGTAGCCTCATGATTTCCTGCATTCACACAGGCGAAGACGACAGTTTAGCATGGCAGGCTGCTTTCAACGAAAACTTCAGACTAAATAGAAGTTCAGATTTTCAAGCCCGAACTGACCATAAAAATCCACAAACATAAACATTTTTGCCAGCTGACGGCTAGTGAGTGTGTAGATATTTGATCTCACGGCAAGAAACCTTCAGGCCATGGCCTGCCGGCGGCTTGTATTTGAATGACTGAATGTCTTTATATCAACGATCGAGTGAAGTGTTTTCCCGGCTACTGCGGTAACGTATATTCCTTATATCTGTATCAGAGTAGCAAGTGGGCACTCTATAACAGTCGCGAATGAATAAGAGAGAGCATGCCGACGTGATCGTGACACATCGCAGTAAAATTTCTAACATCAACTAAGATTTTCAATAACTCGAATCTAGGATTATCCTTATCCGACCTGACTATCATCCATATGAGTGCTGGTTTAATGTTCCGACAGTGCTAGCTTAGTCTCTTCTGCGCTCCAGAGATATTCTAGTCCTGCTTCAAGTGTCTACGCCCATTTGGTGGATGCTTCTACAACCTATGGAATCATTTCCAGAGCCTGGGACCACTTAGCGGCGGGTCGATAGCCCGAAACTGATTTGGACCAATTTCGCGATTAGGTAGGATACATACCCTACCGCCGAACTCACACTCACTGTAGGTTCAAGAAAGGAAGCGTAAACTTTGATATTTTTGTGGGTGTGCAGTCTGGTTTGGTTCGCTCAGATGGCCATTCATTCTTATCATTAGCGCAGGGCTTAAGGTATATTTCCCTACTTCAAGATAGGAGCGGTTACCAGGTTGAACGTGTCATCCAGCGCTGTAGACAGCTAAGTTCGCATGCGCCGATGAAGGAAAGGCAGGCCATTCTTTAAATCTTGCATAAATTTGAAACGAAGCTTTTAAGCCTTATTCGATGCAACCACACTAAAGCACCATACCGTATCATGAGCCTTATGAAAAATGGTGTGAACTGGCTCACCGAGATCATTCGCATTCTGCCCACCCTATTGCGCATGTGCTGGTTTCAGTGCAGTTGGCATTTTGTGTCATACCTTAGTGTTTGCCTTGGTGCAAAAGGGCCTTCTTTTATTTCATCGATTCTCACTATGTCATCATCGTCTGTGTAACTTTTGTATGAAATCTTTTAGCGATTAAGTAAGCCATTTACAACAGCGAAGCATGACCCCTCGCTACAGACTTTCTTTTGCTCACCACTGTTTCATTCAGCTTGAGGGTAGATTGTGAGGAGCCATTTCGGTGGTTTCTCTCGTTTGGCTCACGTACAAAAAAGAACATGGTAGTTGGCACACAAGCTGAGTAGAAATCCCCTATTCTAAAATCGTATTGTGTTCAAGGCGAAAGCCGACAGCCTTATCTTTTACATTGGTATGAGAAATATCCTGGATTCACATATTTTACACATGGAGAATGCGCGTGAAGTCATTACCTTAACGCTAATCTTTGATTTTAACTGGGATAATCAAGATTGATGTTTATGTTAAAATCAAGAATAAGGATTACCCTCATTGAAGTTAAGAGCAGATATGGCAGGGAACTACTGAAAAATGAGAAAGCAAGAAAGATGGGATATTATCGATGTAAGGGAGAAGTGGAACGACGGCGTGGAGTCGAAACGTGGACCTCTGGGATTGATTGACTGAAACTCTAGATTAAATAGACTCCAATGGTTTATGCTGAGCCGATCTATCTGATATATTAATTTCTTCCACGCCTGTTGGCGGCAACCATGTAATCCATATCAGACGTTGGTGGACGTCAATTATTCAATTAGTTCGTCCTTTAGCATTCATAGGATAAGTGACTCTTCCTTAACCTTGTACATATAACAAAACTCGCGACTAGCCTATTTAAACGACATCGATGAGGCAAACGAAACCAGCAAGGCTGAACTACAGTTTAGGGTATACTATCTCAAATTTCCCTTATATTCTAGAAATTCGTCCTCAGCTCAAACAAGTCCTAGAAGTACTGAAGCTAGTGCTATTAATTTCTGATTCGCACTGATATGACAATGTCTGAATTTTCTAATCAGCTCTAAGCCCAGTTGCAGGACTAAAAAGCACTTTTTTCCCTTGAACCCGCTAGTATCCTTCCACCGCCACGTTAATTACTCAAGCAAGAAGGAAATATGGCCGCCCACTCTGCTATAATCCAATTACAAGCCTAGACCAAAGTCACCCTTCAACTGTTTTTATTGGCTGCTCGGCACGGCGAGGAATGCAAGAACCCATGTACTCCTAAAGGAGCCGCCGCATTCACTGGGCACTGGTGTGTGGATATAGTCCCTCATAACAAAGGGTTGATGTACTCTCCATGCTCCTCACACCCTTCCCAGCAATCGATGACAATCCACCGTGTTGTGCTCTGGTGTAGTGCACGAAACCCACCACCACCCCCTAAAAAAAACGAAAAATATCTAAAGAGGGGCGAATTCTTGTTCAAACACAAGAAAGATGAAAGCGTCGCGATAACAGAAGGCCCTTTTACATTTCGCCAAACCATAATTCACCCTTCACAATGGGCACAGAGTGGCCATCGCTGCCCAATGACAAATGTTCATGGGTACATTACCGTTGCAGCCCTGGCAATCAGCGACTGAAAATTACTACCCTCAACAAATGAATATGGTAATGGCCAGTGGAATTGATATCCCTTCATGCACCCCTTGACAAGTCCTTGGCGCTAGCTGGAAGGGACTTGCATGCCTGTCAGAAATATAAGATATGCGTGCTCGTGATGGAACTGTGTATGCACAATTGGGGCTGGATGATAACGTAAGGGAGTTATTACTCTGCTTGGTCGTCGTATTATTATAGGGGTTGTTACGAAAAGAGCAGTTCGTTTAAATCATTCTCGGAGGGTTTTGAAGTGTTCTTATTGTTGCAAATGACGGTGGTGCGAAGGAACAACAAAAATACTAATTCTTGAGGCTCGATCTTAATCCAGTTTTTTATTAGTACTAGACTTGTCAAAAGCGATTAAAAGTGATCAATATAACTGATTAGGTTTTCATCATCAGGCAAGAGTTCGGCGGGAGCCCAACTATATATTATCACGGCAAAAGCTGCTTCACTTCATGAGTACCTATGGTAGGAAGACAGAGTCGGGCATTACACAGCTAGGTGTGCCCGGTTCTCTAAAAACTTAGCAGAATGAGGAATGAACAAATGTATAACTCCTGGTGACGCAGAGGGCACTCGGGTTGGCGTTGTAGCTATGAAAACACAAATCCCAGCAGAAAATGTGTCTTCACCTTTCGTCAGGGTCCCCTTGAAGGGGTCATAAATGAGCGGTTCTAAAGCAAAATCAGGTGCTGAGATCTGTGGAGTGAAAATATTGTTTTTGAAGAGAGCTAGAAGCTTTGGGACCTAAGCTACAATTTAGCAATAAAGTCTTCTGGGGACAAAATTGAGACTAGGGTGACTGCACTCATCGTTCTACTAATCCTGGGCCGTTTATTGCAGCTTCTAACCAAACAATCTCCATTTCAACCACTGTCAAGTCCATCAAGTTGACGGCTTGGTCATCCGAATCCGTCTCGGCATCTTCCTCTGTACCCTCGAGGTTGATGTCGTCTAATTCCGAAGATGTAGCCACCTAGGTTTTCATTCGTTCCGCAGTATATCTGATTTGAACGGGTTTCTATGTTCTCTGCAAGTCTGGTGGATCAGTTTTAGTTAGGGGTCGTCCATAAATTATGTGAGGTGATTTTTGCGATTTTGCGACCCCCCTTCCCTTGGGGAGATATCGTGAGATTTCTCTCGACCCCCCCCCTCCCCCCTTATCGTGAGATTTTTCAAATTTTAAAAAATCTCTAGTATTTATATTAAAAATACATAATTGCGGTCGTAACCTTTGAATATAGAAATGCAGAAAAAATTCATCTGGGAGGATGGGGGGGGGTGTTGGGAGCAGGATTTTATTTGAGATAACTGATAATTCGGACTCACTTGTCCTCCTCGTTTTTCCGCTTGTGGTGGACACCCAACTACCAAAACGTAAGCACTCACCCAACAAGCATTTTATTACGCTCGGATCGGGATCGGCATGCGTCTTCTTGTAGTTCTAAATTCTAATGGCCTTTTAGCGGTTCAGTGTTACTTGGCTCGTACTCTGCACCATTCGACGAGTCGCGCGTTTGGCTATCCGTTGGAGGCTAAACAATCGAGTATTTTAAGGCCCCTATTTACACACAGTTCGGCGGCAGGCCGTGACCTGAAAGTTTTCGCCTTGAGGCCAAGTATTACTATACACTGACCGGCTGCCAACTGTTTGACCTGAAGCTCATAAATGCCTACAGTTCAAGAAAGCTGACAAAAATCGCATTTATCGTCAGTTCGGGCCTGAACAGCTGAATTTCTATTCACTCTCGAGTCGTGAATTGACGGCAATAATTCACGCCGTATCCACTCGCAACGGAAAGCAAGGTGCGAGATAAGCGTGAAAACCCATCCACACTCGCGTTCGCGCTTGGTTGCGGGTATTCACGGCGTGGCACGACTGGAGCCGCCTTGAAGCGTTTTTTGAGGCCATGAACATTTTTGAATTAATAACTCGCTATGCTAAGCAGTCATTTTTGCCTCTGTAGGGAATCATGATTTCATCTGCATGGCACAGCCTGTCAGGCGGATACCTGAAGTAGCATCCCTCAGTTAGACAGAGTCAAGCTTGGTCGTGCCGGTCGACCTGGTCTGACACGTCACTGCCTACCAGCGGCCTGTAAGTGAATAGGGGTCTTTATTGGAGAAACATGTTTTACTTAATTTAACCCAGTTTTCTTGCCATTTTACACTGTTTCTTTAAAAAAAATAATTAAGTGATATTTGCCGAGACCCCCTCTCCTCCACGTAAGATTTGGTGAGATTTGGCTCGACCCCCCCCCCCCCCTAAACGCCTCACGTAATTTATGGACGACCTCTTCCGTATCTGTCTCGGTCCAAAATGGCAGCCACAAAAAATGGTTCTTGATACTTAGGTTCCAGTTGCATGTTCTCTCCGGTACCTGGAGGAACATATATAATCAATTACAACAAGATCTCTTTCTTATTGTCATGGAGCCCGATTTCATTTGTCAAATGTGGCTTTCCTCCCGCTGGGCTTCAATTCTACTACATCGGCGATAATGTTGACGAATGTATCTAGTTCACAGTTTCAATCTCTTCGCCAGAGGCGGCGCTTTCATAGATGAAAATGGTGCACTTGCACCGGGCGCAATTCGATGGGGCACTCCTAAAAATTAAAAAAAATAGAAAGTGTTACCGTTTCATATATTAAAGGAACTGCACAAAGTGTTTGTGTCTTTTTCCATTGTCCTTTGCAAGGTGTGCCTAATCAATTCCATTTCGTTCGCCTGCTTTCGTCGCTTATCTTTTCTTGGCCGGCACGGTGCCATAATTATTGAGTTGCAGTTCGTACCGGTCGTACTTCTTCTTCTTCTTTAAACTCCTTTAATCCCTCATGGGACATAGGGCAGAACCGGTCGTACTATTACAGATTAATAATTCGGCGAGACACCTGGATCGCCTCTGTTTTGAAGTTGTTGAAAGGACTGTTTTTATTTTATGTAAGATTATACAATGGAAACTAAGACATGCAGTTCAGTGACCACCGATTATACCTTGCAATATGAGGCTTGGAGAACGACATAGGGACCTTTATTATGGTCTATAGAATTGCAGAGCCCAGGGTTCTGCTTAAAACAGCTAGGGAAGTATATCGAAAAACATCCTGGAGCAGATGATAAGGTTGGTAGATGTGTAAAGAATGGTGGCAGTGGCGCAGACCCTCTACCACAAGCTTAAGCAGTACGAAGGTTAAAAAAGCAGCATTAGCGGGAGAGTTTTGTGAAGTTAAAGCGCAAGCAAACCTAGCACAAAAGTAAGATTGCGAAGCAAAACCTGATTAGACACAGGCTTTCATAGGTGGAAATGAACAGTTGATGGGGGCGCAATATGGCATAATGCACCGGGCGCAAAAAAATCAAGGACCGGCCCTGCTCGTCGCTACCAATCACTGAAGATCATATGATATTACGCCACCTTTGGACTACAGTCGAAAGTCAAATACCAAATACCACTCGAAGTGCTCGAACGCGTCATTGAAAATTGGAACTTTGCAATAAGCCATAAACACCTCTAGTAGCTTCCCAACGGCGCTCAATTCTACATTCCACCATAATGGAAAGGCTTTCGCACTATATTTGACTCGACAGGAACCCAGGGTATTCAGAGCACACCCTAGGACATTGACCATTTGATCAACCTCCGAACTCAATTGGACTTTCCTTGGTGGCGTGTGAATGTCTCGCCTTTGTAAATTTTTGTGATATTTATCTAAATTACCACAAATCACTAAATTAACGAAAATGCCTCAAATTCCAATGCTGATCATCACTGAAAATAAAGAACAACCACAAAAACCCCCCAATATCCTTACAGGAATTCCGTTCAGCAAAAAACGCTTCTTTATTAATTAACTTAAATTCTCTTATCAACTGAGGATCCATCGATCCTTAAAATCTGTTATCGATTCCTTAAATCTTCACCGCTTCTTACCACCACAAAAATGCTCCTCGGACACCGAAAACCTCTGCTCATTAAGTGATCACATTAAAGCCGAATGAGATGAGGAAAGCGCATCAACGTAGCTATTAAGGAGGCGCTATTTTAGGATTTTTATTTAATTCCCGACGCGCATTCAGTCCACGAGTAAAAAACCTGCCCCTAAGGCCCCGCCGGCCGGGCATCAACAACCAAAAAATACGACCGCCACAAAGGAGGCGAAGACGACTCAATAACGCTGCCAGAAAGAACCCCGTCCGAGCGAGATCTGTGAGGAATATTTTGAAAACTGGACAAAACAGAAATGGTCACAACAAGAAAGTGATATCCACTGATATCGCCCATGTCCCCCTTGCCGCGTCCTTCGATCCGTGTGTGTGACGGAAACCCATATAACGTCACCTACTCATTAGCAGGTCCACCCAGTAATCCACGGCGGAGCGCGGCAGAGGGTAGCGCCTCGAGACACCTCGAAATGTCTTGAGATGTGCTCGGACGTACAGCATCACGGCCACAGCCGAACTGACCAGCAGAAAAAAAGAAGAAGTCGTAAACGTCTAAATTAGTGTAGACGAGAGATTTATGAGTCGCTGCGGTATCGGCCTGTCTGAGGTAACAGCATGGAACCTTGTGGCATCAACAGGCACGAATCTGTTGTCCGACAAAAGGAACAGTCAACCTGGAAGTCATTTGCGGCTGGGGACACGGGACGACACACACTATTTGAGATAGAAAAGAATTTCAAGCTCGGAATCTGGGCGCTTTTAAGGTATCAGCGCTAGCAGCACCGGTTATCAGCGCTCTCCTGGCCGCTGGGGCCTAATTGCCTCCAAGATATCAGCTCTATTGGTGCTCAATGGATCTATGAACGGCTATCGACTGTGGTTCCACGGGCATTGGGTGCTAGTTCTGTCTCCAGGAACCCTTTTAAGTAACCGGGTGATCTATGGGCTCTCCTCTAGGCTTTGTCCTTAAGAGGTTTCAATTTCCACAGGTAACCTTCGCACATGCGCAGTCCGTGACCGAGGAAACGACGAAAATCGATTTTCAACAAATCAAATCGATTTGGGCTTTTCTCGTTTTGAATTCGTTGTGCACAAAAATCGGCGTGGAGAATTGAACAATGTGAACTTGACCAGGTGAATGAGGTCTTGAGCTTGACTTGGTGCTGATTAGTGGCCGGGAAATGGGAATTGGGAAAAGATTAACAAGAACAAAATTCAATCAGTGCTGATAACGAGCGATTTGAGGAAAGGTTAGGCTCGATCCCATCACTTTAGCCACATCCACTTGAAATTGATCTTGTGCATGCTCCTGTGTAATTTTGTAATCGTTTTTCTAAACCTAGTCATGGGTTTTATGGAATTTGCCTTGTAAGCCAGACTGTTTGTTCAGGTTAAGCAGTTTGCCACTTAGACTTGTTTTTTTCGAGAATCTTCTTCTTGTGGAACAGTTTTTAAAGATCATAAAGTGTTTACTTGCCCTCTTCGAGCCAAAGCATGCAGGTGGGATCCTTCTCTGTTGCGATCGTCCATGTCTGTTATTTTATGAGGTCTTGTTCAAAAATCAACCCAATTATTGTCCTGACACTCATTCTTCGCTGGATCACCAGCACCAAGGGCGGATCTAGAAAAGTTTTTTAGGGTGGGCGATCTGAGTAATAAAAAATTTTAAGGATATTTATTATTTGTAGTGTTTATATGTTAATGAACTTGTGAATATGTATTTAAAAATATACTGTTTGAATGCTTCTACTTCGGGATATATCTAAGAAATAAAATGAAATCTGAGTGAAATGAAAAAGAGGTTGAGGCTGAAATGCTAAAATTTTATTTTTATTTTTATTTTAGGGGGGGCGATCGCCCCCATCGCCCCCCCTGTGGATCCGCCCCTGACCAGCACTCGATATGTTTCATTAGAGTTCAATAGTAAAAGACAGGGCGTGGGGTTTTGAGGGTCCCAAGCAGCACAGATGTGGGGCAATGGCCAAAGCAAACCAGCCGGCTATCCCATCTGCAGCATCAACCCATGGCAAAGCTGTATGACTAAAACGAGTCCAAACACGACATGTTTACTATTAATTGTTGAGAACTTCCACATTCAGCAGAGTGTCCGGGTTGAACTATACGTTGAATGCATCAAACCCAACCAAACTCTTCGTTTTGACAGGCCATCAAAGAAGTATGTGATCGGGCATTGGCGTGATGGAAGACGACACCTTTCCTATTATTCAATTCGGATACTTTTCACTCAATTGCCTGGCGTAATCTCTCTAGTTGTCCACTGTAGCAGCGCCGGCCCTAGCCCTTGTTGAGGGTGGAGCGAGATTGTCTTTCGACGGCCTTTGGTCGACGCATTCACTTCACATTGCATTTCCAGTTGTCCTAGATAAAACTTTTTTCGAGCACTGCCTGGCTGCCATTTCCTTACGGGATTATATCTCCCCTTTTGTAAGCCCTTATGGGCTGGGGGCCCCATCATAAGGATTTCGATGGTGGTTTTAGGATCACAGGCCCGCCTGTAGCAGCAATAGAAGCATGTCTACTCAGAGTTGCTTCCCCGACGTTTCGCCAACAGCACCACCTTCTTTGGAGGATATTTGGTTTTTTATTGCATGGTTGGGCATCAGAGCTTGCCCCAGCCAGTAAGGTTGAGATGGTAGCGAGAGCCACCTTCTCGTTAAAAGATACTTCTACCATCAGTGCAAAATTGCAGTGTTCACCATCTTGACAACGTCATCTCTATGAATTTTATGCGGTGCACTTTTTGGAGTATTCTGCACCCCCGCACCCTTAGGGTCTACTTTTGGGCCCCTATCCTTTTCAACATAATGCCAGTTGGGTCTTCTGTAGCTGCCGAGAAGTCCGCGATTATAAAAGGGCTGCGCAGCAACTTGTTCCCCTCTACAACAACAAGGCTTGCCCCTTCCAGCGGCCCTTAAGGCGGCCCATCATAGGGGACTATGGATTCTGACACTCTCTGCTATTTTAAAGAAGGTCGACTTTGGAGTCGTTGAGTACTTTATTATGGGTGCGTTCGACTTTTCTGAAAGCTTTTCAAACCGTATGGCCAAAGCCTTCAACCTTTTCGAGGATCTAAACCTCTTCTTATTAAGAAAATCGGTATCCCTTTCTTCCTCGACCCTACCAGCCTCTACATGGGATTAGCCAGCTTCCAGCTATCGCGTAAAACGTTTTCAGGCTACGCTGTCTTCTGAAAGCGGTCGTTTTTTCGAGTCGCCTCGCCGATTAGGGGCCCTTACTTCCACAGGAGATCTCCCAATGAAGGACTGATCTCAACGTACTCCTTTCTTGGGTGTACGGGCTCCGAAAACTTTCCTTCAGTGGGACCACATTCGACACCTTGATGCATGGACCGAAAAATATCTAACTAGCCTTGAGGTCGTCCTTTTGGGAGCTGTGGAAACCGCAGAAATGTTACAGCGTTAAGAAGTGCTCCATCTTCAAAACTTTTATTAAGGTATTTCTACTATATATTGATACCACGAGCTGGGCGAGAAAAGACGGTCGCCCATGGCAGAGCTCCGTATCACCATTGGAAGACTAATTCAAACCGAAGTTCGCCTGGTATCCGAAGTCCTTCGTTATCGTTAGTAGTACATTCTGGCAGTACCATTCGTAAGTTCAGCACGATTGTTTACACATTGGGATTGCAATTTTTATCGAATTAAGATCCGTCGTATTCAGTCTGTTTCATGAATATGGCCTAAGGCCATATACGATTGGTCTTGGAGTCAGTGCTCTCTGCTTGTGCCGTGTTTGAATCATATTGATGAGTACATAGACTTGGATAGCTACAAAGAACGCCCTCAAAAAGTGCCATCAAATTTTATTGAAATTGCTTTTCGCATTCATCTTGGCGCCCCTTACTACCTGGCGCCTAGAGTGACCGCTCCACTCGTTCTACCCCAGGGCCGGCGCTGCACTGTAGAGTAAAGAATCAATCGTCTGATCAGCTGCAAGAAGATCATAGTTCACGATTCCTTTCCAATCCCACCTACACCGCTTATGACGAATCACCATATTACTCCACGATCTTAGCCACTTCCGATTGTCGAAAGTGACCCATTTTTACAACACCGTTTATGAGACGTTCCAGAAATGGGTCGATGTCTTTGCCCAGCCTGAAGATCCTGGTCGGAGCTGAAACTGTCGCACAAAACAGAGTCCGCTGGAGGGCAACTGTTTTCGCCCTAAGTCCCATGATCCTTCAGATCAAGCTTACTACTCACCACACTATAGCACCATGACTTCAACGACATGACCAGAGCCGGCGTTTGGCTTCTTTGCGCCCTGTGCAATATGCCATATTGCACCCTCATGAGCTGTTTATTTTTTGATCTCAGTGAAGGACAATGGAAAAAGACACAAACACTCTGTAGAGTTCCTTTAACATATGAATATGAAGGTCCGTGAACACTTTATCACTTTTTTTTTCTGAAATTGCGCCCGGTGCAAAGACACCATTTGCACCTATGAAAGCGCCGCCACTGGACATGACGAACTAGTAGTATAAAAACTGACTCCTAAGTTTCATCATATCACAAAAATACGATGACGAATTATAGATAGAACTCCAGCAGCCTACTTACCTAGAGAAATTGTGTATAAATTGAGCATTAAACCTGCACCACGAATATAGGTACCCCGTGTATGTTTTTCTACCTTAACCTCCGCCATTAAATTTGTTCGATCAATTAAAATCAGCTCTAAAATCTCTCTGCTAATCCTCAATAAACTTCGACTATTGCTTGTTAACAGCCACGCACCTTTCTCTTTCCAATTCAATAATCATCGACAGGCAACAAAAAAAATTAATCGAAGGTAGTTAGGCGACGACGTCGTTGGTCGACGCTGCAATTCCATAGAAGTGTTCACCGCGATTGCAATTATTAACAACATTTTAATGATCATCGTCGAGGCAAATATCCGGTTTAATGCTGGCGTAGATGAGCTCTACCTCTTAGCAGTAGTCATCGCGTCACATGTCCAATAATCACATCATTCCACCTGCAATTACCTGTGCCATGTTTTACCTGTGTGCTGTACTTAATTTCCGTCATTGCGCCACTTTGCGATTTACCTTCGCAGATTTCCCTTCCAATTTTTTTTCTTCAGCAATTTTCAAAAGGAAAGAAATTTTTCAATTTTTGTTTTTCGTGTTTTAATTTTCATTTTACATTTCGGCCTGAAGATGAGAGGAAATCAGCCGTGCACAGGGAGGAGGCATTACCACTGTGCCTGGGTTTTGTTTTTGTGCACGTACCTAGGCACTGGGTTTTTGCGCGGTGTTCGTTTTCGTGACGTTTGGATGTTGAAAGTCCATCAAGCACTTCAGCAGTTACTCAGGTACACCCCGGTAACTTTTAGTGGCCCGGTCACGATTTCACGATTCCGAATGGTCTTCCTCCTTCTGGCTACTGCCGATTGTCTTGAGACTGGCCGAACGCGACCCCAAGCAACACTCACAAAATACGCCGACCCGCCGGGGGTACCATGCCATTTCCAGGGAAAACCCATTCCAGCCATGCGATACACTAAATCTCCTCTCTACGCTACAATGCCGCGCTACAGTCCCCGGCAACCACCCCCACCCTGCCCCTGGATAGTCATGCGCGATTCAAAATGGTTGCACGCGGGTATGTGGTCGCTGTGTTTCACCTTAATTTCTCTCTTCCAATTAATTCCCCCAGCCCCCGCCCCACTCCGCCCCCCTCTCTAATTATCATTGTATGCAAATTAAGCGCACGCTGTTAAAATACGCGTGCAGCGGACCAGCTACCAGCGGTGAAGCCTAGAGAAATGTAAATTTTGCACCTACACCAGAAAGCCACCGCCATAGAACGGGGTCTACCTGGGCCCAGCAGGTAAGCCCAGCGTAGAAAGGAGGTGGATCGTGTGGATCGAAAACTGAACAGCTAAAAAAAGTATCCCCGGGATTTTTCCGGGTTACGTGGAACATAGTTAACATGCTAATCACGGCCTTTGTTCGCCCGGACAGCTTTGCGAAGAAGATGGCGCGGGCTGATTCCGGCGAAATGTGAGAAAGTCGCTCACGATTGTTGGCTGCAGTTCGGGCATTGAAGGAGACGCAACAGAAACGATTTACCTGAATTGGTTATTGTTAATGGCGCTCGAAATTGGGGCTCGTTCTCACCGTTTGCGGTTTGATTAGATTTTCCAGACGGGCCCTAATGCAATTATTTCGCCGCTTTATTGCGAGTTGGGAGAGTTTTGAAATTTTTAATTTTTTTTTTTTTGGGTTTGTCTAAAGATGCACAGGAAATGGTGAAATTTAATGAGTTCTGTTTTTTGGGTTTTATTTCACAATTTAATGGGGGTTTCTTAAGGTGTGATTATTTTAAAAGATGTTGTGAAATATGAAAGCAGCATTAATATCGCAAGCTTGGACCCTTACTAGATAAGAGACGAGCAGATACGCGAAAGGTGCAAGAGAGGAGTTCTTCGCAGGATCAAGAATGAATCAATTGGGTTCAATTAATTAGTTTCCACTTGTTTTTTTTGAAGGTGGCTTAATTCCATCAAGGGAGTTCTGCAGAGATCTGAACAAATGGCGGATGCATAAAAACTTCTCAAATAAACTCTTCCAATTTTTCAAACAAGTCATGCACCTACAGACAGCCAGACAAAAAAGGGAGACAGATAAAAAAAGGTTTATTGTCTAAGAAGACAAAAAAGAAACGCTTTCAGTTCCATTTTCCTTTAACTTCAAGGATTGAAGAAGTCTTAGCGTCTGCCACATTACTTAGGGGTCGTCCATTAATTACGTGAGGCGTTTTTGAAGATTTTTCGTTCCCCCTTCCGGTTGGCAACGTGTGGTGAAATTTAGCTCGACCCCCTCTCCCTCCCCCATTTGATATTTCAAATTTTCAAAAATCTCTAGTATTTACACTAAGAGCAGGCATATACGGGCAAATCGCAGGCAAGCAGGCATATAGGGTCATGGGATGTGTGGCCGAGCCTTCGTAGCCATGGTTCACCACTTACCTGTATGCAGGTGTAAGATCCTCTTCATGCCTATCAATGCCTAAATTTGGCCGGCATCGGGTTCCATTGTGGATACCTAGGGAAGGATGATCCTGCAACAATCAACAACACCGACAAGAGAAGCCTGCCCAACCATCCTGGAAAAATCAAACTGTTTAGGCAATCAGGCCCATAACGTGACCAAATAATCTTGAGAAAAAAAAAACAACAGATATTCAATAGGTCAACAAGTTTAATTATGACGGCTCATATCATGCACAAATTCGAAAACTGTACGAGAAAAACCCGCCCTGGCGCCAGTACGTGTTCCTTTAACGCCCAACAAGTACAACAAGTGATCTATCATTAACAGACAAAATTGTAATCGCAATCAACTTAACAACTCTAAAACAGCCAATGTGCAAATACGGGATAAACAAAGTGTGCCTAAAAAAACACAAGTAAACTGAAAAATAAATCGATCTACGGTTAGGGGTAGGTTAATGTTCACTTCTTCTTGAAGACGACGTCATCCTTGCGCAAGGTGTTGTTTTTCCTACTTTGATTCACCCAGATCTCTGCCTTAGGCTGTGTTTAACTGACTCTACCCTGCTCCGCTCAATATGACGTAATAGGCAAGCAACGACTAGCTATAACCTAGCGTTCTCTGAAGTGGGAGGAGCGACTCCTGAATGCGCTTTTAGAGTATGACGAAATTCCTCTCAACTTCATAAAAATTTGTAGTTAGAATAAATAAATTATGTTTTTATTTAATTTATTCTTTCATTAAGATTTCCTTGGATTCTCTGATTTTTCTTAAACATTTATTTAAGTTTTAAATTTAACGACTTTATTTTAAAACGGCGGTTAAATTATATAACCGAAAGTTTTTTATTTCATCAATGAAAACTTATACTACGACAATTAATGTATACTGACAATGAACACAATATAATAAGACTATTCAGTTAGACTATTAACGTAAAACTAATACATTTCTATTTTTTATTTTTCATGTCAATGAATCAGTGTATCTATGTTTGAATACATTTAATACTTGTACAGTGTAAGCGTACGTGATTGTGATTTCCCTAGAGTGTATTTCCAAAGTAGTAGTGAAAATGACGTAACGCACACTGTACTCCAAAATTGTAAGTACACGTATTTAAATTAGAATATTAAACTCGCAATAAGATAACAACAAAATTAATGCGTAGCGACCGCTACATAACTCCCCCTTCAGCGTTAGCGTCTATAAAAAAAAAATATTAAAATCATGATTGAAAATTTACTTTACAATCGAAACCGAACTCTTTTCTTCGAACTACGTGTTACCGGCTTATTACTGTCTTCGTTTCTTTCTATGTGTGCCGGTTTTAGTCTATCAATAGATACTTTTACTACCTTCCCGTTAACATCTATCGAAAAATTTTTTTCTCCCCTTTTGATCACTCTATACGGTCCTTCATATGGATTTTGCAATGAACTTCTCATCCTATCCGTCCTCAGGAAAACAAATTCGCAGTCCCTTAATCCCTTTGGCACAAAGAAACCTTTCTTTTGTTCACGAGAGTCTGTTGGAACAATATTTCTCATATGGTTTCTTAGCATTGCCACAAAATCTGTTGGGTCTGATACAATCTCTGTGTCTCTTATGAAGAACTCTCCTGGGATTCTTAGCGCTTGACCGTATACTAACTCTGCTGGACTACACTTTAGGTCTTCTTTTATTGTGGTTCGCATACCCAGCAAAATAGCTGGTAACTGCAGTAACCAGTTCGGGTTATTCATCTTGGCTCTCAATGATTCTTTAAGTTGTCTATGAAGCCTCTCTACCATTCCATTCGCTTGCGGATGATATGCCGTTGTTCTGATCCTATGTGTACCCAAAAGCTTCGAGAATTCCTCAAACATTTTTCCTTCAAACTGACCTCCTTGGTCAGTGGTAACCGTCAATGGAATTCCGAATCTTGGAAAATACTGTTCGTACAATGTTCTAACTACCATCTGTGCAGTGATATTTTTAAGAGGATAGACTTCGGGCCACCTGGTGAAACGGTCCACGATCGTTAATAAATACGTGAATCCTTCTGCTGGCTGGAGTGGTCCTACTATGTCTATATGAATGTGTTCGAACCTTCCTGTTGGCGCCTTAAATTTTTCGACTGGGGATTTAGTATGTCTATAAATCTTGGCTTTCTGGCATTCTATGCATGTTTTCGCCCATAAATTAATTTCGCTGTTCATCCTAGGCCAAAAATATTTTCCTGTTATCAGCCTTCTTGTACTTCGAATACCTGGGTGTGCTAAATTATGTACAATGTTAAAAACTTCTCTTCGTAGAGTTTTTGGAATGAACGGTCTGTCTCTACCCGTTGAACATTCTAGCCAAATTTTATTACTTGTTGCAGGTACATCTTTTTCTATTAATATTATTCTTGAATTTCTACCAGAATCTTCCATTAAATACTTTAATTCTAAATCATCTTTCTGTTCTTCTGCAATAATTTCTAAATCTATTTTCTTTTCTTTAATCGCGTCACAATCCTTACTATCTGTCTCTACTCGGGATAATGTATCCGCTACTACGTTAGCTTTCCCTTTGATATATCTAATATCCGACGTAAATTGCGTAATGTAATCCAACTGTCTCGCCTGTCTTGGACTTCTTTCAGCTTTTGTCCATATTGCCGAAGTTAGCGGCTTGTGGTCTGTGAAAATTGTAAACTCACGACCTTCCAGAAAATGTCTAAAATGTTTAATTGCCAAATATATGGCTAAAAGTTCTCTATCGAAGGTTGAATATTTCGATTCCGCGGCGCTTAATTTTTTTGAATAAAATGCTAGTGGTTCAGGCCCATTTTTGCCTGTTTGCTCCAGCATTGCTCCTACAGCCACGTTCGATGCATCAACTGTTAAACTAAAAATCGCGTTCTCAGAGGGATGAACTAATAAAGTTGCTGAAGTAAATGCGTTCTTAGCTTTGACAAAAGCGTCCTCGCATTCCTTTGTCCACTCTAAATTCTTCACTTTCTTACCTTTTTTAAGCTCTTTGGCTAAATGACTATGAATTGGACTTAAAATTTTTGCTAGTCGAGGAATGAATCTATGGAAGTAGTTTATCATTCCTATAAACTGTTGTGCCTCTTTTACCGATTTGGGTGACGGAAAATTTCTAATTAATTTAACTCTGTCTTCTGATGGAAGTATTCCGTCCTTTGTAATTTTGTGGCTTAAAAATTCCAATGTATGAACACCAAAAAGACATTTCCCTGGATTAATGTTGATTCCAAATTTTTCAAGTCTTCCAAAAACTTTTTCCAAATGAGCTTTGTGCTCTTCTTCGTCCTTGCTTGCTACAAGAATGTCATCAATGTAAACGAAAATAAATTCTAGTCCGTTTAGTACTTGATCCATAAAACGTTGAAAAGTTTGGGCAGCGTTCCTAAGACCGAAGGGCATTCGAATAAATTCGAATAAACCGAAAGGTGTAGTAATAGCTGTCTTGAAAATATCTTCCTCTGCCATAGGTATATGGTGATATGCTCTAACCAAATCAATTTTTGAAAATACCGTGCACCCATTCAAATTCAACGTGAAATTTTGGATGTGTGGAATTGGGTACCTATCTGGGATTGTTATTGCATTAAGTCTTCTATAATCACCACAAGGTCGCCAGTCTGAACAGTTCTTTTTCGGTACCATATGTAAAGCGGAAGAAGCTGAGGAAGAGGATGGTCTACATAAACCTAACTTAATCATATGGTCAAATTCCAATTTTGCTATTTTGAATTTATTGTTGTCAAGTCTTCTAGGTCTGGAAAAAGGTAACTGACCTTTTGTTTTGACAGAGTGTACTATGTTGTGTAGTACTGGTAAGTCATAACGAGGTGGTTGGGTTAGTGAGGGAAATTTTGATAGTATTTTGCCGTATCCACTGTCAAAGGAACAATGCCTGGGTGATGGACTGTCTGCCTTAATCATAATTCCGTTAACACTCAACTCAGTATCGCCGTCGATTAAACGTTTCCTTTTAAGATCAACCAATAAATTAAATTGCGTAAGGAAATCTGCACCAATTATAGGTTTATTGACACCAGCTACTATAAATGGAAATGTTAAATCTCTTCTTAATCCGAAATCGATTTTCAACAGTTTATTTCCATATGTGTTTATCGTCGAACCATTAGCTGCTGAAAGAATAAAATTAGGATCTTTCTTGTATTTGCCAAAATAAACGTTAGGAACAACAGATAATTCAGCTCCTGTATCTATCAGAAATTTAAATTTATTTTCTTTATCAAAAACAAATAGTCTACATGACTTTCTTGGAATAACATTTTTACAACACGCTGAAGGGATACTTAGTTTTTTGAATTCTTATAACTACATGGTTTAACACATCTTTTGGCATTATCTCCAAATTTAAAGTGAAACCAGCAAAAAGGCTTATTATTTTCTTTATGTCTGCTATTTGAACGACTTCTACTTCTTGATCTAAATCCGTGTTGAAAATTATTATTTTTATTATTAATAGTAAGTCTCTTGATTAAATTTGCTAAATCTTCAATTTTATTCTCCAGTAAGGTTATTTTCTTTTTAACATCAAGGCTATTTATGCTGAAATCTTCTTTGTTCAGGAAAGGATTTGCCGAATTGTTACCGATTGCCGAAATGAATTTAAATTTAGATGCTTCGAAAATCTTGTCTGCTAACAAAATCAAATCTTGAATATTCTGCTTTCCAGATGCCATTAGAGCAATATTTATATCCGAAGGCAGTTTCCGCATCCATAACTTCTTGATTAATTCTTTCCCTAAATGTGTTGATGTTCCAGCCAAAATATCCATTGATCTGTAGAAATCTGACGGTTTCCTGTCTCCCATCTCCGAGTTGGATAAGAGTTGCTCCAACTTATTCTCTTCAGATTCCGTGAAGCGTTGAATCAAGGTCGATTTAAAGGCCTCGTACTTGCCTTCCTGAGGTGGGTTTTGAATGAAATCCAAAACATTCATAATTATTTCTAAGGGAAGCGCCTGGATGACATGCTCATATTTCGTATCATCCAGCCTAACTCCCTTAGAATGAAATTGGCTTTCCGCCAAAACAAACCATGCTTCTGGACACGGTGACCAAAAGGAGGGTAGTTTAACGGCAGAAGCGTTGATTTCACTATTTGCAATAGTATCCCCCGAATTTTGCACACTCATTATTTTCACACTATATAGGCACTAACGTAACACGAAACTCTTTTCTTTCACTTAAAATTCGCGGAACTTCTTATAAATTAATTTCGCGGACGATAGCGTTGACGGAGGACTCAAACTTTAAAACCGTCCGTTAAATAAGGAAAATTTCGACTTTTAAAAGAAAAGATCATATAAATCAATTAAAGAAGAGAAATTAAATCAGAAATTCACTACTACCAGGAAAAGTTTTGTATTTTAAAAAGAAAATTTTTGTGTTTTGTTTTTTTTTTTTTTTTTTTTTTTAAAAGAAATTAAAAATGGTGAAAATTATTAATTTAAAATGAACTTAACTTCCCTTAAAAGTTTTATTGAATCTTCCTTCTTCTCCTCTCTTACGTGTATTCTTTCTTCTTTTTTTTTAAAAAACCTTCTTCTTAAAATTGTTCTTTTATTCTTTCTTCTTTCTTCTTATGAATTTTCTATTTTATTTTTGAATTAAAATCCTCTTCTTTTTTGTAATACCTCAATCTTCTTTTTTAAAATTGTAGGAAAAACTTCTTTCTTCGTTTCGGGGTCACCAGATGAAGTGGGAGGAGCGACTCCTGAATGCGCTTTTAGAGTATAACGAAATTCCTCTCAACTTCATAAAAATTTGCAGTTAGGATAAATAAATTATGTTTTTATTTAATTTATTCTTTTATTAAGATTTCCTTGGATTCTCTGATTTTTCTTAAACATTTATTTAAGTTTTAAATTTAACGACTTTATTTTAAAACGGCGGTTAAATTATATAACCGAAAGTTTTTTATTTCATCAATGAAAACTTATACTACGACAATTAATGTATACTGACAATGAACACAATATAATAAGACTATTCAGTTAGACTATTAACGTAAAACTAATACATTTCTATTTTTTATTTTTCATGTCAATGAATCAGTGTATCTATGTTTGAATACATTTAATACTTGTACAGTGTAAGCGTACGTGATTGTGATTTCCCTAGAGTGTATTTCCAAAGTAGTAGTGAAAATGACGTAACGCACACTGTACTCCAAAATTGTAAGTACACGTATTTAAATTAGAATATTAAACTCGCAATAAGATAACAACAAAATTAATGCGTAGCGACCGCTACATTCTCCACTCCAGGAGATGACATTTTTCCGCACTCCTTCAGAAGTTGTTCGATCTTATTCTTGTCAATCTTTAGAGCTAGCTTCAAATGGGGATACTTTCCAACCTTAGCTTGCTGGTGGGATTTCTGACCGGCCATGTATGGCTACGGTATCACCTCTGCAACCTAGAACTGTCTCGGAAGAGACAGAGTACCGACTCTGCGTGGAAGGCGAAAAGATCTGTCTTAGAAGAAGAACGTTTATCAGAGAGCTTATGAACCCCGCTCAAGTCCGGTCATTAAAGACCTTCTTGCTTTCATTCGCAGTGCAGACGGTGTTTTCATTCCTGGAATATGTGGACAATATGCCTAACTTGGCCGCGGTATTCACCATAAGGCTTTCCCCATACTCACATAATAATATTAATAATACTAATAAAAGGAGCCCCCAATCATATTTTAGCCCCAGGCCCCGCAAGATAATGTGGTGGACATGACCGCAAGAGAACTAGAAAACTGCGAGCAGGTTTTTATATAAAATACAATTGTTATAGGAACCTTTCCAGCAGTCAGGTTTTACCAAGCGGTCCCCCAACTAAGTACTAACCACATGCAATGCTGCTTGACCTACGCAATCGAACGAGAACCGTTCCACTGAGTATACTAATGGTACTCTTTATGGTCACCAAGATTATACTGCTCTTTTCCTTCGTCCTAATCAATTTTTTAAAGCCCCAATTTTGCTCCCTTAAGTCTTTGTAAAAAGTGTAAGCGTAACGTACTTCGTTTGGGTTATGCCGTATGTTATTGGTACGTGCTTGTAGCAGGATGCTTCTGGGAAGCGAAGGGTGTAGCCTCCGATACTAAATACCTCTTAAGAAGTCCCAAACACTGAAATCGGTCATTCGATATGTGGTCATTCCATCGCAGATCTTTGGCTTATGTCACACCTAGGATATTAAAGGATAGGTCGGTCTTGGCTGCACAGGATGGCTTTAAACAGGTAGGGCAGCTTGATGACCTCTAACCTCTTCACGGTTGGTTATTTTCGTCATAAATTAACGAAACTTTTTATTAATCCAGTCCAAAGCATAAAAATAAAAGCTTTTCTTCATATATCATTCAGCTCCTCTCGTTTTATGACTCCATATCTCCAAAATGTTGTCAAACGCATTAGAGACTCGCTTTCGATTTCCGCCTCGCTCGCGTTTTAACACCACAAAACTCCAATCTAATAAATTCAATACGCGACAATTCCCGAATAAAAGCTCCAAATTGAGAATAAATTAATTATGACATAAATTTCATCCAGTTCCACATAGAATGAGTTTTTTCTCCTGGGACTTCTTAAAAACCACTTAATTTCACATCATCCAAACATCTTAACCAAAGTTTCAGCTCCGGGCAAAGTGTCCATAATTTAGAGCGCGCTATAGAAACAGTCCAATATTTTTTTCGACGTCGACCTCATAACTATTCGGAATCTCCAGTTTCACTACATCCGACCACACCTTCTCTAGCCCCCAATAAATTCCACGGTACAAAAGCTCCCTCTATGTTATTGCCCGGGCATAGACAATATTGAGCGTGTTCAGAAGTGGTCCGACGAGCCCTGCGCATGCACCTCGGGATTAGCCGGGCAATAATAAATTAATAATTTTATCTGGGTTTTCTGCACAGGGCTTATTTATTTATCGGCCGTAAAGAAGCGCCGGCATTGTCGCAAACCAGTCTCCCCGGCCGATAAGGCTAACGTTTCTGTACCCTAAATCACGGCTGAATTATACTCGGCTCAAGCTGTGAGCCGTTTGATAAGCGCGGCAGTAAAGTCTCGGTTTTATTGGTGCTCCTAGGGATTAACCGATTTTCGGCGTTTTACATGATAAAGGTGCGCGTTCCAGGTAAGGCCCAGAAAAACCACTAGCGCTGCCACTAATTTTAAAGAAAGCAATTTCTTTTATCATTTGCATGTAAAATGCGATCACTCGTGCCTCGTTTCGAGATCTCCTCGAGAGGCAAATGGTGTCTAGGATTGCGCGCGCACGACTCTGCGGCATCCGCGACGGAGCTGGATTCCGTTCGGGTATTGTACCGTGGTGCTGGCGAGCCTATCCTAGTTCAATAGGAGCTAATTGATAGCGTGCGACTATTTCGTTTGTGATCAGCTACGATCGCTTTTGAAAGTCAATTCCAGTTCTCTCGGCGGCTGTGCAGTGATCGCCGAGGAAGGGGGAATGCCTCGTCCAGTGGTGCTGAGTCATTTGCATAAAGCAATTCAAGTCGCCATAAATTTCCGATGCCCAAACATCTTTTTGTCGGTAGTTTTAGGATTATGATTGTGTGGACAGTCCATTAAGACGTCTGTTGTCTTTCTGGCACCTAACGAGACCGAATACCAAGTATTTTAACGATCAGCCAAGAATTCCGTTTACAAATACCAAACTCGCCACTCTAGATGGCAGCAGAAGCGTGAACTTGTAACTTTTCATGTCGATCATACTGCGGCCGATCGTACTGATCATGCCAACGATCGAGTTGAAGCTCGAACCGCAGAAGTTCATCAATCTTGAATGCAAATAGTCGAGACATAATTTTATCGATGAACGTAAACTTAACCGGTAAACGTTGTTTTTATAGCCGAGGGTGTGGGCAGCCCCAATCATTCAATCACCACCTCTTCATATGCAAATAATCAGGCAAGCAGTGAACTCCTCGCTCAATACCATCCACAAACAACACCCGGCCACCAGTCCACCAGATACTTGACCTTATTGGCGCGATCGGCGATCATATTAATATATACACCGTGCGCTGAACGCCACTCCTGCCTCTCAAAGGCAGTAGGTATCGGTCGCGTACGCGCAAGCGCTGCGCACTTGAAGTTTGAGAATTCCCTGTTTATCTTCTACGGAAGCCCACTTAGGTGATTGCTTACTTTTTAGATTATCGACAATCACTGTGCTGGGCTGGGGCTATTTGACGCGGATGAGATGATGCTAAGGAGATCTTGATGAGTACTCTCGATTGTCGATGGTTACGTGGAAGCCACCGAGATGTAGGCTTATAAGTGGTCTCGAGTAATCAACCGATCAGGCTAAAAGTCATCAAATCACTGTATTATTGCGTGATGAGTTCTGAGAAGGTGTTGTTCGAGTGGAGTGTATGCATATCTGCAGGATCGGTGGTATCAGTGGTCAGATGGGTTTTGGCTTTAATTAATGCTTAACTGAAAGAGTGGTACTGAAAGTAAGCCAGGATTTAATAGAACTTATCTTAGGAATAATCTAAGAAATTTTAACGAAGTCTTGATAGAGGAGAATGTTAATTGACGAGGAGTTTGAGTCTAGCTAGTTTGAATTGGAGTAAAAAGAAGAATGATGCAGACTGTGCTAGTTTTATGTTAAGTTCATTCTGTTTCAGGAAGCGAAGCTGAAGGAGTTCGAGGAGTCGACCATATGACAGATCGTTCGGCAGGGACAAGTAACGAATCTAGTACTAACAGACGGAAGCTAAATTTAAAAGCTCCCTCTTTGGACGGGAAAGAAATGGTTTTCTCAAAGGAGGCTAAATATCTAGGCATAATCCTGGATCAAAATCTCTCCTGGGAATCCCAAATTGGGACAGTAACTGCCAAGGCAATAACATCTCTCCATGTTTGTCGCCAATTTGTAGGAAAAAACTGGGGCCTCAAACTTAGGCTAATGTTTTGACTCTGCACGACCCCAGGTAGAAATTTACAACCGGCACACCGTTGGGCCACCGTTGGCAACCATTGGCGAACCGTTGACATCAACGGTTTGTGGAACGTCGGGATGTGAGGCTGATTACACGTGGCCCAACCGTAGTTTACAACGGTAGGGCCAACATTGGTTTCAACCGTCGTTTGACCGTTGATTTCAACCGTTGTTTAATCATTGATTTATACCGTTTATTAACCGTTGGCATTACTGCTTGACCAATCGTTTTTTATTGTAACTCTATGATGGTCAAGAATCTATCATGTTTCCGAGATATTAAATAAATGTATGCTACTGACGATTTGCGATCGTAAAATTGTTGTAACATTATTGCACTAAAAGCTATTTCTTTAAGTTATCAAAACTGTAATGAACAAAACAAGTGTTGTAGAATAATCATAATTATTAATTTCAAAACAAAAAAAAGTTACAAAATTCTTTGTTATATCCTAAAGTACTTTAATACATTAGCCAATAAATTTATTTATAAGATGATTCAATTGTTTTTATTCATTAGACTCAATTGTCTAAGCGACATAAGTTATGTAGTTAAACAACTGTTCAGGCGATAACGTTCCAGCGGTTGTCAAACAGTGAAAAATAACTGTTTCCCAATCGTTTTATCAACGACAGTAAACGACGGTAAGACAACGGTCGCACAACGGTTGTCGAAGGTCGACGAAGATCGTAAGTGGTCGACAGTTGACGCCGACTGTTGAACAACCGTGGCCCGACGGTTGTCCCTACGGTCGTAAAAAGACGGTCGACGACAGTACTGTACCAGTGGTGTGCCGTTTGTTACTATCGGCTGACGGTTGAAATTTCTACCTGGGACGGTCGTAAAGCCCGTGGTCACGTGCGCATCCATCGCATGGTGGACCAAATCCAAACAAAAGGGTGCTGGCCAGGGTGCAAAGACTGGCCTGTCTTGGTATCACAGGGGCCAAAAGCACCTGTCCGACTGCGGCTATGGAGGTCCTGCTGAGCCTCCCTCCGCTACACCTAGTAGTGAAAAAAGAGGCTCTGTCAGCGGCGCTGCGTCTTCGGGAACTGTTCTCCTTTGAACCGGGATCCTTTATCGATCCTGAAAGAGCTGAACCTAGAGCCAATAATATCTTTGTCCGACAACATTCCTGCGACTCTTGATTTTGACAAACCCTTTACGACGATTATTCTAAGTAGGTCAGAGTGGCAACATGGCAAGCCTCTCTTCAGAGGAAGCACGGCCTTTTGGTTTACGGATGGTTCCAAAACCGATAAAGGGATAGGGCTGGGTGTTTATGGCCCTAGGAGCAAAATATCCATGGCTCTGGGCACTACCCCCACTGTGTTTCAGGCCGAGGTACTTGCCATCCAGGTGTGTGCTCAGACTTGTATTAATAGAGCTCCAAATAGCTCTAACGTTGTCATTTTCTCCGACAGTCAAGCTGCACTGCTGGCCATTAAATCTCACAAGGTGTCATCAAAGACTGTCCTGGATTGCCTTCAATCTCTGAAATTCCTCAGCAGGAACAACAGAGTCACGCTGATGTGGATTCCGGGCCACGAAGGTCATATTGGTAATGAAATTGCCGACAGCCTGGCTAGAATAGGCGCAAACTCATCACCTATCGGTCCGGGACCTTTCTGTAGCTTAGCAAGCTGCCACGTTAGAACGGCCATCAAAAATTGGGTCGACCAGCTGTTTCTTCATAGCTGGACAAAGACCCAGGGTGCTCGCCAAGCTAAAAGATTCATCCAAATCGATAAAGCTAAAGCGGGCAAACTTTTGCATCGCAACAGGTGGGAGCTAAAAATAATATCAGAGCTCTGGACGGGCCACTGTTCGCTTAACTACCATCTAAACAAAATAGGTCTGGTGGCCGATTGTAGCTGTCGGCTCTGCGGAGCAGCTACCGAAACGTGCTGTGCGACTGTGAGGCTACAGCGAGGAAGAGATTGAGCCTCCTCCATCGTGACTTCCCTACCCTCAGGGAGATTTGGGACAGAAACCCTTAACCTGGATGTTTTTAAAGTCGGGGATGGCACAATAGACCAAAGACATAGGTCGCAGTGCCGGCAAAGGTTCCTTCAAGGTTCCTTTTTTGATCTTGAAAGCCTTTCCTTAGTCGTGTAAGAAAAGGTTACCTGGTTCTCTGTGTCTGATCCTAGCCACAACCGAACAACTGTAAAGAAAATGTACGGTTGTAGCTCTGGCTATCCTCCATAAGTGGTAGTTTAGAGCGCAAGGTCTGGTTATCAAGCCAACAAGGGTCCTGATATCATTCCTACTGCACCCTAACAAATCCTTAGCCGTGTTAGATGGCCCAGGAAGGAACAACTTAGAGTTGGCCAGTCTAGGCGCGGACCTCGAGCGTTTAGTAAGTTTCATCAAAGTCCAACCGCCTAGGGTCCTTTTCAGCAAGCTTATAGGGGCTCCGATAGCCTGCTCTGGACCGATGAATGCAATGTCAGAGTCCTGTTTAGCTAGGGCATCCACTTTTTCATTGCCTTTGAAGCCCTGATGACCCGTTGACAGTCCCAAACTAATTTAGACTTGGTCCTACCTTCCATCCATCCAATGGCGCTACAGCCCAAATCGAGCCTTGGCCTCCTCTAGGGCATTTCTCCAAGTTTCACGGTTCCTTGCAGCAGTTCTCCAGTTCCGAATGTTGAGCATTGTCTCTGCGTCAGCCGTCACAGAGTCCATCCATCTCCTCCTGGGTCTACCTACTGGTCTATTTCCTGGAATTTCTGCCACCATGAGCCGTTTTGGAATACGGTCGTCGTCCATCCTAATCGCGTGGCCGGCTAGTCTTAGTCTGTTGATATTTGACTTGGTATTACGTGAATGAAGGTTTGGTTGCCTAAGTTATTGTTCCCAGACGATGTGGGTGTTCTTATCCAGCTTGTTCAAGAGAATGTGGAGCACCAAAGGATCCCAGTTAAGCGCTGGAGTTTCCAAGTTTTCCAGACTTATCAAACACTCCTGAATGGTATCACGAATTGATCGGATGGCTGAGGTGTTCTCGCTATGTGCTGTTGTTGTGACCAAAAGTCTAGTATTCTCATATCTGCCATTATCTACCCTCCAGGGGCGTTTTGGTTACCGTCTGATGTGGCATAATGCCGAATTAATTTTTCTGCCTCTTCTATAATAATGCAAAAAATACAAGATACAAAATCCTTTGGCAGCTAGGAATGGGTTGGTTGTGCACCAGCTCTATGAATAAATCACGAAACTGCCTCCACTTCAGATGGCCTCTATCAAACCTTAGCAACACCACCTAAGGTAGAAACATGGCCGGGTTCGGTGAGAGTGAAAATTTATTTGTCTGATTAAGCTGTGTCGAATTTGACTGCATCAGCATCTGCTTTTCATGCAATTGAATTGCAATTGTCAGACATGTTTTGTTTTATTACCCTTTTATTACCCCTGGAATGAAACACGTTCATAAGGCAGTCTGGACTCGTTATAACATTTTCTAAACATCAAAGCATGTTTTATTGAACCGAAGAATAATTTGAATGCCCTTTACTCTCCATCAGCACCAATCACAGGGACAGTATTACTTTCCTTCGCCAAACTGACCAAAAATTGCAATTCCCCTCTCAACCCAAACGCATTTATTTCGATATTTTCAAGTTTATCAGCAAATGACCACATTTTACACACCCCGAAAAAAGATGTTTATTTCCTAACATGCATTTAAAGCACACACTCGAAACCCACTTTTCTGGCCAAGGAGTCAGCCCCGATGAATAAATCCCGAGCGCCAATAGGCAGAGATCATTGGATGCATTTCGCCAGCAAAATTCCTTTCTTTATTTATGGCGACACGTTCTTAGATATTAGCTGCAGCTACCATTGCGCCCCGATCGAGCCTAGGACCATGCCTATACCTACTATAGCGGACAGATACCGAAATGCCTCGCAACACCTTTGGCTGTTTTGGGTTAGGCTTTCAATGGACGATCAAAATGCGTTGGCTGCGCTTCGATATCTCGAAATTTACAGCCATCGAAGCTAGGTTTTATGGCCATAGCCATTATTCGCCGTACGCAACAGTTGCTGAATCAGAAGCCGGATATTGACCAGGTGATACGGAGGTGATTTGTGATCATCAGCCGACCATTAGTTGTCACCATTCGTTTTTTTTTCTGCTTCTTTTTTTCGGTTGGGTTTTGTGTGTCGCAATGGAATTTTTCTCGGAAAATTATCACTTGGGTCAGAGGCGAGCGCGGCGGCCATAGACGCACACACATGGAAACACGCCCATAAAATGGTCAATGCTTCGGCTGCGTGCTAATTAGCCATTTTGCTGTTCGCCCAGCTCCTTCGCAGGGCTCCTTTCGGATTCGTGCATGAAAGCCGTCAAAGCTTACCTGGTCGATACGTTATGCTCGACTTGCTTGGGGGTTTTCAATCCAGCACGCAGCAGGAGCACCACCCTCAGCGGTGTTTGAGGTTTATTCAATCACCCCATCCGGAGCCCTTCCTCCCCTCCTTGCAATATCCACATCCATTGCTGCTGATGCCCGTAGGAGAAGGGCGAGAAAGGGACGAGGACCTCACCACGGCAGCAGTACAGAGCGGACTTCATTTCAAAGGCAAAAGCGAAGCCATACGAAGGCGTTGGAGTCAACTTTGATGGACATCGGTGGTATATCGAGTGGCGGCGCGGGTTCCCACAGGCGAACGCCATTGAAAATAAGTAGAAAAGCAGCCAAGCGATAGTTGTGTCCTTCATGCTGTGCGGCTCATGGGGCGGGGGTGGCTTCGATTCGGAGTCCCCGTTCCCCTTTCACGTATGAGTCAACCTACGGCATTCTGGTATTAAGTAGTTTTGGGGCACGCTTTTAACGCTTGAGTTAAGCAGAACATGATTAATTAGGCACCGCCGTGATTGATGGCGACTTAAGTTCGCTTCCGTAAAAATATCCAAGATTTTAATCCTGGCGTAAGATTTCCGTGCGGACTAATCTTCGTACTTAATACCGTGATTTGTTCACGAATAAACGCAGTCAGGTGTTTAATGTAGTCGCGCTTACCAGGAACGAAAAGGAATCACCTCGGTTGCGTGCTCAAGGCTTAGGAATTAACTTTGGAAGAGTCGAGACGAAAGTTTTTGCGTTGGTGTTTAGGAGGAGATGTTCCACACTTTGCTGAGCTCTAGTAAATTTTAATTTTCGAGCGCTGTAAGATATTTGGCTGCCAAAATTCAAGTCATTTTGAAGCAGAAACAGTGTCTTCTTCAAAAACCGGCTTTCAATTGCTCAATTCGGCGTGACCCTAAAACACAAGAACGCCAGCATTCGTGCTAGACTTTGTATGATCTTAGATGTAGTCTTCGGGCAGGAATCCTAGATGCAAGTAATAGACAAATTGCGATGTAGATTTCACGCGGAACTGGGAAGACGACTCTTATGAACTCAAACGGGTGCAGAGCTGCTGTCTTTAGTTCACCATAACCCATTACTTGGTACGATCTTCAAAATCCGATGACCGAGGCAGACTTTCTAATAAAAAACGAAATAATCGCGAATCAACTTTAAAAACAGAGGATGGCCTACGAAAGCATTCACAGAGGTGTATCATACTAGACCTTCATGCAAAATTTCGAAACGCCTGCTATAGCGCACTCATATATACATACAAACAGAATGTGATATTATCTGATCATTTTTTTCTTCTATCTACTGAAAAAATGATTTAAAAAATTCGTTCACACCATTTTGATATGTTTAAAAGGAATAACTTCCATGCAAATGGCGTCTCAATCCTTCATTTTATAATAAATCAGCCATTGAAAAAAAATCCCCCAGGAATGTCCTCTAGAAAGGACCTTTGATCCTTGCGCACAACCGTTGAGAGGAAACCTGTTAACGGAAAAATTCAAGGTTTTTCTCCCGTACACTGCACATGCATTTCGATACTCGATATGATGTCGATAAGGCAGTCTCAATTTTGACACATGAATTGCGAAATTGCTTGGCTTTCGCGGGAGTGAAGTGATTTGTGAGTTTGTGAAGTTTTAGTGAATTAAAATGTGCATTACGGATGGATATCAAGTGAATTTTCCAAGGTAATGTGTTATTAAGTATTTGTCTACAATTTTAAGTTGATTTAACACAAAAAAGTTCAATTTAAGTGGCTTTAATATCAATAATAACTCGGGTTTTCCCCCATTTTGTGTGTGTGCATGAAGATAAACAAATTTTTCTAATAATTAAATTCTAATTTGTTGAAGAATTATTATTGTTGGCTATTTGCTTTTTTAGGGGTTCAAATGCCGTGGGTATCCCTCTGAATAAAGGGGGGGCTCACGCTATTGTCAAGAAATCTAGAATCTAAAAATACTAACTTCTACCAATGCCGCTCCACTTTGATGATCGAAGAAGAATTGATATGTTGATGTACATACCCCTTAAATACGACTAGAAAGAAGGTCAGAATGCGTTTTAGGGTAAACACTCAAGTCTTTAGTCCATATACTGTTTCCAATACAGCGGTGCCAATTAGTCCATATACTGGTGATACAATGGTTAGATGCTTGAATTTAACTACTAGCTTTAACTACTATGTAGACTTCTGTGCCATGTTTAGCAAGCGTTTGGGTGTACTTCTAGTTCCATAATGTTCTTCGCTGCTCTTTCAGAATCAAACTTGATGAAAGATTGTTCTTCTTCAAAATCATGTCTACTGGCTTGATTGTAAGACCAATATTAGATTGCCGCTCCAGTTTCCAAACTGCCTACTTATTCTGAGTAAAAGAATCTTGTACAGCTTCTAATGTTATTCCAGTGACGTAAAACGTAATAAAGTCTGCATAAGCCAGTGTTCTAGTTCTTCTGTGATGTGTAGGATTATGTTTGTTGATGGCGCACACCCAATCTCCTATATTTCTACAAAGCCATGTTGAAGAGTCGGTGGGTCAAGTCTGTTCTAGATTCCTGCAAGGCTACTGACGGAGTATGGCACCATGCTCTGTTAACTAAAAGCCAGCCAAGCTATTGGCATCGACTCATTTTTAAGTAGCTGAATTGAGAGTTTTCTTTCTGGCCATTCCAATTAAGATAATTGGCGCTGAATCTAGGCTCTACACCATCTCGTCAGCTGTTCCTCTGGGGTCACCTGCTCTTTTTCTAATTTTTATTAATGACCCGTTCTCAATCCCCTTAAATCTACTTCCTAGCTTCGATGATATCAATACTCTGAGTTATTATCACCTCTTCGACAATGATAGGCAAGGAACCTTACTTTCATGATCGTGAACTGATTCCCAATTCAATCACCTTGGATGTCGAACTAATTTTTAATTGGAGACCCAAGAATCGTGTCGAATTCTGCGCCTGCAAAACGTAGTACTACCCCATTTCTCACACAACCTGCACCAACTTTCTGTCCGTCGTGGTGAAGGTGTGAAATTATCCATTTCTTTATATCGTAGGAATAATTTTAACCGAGGACCTACGATTGAATTGTCATAAATACCAAATCGCCAAGCTAGCATACCAACGCCTTGTGTATCTTAAGAGATTCCCCTCATTAAAACTAAACGTACTACTAGACATTACTTAATAACCTAAGCCACATGACAAACTGATAGTACCAAGTTTTTTTTCCAGATTGACGACTACCTTTAGCTCAACGCCATAGGAACTAGGAGAATACTTAATCCTGAAATGTACCATGATATTTCGAATTAACCATTCACGTATTGCCTAAGCTGCGGTAGAAGATTCTAGCTATGGGCCTGCGGAGGATCTTCTAGACTAGAGGATAGTGAATCCCGAATTTCGCTGGGGCTACTTGAATAGTGATGATATTAATAAAGAAAGCGCCATCTATGTCCGGAAAGGTTGCCGAGTGAACTGCTTGTGCTTAAGGAAGTATTTACGGTGTCTAGTAGTGCAATGCGATGTCTATACCGACTATCCCTCTAGCGACCGTTTTTAGCTCATCTCTTATCTATGCCTCGTGGTTTACACGGAGTCAACCTGTTTATTATCAGCATGTTTTCCCAAATGATGGTTTGGGTGACCTAAACAGGGTGGCGATTCTTCTGGAAATTCTGGAAGTCAGGGAAATGTCAGGGAATTTTAAATTTCTGGAAAAGTCAGGGAAAAATCAGGGAAAAAATGTGAAAGTCAGGGAATTTTGTTTGTTGTAAAATTAATTTAAAAATCATTAATGTTCTCAGGATAAAATTTTAAGTTTTACGCGATAATAATACAATATGGCAATATATGTATATATTTAGCGCCGGCCCTAGCCTTTGCTCAGGGTGGAGCGGGACTGTCTTTCGGCGCCTTTTGTCGACGCTTTCACATAAATTGTATTTCGGGTTGTCCTAGATAAACCTTTTTTCGAGACCTGCCCCGGCAGCAGTGACGTTCAGTTTTACTGGACAAGCTTTATATTGGAAGCAGTTTTCATTTCCTTAAGGGATTGGGCCCTCCCCCATGTACGAGCCTTTTCGGACTGGGCTGTCCCCTAAGGTTTTAAGCGGTGGTTTCTACGGTGAGTGGTGTTTTATCATCAGCGGAATAAGGGGAAGAACATGTAGCATAACATGCACGTGCTGCAACTATTTCGAACTGATGGAAGTGCTACTATAACCTCCTAGAGGTGGCCACTGGTAAATATCCTATGAGAGAGGATAGGATAATATGATCGGAAACATTTGTGTCGTTTAAGGGGATCCACTCATGGATCGCTCGAAAAAAAGGCGGTTTTCAGGAAAATTTTTCTTAGAAATAAAAAAAGAAACAAGTAAAACTTTTTCATCATGTTATTCATTAAAGATTTAAAAAATAAGAAAAAATTTTTGTGGGTAAAAAAATCTCAAAATAGTGGACTTATAAAGGATTTCTCTCAACGCCTCGCTGTAAAAAAGTGAAACGGTGGGCATGATGCAGCTCGAAGTTTTCATCTGACACAAAAAACGAAAACACATTCTTAATCAGAAGACCTTACTGCACAAAGTAGACCTCTAATACCATTTAAAAGTAAAAAATTTAATGTTAAAATTATTGTTAAAAAAAAAGTTCAATTTTCGACTTGTTTTTTCTAGCTATTACTATCCTTAGAATATATTTTACACAATATTTTCGTGAATGTTATATGTAGGTCTACTTTGTAGGCTTTTTAATTATCTACAAAATAAAATCAAAGTTTTGCAAATATGTTCAATAGTTTTTTTTTAATCCTGCCCACCGTTTTTAGAAATATAGTAATGAGAAAATGGGGTTTAAAGTTTTATATAATGAAAAAATAGACTTACGAGGATCAGATGTTAATCAGCTATACCCGGCCCGTATAGTAAGCCCTCGGTCGGTACATTACTGTTTTCGTCAAGGATCGGAACTATACTGAACTATATAAATAGGTTGATTCCGATGGGGCAGGTGTGTCACCGCGGGACGCCCTTACAATAGCTCGCGCGAGTCGCGGCATGGGTCGCGTTCGCTCGACCGGCAACGACTCTCTTGGAGATGCCTTTGTAACTATACAGATTCAGACTTTGAAACTTGAAAACAACATTCTTAGAACATGAATCTAACGATTGAAGCAAAAAAAATTTCGATTTTTTGAAAGTAAACCATGAGCGGACCCCCTTAATCTAGGGGTTGTGTGGCTCGGTATTTTAGGGTATTGGAAGTTGATTTGCTTTGGAGTCGCATTTTGCCATATGTTGCTGCTGTCGCTATGAGGGTTTAGCGGCTCCAAAAATGCAATATCTGGAGTCACTTTGGTTTTATAGCGGGCGATGTGACGGAATGTAACTCCAAAGCGGGTCAACCTCTAGCGTGGAGCTGCACCACTTTTGCAGTGAGCGACACATTTGTTGCGATAGTCCAGGACCGGGTTTCGGTTGTAGAGCCTTTTAATAAATAATAGCATAACAGGGCATTAGAGCAAGTGTTTCTTACCAAAGTTGCTTCCACGGTGTTTCGCCAGCTACGCCAGCCTTTCTTAAGTTGGTTACCTCTGGGTTTCTGCTTCCTTGATGATCGGAGCGGATATGATCGTGGTTGCTCGCCAGGTGCTGGCGGTCGATGACGGGACATTGCAAGTTTGGCTTTGGGCACTGTGGGACATGGGATTTTCCAGATCCTAAGCCGCCAATCCAAACCAAACCAAACTTGCCGCCAATATGGCCACCCTTTCTGCCATTTGATCGGACTTCTTTTCTGAAGGGTTTTCAGTCAGATTCTCAAACCGTATGCCCGGAGCCTTCACCTTTTCGCCGAGTTATTGTGGTTTGGAGGAAATCCTGAGGGTCTTATTATCTTCTTATTAAGTAAAACGGCATTCTTCTCTTGGTTAGTGGGCTCAGTCTGCCCTCATTGAAGAGGTATCCCGAAAATTTCCCTTCATTGGAGCCACATTCGGCACCTTACACCATGGGTTCAGAAATATCCAACTGGCCTTGCAGGTCGTTCTCTTAGGGGATATGAAAGCCCAAGAAGTGTTTGGAACTTTAAGAGGTGCTAAGGTTTTTTGAAAAAAGGCACCATCAAAATTTTATTTTTTGCTCGAAATTGTTTTTCGCATTCATTTTGCGCCCCTTGACACCTGGCGCCTAGAGCGACCGCTCCATTCGCTCTACTCAAGGGCCGGCGCTGTATATATTAATGCTGCCATCTATGAAAGTTAATTGAGCAATAGGTCATTTGTTCTACGAATCTAGGGTTAATTCAAAAACTCATCACTGCAGAATTCAACTACAGACTTAAATTTGAATTTTCGGTTCAAGATGCAGACATGGAGAACGCAAGTAATAAATTACAGCAGCTAGTATTAATCTGGGAATAGCTACTACTGTCGCTCTGAAAAAAGAAGAGATGCATTTGGGAGTATTTGAGTCGTTCTTATATTAAAACAACAAGAGTGAAGGACAGAGTATTCGGCGACGAATCCAATTTTGTCAATTTAAATTTCTAAATACCTCGCTTTCAAAGAACGATATAAATACCCATTATAAATTGGTCGAACATATACATATAATATTATAGTATTATGTTCTATCACAATTGTTATGTTAGGTCAGGGAATTTTTTAGATTAGTCAGGGAAAAGTCAGGGGAAAGTCAGGGAATTTAAAATCATCAATGGAATCGCCACCCTGCTAAATCTATACTATAAGCTATCTCCGCGTTGTAAATGCAACCTTAGGCACTAGGGTTGAGGTATAGGTATAGGGCTGCCCACAGTTCGATTGAAGGTCCAATTTGTGCTTGAACGTTTTGATACCACAAAATTGATAGTGGATTTTCATAGCCTTGGCTCCTAGTCATGAGATCTCTTTTAATCCATCAACAACCTTGCAGTTTAATGGTACCGTCTGGAATCGGCTAGAGCTCTCTAATTCGTTCTGGCAACCTATCAACGTAGTCCCTTATTGGACGTTGTCCTGTGGTATGTTTAGGAGTGTAGGCCAAGTCATCCTTGAGAAAATCCAAGTCTCTAGTGTGCTCCATCTATGGCTGGATAGCAGCAAGTGGTAATCAAAAAGAGGGTATGAGGGTGCTAACCATTTCAATCTTACCGTGAATGCTTGGTGGTCTCCAGATAGACCCCTGCCTGCATGTCCACTGATGCCTATTATTGTGGCAACCATACCTCTGGTAGTAAGTCCAAGATGTTGCTAAGGCCTTAGGGTTGCAAGATCTAGGCTTCAGGTTGGAAGTACTGCACGAGACCACGTCTGTTTCCACGATTCCTTGCCTGAACTGTTGTTGTGAAGTGCTCAGTGGTAAAAAACGAATCAAGCCGAAGAAAAGCAGAAGACAATGCTTTGGTCCAAACACCCGTGGACCAACTGTCAAAATTTCTGACGTTTAACGAAAGAAAGAAGTTTGTGCCATTTAAAGTGTCAAACACTCTACTACTTTGAAGTTGTTATGATTGGTGCATAAATTACCATGGAGCCCTACTGAATATTAATTCGAACCGATCGAGTCTAACTAGTTTCCTCCGTTTTTTTGTAATTTTAAATGTGTTAATTTAAAGTGTTCAGAACGGCGCCTTTGAAAACTCGAATAATCTCGCAACGGCTACTTATAAAGTCCAAAGTTAACCTCCATCTGATAAAACTGCAAAAATTACTGACTTGAAATGGCAATTTCCAATTGATTCCCAATAATATTTTTTCAATCTAAATTCGCCGGTGTCACAAGTACGACACTCGGAGTATAATATCGCTTGATATATCATCTATGGCCTAGGAGATATGTGCCCAGATAAAACCCGTTGCTCGTAATCGATTTAAAAAAGTGGTCTCGGCAAAATTCACCACACTTAACACTCACTTAAGACTGAGAGACGCGAAATAAATGAGTTGAAAATAAACAAAAGCAGAGAGAAAAAAGGCGGCCGGAGTTATCACATTCGGAGTTGGTTTAAATTGAAAGTCGCGCACAAAATTGAGCACCGTCTTGTCTCGGCACAAGGTGTTAATGGATGTCTATATATCGTCTATCTGTTGAAGATATAAAATTGTCGCATATTTCTAAAAGCAGCAAACACACGATCCCCTCACTGCCTCTGCCGACTGGTTCCATCTGTGTAGCTGAATGAAACTATCTCGAGGCTGCTTGTGGAGGAAGAGCGGAGTGGCCTCAGGTATGGATATACACAGAAGTCTTTGTAACTTGGACGAAGATATTCTGCGTTCCTTTACGTGGCATCTTGACTCCTATATACACGAAGCTGGGCTTTCGGGGAAGATTATTTTGAGTTATGAGCGATCCGAAAGAATCCTCCGAACAGGATGGGGCTGAGATTTATTACTTTCTGATAGGACAAAATGTGAACGAACTGGACTCGAAAAATTCCTGCTGCTTAACTGGTTTCAACAGAAGGTCGAACGGGGAATTTAGTAGTGAGAGTGGTGCCCTATAACTTGGGGCGATAAATTGGGTAAAAAGATTTTTGTTTTCTTTTCTTTTTTTGTAGTGACCTGAATCTCATGTATATATAGAATACTTTGGGAATTCATTTCAACACCGTAACGCCACGCTGACAGGGCATTTCCGTTTCAGGTAGATGTCACAACAAGCTTCGAGCCGAACAATTAAGTTGATTGAGCTTGCGTGATTTGATCAAAGTTATATATATACATTTCCATGCGACCTGCAAAATCTCTAGAGACTGGGAACGAGCAACACGAACGTCCCACCACCACCAGCACCACACAGCACAAACTCGCAATCTCGCATTCGCAACCTTGGCACCTATAATCGATCTCGGAAGATGACCACTATCCCTCTAGCCTTGACTAGTATCTAAATCTGGACATGATCTATATGTAAGCCCTCTCGCCCGAGAGCCTACTATATTTCGCATACAAAAACCCAGTAAGACGGAAGTCTAGTTCGCTCTGTGTAATGTCGATCGGCAGGCGCACAGCTATCGAGGAGAGTGCCGGAATGATGCCATAAAAGCGATTCCATTGACCGTTTATCATTTTCTTGTAGAGAAACCGAAGGAAGGTATAATCAGGCGAAGGCGAACGCGAACAAACCGAGAGGTAAGTGAAGGCGCCTTTGAGACTGACGTAAAAGAGGCCGTAAATCTTTCCCAACTGCGGCCAGCAACGCTGTCCAGTTTTGTTTTCGTCTTTTATCGCATCCTCCAGAGGATGCAGATGATCTTGACGACAGTAGAATGCACTTTGGTCGAATATCTTGCAAATTGTCTTGTCATGCCACAGTCGATGGTTGTTTACTGTCACTTTCTTACCACTGCGATCCAAATGCTGACACGTGTCTAGTCTTCATCTGTTCAGCTGTGTGTTATAGAACAAATTTTACAGAATACGCGGACAAAACAACAACAATGAACCAGATCACTCCCAGAGGTACTGCTTCGGGGTAGATCAGTGATCATGTCAAACTTTGAAGATCTCAAAATGACGGGTCTTTAAACTTCCATTAGAGTTGTGACTAGGTTAACTCTTTTTGTTTTGTGGAGCCCTTGTTTGGGGTCCTAGCAGATTGTGTTTGCTTTAAATCCCGAGAATCGATGAACCTTCTTTGGAATTTTTAGGATACTCTTGGGCTAATCCAATTATAGGGGTGATCGTATCTCGGTTGGATTGATGGGAAATAATCTATGAGAGTTCGGGTGGTAATGGGAGTGCTGATTGTGGGAAGAGATCTGTTTTTTGTTCGAGTTAAATTGATGTCAAATTAATCACTCATCGTTAAAGTTTTTTATATGAATGAATTTAGACAAACTACTGTGAAATTTGGGACCGATCTTCTTCTTCTTGTGATACCACAGCTGGGGATGAGTTTTGGCCTGACTCGTTAGCTAGTTCCAATCATAGCATCGAAACTAGAGGGAGATTGGAGAACTTTCAGCCTAACACCGTACCATGGGGGATTCATACGAACGTACACACGACACGGCAAGAGTCGGCTTCAAAGGTTGGGAAGAGGGTGTGAGACGGCGATAGAAGTTGTGTCCATTCCATCATCCGCTCTCACCCTTTTCTCAAGAGCGCAACGTGGATATTTTGTATTCTTCGTAACCCCTTTACCTCCAGACCGCTTGAATAGGCTCAGCACACAACCAGATTTGTCACTAAAACTTGTTGAAGTCCCTACGTCCTAAACCTCGTTATGCCGACTCAGTGAGACAGTATGAAGCACAGGCTCGTCCTCGTCGAGGCAGAGATTGAAAGTTAAGTCATTCGTTCTCTTTAGGTAGGTGACAGTTTAGGGCCCAGTGTCCGGAAACCAGGGTTCTGGCACCCTTTCTACTTTCGCTCCAAGGAATTCCTGGGTCGTATTGAGAGATGGAAAACTAAGACGCGACCTAGAGATTACAAAACCACACGTGAAACTCCAGCCTTCGTTATATTTCATTTAGGGCTCTCTTCACCAAATTGCTGGACGTCACGATTCGCATGTTCCCGATTGATGAATGCAGTATCAAAGGGAAGTCTTCTCTTTCATTGCCGTCGAAACCCTGATGAAACAGATCTTCAGCGTGAATAACTTGACTGAGAGATAACGTTCGCACTTCCTGACTATAGTACAGACTTGATCCTGGGTCTACCGATTTTCTACCCCGGGTTTTTGGGGCGCTTGCCCAGATATAAGAATTGTATTCATGGTGGGCCGAATGTAGGATTTGTAGATTGTAGCCAGAACGGCTGGCTGGAGGAAGAATTGCATCTCTTAAGAAATCCAAGGCAAGCCAAGGGAGGCTTGTTTGGCGATTTACAATATGTGATCATTCCATCACAGACCCCAATCAAGAATCGATTAGATATCCCAGTTGGTCGAAGGACACATCAGTTCACGGTGGTAAAGGCAAGGTCTGGCAAACTCTTGTCAAATATTGTCGAAAGCGTAAGGCTAACGCAAAGTGCCGTCATCAGCGAAGTAGTAAAGAGGGTTGTAGGAAATTGAACTAGCTTGGAGTTTGGTCAACAGAGCAGGGTGCCATACTCTGCCAAAAGCCTTTGAAATGCCTAAAAAAAACAGACCAGACTCACCAACCAATGGATGCTTTGGTTGAGATGCTCGGTTAAACACACAAAGAGATCGTCAGTAGGCCTGTTTTGGTCTAAAGCCGTACCGCCTGTTGATGTACTCACGTCTGTATGCTCTACAAGCGGCTTCTTTAGTTTTAATTGCGTTCATGCATTCCCCATTGAACCATCTGTTTGGTCTAGTGTACATAGATTTAGTAGAGTGAGGAATGAAGAAACCCACCCGTATAATTTTGGTGACACAGAGAGTGGCATTGGTATTAAGGAAACACAAATCCCAGTCAGTGGTTTGGAACAAACGGATAAGACCAAACTAGTTGGCTGTCCAATAGTGCCAGACATTTCTTTTAGGAGGTGTGGGGGTTGTGGTAAAGTATGGATATGGAAAATAAGCGCTGACTAGGCTGTGGTCAGAGTTGCCAAGGGGATGGTGTACCTTGGCAGAGTACCGTGTCGAATGAGAAGTAAGAAATATATCAAAAAGCTGGGCTCCTTGAGCTGGAATGTCACAGACTCAATGGCTCTTTGCAGTGTCGTGAGCACGAAAGATGTTAAGGGCCAATTACAATGATTCCGTTCCGCGCCGTTCCGTTAAAGCTCAATCGGAACGAACGGAGTACCTGAACACAATGATTTCGTTTGTTTACGTTATTTGACACTTCAGCTATGGAAAACCAAGAGTTATTTATTGGGTTAAATCAAATTATTTTAACTTATTTATTACAAAAAAGAAGAAAAAATAAGCGACGTTGGTGGGTTCGGCCTATTAATATGGATAGAAATGTAAATGGATTTTTTGGAGTATCCTTTTTAAAAATGAAAATCATGGATGCTGAAGAATTTTTCAATCATACAAGGATGAAAAGGAAAACGTATGATTTATTACTGAGTTTGTTAAGTTCAGATTTGACGAAGCGGAGTATTAGGACTCCAATAAATTTTGAATGTAGGCTAGCCATTACTTTATCGTAAGTACTTACAACAATTCTTTGTTTATGAATTATTCTTTATGCAGAAACAATTTCGTAGGTACTTATCACAAGGAGTAAGTGTAACATTCTTGGCATGGAGCTATAAAATCGGCAAATCTACTGTTCGCAGTATCATTTTAGATACTTGCGAAGTTCTTTGGAGTGTTCTATCTCCGGTTTATGTGAAAAGACCGAACGAAAGTGAATATCGATTGATTGCTGAAGGTTTTGAGACAAAATGGAACATGGCTCATTGTGTAGGGGCAATAGATGGCAAACACATCGAAATTCAAGCCCCACCAAATAGCGGAAGCGAATTTTTTAATTACAAGAAATCCTTCAGTATAGTATTGCTGGCTACTTGTGATGCTAACTATACATTCACGGATATTTCCGTTGGAGCATATGGCAGCCAGAGCGATGGAGGTTAATACATCTTTCTTAATTTATTGCATTCCTATGTTATATGTATGGATATTAATAGTTATTATTTATAGGTATCCTAAGGGGAAGTACATTTGGGAAAGACCTAATAGAAGAGAAATTGCCTCTGCCGAAGGAATCTAACTTACCAAATAGTGCCAGGTTATTCCCTTATTATTATGTTGCTGATGCTGCTTTTCCTTTGCGGAATAATTTGATGAGACCTTACCCAGGAAAACAATTAACTGAAGATAAGGATGTTTTTAATTATCGGTTATCCCGAGCAAGACGCATAATAGAGAACTGCTTCGGTATTTTAGTATCCAGATGGAGAATATTGAAAACTACAATGTGTTTGCTACCTGAAAATGCCGAAAAGATTGTACTAGCTACCATAGCGTTGCATAATTTTATAAAATTAAGTGATTCCAATAATAACTACATTCCTGGAGGTTTCATTGACTGGGAAGATAGTAATCATGAATTACACCAGGGACAATGGCGTGAAGAAACATCTACTATGACATCACTTAGGATGGGAACAAATAATGCGTCAAGAACTGCATTCAACCTTCGTGATCAACTAAAAGAATATTTTATGAACGAAGGGGCTGTTCCCTTTCAATTTAGAAATATAAATTCAATAAGGAACAGAGATCTTTAATAAAAATAAAAGTATTTCATTTAACATTTTTTCATTAAATATATTATAAAACTTCAAAATCATAAAAAATCATTCATTTAACAAATAACAAATGTAGATAATGTATAACATAAGAAAATAGGACACTCTCTTCCGAAAAAGGCCTTGACTTACTGCCTTTTGTTTAAAACACTTATTTTTACTGCTTCATTTGCTTTTAACAGCATTTGCACTTTATAATTCGTTTTCTGGTCTTCCGTCATTTTTTCCATCTGGAATTTGATGGATTTCAAAAACAGGTCGTCTTCATTGTCTTTTTGCGTATGAAGATCTTCAAACCGTTTATTAAATTTGCTTAATGACTCTAGTATCGCCAAATCTACCGTGTCTTGCGATTTTCTTTTTCGATGTCCACTTGTGCTTTTGCTTCTGCTGCATTCCGTTTCAGATATTGCTTCATTTATTTCCTCCTCAATTTCTCCTGAAGTTGAACTTGTGCCACTGACTTCACTGGATCCACTGTTTTCTCTTGTACTACAAAAAAAAGGAATGAATTTTAATAATTATTTATACAACAGCAACACTGTAAACCTACCGCCGAGGTTGTAGGCAATCATCCAGGAACTTCAGCATTTCAAATAAATGCCATTGCGGGATATATTCTGCTTGTGAGCCTGATGGTTGTTCATGTTTTTTCTTTTCCCTAACGTAGCGATCCCTTATTACTTGCCACTTTTTCTTAGCTAAAAAATTTAATTATTGAAAGTTAATTATGTTGAGCCATGTAGCAATAAATGATATGTACGTACCGTCTATGGTAAATTTCTCCGACAAGTTTAACCAAATATTTTCTTTCCTCTTTGTGTCCATATAATATTTATTTCTTTTATTATATAGTTCTTCATGACCGCGCACACTTTCAATAAATTGTTCTTCTTGCATTTTAAATAAATATCTGGAATGCACAAATATATCGCCTTGTATGCACTACGATTGTTGATTTGTTTTATATTTTGTTAACGTCAGAATGATATTGAGGTTAGGTTTTTAAAAGTTGGCCAACATCGTCCTTTCCGTTCCGCCCCAATGCGTTCATTGTAAGCACTTCTCCGTTGAATAACGAAAAACAAATGGATGTGTCAAATGCCAACTTTGAAAGTTTTACGGAACGGCGCGGAACGGAATCATTGTAATTGGCCCTTTAATCTGCGAGTTCTGGGGTTCTTCCTCCTGCCTTTTCGGATAGAGTCGACTCGCGTTTCGCGGAAGTAGCTGACCCACATAAAGCTCTTGAATATGACTCCTGTACATATTATAGTCTTAATTTCGTTCAAATATTTTGGACCATTTCTTCTATTTGACTTTGGTAGGGTGACGCATTCCCGCCTGTATAAGTTTGGTGACCCAGCGAGTTCTGGAGTTGGGGTTTGCACTGCGGAAACACAAATCCCAGTAAGTAACTTGGATAGTGGGTAGCCCCGGCCAGTTGGTTTTTCATGTTTTTTAGGAACTGTGTTGGTTGGAACTGAAAGTTAACTCTTCTATGAATCAAGCATCTTTCTGTCCATGCTTTCGGTTAACCTACGATAAGCCGTAATAAAAATTTATGTGTACATATAAAAATGTTAATTACGTAAAACATCATAAAACCTTCAATCTACCCCCCTCAGTGCCTGTGCTTAATTTTGTTTTTCCTCCTCCACTCGCACATAGCCCATCATCAAAAGAATCATTAATAAACAAATAAAATCGCACGAATCTAGATAAAAGACGGTTTTCTATTAAAATTAAGCGAAATTACGTGGCGTTTTTGTTTCGGTCTCCTGAACACAGGTTAACCCTTTCGTGCCAAATCCTATAAAAAGGTAAGCAACCAAGGAAGAAATCAGGAGTCACCATGCCATCAGCCCCCCCGTCCCTGCAATGGCGATCCACACTTTCGTATAGAGTTGTACCTTTTGTGGGATGGCGGGTCACTTAATCGACAAAAATGTAACAAGGCTACACTCGATCTGATCCATAATTCATGAGGTCCTGATTACGTTGATTTCGTTCCTTGTACATTTTTTGTGATTTCTTATATTCCCAAGGAGCAAGGCAAAAGAGTTCATTAATAATAACAAAGTGAACGAAAAAAATTCGTTTTAATCAAGGTAACTAGCGGTCACACAGGTGGGGTGGGGTGTAGGTGTAGGCAGTTGATGCAGGAGCTCTCAAGGTGGCTCCATAATGGCTCTTGTGCCGCGACCATCACACAATTGCGGCAATTGCTTTCTAGAAGGCAAACACGCAATTAACTAGCGCCCCATAATGGCTTCCTTCGACCCAGTATCAGCCCCCAGCGATGGACGAGGAAAATTGCCGGGGCATAGTGATGTGGTCATTTTGCGTTTTCGGGCTATTTACCCTGCCGCCATGGTGAAAACACGGGCATTCGAGGCACCAGCAACGCCGCGCCTGGACTCATTTATTTACAAGAGTGGCAATTACCGAAACAATTATCCTCTCGATTTGTGGGTTTTAGCAGCCACGGAGGAGGTCAAATTCGAGCTGGTTGTGTTGCTGGCTTAAGCCTTCTCCCTCCGCCGGGCCATTAGGTGCCATTTTGTAAGCAGAAAGAAGGCCTTCATTGTTGGTCTTAATTACGGGAATAATTAAACAATTTGCTTTGGCCGTAATTGCGTTCAGCTTGCGTCTATTATGACTGATTACAGATCGAGCTGTCACAGGGATTAGTTTCGTAGCAGCACTCACACACATCATCGGGGCACAAAGTGACAACAACACGGCACCTTGACCTGCGGCCTGAGCCTCCTCTTTCATATCGCTTGACTCTAATTGTCTTGCCATTAGGTGAGCCATGCGCCCAATTATCCAATTAAATCCTAGACATGAAATGTTTAATCCATCTCCGTTAAAGAGCCAAGTCAGCGCGCACCTTAAGTGCTCACCTGCCTGCATGTGTTTTTTGTTGTGTCCAGTGAGATAAGCGGCTTGCGCACGCGCATCCACCACCGAAAAAACAATCTCTAAAGATCACATTGTAGAAACAAAGGCCGAACAAAACAGCAAAAACTGAACCCGGGCCCACGGATCGGGTTAAGCAGGTGATGGAATAATTAAAACTCGATCAATCTTCGATAAAACACGGCCCTGGGTCCAAACGCCGGAGGAATGTCGCGCTCTAATGACATTTCCATTAGACCAACCGAGGGAGGTGAAAGCATCAGCGTATTGGACGCGTTTGAGGCGCGAGTGATTGACGTGCATCTGCGCAGCATGCCGGAAACCCTTTCGCCCTTCGGTGATGTGCAGCGTCACAACAGTGGATGACAGTGCAACTGGCTGTTTGTGCATCGGGGAGTCCTACCCTTTTCCGATAGCTAACAACAAAAGAAATTCCTTCATCCTCTAATTGACGACTTTTATCCACGGCAAGATCCTCACATGCTCTATTAAGATACCAACCCAAGAAACCCAGAAAAAAATTTTGTACCCGATCAGAAAGGAACAAGACCGGGGCTCCCTAAAAAGGGCTCAAGGTTCCAGTGTTTGTGTTCGTTGTCCTTTTGTGGTCCGCTCCAGTTGTTCGATGCTAATTAAACGGTTCGAACTGCTTCAGTTATCTGTTTCATTTTGGAAGGGTGGGGGAAGTCGCTGTTTATTATGCGACAAAATTGAGGAACAATTCCGTGCAAGTCGTGGGCTCAATTAATTGCTGACATGCCAGGTATGTAAATCGAATCACCGGAGCAGAATTATTCACATTTTTTGTTGCTGCCCGAAGAGACATCGCCGACCGCTGTTGACCAATTGCTTGGGTTGTTCACATCCTTGTACGTCTGTTACAGTAATTTGTTTATAGATAAATGCGGATAATGAAGGAGGAGTGGCAAAACAGTTGGGCTTATAGGAGTTGAATGAAAGGTGAAAAGAATAATTACAATGGCCTGCGTAGAAGGGACTCCATATGGGATTAAAGTGAATGAAGGACCGCCGTCAGAAGAAATGGAGTTGACGTTTTGTTATTCGAGGAGTCTTTCGTACATAGTTCTGTTTAGCCTTTACGGGGATGATGTTTTTGCAGGGGGTGCTTCAAGTTTTTGTCTTGTTTAAAAATGGAAAAGCAATAAAGGTTAATATTGCAGACTTTCGTAGCTTTTTGGATCTGAGCGAATTGTCCAGGCTTTATTCAATCGATGCCAAAAATCTTCCGACAGTCATTGGTACATGCACAGAGTCTTTTGGAGAATCTTTTGACTTACTCCTGGATACCCACTTCCCGGGCTGCGAAGAAGTGTTCCTAGACCAGTGATTCCCAAAGTGGGTTCCGCGGAACCTTACGGTTCCACGAAAAAAATTTAGGGTTCCGTGTCACCAGCGGCGAAGCAAATACATTCGCAGACTCACTGGCGCTGCGCCGGCCGTTTAATGCGTTATGTACCGAACAAACAGACAGACAAGAAAGCGAGCTAATAACAACGTTCGAGTACGTTCCTCATAGATGACAGTTATATAGACCAGACAGAACAAGCAGACTAGACCACCATAGAAATGTACCGGCTCTGGTGACACTCGACCGCATTTACCACAATGACTGTTCCATTTAAATATAATAACCGTTCGCCCTGAGCGGCCTCAGATGTTACCTCCTTCCTTCGCAAGTCATCGTTGGTTTCATATACTATGAAGCGCTCACCCAGGTAGTCCCCCAGTATCCTTTGCAGGTACAGAGAGTCCGAAGTCGCGCTCCATCACCCCAAGCGCCCTGTCCCACCTAACGGAATTGAAGGCGTTCTTTACGTATAGAGTGGCCAGCAGACACATATGTCGGACAAGAGTGATTTCCTCGCCCGGTCGACCTGGCATCCTCAAAAACCTGTTGGACCGCGCAAATAGTGAAACAGCCTGGTCGGAAGCCGAACTGTGTGTCGGCCAGGTCTCCCGCAGCCTGTACGGCCAAGTGAAGGCGTGACGTCAGTAGCCTCTCCATTAGCTGCCCCTTCGTGTCCAACGTACACAAAGGTCTCTAAGACGCCGCCTTGTCTCCCGGCCCCCGTCCCTTACCGATCAGTACAAGTCTCGCGATCTTCCATCGAGTTGTACAGCTCCAGCAAAAGGGAAGGGTGGCTGGAAGTTACTGCCTTCAATATTTCTGCTGGAAAGCCGTCATGACCTGGAGCCTTCTGGTTACTCATCGATCTAGCCACTATCAGCTCCTCTTCGTTGAAGGGGGACAGCTTCAAGGTATGAGTGTAGTGATCGCTCGGGCGGTCTCGCGGATGGTTGGGGAAGAGGGTATCCACGATATCGCCCGAAGCGGCTGGATCCCTGAGGAACCCTTGAGCATAGGCTTCCAGTCTCTTCGGGACGATAATACCCTAATACCCACGAGTCTCGGTCCGCATCTCGCAGGGATTTTTTGGCCGCTTGGAACGCAGCAATATACTGCAGTCTCTGCCACAGGGAATGGCAGTTGGGCCATCTTACTTCAATTGTACAATTGGCACGTAGCTGTGTGTGTGTTGTGACACCGCCCTGCTGGAACCACAGGTGCTGTAGGTCCAAACAATTTAATTCAAGAACTAGAAAGTTTTTCACCATGTGATCCTATGATGGCACTGGCTCAAATAGTGCCACATACAATCACACTACGAGGGTGCAATGGTCGTTGGTGTATCAATTGAGAATTTTCAATGCCTCAATAGCGTCTACTCTGTTTAATAACAAAGCCATCCTATTCGAAAGGCTCCTCGCCTCTCCTGGTTATTTTTTTCCATTGTTGATCGTTTATACCAAGCTGTAAGCCCTGGTTTTACGACGTTAGATGCTTCATAATAAATTGTTTTCTACTAGAAGTGTCAAATTTGAACTGACAAATGACAGTCAAAACAAAATGGTGGTCAAACGAAATCTGATACATAAAACGCATCCTGTACAACTGGGTGCGCCCGGTGATCACAAGAGGTTGTATGCGACGGTGCAGAACCACCATTTACCGTACAGCTCTTGACAGGATGGCATTTGTATTTTGGCTTGGTAGGCGGTGAAGAGTTGTCTTACTTGTGTTTTTTTTTTTAAAGAATGAGGGGGCAACCCACATGGTGAACACTGCAGCCAAGTTAGGCCTATTGTGTACGTACCCCACTAGCGGAACAGATTATAACCCTTCCGGATGAAGGCAAGAAGGTCTTTAATTGATGAAGATCGGACTTGAGCAGGGCTCAAAAACTCTCTGATAAACGTTCTTCTAAGCTAGATCAGAGCCGGAGAAAGAATATGGGTGGAAGTCTCGTCGCCTTCCAAGCAGAATCGGCAGGTTGTGGAGGTGCTACCGCAGCCCTCCATGGCCAGTGAGATAACCTACCAGCAGCCTTAGGTCCGCTCTGTTTAAGGTAATAGTGCCCCTTAGGGCAAAGGGTCTTATAAGATCTTTAGCTTATCTAAGACCTGGGGCTGATTCCCAATAGGCTAGGTTTAGTCCCTTAATCCACTCCTCTATCAAGGGCTTAGAGGTAGACCAAGAGATTCCACAGAATGGTTCTGGGCCCTGGAGCAACGTCTCAGACCCCTCCCTTGCGAGGCTGTCTACAGCCTCATTCCCCTCGATAACGCAGTGTCCGGGGACCCAGCAGAGCGAGACCTCATTTCTCCTGGGAAGGCTCTGGAGTACGTTAAAGCACCCTGCTACTATTTTGGAAGAAAACGTGCCGTGATGGCAGCTTGGCTGATTTTAATGTTGGCGCCTTTCAGACCTTTCTCAAGGTTGAGCCTAGCGCAATCTGGAAAACAGAGGGCCACTTACTCATTGCAATCGAGACCTTGGAGTTGGGTCCTGCGACATGTCCCATGTTCCATCTTTGACCCGTCAGTAAACCAGTGGACATGTTTTGGATCCCCCGGAACAATAAATTCCTCCCACACAGATCGGGGATAATCACCCTGAATTTCCTTTGGAACCGCAGTTGACTAACCATATGGTCGGATACGCGGCAAATGGAAATGTTTGGATATCCATGTGTCCTTTGACCGTATAGGCCCAGTTGGAAGAGATCTGAAGTCTCAAAGCACTTATGACGGCGGATTTCCATATGAAGAGATGCAAAGGAGTCAATCCAATGATTGCCTCCATTGCAGCTGTGGGACAGGTCCGCATAGCTCCGGTAATGGAAAGACAAGCAAGCCGTTGCAGTTTGCTGCACTTGAGGATCGACGTAACCTGTTTGGTCTTGGGCCACCAAACTATAGCGGCATAAGTGACCACAGGTTTAACGATCGTATTGTACATCCATCCAGTACATCATTTGTTGTGTAAGACCCCATGTCTTATCCAGAAGCGTTCCAGTTCAGTCTCTTGTCTGAATTTACTCCCAAATATTTGACTGAGTCTGAGTACTCAACTGTGATTCCCCGGATACAGATAGGACCTAGGTCCATTTTGTAGCGTTCTCACTTGTGTTACTGCTATCTTCTTTTCACAAGGGGTTAGTAACACATCCTCTATTTGGAGTTAAAAGCGCCATAACTTGAATCTTGTGGTATTCGATTAGGAGCTAGAGGTAGGATCCATAATTTTCTAGTAATCCCTATAAGATCGCATATCTCTTCTCATTCCAATGATCCTTTCTACATCACCGACCATAATCCTACATTAAAATACCACCAAACACTAACTGTGCCTTTCTTTCTTAAATTGTGAATATACGTTAGGAGCAGCCCTCAAGATCACAGCACAATGATAACAAAATGTCCCTATAGATAAAAATCCTTTTCAAGTTTATCTCGCTGATATCATCTACGAGCATACATAAACCCGCTCCCATATGAGCTAACAGACATTAAAATTTATTATAACGATATATATCCGATATCCACCAGTTCCAGATCCTTTCGCCTGTATATCCCCATTCCTTAACAAGTTGAAAATGATCGTACCAATTAATTTTGGTGGTGATCTTTATTGATCTGTTAATTAACGCTCAACTGAAAGATCGTCAATATCCATACCAATACCGCGCGCGGACTCGCATTCATACAGTCCGCGGCGGCGGAGCATGTTTAAGCTCTATTGAGATCGGTAAGGCCGTTGGGCAAGTAAGTAATATCGTCAGTGCAAATTGATCATTGCTGTATATGTTAAGTATCGGGCACGATCACATTTTGCGGGGAATAAAATTGATCGATAAATTACCGCGGAGCATAACGTACTTGGACAAGTGTGCTTGTGCCGGTCTTACGTGGTAAATTGAGCTATAAATTCAATTTATCTGTTGGGGCGTAGCTGTGTTCAAAATACATGTCGACTAGATGGGGAACGATTTTCTTGGTGATCTTGCACAGGCCTAGTGGATGCCTTTGAGCGTACTACAGATGATTTTTCGACCCTATTACGATCGTTCGTTTTTTTGCTCCGTGCGTGTTGTCATTGACTTGTATAAAGGAAGATTAAAGATAATATCCAACAACACATTGAATCTCCACACCTATGGCGTATATACGTCACTGATGTTATCTGTTATACAAAACTAAAATATGATCGCCATTATCGCCTCCGCTGCCTCTTCGTTCGGGATTCGGTGATAAAGACGTTAACACGAAATTGATATTACACAAAATCACTGGCTATTTGCATGCAAATTACTTGACTGTAAATATTCCGATTTGAGCTATCGATCGACTGATCGCGATCGTTGATTTCATTTTGATCGAACGATCGACATTATTTTTCGGCTGCAATCGATTCAGCCCATAAAAGTTAATCAAATTATATCGCCTCGCATACCTGACTTTGAGATGTCTTAAGACACGCTGTATTTTTTTTGTTTCGTTGTTTTTGGTGTTTTTTGTGAAATGCAGCTTAGTCAAGGTGGAAAACGACACGATCTTTAGGACGATGACTACGCGAGACAAATGTGAATTGAGTATGTGCAGCCGTGCAGCTCGGCAAATCGATTAAGATGCTGGACCGTTCAAAACGATGAACTTTTGATGATCGAAATTGATCGTAAATAACGTAACGTAATTTGATTGGTTATGACATAGTGTTTATGATTTTTATGACCGTTGTTTATGGGATTACCAGAAGTACCTGGGTTTGTTTTCTTCTCCGGTATATTGGCACTGAGACTTGATTATAGGTATCGTGTGAGTTGTGACTTTCTGTTGTGGTGTTGAATTATTTATGTATTTACTGATCTCGTTTAGGCTATGGCGATTTGCAATTTGATTGAGTACTTGGAAATGCATACTTTGTAGCGTTAATTATATGTCGGGCAGAAATATGTTATTCCTCAGTGCGATGAAGTTTCGTCATTTTTATGAACAATCCAAGATCAGTAGCAATTGAACCTAAGTTCTTGGTACGGAGGCGATTTGTTTTTACAGGGTGTTGAAGCTTGCTTTGGCTGTGTTCGAACATGACACATTCAAGTACTCTTCCATCCAAAACTGTCCGTACTTGGCCCTCAAACCACATTCTGCTCGAAGTGCTCCTGCACTGCTGCATGAAAATGTGAGCTGCCCCTGCCAATCCAAGGAACAGACTGAATACAGCGGATCTAAAGAGGTCATGCTCGATAAAACCCACAATCCCAATCATGCTAACGTGATGAAAAGCACTGCAGCGACCTCTGGTTTAGCTCTTAACCCTTAAGCTAGCATACCCTTTTTCTATTTTCGAGCTAAGCTTACTACTTGACATTGCACCATGACGTGAACAAAATAACAAACTGGTAGTATAAAGGGTTACATCTAAGCTTAGAGCCTTTCACATAAAAAAATAAATCTACAAGGACGAGAATCTCTTAACCCTCCAAACACTTCTGGGGTTTCCATAACCCCGCAAATGGAACCGTCAAGGTTTGTCAGACCCCACCCAGCCCATGGATGGTACCGACTGTGCCTGTAGCAACGGGAACTATTTGGGATCCCCCTTTAATGAAGCCAGTTTGAGCCCGAAAAATCATAGATCTCCTTGGGCCAATCTACGGAAGCGGAAGGGGGCATCTACTGCTCCATCAAGGAAGGGACGCGTAACCCGCAAGTGGAGGGTACCGGGATTTCTGTAGCCCCGAGAAAGAGAGAGAAACCGCTCTTTGCAATAGTAAGAGGGCCTCGACATGCCCCAATAATTATACAAAGAGGGCGGCTAAATCGTTATATTCATGGACAGTCCAGCTGCTCTGGTGGCCATTGCACCTCCCATGGTATCAGCTCAAAACCCTTCAGGAGGAACAACAATGTTACGCTGATGTGGAACCCAGGCTACGAGAGCCAATTTGATAATGAAATTGCCAACGTCCTGACAAGAGTAGGAGAAAGTTCATTACTTGTTGTTCGAGGACCTTACTGCAGCTTAGCCCGAGTGTGACCCGTGGGCTCCCCAATTCCACTCCCTGGCCGTCTGGTGGGTTCACATACTTAGTGCAGAGCTGCGGCTATCTCCAGCCTCATATCATTACCTAAGAACTTGAGAACAGAATCTGGATGTATGCTCTGTTCTCCCACCTTGACCTCTGTGTTATCCTACGTTCGTGGTTTGCTGATCAGCACAACTTCTCTTTGGAATTCAGCAAACGTTAGACCAGCCCTTTCACACGCTTCTATCTCCCAGATCGTTTGACTTGAGCTCATTTCAATATCATATCTTTCTTTCTTCTTTAATCCGTTAGCTGGCGATCTGAGCGGGACTTCCCCGCAACGGATAAGCTGCTGCCGATGCCGCTTTAAAAAATGCGGTTTCTTGCGGTCAATTCGGCAGGTCGACCACCCTCCTTTCACACCCTGGACATGGGACCAGACGACGGCGGAGTTTCTATATCATATACTAATTATACATGCCGAGTTGAATAGTTGAGTTTGAGTTGAATTTTCGACTCACGTCACAAATCACAAACAAAACACTGAGGTGCGGCTGTCAATTAAATTCATCTAGTCAATTACTGAACTAGCGTCTTCAAGCTGAGTCGAGTCAGACGACCCTAATTCAACTCAACTCGCGTCTACATGTAATTGGACTCGGGTTCAACCTGAGTTCAACTCAGCATGTATACATACTAACATAGACGTCGTCCGATGACCACTAGCACAATGTCGTCAGTTAACCCGACCCCAGCTGTTCCTTTTTGGAGGCGTAATTGCAACGCCTCATATTATTATTATTCACAGGAAAAGGTGAAAAATGGATCCTTATAGCTACTCTGGTGTATCTAGTGCAGTGGTTCCCAAACTTTATTTCGTTCGGAACCTTTCTACAATGTATAAAATTTGTGCGGAACCCAACGATGAAAGCTTTCTTGTCTGTCTTTTTGTCCGGTACATCTCTTGCAATCGATTTTTTGAATACTTCCGGTTACCCGAATTTTGCACACAACTTCCGCTCCGATGACACAATGCAAAATGGTATACTCATTATACCTTTAGATCCATGGCGGCCGTCTCAAGAGGACGGATTACTGCTTTCTTCATGGAACAAATTTTGCAATCAATTTTTCAAATACTTACTCCTATTATGCTGAAATTTTATCAGCTTTAGCTCCGATGACAATGCAAAATGTTATACTAAATATACCTTTAGATCCATGGCGGCAGTCTCAGGAGGGCGGATTGAATTATTCTTCACAACCCCTTCGACATGGGTATCAAATGAAACGGTATGATAAGTAGAACACCATAAGTAGAGTATACTCGATATATCGTTTGGCCCATGGCGGCCATCTCAAGAGGGCGGATTACCATTTTCTTCACAACCTCCTCGAAATGGGAATATGGAATGGCGGCCAAAATGTTAGGCGGCGTGACGTAGACCAAATTTCAAGGAAGAACGGCCACTCGCACTTTCTGATTAGCAAGAACGCGTTAAACGGCCGGCGCAGCGTCAGTGAGTCTGCGAATGTATCTGCGCTTCGGCGCTGGTGACACGGAACCCTACAATTTTTTCGTGGAACCGTAAGGTTCCGCGGAACCCACTTTGGGAATCACTGATCTAGTGTGACAAAGCCTCAGCCATTTTGTTCCTTCTAAGTCTAAGCACCACGTTTGCTGCTTCATGGCAAATTTCCTATTACACAGGCCTCTTTCCTTGGCATTGGCGAATAGTCTATTAAAGATGACTATCCGAAATAAGGGGTTCTTCTGCCTTTGAAAGAGCACGATTTCTTCCTGTTACCATAGCTTTGGAATGGTACGAAGACTGTATTGGATCTTTGGCTGCTGACTTAACCGCTTTATTGGGCATATCATCTACGCCAAGAGTGTTTTTGATGGCCACATTTAGCGATAGCGTCATCATAGCATTCCTATGAGGCACTGGTGCTTCTAATTCTTCAGTTAGGTCTTCATTTAGTAATTCATGAAAGTCCTTTTTAATCGCTGGAATACGTCATTCATCGATCACCTCTTTCTTCCTATTATTAGCACCTTCAGCTAATTAGGTTAGCTTTACTGAAACCACTCTTTTCCTGTAGTTTCACATCTCCAATTCGATCCCGTAATTAAAATGGACGAATGTACTTCTATTGTGATAGTTGACAATATGCCACATGCCAATCCGTCCATAAACTACCTGAAGTAGCACAAATCTTCTCGAAATGCGTTCTCACAATAAAACCGTGGCCTTTTATGGATGTTCATTCAAGCACTTCACGTCCTTAATGTGCATAAACAAAACGAAATAACCAGAGTGCTCCTCGCAGTCTCGTAGCCACGGGGCCCCGGCACAGCGGGTGGTGTCTTCTAATGAAATCATAATTGGCTTCGGCATTTCAGGTGCCACATTTACCACTGAGATCTGAAACGCAAATCCTCTCAGGTATTTACCACCTCCTGGCCAACTCGCCGGCTATTTTTAATTCGAGGCTTTCTTCTCTTGTTTTTCCCTTTGCCTCTTTCTGTATCTTCACGGTTTGTTTGGTGTCAGTTTTCATCATTGCTGCGTTGCTTTCTTGGTTTTAAGTCCGCGCTTAGCACGTCCAAATGCGCATGCATAAATATGGACACGGATTTTAACACGAATTGAATCGGCTTCGACTGCCTTTTGGGCCAATAATGGGTTGGCAGGAGAGACAGAACGACAGAGAGAGAAGAGAGACAGTTTCTTCAACTCAGCAATTAGGCAATGCACCTCTTCATACTAAATGTTGTGCTCCAAGCCGCTTCCCTGCAATCAGACGAAATCTTTGCGCTTGGCTTGTGACGCGGCAGCCCGAGAGCGGACACAGGTTGTGGAACCGAACATGGATAGAGGCAGCCGTACCTGTGTTGATCAATGGGTGAATTTTCGTCTTTCCACTTAATTTGTAGAAATTGAAGGTTTCCGACTTCTGGGATACACCTAGGTAATTCCGGAGCCGTGACCCCGTCATTACCGCAATTGAGCCCGGTTTCGGGTATTTACGTAATTGATAGCTCTTAAATGATGGAGACAAGAAGTTTGTGAAACTGGCAAATGAATTAAAAGAAAATTATTAATTACGAAAATTGAATTTGGGTTGAGTGGGTTTTTTTGGGTTTGGTTTTTTTTTCGTTTGAGTTTTGCCGAAGGGTTTGTGGTTTTGCTGTGTTTGAATTTTGACATAGCTCCTTGCGCCTTTTGGATTCACTTGTTCGTATGTTCGCATAATACTATCGGAAGTTGCATTCTATGATAGGTTCGTTGGTAGTACAAAGGAGGTCCTTTTGTTATTGAATATTACAGTTCGTGCCTTTCCCTCACAATTCCAAAGAAGCGAAATCGAACCCTAATCTACTAGTGATGCTCCCTTGATCACCAACTAACGACGACGGTAGTAGGGCACACACCCTTTTAACCCTTCCAAGCGAAGATATAAAGTTATCAGAGCACTTGTTGGCTTGATTGTCGGATATTGTGAAAATCTGCATTTGAAATTGCCTATCTTGGGATGTCGATAATGTTGGAAATAACCGATAGACCGTTGTATAGACCCGGCACACCAAAAAGGCTAAACACACAGAGAGAAATCTGGATCAAATTCCCACTCAAAATTTTATCCGAGCCACCCTCATCATGAAAGCGCAACTAGTTCAACTAGTTTCACACAGGTGGCGCAAGAGCTCACGACAAAAGCTCAGCAAACAGGTTCTCGCCCCGGATTAACCTCACTCCGAGCCCGAAACCGATGACGTCACTGAGCTCGTAGCCGCATAAACGTACTACTCTGGTTGTAAGCATAATAACACAGTGTCATTCTGTATTATTTATCAAGGCATATATTGTGAGGCAATAATAGATGGTCCCGATATTGCTGTGACTGTTTATCATAGACATTGAGTACAGCGCATATTTTTTATGGTGTATTTATTGCATCAGTAGGGGATGAAAAGGTTTACTCGGAAGGGGCCGACGCAGAGGTCCACGTGATGTGGGTTCATTTATCAGGTTATTGCTGCCTTAACCCCCGGGTGATAAGGAACCCACTCCAAGAGAAGGTTTATTTCTTTGGATAACAACGATATAGTTTTGTTCGGTCTGCTGCAAACCTTCAGTGGCTGACAGACTCAGTGAATGAGCCAATAGCGTCGATCCTCGTCGGAGGCCACCCTGTGTTTGTGGAGCACCGCCTCGAATAAAGGAGCTTTATACGAGCAGAAGCCGGATAGGATTCATATATTACAGCTGACTGTAGGCTAGTTTCTGAGGCATTGCCAATCTTGTTTACCGGAAGGTCTGTGGTTCAATTCCACTCCGTAGTATGATAGTTTGTCTTTCAACGTATCCCACAAAGATAACATTCCTTCTTTTTTGCTTCCTCTTACAACCATTCCCTGTTTTTTCTTGTGTCATCGTAACTACGCAACATAAGCAAGCAAGTCATCTCTTATTCAAATCCCAATCCGCTATAAAGTCCTACTGGGACACATTTTAACAAGTCTTTGGCACCCAACGTGACATTCATTAACTATCTAGGTTTGTCTAAATCAAGTCACGCCTGTTGGATTTCGATTCATTGTTGCTTCAAAGTCAATGAAATTGACTGCGGCAGGTGGTTCAGTTAATCCAGAGCTGCTTCATATGGGGTCATCTATCTGGTAACGCGTCCACAGAATTATTGGGGTGAAATAGACACGTTAGCAGGGCACTGTTCGCTTTGATTACCGAGCACTGTACCCTAGTTAACTACATAAGTAGAATTGAAAGGAGTAAAGATGCCACAACGAGACTTTAACTCGAGGAGGATCAATGAGGTTTATGATCTCTGATATAGCGAGGATCAGGATCTTGATTCTTGAAGCGTTATTCCTCGAACTGACCAGTATGACCCTCAAACCCCTAGACAAACTGCTGATCTTGTTGATCTACAAGCCGGAAGTTGATCTACAAGGCGGGAGTTCTTTGCTTTTAATCTAAAGCTCAGAGAGTAGGCAGAAAATGTAACCACTTGTCTCGTTAATCCTAGATACATTTTCCAAAAATATCAAACCAACGGGAGTGGTGGGGGAGTGGGAATGGCATTTCCGGTAAATGTTCAGGAAACTTCAAAGAGTTCATTTTGCTCATGTAACAACAGAACTCCCACTTCAGTTCTCCTTACTCCTCGGTCTAGTAAATATTATTGAAATGCATTCATCTTAAACCCAACTCCTCAAACACAAAATTTCCACTTAACTACACTCACCCCAGCTTTAATTAATCTTAATCACCTCAAAGGCAGCCCCGTTTGCATTCTCCGTTTCCCCCAACATCCGAGGCAAATAGACACGAAAATAATGGACAGGTTGCGTCAAAAGCATTTAAATTGTACCTCAACAAAACAAATTTATGCTAATAACCCTTTATATCGGCCGGAACCTATCATCTTCCATGCATCCTGATCAGGCGGTAACCGCGTAATAATCTAAGGAAGACAACTTCTCTCCCGGCTAGAGCGCATTTGTTCAAACAAGGCATATCCCGTTTCCTCCGCGGCGGCCACAGAGGCTACCGCCACTAAACTAACGGATCATGTAAGAATAAGAAACCCTTTTCTCTTCTATTCTGTGTTTTTTTGGTTCAACCCCAATCTTTAGAAAATGCCTTGGGATCACCCGAAAACGGTGGGTCGGGCTGAGAGAAAAAAGATGCACCTGTCAAGGTGTGTTGCCTCTAGGCCCCACGCACAGCACAAATTGACGTGGTTTGACGGGGGGACTTCAAAAGTGTTCTTTGGGAGATCTGCCGGATAGAGAAGTTTTTGAGTGGAAATGAAAAATCGATTCTGGCCTCAGGTGTCGGCGCGCGGTATTGGACGCGGCGAAACTTATAGAAGGAAGCAGTCCCAGAGCAGTTCGGCCAACGAGGCATGATTAACGATAGTGGTTAAGGGAGCTTAACGTCCATGTGGCGGATCTACCAAGGGTCGAGTGTTGGCTTAATTGGGATCTCCTCAGCCTTCGCGCTAATTGAAAGGTGTTTTCTGAGACGTTAACGAAATTTCGATCAACGTTTGCATATGTCCACGATCCCCGATCGTACTTTCCCCTGATCTGCACAACTGAACTAACTACCTCAACCGCAATAATAGGTTTCGGGTTGGCGTTGCTCGATTGATTTACCACTGGTGGGACTCTGGGAAGCTTGCTATTTTCTGGGTAAACAACGATCGACGCCGGGGTGACTTCCTCGGCACATGAAATATTTCATCCGGCTCAACCTTGCCAACTCTATAATTACAGCAACAACAACCGATCTTCACATTCTGATTCGATTTATCATCGGCGCTCGATTGTTGCAGCAAGACACACATTCTGCGCTAAACTGAGTGATTTATCACTTTGGGTAATTCTAGTGCAGCAAGGAAAATCGCTAGAGCTGCAACCTGATCGCAGATGGGATAGGCCGCACCTATAGTGATCACGTAGTTGTTCGGTGTGTAGCTTATCCAAAAACCGGAGTGATAAGAAAATTATATCTGAGAAATGATGTTGATGGCGTGGCTGGCAGTATAGAAACATCAGGGTTTAAGTGTTTCCTTTCATCACCAGGTTAATGATTAAGGATCAATATGCTTTTGGACAGGGTGTAATCTGTGAGCGTTGTGAGGACTTTATTAAGTGGATCAGGTGATCGCTTTATTTTGCTTGGTGTTTTTGAGGTGTAAACGGAGATAGTGTGTGTTTTAACGTTTCGGACAGGTGCCCAGCCTGAACCGAGTTGTATTCAAGACGAGTAGATCGCATCCCTGTTGATTCAGCCGAACATAAACTCACGGTCACGAAGACAAGATGTGGAACGTGCTCTTCTTACCTTACCGAACACCGAGCACCATCATCAGCAAATCTGTAAATTGGGTTGGAGGTGTCTGAAAGAGCGTCGTTTTAAAACTTATAAAAAGAACAGATTATAGAATAGACTCCTCAGTACCACTGGCAGATATGGTATAGGGATTGAATTCGACACCGTCCAATATGTACAATCTAAACTGAATGACCACAAAGAAAATTCCCAATCCAGTTCTTTAGAATTTTGTCAACACCAATAGCTTAGGGTTTGGCCAACAGCGCATGGTATCCCATACTCGGTCAAAGGCCTTAAAAATGGCCACATTAACCAAGCCAGACTCAACTAAACGATGTAAATTTTGCTTGACATTCTCTTTCCACCTCTCGTCTCCTATCTTTGTCGAACGTAGCATCCGTACCATCGTTATTTATTGCCTGGTTACTAGGTTAAATCTCTACTGCAGCTCCATGTTTTATGGTGAGCGTTTAACGCAATATATCCTTAAATTCCTTGGTGGGTCCATGCCATCATAAGAAAAAAAAAGGGGGGGGGGGTCTTTGCAAGCATTTGTGTGAGTAAATAAGCTCATACCGTAACTACCTCGGACTGGAGGAAGGACGATCATAACGTCGTGGTGGCTACTGTAAGCTGTGGTGAAAGGGATGGACAAACAACATCGGTTCTACCAAGCCAAGATGTAAAGTTAACACATCGATGCGTTATCCCGATATGGAGGCTCTGTCAGGATGAATATTCTCTGTCCTACCTTACTCATGAGACTTTTAAGAACCAATTAAATTGGAGCAGGACTCAGAAGTTCTCTTATAAACGTTCTTCTGCTAAGCCAGATAGGAGCAGAGCATTCACAGAGAACATGTGTGGGAGTCTTGTCGTCTTTCATGCCGAGTTCACTCTTAGACACTCTTCAGCCTGTCTAAGAGCTGGGACTGATTCTCAATAGGCTAAGTTCCAGTCCCTTAATCCAGTCATTTATCAGGAACTCTGAGGTTTTCTACGACGGAGTAGTGGGGAGAATCTTCCATCACTCAAACACCAGAGGGATGTGGGTTCGTCCGCTCATGCCGAAAGTGGGTCATATCCCTGACAATTCCGCACTTAGAATAAACTAGAGTAAAAATACTTTCGCTTTGTTATTATACTCATGGGACCTTTATCGTCCGAAACAGGCCAATTTCGTGAATAACTCCTTCGCCGATCGGACTTAAATAAGGCATCTCGAACACTAGAGGTCCGCGCCGAGATTGGCTAACTCAAACTGGTTCCTTCCTGTGCTCTTTCTTAACGCCGCTAAAGCGGGGTTTCCATTAAACTGGCAACCAGCGGTGGTTGTATGTCCCGCTGGCTCCCAAGACATTACCCTCGTAGTGGTCAAACCTACCAGGTGCTGTCTCAACCAGCTCGAGAATAATCAGAAGTGTCGAAATTCCGGTAGCCAGCTAAATGAAAACCTGGCTCAATGGAATTGATAGGGCACAGTGGAAAGAATGTCCGGACACTTGATGGCTGTTAAAGCGATCAAGCTTCAAATATGAGAGGTAGAAGTGTACTACAACAGGAAAAGTAAAGTGGCTATGGTAGTTTTGGACTCAATACGTCACCAAAATAGTCGAAGAAGCTTAGTTTCAAACATAACAGAGAAATAGGACAATTTCGAGGGTTCGGTCCATGCTCGTGTAGTGTGCCAGTGTCTCAAGCTCTCAAAAGATTGGCACTATCGCTGCCAAGTGGCCTTCTTGCCTGAAACATTGGTTTTCTTCTAGAGCTGCCAAAAGGCTTGTTTATTGGACCTATTCGAGAGATATCTTCTTAACTTCGTGAGTTTTGATCTTTATACCATCACATGGAAGCCCGAGTAAAAATTAGAGGCGGCCCTGCCTGGTACCCGAAACAGCCACGGCTGAGCAAAAAATTCTACTTTTTCAAATGCAGCCTCCTAAGTCACATGGAATAGTCCAAATGACGCCCGGTACCTTCACACTTTTTAGACTAATGGTATCAAAATTGGGATTTTTAAAAATTGTATAGGACGAAGAAAACGTGCAGTAATCTTGGTGAACATAAAGGGTGCCATTAGCATACTCAGCAGACCGGTTCTCGTTCGATTACGAAGGTCAAGCAGCATTTGACGTGGTTAGTACTTAGTTGGGGGACCGCTTGGTAAAAGGGGACTTGCATTTAGAATGGTCGATTATGAATCCATTCACTCCATTCTGTATACGATAGATTTAGTGCATACCTCTATAGCCGAAGAACTTTTAGATTTTTACACCCGTAACGGGATTGTGCATATCCATATGTTCGTTATGCGTGCTAGGATGCTTTTCAAAAAATGAATCAACTAAACTATTTTTCCTCGAGAGGGGTTTTTACCCTGTCCTACTAGTCAATGACCCCTGGGCTGAATGTCGAGTCGTTACGAGTCGTCGTCGTTCGACAAGTCGTTTGAGTTGAATAAAGTGACGTTTCAGTCGAATCACGACTTTTAGTAGAGGGGCTTAAATTCAACTTAGCATTCCCACTCTAGGCTCCTGTGCTGAAAGTCATAATTTGACTGAAACGTCACTTTCTTCAACTCAAACGGCTTGTCGTGTCGTAACGACTCGACTTTCAGCACAGGGGTCAATCTACCTTATACGCCGTATAGACAGCGTTTTCGAAAGTACTCTCTGTACTCTCTCTTCGATTGTCTCTATGAAGTATATCCTTTTCTGTGGGCAATCCTGGATGATAGTAGAACCATTTTATCTTGATTGGTTGGCGAACCAGCTGAAGAACAAATCAAGTGTATAGCGCATGCGCCTTGACATGGTACTCGTTGTTTCACCGATTTACTGTGCGACAATATCCTCTGCAAGACCTAACCCGAAAAAGATACAACTCCTCCCTGCTTTAGCCCCCTCCAGAGATCCCTCTACGCAAAATGACCGTCACTGATTACCGTGGTTAGACTTGACCAATAAAAAAATATCACCATCCCGAAAAATGTTGCAGGCGAAGAGCGTTGACTCAATATCATAATTCCACGGAGATTGCATCGAGCGCATAAAAATGTCACCCCATTCATTTGGGCCCGACAATAAACGGTCGTTCCTTCTCCCAACAGATTGAAATCTCCATAATCAATTAAGCTTCCTCCGATTAGGATCGGTTTTATGGCCGCCAATAAGCGCGCATTCGGGGGAAAGACAGGTCTGTCCTAACCGCACAATATCCGACATAAACCGAGGCTTGTTAATAAAAATCTGGAAATTAGAAAACGCCATTAAATTTACAACAACAATTCATTCAAGAGCCAGCACTAATTAAGGGTCATCTACTCACCTGACCGTCACCACCACATCACCTGCCGAGGTGCAGTTTGTCTTCGATAACTCGCGGATGAAATTCACCTGAGAGAAACAATCTCGAAATCGATAAGAGACAAAAAAATGTGGTTAAGAAATTTTCGGTTTTGTTTTTGATTTTTTGGATTAAGCAAGGAGCGGGGGAGTGGGGAGGGGATTTTTTTCTTTATGGCTCAATTATTAACACTTTTGTGGAGGATTAGACTCCGTTAATGGTTTGTGGGTTTCTTTCGAGTCTCGTTCCTTTATTTTATCAATTTGGGGCTCCTCTGCGCGCTCTGGTCAATTGGCCGATGGCGCGATGGGGCTCCAGTAGTATTTATTATAGCTTGAACACGGACGAACTCTGCGGCTACGACAACGAATGCGGGACGACGGGCCCGGGGGCGGACTAAGCGGCGTTTTTTTCGTTTTCCATGTTATTTATGGCCAGTGGTCTGCCGGCGATTATCTATTTGCCTAATAGCGTGGGCTTTTATCGATTCGTTCAGTGGCTTCGATCATTATCATTCGGCAGTTCGACAGTTCGGCATTCGACGACATTCAATAACAGCAACAAAAAAAACGTTCGATGTTCGATTTTCATTAAAGTTTGGACGTTTTTACATTTCCATTCCAAAATGCTCGTTGTCTTTTCTACGAGTTGTTGTTGTTGTTTCTTTTTCTTCTTCTTTTTTATTTTTGTTTTTTTGTTGCTGTGTGTGGAAGCGTGAATTATGACTGGATAAAGCACGGAAGGTGAATTTTTGGATAGTTTCAGACCAGGTGAATATTTGATTAGGATTGTGAATCGTTAATTTTTCGATTATATATAAATAAATTTTTTTTTTTGTGTTTGTTTGTTGTTGTTTTGTTTATCACATCGTTGTTGTTGTTGTTTTTTTGGATCCTCTCTCCCAAATTTCGTGTCGTTTGACTGCCGATTTAAGATGAGGTGAACACGAATTTTTGAGCGATTTGCATGATTTTCACACTAATTTCATGAATATCTGACAAATATTGATTGCTTGCGTAAAAGCGGGTTTTGGAATCCATTAATTCGGGCTTCTCTATTTTTGTTTGATTTTTTTTTTCATATAGTATATGTATGTGTATAGAAGTGGTAGAAAGATTGGACTATGTAGAGTCACTAGACAAAAGCTGTGTAGATTTTATACGGCAGCACCAACGACTGACGACGACTGATACAAAATAGAAGTCATAATTTTTGTGCATAGCTAAGGTGATTAGGTAAGCACTTAATAAAGATATTAAAAAATTTGTTTGTTTCTAGTTCTCTTCTACTTTACTAAATCCAGTGAGACATTTCTCTGAAAGAGGGGATTACCAGCCAAGAAACAAAAATTCATAATTTCTAGAGTCCCATTTTTGGAGTATAGAAGTCTCCAACCAAAAAAAATCGACCCATAAAAAGTGTCAACAATGCACAGTGGTTTTATGGAGATTTTTTTTTTGTTTTCTTTTAAATTAATTTGAAATTTTTCCCACACTATTTTTATTCTGATTATAGTTGAGTAGAGTGGCTCACACACGGAAACAATGTCTTCATTAAAGCTCCCAGACCTGCTAGAATGATTAACGAGCCAATCCTTTTTATACACTAACAAGATCCAAAATTTGTGTCGCTAATGGTTCTATTTGTCATAGCAACAATTTTTGTGATCGTTTTCTATGTAGAGCTTGATTTGGTAAAACAGTAGCGTAATTATTTTACCTTGACTTTTTCGTTAAGCTGATTATTAATATTTTGAAGTGGTAAAAAAAAATTGGGGAAAAATATTAAGAAACTTATGGTAATAATGGTCAAAAGATGATGATTTTGGTTTTTTAAAGAATTAATGAAGAAATTGTTATATTTCCTAGTCGTATTAAACATACATATGAGGGCAGCACTGGCCTAACCAGCACGTATGCCAATGGAAGATAAATGCGATTTTCTTAGTTCCATTTGTAATTCTAGTCTCAGTCCATTATGTTATTTGGTCACGTCATGGTGAAATGTCTTGTAGTAAGCTTAGTGCGACGGATAGAATAGGTTTGTGGTCATAAAGTGTCAGGGGGATGTTGAACGGGGTGGCGATTCTTCTTATTCTTTGATACGTTAGCGGATGGTCCGAGCGGAACGTGCCCGAAACGGATTCAATGCTGACGGTGCCGCTGGTTCCCGAACTCCTTTCACGATTCGTTTGAGGTCGTCCTTAAATTACGTGAGGCGATTTTTGTGATTTTTCGACCCCCCTCCCCCTTGGCTCGACGCTCTCCCCCTCCCCCTAATCTCACTTGAGTTTTTTCAGATTTCTAGTATTTAACACCAAGAATACGTTTTTATGGGCGTAAACACAAGATTTAATTAAAAATAACTGATAGTTCAAACTCCTACTTGGCCCGCTTGTAGTGGACACACTACTACCAAAACATGAGCATTCAGACTCAACAAGAATTTCATTACGCCAAAATTCGGCAAGGGCCCTTTCTGTAGTTCTATATTCGAATGGCCTTTTCCCGGGTCAGTTTTACTTGGCTCGTACGCCGCAGCATTCGAGTCGCGCATTTGGCAGGCCGTACGATTTAGCCATATCTTAAGGCCCCCTTTCACACACAGGTTAACGGCAGGCCGTGGCCTGAAAGTTCTCGCCTTGAAGCCAAGTATCGCCACCCACCTCCGCGTCCGCCAACTGGATGGCGTCTGCAGTCCAAAAAAACTGACAAACTGCTTGTGGCTTTTTATGATTAGTTTGTGCCTAAAGATCTGAACTTCTATTCAGTCTCAAGCCATGAATTTACGGGTCGAATTCACACCGTATGCAGTCGGACTTGAAAGCAAGGCGCGAACTAGGCCCGAAAACCACCACACTCGCATTCGCGGGTGTTCACGGCGTGAGTCTGGAGCAGCCTTAAGGCACAAACATATTGGCACGAAAGCGAAAACGGCATTTCCGCTACATTTAATTTCTCCGCGCCGCCTGCCCCTGCAAATATGGTGGTCCGGGTATTTTAATGGCATTTGAATTAACAACCTGCTTTTTTAAACTGTCGTCTTCGACAGTGTGTCTGTAGGGAATCATGAAGTCACCTCCATGTCCTCATCCTTCAGTAAGTCTGAGTATTGTGTGGCCTTCATCGGGCCGTGCCTGCCGACCTGGCCTGCCGGCGGCCTGTAAGTAAATGGGGGTCATGTTTTAATTAATTTCACCCAGTTTCTGCCAAATTTACACTGTTTCTTGAGGAAAAAAATTACGTGATATTTGGCGAGACCCCCCCTCTCCCTCACGTGAGTTTGGGTGAGATTCGGCTCGACCCCCTCCCTCCCCTAAACACCTCACGTAATTTATGGACGAGCCCTTTCCATTCTAGGCAATTTTTGGCGACATCTCGAGTCTTGATGACTGGCTGGATGACTTTGGTCTTTCCGCATTGATTTTTAACCCGTAGGATGCGGGAAATGTCGTATAAGTAAGATGTCCGCTGCTTCGTCATCCGTTGTCACATCGATAATTGTCGGTTCGGTATTGAGAAACGAATTCGTCGTGTGTTCGATAATCGGCGGTTCGGGTGCTGGACCTTGTGGTCCCGAAAGTTCCATTCTTTTTTTTGTTGTTGTCGTTTGTTGGTGTTGTTTTGTTGCCTTACCGCCGGATTGTCTGGCCTCGACGCCCGTTCTTCCATGTCGTTATTTTAGTACGCTTGAATTTACCAAAAAATTCCAAGAGGTTCGGAAGTTATCCCCTCTTTTGTGATTTCCCCAAGGAGGGGCTGCAAAATACCCAATATCTCGGGAAATACTTGTAAGCCCGGGGTGGAATTTAATTCACAGACTCCCTGGAAGGTCTCTAACAATTTCCGATTTAAAAAATCGACGAGGTTCAGACAACTGTCTGAGATCCATGGCTGCGTACGTTTACAGATAAGTAGACACAACTCCATTGCACACCCCACAATGGACTCCGACAATTGGCTTTCTTCTACATCGATATTGTCCTGTATTGCCAGCTCCTTGAAGCTGTTGGATAATGCAATTTGAAACTTTCACCTCATGGCCAGGTCCCGTAGGCATGCCCAATTCTTTTTGGCTGGTGGTGGCGCCATTTTCGTCGCTCTTTGTAAACTGTAATTCCGCTCGAACAAGATAATGGTGCGTTCCGCAATCGGGCCCCCGCATTGCACGAACGTCTTTGAGCCACCCACTTCTCAGTAGCATCCCTGGTCTCCAGCCAGCGCTACCCCAGATGCAGTAGCACTATTTCGTAAATAGTTAGTTCGTGTATCCATGCGGCTTCTTGCCTAGTTTCTTCGGTTACCCGATTCTGGTCAATTCGGCAAGTCGACCACCCCCTCCTTCAACACCTTGGACTTGGGACCAGAGGACGGCTTTGGGATAGAGAGAGACTTCTTGATAACGGTCTGCAATAGAGACAGTATAACGAGATTCCTTGGCTGGGCAGATGTGATTGGTGTTACTTTGACTAGCAATGATAAAGCCCCAATAAGGGAGAATTGAAGGGTATCGGAAAAAAGATCCCTCTCTTTCACAGTTGGGTACTCTTCAATGTTAGCATGTTAAAGATATTAGGCCGATAACTCTCTCCTCTTTTCTGCTGACTCCGGAACATATAATCGAACTAGAGTTAACGAAAGCCCTCGAGAAAAAACCATTGCGCAAAGCCAGAAAGATTCATGCGGATCCTGCAGGCTGTAAAATTATCAGAAGGGTTTGCAGAGGCACACTACATAGTTTCTGATAAATATCTACACTCAATGAGCAAGATTATGGAAAGAACTCTGAATAGCGTTAACAACCCTAGTGGTCATGAGAACAAGTGGATCAAAAAGGCGTGGATGTGCTAATTATAGGGGTCTGCACAGGAGTATGTGGGTCTCGTCACTTTAACCAATGAACGAACCAACAGGTCTCAATTGCAATTGGAAGGTGGCCCTCTGATTGAAATCAATGTCATTGAGATTTGTGCTAGTCTCAACCTTGTGCTACTCTCAAGTTGAACCTTCGGTCAAACGTCATTCCCAAATACCTAAGAGTCGGCTGCTCTCTTACAATTACAACGTCAATTTCCTTTTCGTTCACAAACTCTGCGAGCAGATATTAGGCTTCCTGGCAGTGATCCAGACGTAGTTGTATGAACCTGAATAACCTGCACCCTTGAAAAGTTCTTACTTGCAGTAAAACTTGTGTCAAAGGATGAAGAAAAAATTAAACAAGAAAAAAAGGCTGAGGAATAACGTAACATACTCATGACGTAAATATTTAAAGCTGGAGCCAACTATGTAGCACCCTTCTTATGGATTGTTATGATAATGATAATAGTTTCACACAGGTGGCGCTTATACCCAAAGCTCATCTTACGTGTTCTTGTCTTGAATAAAGCTCATACCACACCACAAAAAAGCTTTAGCCAAGCCACAAACCTAAACTTGGTCCAGTAGTGACCTAGATATACTACTCAGACCCCATGGTTAATGCAATCTTCTATTGGTTGTATCGGAATAGTATGACAATTAAATATTGCTGCAAGATCCACACAGGATAGTAGACGACTTCGACTGAAAGTGAGAGGCGTACCGATTTTTGCTACTAATCTAAATCTGCCAATGGTAACACAGCTACGTTCTGAAAAACTTAAAACAGATCTCCAGACTAGGTGTCGGGGCATTGATAGGTTTCCTAAACTTAGGTTCACCAGTTTGTGGCATCGAAACGATGCGCCAAAGCGCTAATTGAACCTTCGGTCTCACTGGAGGCAGCCCTACCCCTAATCTAGGTTATATTCATGATTTCTGCTCAACGCAATCACCATACTTGAATTTTTAGATCTCCTACCAGTGCCGACCGACTGAAGCATTGCCACTAAGCAAACTGCAATCCGCACAGCGCAATTAAAATGTTGTTCTTCGGCCTTATTAACCTCCATAACTAATTAGAAACTAGCGCCTTACTTTTTTTCGATCAGTCAGCGTAAATAATTTCTATTTTTGCCTCAATCTCAAAAACCGGCGCAGCATTTCGTGACTCGCACGGCTTACGATAAAGGAAATCAGAACTGGAGCTCTGGAAATAATTAACGAAGTCAATGCGGCCTTTCCGTTCATAAATGAATTGATTGACTTTTAATTGCTTGTTGCAACTAGCCAAGATTATTGAAAATTGCACGAAATTATTGCACCAGTCGCGCTGCAAACATGCCACCATAAGTTCGCCATTTCGAGCGGCGCAGTAGCCGGCCGACAAAATAGCGTTTCTAAGCAACAATCTTGCAGGCGACTACTGCCACTGCGACGAGCATAAACCGATTCATCCCGAAGGCGATGCTATTAAACAACTCTGCCCGGCATCCTCGTCGATTTGCTGCAACGAGATTTTAATGAGCGGCATTCACGGAGGCTAGGAATCGAATACGGTAGCACATTCCTTTGGTCAAATTAAACCGAAGCCAGCCTTCAGGTAAATTGCGATAATCGTGTATATTCGTGCCAGAACAGCCTTTGTCAGGTCTAATAGCGACAATTACCAGCTCTGGATAGCAGCGTTGGTGAGGGTTTCCCACGTTCGCAGCGTTTCGCAAGTGGCACGGAGAAGTGCCGGCCTTCTTCCACAGCGCTGGGCACAAAAGGAGCCTCCCAACGTGAGATGTCCGTGACCAAAAAACCCATGGGCACGCAACTTTTTGACAGGCCAAATCAACGTTCTGGATGCAGCACATCCTGCCGAGGTACACAAGAAGCTGCATCTTATCCAATTTCCAGATCGCATCCAGGCAATAATGGTTCCGTGTCGAATAAAACGTCAATCAACCACACGACATTCGTCAAGTGATCTGCGCATGCATTTCTCGTTCGGGCTTCATAAAGTTCTCATGTCGAAGAATTGATCCGAGCATATCCTGGCCCCGATTCCCGAATGCCGAGGCGCTGGAGTGCCCGGAGTTGCGTGATGATAACGCCAGGATCCCGCTTTTGCAGCGACTGAAATCGAAACACAAAAGGAGAAAGGTCAGGCAATAATGCGGTCAATTCGTTTTGTCGAGAAGAGACGAACTTCACAAAATTCGAACATTTTTTCCTTCAGAATGGTCTATACACGGCTGCACTTGCGCAGAGAGATGCATTTCCGTGGTGGGTGCGCGGCGCAATGTAGAGTGAAAAACGGTTCATGCGAAGTAAAAGGTTTCTGGGGTGCACCAATTACCCAACGATTATCGCCAGTTTGGGCCGTTTTTGTGGCTTTGTTTCGTTGGAACCTTTGATGTAAACATGTCAATTAGGTGTGTGTGCGATTGAAGGTAATTTTGATGGAAGTTGATTGGTTTCTGGTTAAGAATTTCCAGGGTTTTCCCTTCGCCGAACTTAAGTGGTACATGGGGATCAAATTCTGACATGCAATGATATGTCAAAGGTACAATTTGAATTCGTTTGAGGGCTCGTAATTGCAAATTAGAGTGGAAATTATACAGCAGTCACATCGAGGACTGTTTCGTAGTATTCAGCTAAGAACCTGCGAAGAGGAAATCCTCGATAATAACCTGTCAATCATACCTTCTTCTGCAGAGTACATATTTTCAAATCCAACCATGTTATGTGGACAAACCGAGCTTAAAAGTAATCCTTTGTACTACAAGTCATGTCATGTGGTTCAATTTACGGTGCAAGGTCTAGTTGTAAGCTCTGTTTGATGGATAGAAGAAAATAAAACCGGTTCGGTGGTCTAGGCCAGCGGTCGGCAACCCAAATGCACTGGCGTGTCACAAACCAGATAACTAAAACTACTGCACATTAAGCGTGCCACAAAAAACCATTGTGTATGAATATAATTTTATTTGTGTAGTAAAAACTTGTCAAATCAACTTTCATTAACCTTCAGGCCGCCGGCAGGCCGTGGCCTTTCAGACCAGGTAGGCAGGTAAGGCCCGATCAAGGCCATTCAGTTTGACTGAGGGATGAGCACTTGAAGCACACACAGGCAGGTTGTTAATTCAAGTGAAAAAATCTTTATCGCTTCAACGGAAACTTCAAACTGAACAGAAGTGCGGATCTTCAAGCCCGAACTGACGATAAGTACCTGCGGACGTAAAGATTTTTTCAAATTTCTTGGACTGCAGGCGCCATCCAATTGGCGGCCTGTGAGTGTTATACTTGGCCTTAAGGTGATAAACCTTCAGGCCATGGCCTGCCGGCGGCCTGTATGCGAATGACTGAATGGGGGCCTTTATATCAACGTTCGATTGAACTGTGTCCAAGGCGGCTGCGGTAACGTATATTCCTTACGTAGTATGTACGTCTGTGAACTCTGATATATATGTATCAGAGTAGCAAGTGCGCTTGCCTCTATAACAAGCACGCATGAATTTGAAAAGGCATGGCGACGCGATTATCGTGTGTGGCCTGTCATCACAGATCTTTTCGCGTGTCATCTAGTGGCACGTGTGCCATAGGTTTTCCACCGTGTGTCTAGGGCCGATGGCGATGAACACTACGTTGAAACTCGTCGAACAACGAGACCCTGTTCCTCGCTCACGGAGGATGTCCAGACATCATTTCTACTGCGTGCCAACAGTCCAAGCAGCCAAATATTAAGAGATGGCACTGGAAGCAACCGCTACGAGTTGGGAAATCCAGGCGCGGACCTGCAGCGTTTGGTATGTTTCATCAAAGTCTGATCGATAACAGCCCTATAGAGACTCTACAGAAACAGATACTAGGTTGCTATGTTGGGAGTCACCTACCAATTTAGACTTGGTTCTATAGGACCATATCGCCTCTGCTTGTCGCTAGGCTATTAGAGAAAATAAAGATTCGTTGGTTTTTGTAGATAGTTCTTAAGTTTTCATGAATGGCGCCTCCCTCTACTTGAAACAGACTTGCTAGTGTGCCTAGGGGTGTTCTACTAAATCTAGGGCACCCACAACTGTCTCTGTTTTTGAAACATCCGTGTACCATACTACTCTACCCTGTGGTGGTGCATATGCAGTATATGACTTAGATTATAGAACCCACGTGGACCCATAAGCTTTTCAGCAGGCCCATCAAGATCTGCTTGTCCTGCTAATCAGAGAATTTGTGTGATTGTTCCAGTTTAGCTTGACATCGGCGGTTTCGAACTTTGCCGAACTACGCTAAGGCGGTTTTGGAGTTTATAGGCCAGAGAAATAGTTGTATTCGAGGCGGGATATTACCATCCGGAATCTGCAGAAGAAAACCCACACTTTGGGGGTCTAATGTACTGCTTAAAGTCCGGGCTCTTGGCTGAACGACGGATTTGCATCTCTTCCAAGAATTGGGATGCTTATTTTAAGATTTCGTATGAGCGGTAATCCAACTCAGATCCATACCTAAATAAACTTAGGATGTTAAGATATGGGTCAGCCATTCGATTCACACCAATCTACTGAGACAGAAGAAAGCATTAAACCCGACACGACTCCTAGGGCCCCAATTTCGAATAATTTCGAAGTCCTTATTGATTAAGCTGTATATTAGGTCACGATCTAAAATACAAGGTCTGGCATGTGCTAGCCTAATATTCTTGAAGGCGTAAGAGTAATGCAGAGTACCGTAATCGGAGGAAGTATATTGTAGGAAATTAGGAAAAGAGTGGGTTACAGAATTGACCCCTGAGGAACACCGGTCGAGATTCTATAGGATTTAGATTCGACGTTGTCCAATATTGAATATTTTTATGTGAAGGACTAGCGCTCGGGGGTAAAGACCCCTTTGTACTGTGGACGACAATGTCGAGACAACAAGGAAGTCGTTCGAACAGGAAGTCGTTGCTCAGTTATTGTACGTCCAGGCAATGACATCACAAGATAGAATAGAGTATTGTTCTGAAAAACGAAAACAACGAAGATGGACTGTAACTAGGGCAAGTGGAATCAATGCGATGGGATCAATGCCGCTGGAGTGAACTAAAATCCAAAATAAAATTCTGCTGATGTGTGAAGTCGAAAGAAAATTCCACAAAAGGCGGTTTGATCACACCGAAACAAGAAACAAAATGTTTTAGAGGATTTAGAGGACCTATAAAATTTTAAAGCTTGTTCTGTCAAAATCATTCTCTTGTCTGCCTCATGAATGAAATTCCACAAGATATTTCGAATGGCAGACATTCTCAGAAACACGAGTGACAAATAATTAAAGAAAGACACTCATCCTCCATTCAAGAGTCCATTGGATTTGGCTTTGGATCGAACTCCCAAAAACAAAACAAAGAAAAATCCTGCTACACCTGAAACTACAATGTTAACCCTTTTTTTCATAACTGCTCCAATCGCCTGAATACCTTCTCAAAAAAGCCCTGAAGCAGAGTGACTCACCAGAACGAAATAACGCAACAGTGGATAAACACTAAAGGGAACTAAGCGATTATCGTAATCGGAGGTGACAACAAGTTGTTAGCTTCAATCTCGAGGATAAATTGTTTCAGCGGAAAGCGCGCAGAGTTTCATGGGAAGACTCTCCCGATGGCCATCCCAAAATCCCGCGCAGATACGCGCACACCGTATCCCGAAAAACGTCCACAGCCGGGCCGACCGAAAGCGCTCTGTACGAGAGTTCGGTGTATATAATGTTACGTTGCCCAGAACTCAAAATCAATGGAGTATCGAGTTTCATATCAACATCTCAAAACTGTTTCACCTTTAATCAGGTAAAAAAAGGATGCTGCTTTGTCGTCGCAGTTGTCGACTGCGGCTCAACTCCCGACTCCGAATTGTTGACGGACTTAGAGGGATCAGCCTTTGTCTTATGTGTGTATGAGGAGCATCCATGGCACGGAATCACTTCAGGAAGGCACAGTCTTTTGTAAATATCCTCGATCCTCGCATACGGATTAAAATTTGGAAATATGTTAATCCGAAGTGACACTTTTCGAAGTATTTTTGTCGCCTCTTGTGAAGGACTTCTTCTTATCGTTTGGCAAGGGCCAGGAATAAGGAGTTGGATGACGGCGATGATGGGCCAATTGCTGGGAAACTTTGTTTCATGATATTTTGTCAAGTGGTTTCGTACATATGTATATTGAATTTTTCCTTTTGAGAAAGGTGCGTAAGAAGCAAGCACTAATCACATATCGGCAGTTTGCTTGGAGTGATTTTTGATCCAACCCGTCATATTCAGGTATCGGATCATATCCAACATTTTAAGCATCGAAACCTCTTCCAAGACCCTGAAGGAGCTGGCGTAAATGTATTACTTCGCCCCAGTGCCATCACCCTTACCAATGGGTCCATTGGATGGATACTCGCCAGGGCCGGAGTAGTTGGCTATACGGAACAGCGACCTACCGTGTCTGCTTTATTTTCAAAAAAGATGACTCCGACAAAGCTCGCTTTCCAATTCTGGCTGCCCAAGTGCTAATATGCTTTCATTATAGAGGTATAAAGGCCTCTGTTACAGAGTTTCGTTTTAACGAGCGGTTCCCCCACCAAGTACTAAGCATGTCCAATGCTGCTTGACTTGCGCAATCGGACGAAAACTGGAGTTTGGGTACCATAGAGATGCTTTGACGCAGTACGTTCCTGTCTTAAGCTAAGAACGGGCGAGTCTTATGTTTACTCGGGGTCCATGTCTATTAAGAGACTGCCTGAGGTACTAACTTACTTGCCATGTTCCCTCATAACCCACTCCTTTTGCCAAGTCTATGGGTCAATCGGCCCTAAGTAGACTCGTACTACCTCTTCTGCAATGTTGCGATGAACAGCTCATCGTACTGTCTTGGGCTCGCCCCTGGCATATTTCGGGTCGTAAAACGTCTTACTCGAAGCTGTCAGAATGTCGTTGGAGGCCATTCCTACTAGGACACATGCTGCTTCATCAGAGGTAGTACAGTATGCACACCATGTTCGAAAGCCACTTAAACGATACGAAGAATTTAGCCGCTGCCCACATTGAACTAACCAGCGTCGTGATAAGGAGGCATCGGTTTGACCTAGAGCCCCCTCTATTTCCAATTATCATTTGCTTTCATTGCTGTGGTCTCCAGATTTTGCCGCTTACCGCATATTTTCGTTTTGTGCTTATTTAGCGCTAGACCAGTGTTCTCGAGCCACGTCTTAACGCCTTCCGGCTACGGTGACTTCGTCACCACCCCATAGCGATCTCCTTTCTTGCAGGAGGCGTAGCGTGCGTACTTCATGGTATGACGGAGTCTTAGGGGACTCCGCGAGTTGCCTTGTACTCCTTCGCCTAGCTCGCAGTGGTCTGTCCCATCTACAATGGATTTTTCCGAAATGCGAACTAGACATGAAGCTGGACCTTGAGACATCGCAAAAGGGTTCGAGACCCTGGACTGACGTCTCAGTTCCCTCCTTCATGAGCTTGTCCGCAGCTTCATTGCCATTAAAAACTCTTCGCTCTCAATCAACAAAGAAGTAAAAGCGGGGTTTGGCAGATCCGCGAAGGTGGTAAAACTGCCACTCTCAAAACTCGCGGAAGACCGTATCTTGGATAAGGTACGGTAGAGCAGCACCAGCTCGCTAGATCAACTAAGCGAGCTTTTAAAGTTGAGTAAGGTAAGTAATACCCCCACTACATCCAGTAAGGGGCGGTGCTAAGGAAAGAACAAGACGCTTTCTAGAAACTTGGAGTCCAAATAAAAGAGCTCATAGGCGACCTGAATGGGCGGAATAACATGAGACGCAATCGTGGACTTTGTGAGGTGAATGAGAGGTACCTATTTCATGGCGCCGGATGAAAGAGGAGCGGAAAAGGGGCATCAAAAGTGCAGAAGTCAGCTGCATAAAGGCGGCCATTGAGCATCTAGATAAGAAGATCACTAGAAACGGAGGAGGTCTCAAGAAATCCGGAAGGTCGCCAGTGCCCGTGTGTAGGAAACGCAACTCCGGCAAAGGACCCCAAAGAAGAAGAAGGAAAAGTCGTCTCAAAGGAAAAGACCAAAAAAAGGCCAGAAAAAGCGTCCGGTAAAGTTGAGAGCTGGAAAGAGGGATCTACCTGGACTAAGGTAAAGCGGAAAAAGTAAGAAAATAAACATCTAGAGAACAGCATAAAGCTGCAAAAAAAGATAAGATCGGATGGGATTATCATAACTCAAGTGGGATATCCTACGCAGAGATCCTGAGGAAGATCAGAACGGACTTTGAGGAAGAGATCACGCGCATCAGGCCGCCATCTTTCGGATCCTCCAGTTTAGTAATCTTGCACGATGAGGCCTGTAGCTGTGGGTTACTCAACCGAAAAATATCCAGAATAACCTGAGGTTCGGCGGATTTTGCTAGGATCTAGGAACGCGATCTTGGCCGACTCGGGATCTCCTGCCTCATAACAATCGTGAGTTTAGCGCCTGGCCGTGCTTCCCCGATTCTGGATATGGCTATTTTATAGAGATCGATATATCTTAAATCGTCACATGCGATAGGCTTCATCATCCGCCATCACGACAGTAAGAAGCAGTGCCAGGATGCTCCTGAAGAATTGGAAGAAAAATCGTCGCAACATTAATCAATTTATCGATTTATGGTGCCGTCTGGATTCGTCGATAACGGCGATCACGATCTGACATGATCTCTTAGTACTTGGCTATAGGTCTTAGTAGTAGGAGAAACTAAATTGTTACTTTTCCCACTATACTACGTTTAGTTTCACGGTTCTTCCTCAAGGCTCCTCAAGGGACTTCTGGCGCTTTGGTGTTGGGTTTCCACTTTACGAAGTATGCTCGATGAAGACAACCGGTGGAGCGCCTGTAGCGCCGGAAGGCATAGTGATTTTGTTAGCCTCCTTAGAGGCGTTGGGTAACTGCATGAGTCTAGTTGAGGGTCCTACTTCTGTCGCAGCGACTGGCTTAGAGGGATTGGGGAGCTTCGGATTAAAGTCTAAGGCACCTGTGCTGAAAGTCCTGTCGTGTGACGTGACAAGTCGTTTAAATTGAAGAAAGCGCTGTTTCGGTAGAATTGCCACTTCAGCGTAGTTTCCAGAGAGTGAAAGTTGACTTTAAGCCCCTGTGCTGAATGTCGTCAGTCTACTGAAGCGTCACGACTTGTCACATCACACGACTCGACTCTCAGCACAGCGTTCTAAAGCTTCATTTTTTTCTTCACCTTAGTACCTTTAACAACAGCAGGCTTGTTTTTTTGAGCAGAGTGACTACGCGTGCAGATATGCTCTCCCAGAGGCCAAAGCCGGAGTTCCCAGCCATGACCTCCTGCGACGTTTGTTGGGCTGATATCGCACCGAATTTTCTCGTTGCTGTTGCTCATTTTGTTTGTTCGCTAATCCTTGAGTGAGAGCTTTTTCAAAGTATTTTCTTGAATTTATATCAAATGTCTACGTGATTTTTGCAAGCTCTTCGTTAGCTCGAATACTTCCCCTTATAATTTTCTTATTTGCTCCATCCACCACTTGCTCTTTTTTGCAGCTTTTAAGAGAATTTTCGATCGAGAGCTTTTTCCAATTGATAAAGCTCACAATCGACAGCTGTCAAACTCAGCTTGCAAATTTGTTAGTGAAGTGATGTGATGAATGGATCAAATAAGTGTTTTACAAGGGCGAGTTTAAATAATATAATTAATTTAATCCTATTTTATAGTACTAGGAAATACTTCGAAATAACTAACATTATAATCTAATCGTGATGTGAGTTTCTTTACGTTAATGTTTATATTTAATGTTTACATTTAAGTGTTGTTTATGTCAAATGTCAGGTTATGTGTTTGTTTACCAATTTGCTCATATTTACATTTATTTGTCTACTGTATCTGATAAGTTATTACTTTCTAATTTTACTTATTAAATTTTAGGTTGAACCGGTGCTGCAGGTGCTCCAGATGATCCATTTGTGATAGCTGCCAAACAGGTGAGTGTATTTATTGTGAAGACTCTTATTAATGTTTTCTTTTATTGATTTTTAGGTGAATCCTGAACACCGCTTGTGGTGGACACATAACTACCAAAACGTGAGCACTCACCCAACAAGCTAAAATTCGGCGTGTCCCTTATTGTAGTTCTCTAAGGTCCTTTTCGCGGGTCAGTGTTACTTGGCTCGTACTCTGCAGTCATCGATGAGTCGCGAGTTTGGCTAGCTGGTAGAGGCTAAACAATCGAGTAAAAATTTTGGTGTAGGATTTACCCATATCCTAAGGCTGCTTGTTAACGGGCGTTTTTTTACCGGAGACCGGGCCGATGCGAAACGGGTGTCCTTGTCAATGATTCGTTAAAATAACGGAGCCTCTGCCGTTGTCTATATCTCATTAGTTCTAAACAAGAAGTAAGTGAATCCACGCGAGTCACACATGTCAACTAGGAAGAAAAAGCTTGCTATAATAGCATACTATTTGTACAAAATTCGGAAACAAAAAGAAAAAAAAAAGAAAAATATGTGGGTCCATCCTATTTCGTTTTTATCTTTATCAGATAATGTCTCGAAATTATCCTTTAGAATTACGCAGATTTCCTTCCATGCTCCGAAATTTAAATGCTTAGTTTTGTATATCTCTGCAGTTTTATCCCAGAGCACAGGCCTATTTTCTACAAGAGTTATTAATAACTCCATATCGATATTACAATCCATCATTCTTTAATCGCAAAACTAAAATACATATATTCTGAAGCGAAAACGTTTGCACATCCGACGTCGTGAACACCTTCGTATAGGCTGACCTGGTTCACTGCAACGGGACATCGAACGTCGTGCCGAGGGTCGAAGCATGAGCACACGTCGCGTATACAGCCAACGGGCGAATGTCCGTTGCGTGAACAAACATTCATACTTCTCCAAACAACACTGAGCGACGGACAGGAGTCCGTTGCAAAAATCGGGCCGTTTCCCGTTGTCGTTAACAAGAGGCCTAAGGCCCCAATTTACACACAGTTCGACGGCAGGCAGTGACCGGAAAGTTTTCGCCTTGAGGCCAAGTATTACTATAAACTGATCGGCCGCCAACTGCATGGCCTAAGTTCAAGAATGCCTACAGTTCAAGAAAACTGACAAAAACCGAACCGTCAGTTCGTGCCTGAAGATCCGAACTTCTATTCACTCTCGAACCGTGAATTGACGGGAAGAAGACCACTCCATCCGCTCGTAACGGAAAGCAAGGCGCCAGGCGTTGAGGCCATGAACATTTTTGAATTAGTAACCTGCTATGCTAAGCAGTCGTTTTCGCCCGTGTGTAAGTATCATCCCTCAGTTAGACTGAGTCAAGCTTAGTCGCGCCGGTCGACCTGGTCTGACAGGTCACTGCCTACCGGCGACCTGTAAGTGAATGGGGGTCTTTAGTGGAGAAACATTTTTTACTTAATTTAACCCAGTTTTCTTGCCATTTTTCACTGTTTCTTTAAAAAAATAATTACGTGATATTTGCCGAGACCCACCCTCTCCCCCACGTGAGATTCGGCTCGACCTCCTCCCCCCCCCCTAAACGCCTCACGTAATTTATGGACGACCCCTTACTTTTGCATTCCTGATTGCTTCCATAGAAGGCTTAACTTTCTTAGCTTGTGCATTACGTCATTGCCCGCTGTGTTATTACTCACTGGTTAGACCGTTCATACATTGGAGCGATTTTTTTTTCAGTTTTAATATTAATATCGACGAGTAATAACAAAAATTCCTCAGCAAACCCCTCAAATGAGAAAATCTTCTCAGCCAAATTCTCTACGAAAAAAACGCCCCAGAGAAATAGAAACGAAAGACTTAAGTGACGAACTCCATTTAACATCCTCCTCGTCACCAGCCACCAAAAAACGACGGCAACACGAGATTAACGAAAATCCATCTCCACATTTTCGGTATCGATTATTTCTTAAGTAAATTATTCAAACGCAGTTAATCTTCCCGCAGCAAGGCCCGGCAGAATGCACCAAAAAAACTGTCCAAACTTGAAATTAAGAAAACATTAACGGCAAACAAGTTCGTCGTCGCTTAACTTCTCACTTTTGTGCCGCTGCGGGCTTGTTAAGGTGAGGACTTAATACGCGTCCGCGATGGCTCAATATGGCCGTGGAGCCCCGTAGTAGTTCTGGGCCGCTTTCACGGGTCTTCGTCGTTTTTTCACTTTAAAGTTGACAATCTTTTTCGCTTTTTATCTTAATTTTGTTAATTCGTTTCCTTAATTTGTATCTCCGGACAAAAAAACCACGCGGCAACAAATTCTTCCCCCCATTGATGGGTCCCCAGCAGGTCTCTTCCCTGCGAGACTTTTTTTATCTTAAGTGTTTCTCTACCAGAATGAGAGCTGCATCCACACACCACTCTGGACTCGCGAGCATCCATATTCCAGATATTCGGCTTAGGTGTGTGTGTCCGGACCGTGCACCTCGCATCCTCGCACTAACTCACCTGACCAGGTCGCGATGGCCCGGATGCGCGGCGCGAATGATGAGCCAGCGGCCAGCGCGGTCCAATGGCTACTTATCGATTAAATCGGCCAAAAGAGCTGATGATGACTTTATTCAAATTAAAACAGCCCCGAAATTTTTATGGTGTGTCTGATTTGGATTTATTGGTTCTGGGTTTTATTGGATTCGTGCTGGATTAATGCTGGTCTATCTCACGGCTGCGTGGTCCCAGATCGAGGAGGAGAAAAAACGGTGTTTGTTGGGAAAATCTTCGATAATTTTAAGTGTTGTTTGTGTAACGATGACTTTTTTTGTGTGTTACCTCAGATCCTACAAAAGTCTAGTAGTGTGCCGAGCATGAGCATCTCACTTAATCGGATTCTGAGATCTCTGGCCGGTCCCGTCCCTCTCTTGCGCACACAAGCATCAGCTTGGAAAGACTAATTAGACAAAGCTGTACGAGAGTTAAGTGGATTCTTTGGGTTTCTGATTTTGGTCATTTGTCACCTGTCGCAGGTAAAAGTTTTACAATCGCCGATTAAGACCACTTTTGAATTGGGCAGGCGTAGGTGTCTGCAGCCGTGTAGGAGATTGCTTAATTATCCGAATTTTTTTAATGGATTTTAATTGATTTCTCTCCCCTCGTGTTGGAATTAAATATTTTTGAACATTTTTTGGAATAGGCTCCTTCTTCCACTAGTCCAGTCCTGACATCCTCCCGATTAAGTAATGACAGTATATGTAAATATTTACGCGGTTACGCGGTTTGTATACCCAAAAAATCTCGCACTAGCCTACTTCCTGAGCCGGGCCATGGGAAATCTCCGCTGGACCACTCGCACAATATTTGCTGACTCCAGGGCTTTACTCCTTCAGTTGTTCGCAACTTAGACCAGTTAGTTTTCAAAGAAGATGCGCGAATATTTGGGAGACCCACAATTTCAAATCTAATGTGCAGATGAGCCGACAGTAGGGCCTCGTCAAGAACACGCCAGTTTTCAGTCCTGTCGGAGAGAAGCCTGCTCGTGAAGACCTCTTTTCTACTAGCAGTGACAAAAGTGGGTTTGCATCCCCTATTTGCAATATCTATGTTATTCATAACAAGAAATTCTAGAAGACACTCACCCCTTTCGTTTTCATGGGTACTCTTCCAAATGGAGAGGTGAGCATTTGCATCACAGCCGATGACGAATTGCCGGTTCGTCTTACGACAGACCTTAATGAGTTCTTGAACCTCCTGTGGTGGCTACATTCCCGGAAAGTAGGCGGAGACAAGAACGATTTCTTGTAATCCGTTGGCGGTGGTACCCGCAACCGAGATCGCCACTAGATCTCTAAAAATAAAGTTGGTAATGGAGAGATGAATGACGCGATTGTCAATTAAAAGGTCAGAGCCAGGTGCCCCGCATCTCCGATCATATACTAGTTTACTTGAGCCGGTGGTGAGTCCTCTGACTTTGCCATCGGTTACCCAAGGCTCCCGAATAAGAGGAAGAGTAAGATGCCTCTCCACGAATGGGTGCCCAATGACTCCGCTAGTTGAGGCAATTGCTTGTGTCCCTAAAGACACTTTATATGTGTCCATCGTCACAATAAATGGACCCACGAGTATTTGGGAAATTAAGTCACCCACAGTGAGCCCGTATACTTTGGCAAGGCTAACTAAAAGTAGAGGACGCCAGGTATCCAGAGTTCCGATAATAGAAACCAAGCACCCCCTTGGCCACGAGTCTATCGGCATATCCTGTTTCACCTTAGATTGGGGTGGTTTTTTCAAGGGTGTTATTCTCTCCGCCCGACCACCATTAGCCAGCACTCCTGGTCGAAACATGACCATGCCAGGAGTCTGTTCCCAGTCGGCCGACGGGGAGGGTGTAGTCGAACTTCTAGTAGTGTAGCACAGCTCAAGTACGGAGCACAAAGCAGCGTGTCAGTCCCCTGTGCAACTGTTGGCTGATGACCATCCAGAAATAGGTGTCATTCACTGATCTGTTTATTGGGGTTCCAAATAAGACCCTTTATTTCTGCCGGCCGGCTTACACCATTATATCACGGGTCTGGATCATCAATCTAGCTGGCATCCCTTCCGGCATTTCTGTGCCTTTCTCTGCCAATTTGAAAATTGCTTAAGGTTCTGGTGGTAGGTCTTCAGCATCACTTCCAGCTTTCTCCAAAAATTCTTAGACCTCATAATTTGGCCCAGGATGTTCTCAAATGATAGCTGCACCTCGTTGTTTCAGCACAACCCTCTGCCAAGGCAAAACGGTGAGCAAGGGCGGCGCTTTTATAGGTGCAAATGGTGCACTTGCACCGGGCGCAATTTCAAAAATTAACATATTCGGCGATAAACACCTGGATCGCTTCAATTCTGAAATTGTTGCAAGTGCCTTCTATGTCCCAGGAAGGCTGTAAAGGTGGACTATTTTTTTCCTAAGCAAGGCTCTACAGTAAAAACTAATACATGCAGCGCAGTTATTATCTATCCCTTAGATCTAGGATGATCTCCCTTAAAATATGAAGGCTTGAGGAACGACATAGGAATCTCTGTTATGGAGATTCGGGCGGCGCTTTCATGGACGCAATTGGTGTATTTTCACCGGCGCATTTTCAGAAAAAAAGTGAACAAGTGTTTTCGTACCTTCATTTTCATATATTAAAGGAGAATGTTCGTGTCTTTTTCCATTGTCCTTCACTGCGATCAAAAAATGAACAGTTGATGGGGCGCAATATAGCATACACAAAAAAACCAAACGCCGGCTTTGACGGTGAGGTTTTCTTTACCCTGACAAGACTTGTAGTTGTTATTTGAGGCGAGGATATTTCACCCTCGAGGACAGAGTAAAGGAATGCAGATCCAACCTGGGGAAGTCGAAGGCGCGAATTTTCGTTCTCCCAGTGAATAGCAAACTTTAGGTGAACCTTTTACTGTATACAAGACCGAAGACGATGTTCAAGTTGAGTGTCCTAGACCATTTTATCAAGCTCCACATACGCCTTGTCACTGCCCCTAGGTGCATGTGAGAGCTTGAGCTATTCTCTTTTGGTGCCTCTGGATAACCTCTTTTGTTAAAACTGAATTTAAAGTTTGATTTAAACAATGCCAATGTCAACCTTCTACAACACCCACAATTCATTTATGAAGAATATGACATCCACAATTTTCATTTAATACAAAAATCCCGCACAAATCTCGTTTTGACCATTTTGGTCATATACCAACTAAAACGCGATCAGTTTGACTTTATGGCCGCCGGAGATCGTGTTAAGATGATCATAAAATTCGCACTTAAAGGAATTTACACAATTTTTTTTATTGATAGTGTTTATTTATTTTTTTTGCTTTGGGATTAAGTGGATTATTGCCATTAACAGCGCGCTTAAGTGGTGTTAAGGAGATGCGTTTTTTATGGCATTGCTAATAATACTATTAAACTTATGACCGGGCGGTTGTTTTATTTGCAATTTGCCGAGAGTGAGATGAACTAGCAAGGTTCGTGCTTGATCAGTGACTACATGGTGATTACTCATAAAAAGAAAAGAGAATAATTGCGAAGAGATAAGAATTTAGAAGAAAAAATGGCAGGACTATGTTTAGAAGACAATCGAACCAGTCCTCTCTCAGTGATCCAGCGAACCAGAGATCCCTTACGCTGGCAGTTATTTGTTAGTCGTTACATGTCAACGAGGAGCGATATTTCTTTAAAAACCCTTCATACTATCCTTCTGAAATAGTTGTAACGTTTCCCTAATAGATGGCGTCAATTGCAAATAACTCACTATCCACTGATCGTAGCGACACCACTCAGGATTCGTTTGAAAGGTGGTAGTTCGAGTGCTTGTTGTTATGATCACAGTGATGTCATGATCACAGGCATTTCGGAGACACAATTCGGCTAGGAGCGAGCAAAGAACTTGACCTTCTCACTTTCAGATTGACTACCTTAGCTGAGCTATCTTCGTGCAACTAGATCTACAGTTCACGAACCCAAATCCAATGATCCCGAACTCCCCCAAGTTTACTATGGTAGTGTCTGTGTTTGAAACCTTCTCAATCAGGAAGCCCAGAGCCCAAATTAAAGCCGTTTTAAAGGCGATCAGCTCCTTTTGTCCCAATAACTCGAGGATAGAAAGAAGATCTGATAGGTTAAGGGTAGTCTGGACGATGTATAAGGAGAAGGGTGGGAGCCTTGCGTTTGAACTCTTCGATGTTGTATTAGCTCATGTTTTTAAAGCAGCCAGCTGAGCCACAACCGTCGGGGTTAGCGGAAGACAGGCTTGTCGGAGTGCTATGTCTCCTGAAACAAGTGAATTTCGCTAAACAACCAACAAAGACTGTGAAGCAGGCAGTATCAGACTACAGGGTCAAAAAAAAGGTGCACCCAATCTAAGAGGATCTTTCCATCCATCCATCCAATGGCGCTACAGCCCAAATCGAGCCTTGGCCTCCTCTAGGGCATTTCTCCAAGTTTGCCGGTCCCTTGCAGCTTGTCTCCAGTTTCAGATGTTGAGCATTGACTCTGCGTCAGCCGTCACACAGTCTATCCATCTCCCCCTGGGTCTACCTACTGGCCTACTTCCCGAAATTTCTGAGGCTATAAGCCGTTTTAGGATACGTTTGTCCTCCATCCTGATTACGTGGCCGATCTGTTGATTTTTATTAAAGTTGAGAGTTGTGGGTCGTCAAAAATTTCATACAACTCGTTGTTGTATCTTCTTCGACATATTCCATCCTCTCTGGATGGGCCTATTCTGCATCTGAGAATTGTTCTCTCAAATCTGTTGATTAGTTCCTCTATGTCCTGGGTCATAGTCCAAGTCTCGCTACCATAACAAAGTACTGGTCGTATAACTGTTTTGTAGAGTGAGAGTTTCGTTTTCCTGTGCACAAATCTTGAGTGCAGGATTTGTTTTTGGGCATAAAAGGCTCTATTAGCCAGTAGTATTCGTCGGGTGATTTCTTCTTTTTCTTCGTTTCTCTTTGTGATTGTAGACCCAAGGTAGACTGTTTTATCGACTATTTCTAGGTTATGTTCGTCGAAGGTTATATTTCTTCCTATTCTAAATTTTCCTGCTCTGGATAGTTGCATCACCTTCGTTTATCTTCAGGCCTATGTCCTTTGCCGCCTCTTTTAATTCGACATAGACTTCTTTTGCTGCCAAAAAGGACTTTCCCACGATGTTCACGTCATCCGCATATCCAAGTAATTGTATCGACTGTGTAGCTATTGATGCACTTCTCTGGACTGACGTTCTCCTTATTACCCATTCTGGGGTCAGATTGAAAAGCATGGGGGCCAGTCTAACTCCTTGTCTAAGTCCTTGACGTACTTCGAACTCCTCTGTTATAACATTTTGGATCCTTACTTTCGCCAGTGAGCTATTTGTGGCGCATTTGACCAGTTGTACCAACTTTGAGGGGACTCCTATTTCCGATAAGATCTCGTATAACCTCTCTCTATTTATTGAGTCCTATGCCTGTTAAAAGTCGACAAATAGAGGATCTTTGGTGCCCTATCATTAACCGATTAAGCTGGCAGGAAGCCTTATTAGAGCTACCTGGCTACATTGGAGCTGAATGCTTACATATTGTCACAAGGGAAATCCGGCAACGAAGTTAAGCCGCCGGACTACCACCCCTGACATGGTAAAACTGATGCTAAATGTGTTTGTCAATTTTATTCTTAAACGATCTTTTCAACAAGCTGCAACAACGACTTTACTTTCCCGTCATTTTACTACAATTTAAAGAAAATTGCCAGCAAATCTTGTATGACTATCAACTACATAAATGATCCTTCAAACCTCAACTCAACCAACCAACATCTAACCTCAAAAGACGCATCAAACTATCAAAGCCCAAACTCCCCCCTCCTTTTTTAAAAATACGATCAACATCCTTATTATAAAAGCGTAAAATTAAATAAATAAAAATTACGAGACACATTTTTTTCTCTCTCTCTGCGCTGATGATAAGAAGATGAAAACTCAATTAACAAAAAGCCCTTGATGACATCCGACCAGATCCAACACCTATAAAACACGATCACTTCTCACTCGTTCGACAAGGATTTACGGGCTGGTCATCGGCAGGTCCATAAACCAAATTAACGTCCTAAGAACTTTCAAAATTGAGACATTTTAGCCCTTGAGCAAGGCGAACACGACTCGAGATAAGTGTCATCCCGTACGATCACTAGCGATCGCTCTCTATAGAAGGCGGATCGACGGATCGAAATGAAACAACGATCGAGACCAAACCGAACAAAAAAAAGGAGAAGCAATCAAAGCGACAACGAGGAGCATGGTCACTTCCAGAACCAATTAAGACACCTTACAGTCACACACGGGCCCCGAGACCTGATGTGGACTCTTTGGGGCCCTCGGGGGCTTATCACCGGTCTCTTTTTCGTTATATATGTATCTTAAAGCGGTTTTTGTGAGGACCGATTAAAATTTCCCTGTAGAAGGAAGACTAAACATTTTACGACTTGGATATGGTCGCGGGCACTTCGGAGACTCTTCTCACAAAAATCTCAATCAAACAAAAAAGAAATCCCATTTGTTTTTGGTCTAGTCATGGCCAGAGCAACTCAATTACATACAAGCAATCGCATCCCAGCGCAAAGAATCTGGCTACCTTGACTCGACAATAAAGTCCATCCCCTTGGAACAGAAATCCTCCCTCATGCGAGATCTGATTAGGATGTCATCCTCCGATGCCGGAGGACTAAACTGCGACCTGAATATGTTGTGACAAATGGCAGCCACTTAATCTTGGGATCAATCGTGTTCTGCGACCCTGAATACGTCGCAGGATGACATTAAGGATTCATCACCGATCCATACCTGATTGGGACATCAAAGAAAATTCGACAGAAAAATGCGACGCGCTATGAGGATGAGCCTCGAGGTCATATGTGGGAACGTGAAGTGAAAACTTAAAAAAATTGATGAAGAAGACATCCTCATCTTTTTCCCTCGTGTCCCAGTGATAAAGGACATCTCTGGATGGAGAATGATTAAGACTTTGTGAGGATATCACCGGGGAAGATTAATTAGTTGTCATCAATTTGACTTAACTGTTCGATTTGTTTAATCTTGACTGTCGTTCCTGGTCGTAGCTTGGGGCACAAATAGAGCCATCATGGGTAAGACTTTTTGTAGTCTTTTGTGGGTGCTAGAGCACAGGTGAATGGGTAACGTGGAAATGGGTGTTCTGTACGGCTGATGGCAGTGATGTGGGTGATAAATCTGATTTTCTTTTTAAATTATGACTTTATTGCATTTATTTCGGCATTTGTCAGATTGTAGTGCAGTCATTCACTTGGATAAAAATGATTTTTTGTGTCATGCGAGGGAATGACTCTTTTGTGGACGTAAGTCTATGGCTGAGAGTAACCCGCTTTGTACCACAGACCGTTCTATCTGAAGCGCAATATCGAACAGCAGAATCTAATTGGGAAGATAGTGCAGAGAAGAATTGAGGAGTAGTAAACTTGGATGAAGGGTAAAAGAGAAGGTTAGAGGAACTGCGGGTGCTCGAGTAGATGTCGATGGACCTTACATTTGCGCTCGAAGATGTTGTATAAGTTGAAGAAGATTATTCGACTCTGCTATTTGCGAACGGACTTCTAGAGCCTAGTGTGCGCGAAAAAGAAGGCATCATGGGTGTGATCTGAGTGATCAAGCCAACAAGCCTGACATCCTTCCGCCTAAGGACACGATAAGGAACTTCTTCACAAACTTGAGCCATAAAAGTCTCATGAGTATTGGTCCATAAAAGTCCCATATCGGGATTAAGCCAAGAAGGTGCTTTCAGGTGACACCCTGTTCTGAAAGCTTCGGGTTGGTTGCCCGAAGGGACCAACTCCGACTATCACACAAAATACTTTAAAATTTGCACCCCCAATTAAGAACACAAGAAAAATTAACCTTCAGGTCTCGCCACGGTCTAGCCACCACGAGTACGCTCGTTGATAAGACTTTCGACCAGCGTTCTAAACTTCCTTCTTCTTCTTCTGCCTCAATGGATGCACGCTATCGATAGCCCCAGATGTTGAGAATAATTCCCAGAAGCGGCGAACACAGGCCACTGACACTTCGTGGATCCCTCCTACCCTAAAATATTGCCAGGGGACGGTAGGTACTTATCTGTTAATTTGTCCTCAGGCCTATACTTCAGCCGGCCACGCACACCGTACGGATCCAGGATACAGAGAACGGCTCAGCACAAAAAAAACTGTTCTCACGGCTAGATCCGTTCGCCCCGGTATGGGTGACCTGGCAGCTCCCTCTTCCCTATGTTGCAAAAGAATTTCCTTCCCCAAAGATGATGTTCTTTCTTCCGTGCGGACAAATTCTTGCGGGCGACCTTCCACTGCAGCGTTTGCGCCTCACCTCCAGGAAGTCATCCGTTCGTTTCTATACCTCAGGTTTTACTTTGGTCTTATTTTTTTCTCCGGTCTCCTCCTCCGATCTGACGCCCTTGCTGATTTTTCGAAAACTCCTATTTTTTCCGCAAGAGTTCACGTCATGAAGACAAGGTCTGTCATGTGCTTGTCTGACATTATAGACAAGCTTATCTGGATTCTTCTTCTTCTTCGTCTAAGATCCGTTAGCTGGCGGTCCGAGCGGGACGTACCCGCAACGGATACGCTGCTGTCGGTTCCGCTGGGCACCGTTGATTATCTGGCATTATCAGCAAATCTGTGAAGTGGATGGGAGGGTATTGAGAGTGGTTTTTTTATAAAAATTAAAATAGTGCAGGTGACAGAACTGATCCCTGAGGCGCCTCGGTTGAAATGGTGTGGAGCTTGGATTTCACGAGTTTAATTCAGTCTGAAGTTTTCGTTGAGGCCATGAACATATTTGCTTTTAAATTAACAACCTGCCATGCTAAACTGTCGTATTCGCCTGTGTGTATGTAGGGTATCGTGAGGTCACCTGCAGTCCACGATCGGTCAGGCGGATGCCGCAAGGCCCCATCCTTCAGTCAAACTGAGTAATGTGTGGCCTTGATTTGGTCGAACCTGCCGACCTGATCTGAAAAGGCACGGCCTGCCGGTGGCCGGTGGCTGATTGAATGTTTCGAGCTTCAAGTACAAGACAATCCATCCCTGACCCTCCCGCTGATCCTGCAATTGAACCCCCGAACTAGTTCAAATACTTGAGTCAAGAAGTGCTTGTGAAACCATCTTTGCAGTTGGAAACTTGAGCCCCTTGGTCCAACTGTTCGCCAACATTGCTATTACGTATCTTCGCTTCGTTTACAATGAAACCCGATTTCAGGAAGCCAACTACGCAAGATCTCACCTTCTGAATAACTGCAACAAAAACTGCCGCATGATCGACTGTTGTGTCCGTGTAAAATGTATATCGCTGCAATTCAACAGCGAACGTCGTCGATTGTATATCCTGGGCTCGAGAATTTTATGAAGCAATCAGTTAAAAGAAATCATTAAATATGATTTTTACAGCCTCCCATCCGCAGGCAGAAATCTATTTGTGTATTGAGTGAGGTCTTGTACTTTGACGGAAACCTATCAAAGTATCAGACAGTCGCCCGTTTGCCGGACGTTTTTATTAGTTCCATCACCAGCCGCCATAAATAACCTTTAATCAATGTTTGCTCTTCCCTTTATCTGCATTTATCGCGTTTTTTATGTGTCAGAATTGCAACATTCTAACCAGATCGCCACGGATCGCGCGCTCCGGCCGGCAACATTTCCCCGGCCATGGGTCATACAACATGGATCGTGTCTGTGGCGCGTCCACCACCGGTGGGGATCCTATTCGGTGGACGCACGTGCAACAATGTTGCTGCACCGGCAAATGCCCGTTTTTCACTCTTAATTTGCGGATTTTAATGATCGTTTGTTGGAGGGGTCCCCATAAAAGCGGAATGGAGTTGGCCTCTCTACTCGATCAGTCGGTGTAGACCTCCTCGTAAGGCTCAAAACTGGACTTAAATGTGAGCTTGAAGAGTTCTTGAAACGGATGATTAAATGGCGAAATCATAACTCTGCTGCCGCCCGGCCGGGGATTGTTGGGGGCTTAGTTGAAGGGAAATCCATTCGAGGGCGAGTTTTAATTGATCGTAAAAATAAGGATGGGGCTGTAAATTTGTTGCAAGCCACTAAGCCACTATCTGGGATGCAATTAGCGAGTGGACAGGTTCGATTGCTGCTCTTAAGGTACTTTATACGATCTATCTGTATACGCATTGCAGGAGTCCCCTCCGCTGAACGCGCAACAAAACAGTCATAACTGGGCATGCGGTTTATGCTGATTAAACTCGGATTTTATTTGGGCAAAGACCTTTAGTTTTTAGTGGCCATAATTGATTTTTACAGATTTTAATTGTGATCGCACATTTTTGTTCAGTTTTGCTTCATTATTTATACTTGCAATGAAAAATTGCTACATTGTGGCTCTTTGTATGGTGATTGATGTGACTCCCAGCAACTTTCCCCCGTTTGGAGATGAGGCTTCAGGTTAACAAGCTGCAGGCAAATGTTTATGTGAAAGGAACTAGAAAATTCATAATATAACCAAGCGCTTTATAATTTTTTATTCGTAAGTTCGACACAATAAGATCCTAGTCTGAGATTAGAACAAGAAACGGTCTAGCGATCCTTAAGTGGAGACAAAGCATATTGAGTGCTTGCGTTTGATGACTGACGAGTTGGAAGGAAGCTCACCTGATATACAGTCTGGATAGAAGTTCCAATATTGAACTCGCCTTGTGTGACGGCACTACTCAGTGGGTGTAGTGTAGAGAATGACACGATCCCTATTCCAAGAATTGTATAGAACCTAAAGTATTAAAGTTGACACATTATTAGGGACTCGTCTGAGCATTCTGTAGGATTGTAAATTCTAGTTTGATTTCGATATCTCTGAAACATTTGATAGAGTATGCCACCCTAATCTGTTAGTAAAATTTCAAGCTATTGGTGTTAACTCACCTCAAAAGAACTGGATCGAAAGTTTTCTTTTGGCCGTTCAATCACGGCAGTCAAATCTAAACCCTACAACATCTCTGCAAGCGTCCCCCAAGATAAGTTAGTCAATCTTTGCCTAATCTAACCCACTTCATATCTTTGCTGATGACGGTACTCTCGGCTATCTCTTTTCACCTGCCAGACCTATTTGGTCTATAAGAATCCAGTCGAATGCAATGCTTCTAAAACTAAGTACCGTTGTATTTCCAATAAAACCTGCAAAGACACCTCATCCCTGTACTCACATAAGTAGATTAGACCGCTCAACTCTATTTTTATGTGAAAGTTGGGGACTTAGACGTACTGTCGATTGTTCTATTGTTGAGTTCAATGTCGAACAGGGAGCTCCAGTCGGAAAGCTACATAGATTTGATTTTCGAATTGTGTAGTGACAGTCAATTTGTCACCAGATAGCTGATTTGGGTGCTTGTGCTATTTCACACTTAACAGACTTACGAGAGAACCGGTCGACGTAACCGTCCATCCGCCAAGCTTGAAACATTTTCATACCACGCATACTTTAATCGATAATGCGTATCCGCAGCGACATCGCTCAGTGTGCACCAAAAAAAGTTGTTGCTGCTGTGCACCTTAGTGTTAAGGAGGATCTGAATGAGTCTACTCGCCATCGTGGCGAAAGAACTCTCCATTCCAACCCACTTGGCTTTATTACGCGGCGCTCATCTACTGATCCACCCATACTATTGTGAGAGAAATGCTGATTTTGATGATCGCACAGGAGATGGTGATTATGCTTGCTGGGGGCAATAGAGGAGATGGTAGGGAATGGCTGCAAACGAAACATCTAGGCCAGCGGTTGGTCGGCCACTAGGTGGCACGCGAGAAAATCTGTGATGGCACGCTAACCTTGAAAATCGCTTCGGCATGCCGTTTCATATTCTTGCGCGACTTCTGTAGAGCCCTGCGCATTTCCTACTCTGGTACACACTGTACAGACGTACAGCTCACTCGAACGTTGATATTATGGCCCACATTCAGTCAATCCCATACAGGCCGCCGGCAGGCCGTGGCCTGAAGGTTTCAAGTCCGGGGGCCAAGTATCACCACACACTCACTGATGGCTGCAGGCCAGGAAAACTCACTAAAATCTTTATGGCTGTAGATATTTATCGTCAATCCGAACTTGAAGATCTGAAGTTCTATTCGTTGAGGCCATGAAGATTTTGCACTTGAATTAACAACTTGTCTCACTAAACTGTCGTCTTCGCCTGTGTGTATGTAGGGAATCATGATCGTTCAAATCATAGTCTAGTACTTAAACTGAAGGATAGATGAGAGCCCATACGCTACATGAGGCATGCCCGCTTTCAATGCTTGTCTGGTTTAGATTCGGATTAGCAGTGCGTCATCTCCTTCTACATCGTTGTTTGCTCCCATCTAACATAATCTCATGCGTATGCCTTCTATGGCGATGATGCCAGCTATCATGCACCTGTCCTATATGCGTACCACGCCCGGAAGGCGGTTTGCCTATACTGGCGTCCATTTTCTGTTGTTAGCCGTCCTGTTCAACGCTGGTGCCCATACTTACCTAAACTATAGTAAGACTGAGCTAAGCAGAAGGCCATCGGGCAACAACTCGGTCTAGACCGCTCCTCCCTCCAGCAGCATTGAGAGTGAGCAGTATTCTTATCAGTCTCGGTCTTCCTGGTCTCCAGGTATGCTTTCAAACTTAGCCAGGTCTCGGTCTTCCTGGTCTCCAGGTATGCTTTCAAACTTAGCCAAACTTAGGTACCTTAGGGCAGCTGTGAGTGAATGATCTGCCCCCATCTTGATTAGATCCTTTTACGGATGCTGATCAGCACAGCTTTTGTTTTATGCTCAGCCAACTTCACACCAGCCAGCGCTTTCTAGCCAAACTTTAATATCAAAGACCGCTTCATTCGCATTTTTGACGTCGAGGTCTCTAAATGCTCAACAATGGGTTTTCTCTATGGTAGATCTTGTCGTGCTGCATGAGTCGTTGGCCTTACTCTTCTAAACCCGAATTGCTTGTCAGACAGACAAGACTTCTTTCCCTTTCTCCTCCAGAGAGTATTCTGTTGCAGATGAAATCTTGGCGTAAAGTTTACTTATGGAACTAAGGAGAGGCTTTGGTATGAGCACGAATATCGCTCTGGGAAAACCACCTAATGGCGGCTAACTGAAACAACAACTTTTGTTTCAATTGTCTGAGGAACTACTTAAAGAATATAGTTGCTACAAGAAGGAAGGTACTTGCTAACAACAAGAACCGAAAGCATTGCATTGTGATCCACAAAACTCCAAAAGAAACAGAGCGATTCACACCTGCAATGAATGCAACAAGTCTGTTAATTAATGAACGCTCCCTAATTGACCTAGAAGAAACTTGAACTAAGATAACGAGTGCAGTTGTACCCAAAAACGAAACTTTTATTTTCCACCTACACCTTAACAGCTCCTCAAAATCCCTGCTCTAAACCTACTACCGCATCCGAAGCACCACACCATGCCATCTTCCATAGACACCTCACCAGTGTCCCTCCACCCCCGTGCGCCGAGAGCTTCGAACAAGGTTGACTCGGATATCTCTTGGAATCAGCAAATAGCTGCACGCAACTTCTAGTCCCCAATTGACAACCAGGCGATGAAGTCTTTAATGAAATGCAGTCAGGAGAACCGAAACTCACCTTTTCATGCCCCCAGACTTTCCATTCCGGATCTGGTATCTATTAAGCGGCTGTTTTCGGTTTGGCTTGCTAGCCACAAAGCTGTTTGCTTTACAAAAGTCGGATGTCAGCGTGCACCCCACTCTGGCTAGAAGGAGAATGCGGCTGGCTGCCCGCGCGGAAGGCGCTGCACATATAACACCCAGACTATATCCACCTTCATTGCTGCATGTTCGAGCATGGTCGGGGCTGACATGACAAATTAATTCGATTCGATGAAGGCGATAAGTAGAACCTTTTAGCTTGTCCGTTGGGACACCAAACAAGACATGGAACGCTCTGTTCTGAGCCCGGCAACATGACTAGGACAGTGGCTTCAATTAGATTCTGGAAGTTGTCCGTTTCTCCCATTTTAGAAGGCGACAGCCGAGGAAATAATTGCGCCTTTTGTGTCTGCTAAAATACTTGTGATTGTCTCACGGCGACCTCTTCCGTATTCAAATCCAGCGGCAATCAAATAAATCAGGGGTCCCTGTTCTGCTGCACTGCCGCCACTCGGCGGAGCCGGGCGTGCCCCAACCACCCCGGGGGTAGCAAGCCGCAAAATTTCGATATTGCTTGATTTATGGCCGAGTGCCGCAAACTAAGTTTCCGTGTGAAATGCGAAAGTAACAAATATCCGCGGTGATCAATACGGAAAAAACGTTGATAAATTCCCGCGATAAATCAGCCGTGAGTAGCGAGATCCAGGATGGCCTTATCTGGCAGGAAGAATTTCGTATTCACGGGCTTCATGTCCTGACATAATGAGGCTTCGTCGTGGGGCGATGTTTGACTTTTTTGAACACATCCGATGCACTAAGGCCGTGAGTTATTGCCCGGGATCCACTTTATGGCGGTGCTTAACCTCTCCTCTTACATATGTGCTCCTGGCATGTGGATTGCCTCGTTGTAATGCAATTTTTTCCCGTTTGGCGAGCTGCCGGGGAATAGGGGTGCATGCAAATCTGATTTGATTTTATCCGAATCAGGTAGTGTGAGTATATAATCATATTTTTTGGGTAGGTAGTACACACATGACAAGGTGCTGGGTCGGGGTTATTAGAGTGAGATATGTGTGGATTATGATTATTGGGTATGCAAAGGCAGGAGGGGAACTGCAGCGGTAATGTGACTTCTTCGGGGCAATATGTTGCGATCTGGAAAGTTTCATTAGTTTCCAAATCGTGAGCATCTGTACCAAATTCGGAATTTCATGCTTCCTGCGATCAATCAAAGTCACAGGGTTGTTAATCGTAGCCGTGCAGTTCTGCTCGAGTATAAGAAATTCTCTTTAACATTCTAAAGCCCGTAAACATCGACGGAGATTTTAAAAATTTGGATTCTTGGATTACCAGCAGTGTACCCACTTTTGTGCTTCGTTCCGGAAGTGTGGTACACTGCTGAAAGTGCGACCGCATCCTCCTCGTGGGGGCGACCCAAAACAGACTGCGATTATGGTGGGTTGCGGCTCTATACCTACTGCTATATAGTTTCTTTTATTATTAACTTCTTATTGTTGTTGTGAAAATACATTTTTTCTATACAAAATAATTTTTTTTAGGTGAGATTGCCACACTGCTGTTGAAGATTTGCTGGCCCCAAATGCACCCAAAAACAGGATGGATTAAGTGGAGCCCAAAAAGAATCGGGAACCCACACAAGGCAGCTCTAATCGTGCCACATTTTTCTAAACTAACCACTTCACCTAAGTAGCGAGCTTCTAAAGAACTGCGTGGAAGGAGATATTTTCCAAGGTAAGAACCAAAAATTTATCATGTAGTTGGCAACCGGAAACAGACTCCTCGAAAAGACATATCTCTACAACGAGTGTTAGGCTTGAGGTAGTCGGGGGAAACTTCCCATGCACAGGCTGGCTCCTGTTAGTCTGCTGAAATCCTACCACTGCAGAAAGGATGAAGAGTAGCGCCTTTGACATAAAAGGCCCTTGGTATAACTCTGGTGGAGAAGGAAACTGCCCTCACACTCATTTGATTCATGGCTACTTCCCCAAAATTGTACAATCACCAGTAAAAAATTGCTAGTGACTATCGTCGCACAAACTCGGTTGCCGCCGACAAGTGAAAAGTGGCCCAAATGTGGCTAAACTACAATTGTACTTCTCTAAGTTATGGTGGTAGATAGTGCTTCCACCGCCAAGTTTATTAGTCAAAGGGGGAAGATCCCCTAAAGATTCGCCCACATCAAACTGATCCTTAAGGATCTTCCCAAGAAGTACAGGAATCCCTAAGGATGGCCAGAAATCATGGTCTAAAGCAATTATATCCCAGTGATTTATTTAGTACTGCAGCAGCACCAGCCCCGGGAGTATCTAGCCATGTTCCAAATTCGGCCACCGCAGCTGTAGCAAGGGTCAAGCGACTTGTAGCGGGGAGATCAGCGGACGGAGAGATGACCCCGAGAGCCGAAGCATGGGGAAAATCAGTGTCGCCAAACCAAAGGCGACAAGACAAAAGATCTTAAATACGCTAAGACTACCAGACTTGCCAAGCACTCCTTAGACAAAAACACGTGATCTTGCACCATGCCCAGTGGACACTATTCACCATGTGAAAGAATATCGGGGAGTGGTACTTTGTATTGTGACAAAGGCAACAACAGAAACTCACCCGGTATAGCTGTAGTCAGATCAAGAACAACTCCAGCTTCATAGGGGCCAAAAGGATTACATATCCTTTACATGTCGGCAGCTGGCTGAGGTCCCCACAAAGTATGGTATTTAAGTGTGCTGGGAATAATTCCTTGCTTTTTTTGTTTATGTGAAAGTCCAAACTTAGGAGTCACTCTTTGTACTACCAGTCCGTCTAGGTGGGTCTGAAAGCGACACTCTGCCGATAGAGGTCCCCAAGGGGGTATTGGGTGGATATAATACCGAGGGCACCATGCCTCAGAAGGTAGTAGTCTGGCAGCATCTGCTAGACGGTGCCAAAGGCTAGGTCCAGACGACGAAAGAAATAATAAAAAAATGTACCATCCGCAAGGAGAGTCTTACCTACAGCATTTCTCTCCTCCTTTCCGCTGGGGTTGTGCAGTATTTACTCGGAGTTACCAGCGTCACCATTTCGAAGTCGTAGATTGGGTGTGAGAGGTGGGAGTCTCTTTTTTGGTGATCTGTTTGGCTTTAATTCAGCCAACGTAAACCGTAGAGAGTGAATATGTCTTGCTTCTCAAACCAATCATATTTCATCAATGTTCAGGGCAAAAATTTGGACCAAATCAGGTCAGCTTGCTTTCCCATCACATGTTAAGAGGTCGTTCCTTTCGGTTGACTGTCACCTGGCAGCCTATGGAGAACCTTGTTACCCGAGTAAAAGTAAAATATGGCCTTACAACGTCCTTGTGAAGGACATCAGAAGGTTTTTTTTTTTTTTTTTTATGTGACACACTAGAGACTTAGGGAAGGCCCCTTTGTACTGTCGACCATGTATTTATTTTGAAATGTCGAACAGCAGCTCTAGTCGGAAGATAGAGAGAGAAGTGAAGGAAAGAACTCTCACAACCTAGCTGCGGTATTTTTTTTTTATTTCACCTACTCCCAACCATTTCGCGACTCTGACACCGGGGCATCGAGAACAACTCGCTGGAGTGTTATGCCTCCTGAAACGAGTTGAATCTCATCAACCAACCGATGACATGCGCTTGGTGGAGCGGGGAAGAGAACTAGTGAAGGCTATGACAGGAGGAATAAGGAATGCAAAGAGGGAAGAAGAAAGAAGGAAAGTTATGTAGGCGGGAAATTGGGAAAGGCTAGGACCGTGGCACCGCCGGGAATCGAACCCGGGACCTCTGGGGATAGTAGTTAGGCGCCTTACCCCTAGACTACCGAGGTTGCAGAACAGTAAGGCCGTACACTACACACACTCGATTTAAATCTTTTGGTTAAATTTGGCCGTCGTTAGGCCGTATGTGCCCCATTAAAAATGGTTAAAAATTCGACGACCATCATATCCCTCTTAAAAAGCCAAACGGCCGGTGTTCGCCCGCTGTAAGGCAATTTTTTATTTTTACTCGGGTAGGCAATCAATATCAAGAACCTTGTGAGAATTGAGAAAGTAATCCTTTTAAATTTAGTGGTGTCGCTGCTATCAGTGCTTCGTGACTTATTTGTAATTGGCGCCATCTATTGTGGAAGCGGTACGAACTTTTCCCCAGACCTTATTATTTTACTGAAAAGTTAGTCTTGTAATATTATAGCTATCAACTTCATCTTCGTTAATAGCCTAGGGCCCATTAGGTAACTGCGCCAGCTTTCATGGAAAATTACTAAACACGCCAGAATATAAAGCAGAAGTTGCCACCGTTTCTTTTTTAAAAAAGGTAATTAAATCTCGCAACTTTAATAACCTAAAAAAGCGCTATTGTTCCTCCATAGATGTTGTCTCAGCCAGCACCACTCCCCTGTTATCTGCGCGTCCACTCCCAGTAGATATGGAATTGCAATATGTACGTGTGTAACTTTTCTCGGCTTCATGAACAATTCCCCGTAGTAATTATAGATTGCACGACTCCACGAGCCCCACAAAGATGCTTCCGTCCATTCGCAGCGGTTGCACCAGATCTGAGAGACATCGCCAACCACGTCCCACGGAGCCGCCACTAACTGCACGCCAGCCAGCCTCTATCACTGGAGGTGCCATAACTCGTCAAAAGCTGCAGCAGAAGACGAAAAAAGATTCGCTCAGCGCTTTACAAGAGGGCAGCAAAATTGCACCGAGTGCATCCCGGCTGCAATTACCTCTGCATGTGCAATGTGCAATGGCGGAAGGTGCAACTGGCAATCAGTGGCGCAGGTTGTGTTCGCGTCTTCCATTTTTTTTAATATATTTGTTGTTGTTGGAAATTGTTTCTTCATATTTTACAAGACGCCGAGGCAAAGGAGCCCAACCTACTCTTAATAAGGCGGGAAAATTGCTGTGACGTTGCCGTTGGTTCGCGGCGGTTGCCGTGAGGAAATTGTCTGCAATCCTTTTTTATTATTTTTATTTTTTATCCCTTTTTTCTGTTTGGAGCGTTTCGATAGTCCTGGAAGGGGGTCACCATCGAAATTTCCTCGGCAGAGAGTTGCGAGTCGGTAATGATACCCATTTTGGGGCTCTTATGGTGGAAAATTGTTTTTCAGAGACGAGGAAATGGAAAATTTCACCAAAGGTCTATTACCGCACGGTGGCATAGCGGCTGGAGGTAGTAAATACGAGTTTGTAGCGATATGGAGGATTATTTTAAATTATTTATATTGTTTTTTTGCTGTTGTTGTTGTTGGAGGTAATTTAATAATTTCGAAGGCAGCTGCATGCAAGGATTTATTTATTAGGGGTTTACTAAGGTCATATATAACCAACCTATCAAAATGATAAGATCTTAACGCCATTAAAGTGGAATTGTATTTGGCCGAGGTCTAGAATTGTTATTTGGTAGCAGCTTTGGCTGCGATTATGGTGGGTCGCGGCTCTATACCTACTTCTATATAAAGAAACTATATAACTTCTTATTGTTGTTGTGAAAATATATTTTTACTATATAAAATAAATGTTTTTTAGGTGAGATTGCCACGCTGCTGTTGAAGATTTGCTGGCCCCAAATGAAACCAAAAACAGGATGGATTTAGTGAAGCCCAAAGAGAATCGGGAACCCACACAAAGCAGCTCTAATCGTGCCACTTTTTCCTAAACTAACCACTTCACCTAAGTACCAAGCTTCTAAAGTACCAATCCTACGAAGATCAGGGACTCTTCAAGGGAGAAATGGGAACTGCAGAGAAGGATATATTTGCCAAGGTAAGAACCAAAAATTTATTATGTAGTTGTCCGGGTGTGGCTATATGAGTTATTTATTTATTCGCCAAACAAAGTCACACTTAAACTAAGTACAACAAAAATTACACTTAAATTAAAAAAACATAGTAGTAACAGTCTTTTTATAAAAAATGATTGATCAACAACTATAACTATTGACAGCTACTGAGAACCTACTATTTGAGTGAAGGAGCTATGACTATTGAAAACCAGATCAAGCATCTTGAATTTGGAAATGTGCTTGCAGGATCTAGATGATTTATTTAGCCTTCTTCCAATGGCTTTACATGTCCTTTGGATAGCATTTTCGAAAGTATTGACACTATCTTCCGACTTTCTCTATAAGGTCTCTCCTTTCCTAGGGGTATTCTCTATCAAGTCTCGCTCTCAGGAACTCACCAAACTTCTTGCAGTCAGTCCATCATGAGTTAGGGTTTGTGAAGGTTCGAGGTTTTTAATGTCTCGGGTCTCGAGACATCTCAAGCCATGACATTGCAGACATTTTAGATTTTCAAGGGAATTGAAAGAAAATCATAATTTGTAACACAAATTTTGTATTTAAACAAAATTCTTTTTCCTGGTAATCCTAAATCTTTAACTCCCTTGCCTGGCTGGATGTGGTGCAACACCAGCTTTCGGGGCAGAAGCGTCCCCCAAAGCCCTCTCGTCCATCAAAGCAATCTGCAGGTGATCTCAGACCGCCATGCTCAGTAGCTTTTCTGGGACTGGCAGTGATCTGCCTGCCGCTGTTGTACTTGCTTGTTCTTGGAGGACCCTGTAAAACTTGTAGCTTGTTTGGCTACTCGCTCGGTCTTCTCTTGAAGAGGGAATCGAGGTACTTTATTCTGTCTGAATGCTCTCTCGCTCATGCACAGTACCATCCTTCCCATTCATGGCAATCTTACCAAGTCACGAACAGATCTTTTTGGCACTGCTTCTGCATGCATACACACAGTCCTCCGCGTTACTTGATTCGGTTTACCTGGTCGATTAAAAACAGGTGTGGTCGCCTTTTCCTCTGACGAGAATGAAGGTTGTGCAAATGTACTATGGCTGGGACTCGCTGCACACCTGGCGGTTGCTTCCAAACCAGAGTCAAGCACTCATTAACCACTAGCTGGCCACGCAGTCATCGGCACAATCAACACCTTGGCTTACAAGTAGGCAAAGCGGAAATAAGGAAAAAGAGGGATTGTGGGGGATATATCTAGCTTACTCTGTCCTTTTCCATTACCCTGTCTGGTGTCCCTACTGGTGGCTTTCCTGTTCACCCAGCTTAACACCGCCGACATAGCCTAATGCTACCTCGAGGCATGCAAGCCCCATCACCACGAGGTTCTGGCTCTTTATGGAGTTTGTAAATATTTCGTACCCTATCAAGACTAGCGATATCCCCCTGTAATTTCCACAATACCGCTTTTGCAGCGAGCTACATATTTGTTTCGAGAGACCAGGGCCGGATCCCCGGTGTAGAGTCTTTAAAGAAGAAGAATAAATTCGCCGCATGAATGGGGCGAACTGTGGCTTCTTCCCTGTCGTCATTCTTCCACCGATATCTTCCTGATCAAAGCGTATTTGTAATTTATATACTATACTACCATCTTTTTCTCTTCTTCTGCTCCTTTAATTCATCTTGGGGCATAGGGCCGGAAACAGTTGCCCTCCAACGGGCTCCAGGGTTTTGTGTCGATGGAGTCCTTGCAGATTCCAGTCTAGGGCCTGTTTGGGCTAGTTGCGCAGAAGGACTACATTAAACCCTTTACGGCTTATAGCATCGCGTTAGACCTTTCTGAATTTGGCAATTTTAAGACGAATGGCGGTCACTTCCAATGCCTGCTCCCCTAAAACTCCTGAAACCCTCCACAATATCTCTCCACCATCTGCAGCTGATGACCACGTGATCTATCGGATTTTTCATTTTGCCATCCAGCGATTCCTACGTCTCCTTGTGTATCTTCTTTGACAAAAATAAGTTCCACCTACTGACTTGGTGGGAAATACAGAAGTCAATGGAAACCTTTCCATTGTTGTTAGTAATTTGGCTTATGCCTTTATTTCTAATTGTGTGTTCAAAGCCGGTATGGCTAGGGCTGTGTGTTTAAGTCACCCATCATGAACTCCCCGGAATAGAGCGAAACCCCTTATTCGGTCGCATATAAAACTCGTCCTTGATGTCATCGTCTGCGTCTTCAGTTGGGTCTCAGCACTGAAAAACCATAGTACTTCTTAGTTTGGTGCGCAGGCGCATGGCAATAATCTTCTCTGAAACTGGTGACCAGCTAATAAGGCTGGACCTGGCTTCCTTGATGAATGCCAACGCCTCTCCTACGGCTTTCGGTTTCGTTCCTCCCAGAATATAAGAAGGACTTACCGTTTAGGCAGATATGTTCTCCCGCATCGTGCCATCTAGTCTCGCTAAGTCCCATGATCTTGATTTTATATCGATTCATCTCGTTGAGGACTTCATCCAGTCTTCCATATATTATACTATATATCCATTACTTCTCCGATCTCAGCGGTTCAGTGCTCTTACCATGATCTGGTATGTTCGCGTGCTCGATGGTATGCTTGGTGTCAGCATTTTCATTGAGGTGCCGTTCCACGTGTTCTTTGCTGTAGTGCCTGCCTTGTAATAATTGCGCCATTCTTACTTATCCTTGCATAGAATTATCCTTGGTTTGTTAGATATCGGGCACTGATCGTAATTGCTTTGCCCTCAAAGTAGGGTCTAAAAATTATCGTGCTTATTTCTTCTAAATCCATCAAAACCTTTACATTGCGATCGAGCCATGTTACAACAAAACGAATAACACAATTCCGCTGTAACATTACAAAATCCTAATTCAATCTTCCATTCCCCATTTTGATCTCTATCTAACCCAGTTTAGTCAAGAGCTCCGCTGGCTCCCAATACATGAGTCGCACTAATTGCAACAAATTCTCAAAAAATACGTTCCACATCGCCGTCATTCTGACATTGAATCGGTATTTTTCTAACGGTGTGTGGCACAACAATGGACCCACAACTGGTGGCCACAGGAAGATCTAAAAATTCGTTTCCATCCGATTAACATTCGATGACCGGACGGACAACACAAAGACTCAGATCTGGAGCAAAGATGAAACCTAAGATCGGACAAAACCTCTCATTTCCTTAAAGAAGCTGCCACTAGACCACTTCCGACATGGTACGCTTACCTCGCGGATTTGTTATGAGTGCGAGTTTCACTCTGGTTGGCTGATTAGGCGCTACCCTACTCCTAATCCGCAGCTACGAAAGTCTCCCTCCAATTAAAACCAAACTCCGTGGATAGATGAAACAAAAATATCTTTTAGATATGGGGGGAAAAAGAGGCAAAACGTTACCTGAGCCGCCAGTTAGCAATTCAGCCATTTTAAATTTATGCAAAATGCGGTAATTACCGTTACCGTTTCACGGAGCGATTATGTTCAGTTGAGCGTTGTTTGAGTGGCTGCCGTGGCTCCCGTCGCTCCATAATCTAAAGGAAAAGTCGTGTTGGGTCATGAGAGCTAGAGTTCAGTGGCCAGTGTTATATGTACGTCAGCCCGATAGGAGGAGAAGAAATGCGCTGTCGTAGTTTCTTTATTATTATTATTTTTTTGTGTACGATCCAACAATCTCGAGTCGAATGGTGGCCGATTGTTTTTTCGGTGTTGTTTTTTGCACATTTTTCCACCTGAACCGTCACTTGTTACTTGCGGTTACCACGAACAATGGGCTACGTAATTGTTGAATTAATTGTCCGCCAGAGTGCGACGCGAAATTTCTTTCACGGCGGCCGCTTCTCGGATTTGATGCAAATCTTCGCCTGCGCTGTGGTAACAGGAGCGTGGAGATTTTATAGAATGTGAACTGATTTTTTTCGTTGTTGAAAGTTTTGTAATTGTTTGTTGAATATTGTGCGGATAGCGGAGCACAGTTGCCCTCTGTATTAAATGGTGTAATTTAATACAGTTTTTTGGTTAGGTTACACATTTTAATGAACTCTCTGCTTCGTGACTTAGGTCATCTCCAAATAATTTCGGTTGCGACCACCAGAATTACACGTCCTCGTCTTTCTTCATTCTTTCTTTTAGTGAGGTTTCGATTTCAAGGAGTACTGCGGACGCCACTTATATATATTGTACACTTAGCTGCCCCTATACCTCAGATACGAAGACCAGTTGACTTGAATAAGCTCTACAGTCTGCCGATTTGATTTGCCAAGTAGATACGAGTAGTACGAAGAACTTGAAAGACAGTCTCGTTCTTCTATTGATCACAAAACTGCTTTGTGCCATTTACACAAAGCTTTTAGTATCCAGCTCGATATATGGTCTCCTCATGAGTTGTACGTGAAATTCATCATAGACCAAATTAACATCTGTGACGCCGCTGATGGAACGCAATGAAATCGGCCCATTTCTGGAAGGTCTGATAGTTCGTTGTGAAAAATGGCTCACGTACGACAGTCGAAAGTGTCAAATATCGTTGATAAGGATGCTGAGCCTTCACAAGCGTTCGTGAAACCTTTCTTTCTATTGAGTACGGTACGGGGCTCAAAAGTACCGCGGTCAATCGTTTAGCCATTACCCTATACCGCATATTTGTAGGTCAGACCGCTTAAATAAGTCTAATAGCGACCCCGGTTAAGCGCTTGCTTCACAAATCTTGACCTCACCGGTTTCGTAAGGAGATCATTTGCTTAACCTTGGGTGAAGAAGTTTTGATCACACTAAATATAGGAGTTCATCCACGACAAAGCTCGACTGAAGCCAGTTTGGAGGGGCCATTCTTATCCAGCTGCGATCTTTGGAAAGGAGGTGGGGTTCGAAGGTGTTCGTCTGCAGTGACTCTTCTCGGGTTTTGATAGAAGTGACAAATCGGGTGCTATCAACTCCCAAGATTTTTACTAGCCATTCGCGTCTCCCTCTTTTGCTGTGGTGCCCTCCATTAAGCCAATCCAGACACGCTTTGTCGAAGAGTCGCTGAAAGCCAAATCGTAAAGGACCATCTCAGTGGATTGCTCCTTTTGGTATGCATGCTAAGAAGTGGAGACTGGTTGAAGTTCTCTTTATAGACCCGAGATTCTCTGTGGTCCCTTTCACTAGTGTGGAGTTTTGCAGAAGTTCACTTATCCATGCAAATTGCATAAAAATGGTACTTCAACTGAAAACCGTAACTTCTTCTTCTTTAATGACTGTACAACCGGGATAGGGTCCTGGCCTCCTAAAAATGGCAAATGAACGTTGGGATTTCTAGAAAGGCCAACGTTAAGGTTGAGATTGGCTCTCCCAACACCTCTAAACCTCCATTTGAAATCGACAAAACACCGCACTCTCATAACCCTTCACCACTACTATTCTCCAATTAATCTCAACCATTCGCAGCGACAAAAAATCGTCCCCAAAAACATCGCATAGCACAAAGCACTATCAAAAAGGAAATCTTAACTTGAACCGACAAAGCGATCCTTTCACCACTGCATTCGCCCTTTCATCCCTCTATATAAGTTCAAATTAATGAGGTCAATTTGTCGTTGTCAAGGCAGTCAACAGATTCGTTACATCCTCGGCTCCCATTCACAAATCCCCGAAATTGTTTCCAATGACACACAAACTTTTATCTCACCTTAAGTGGCATATCCAATTCAATCATTTGTGTCCTTTTTGTACCTCAAACAACATAAAAACTCATCCGAAAAAAATACAGAAATAACGAAAGAGAAAGGGAGGATAATTTGACACCTGAACGCAACAAGTGACTGCCGATGTCCTTTTAATGGATTCTAAAGTGAGAAAATACTCCTCCTGCTCGGGATGATAAGCGACCTATGACGAATCTATTGACGTCCACCCTCTCAAACATGATCCTTTCCTACCTGGCTTGACCGAGAGCTGTTCTTGGAAATGTCCACAATTCGATTCGGGAAGGATTTCTTCGGGGGTTTTTTTGTTCGGTTCATTTTGCATGAATGAGAATGAAAGTGAATTTTTGGTAGTGAGGACGTGTCCTTTTTTTGCCCCCGCGTTTGTTTGAAGAAGTTTTTGGGAGTCGCTCCTCTTTTGAGGAACCATAGCGTGGCTGATGGCAGTTTTCGCCGCGGGAGACGAACTTTTTTGTGATGTGATCCGCCGAGGAAGGATGTCGTTCATGACACTGAGGTGTGAAGTTGACTGTTTAAATTTTATTTATTACTGAATTTGTTTACATGGGTTTTACGCCATTTAATCAACTCTTTGGGGAATTATGTTGGGAATTCTTTTTTTGTGGAATCCAGGAGTTCACGGAATTTTTTTGTAATTTTCACTGAAATTGAATAGAATTGTTGGAGGTATGAAAAAGAATTTTAAGGACAATATTAATTTCTATAACGGTACCGAATATTTGAGTAGATTAAGTAGTTTGGATGAAAGAGTACGTTTTCCTAAGGCTCTGTGAAAAAAAACGATTTTCTAGACAACTTATGCTTCACTCCAAAACAGACCTCAGTTAGGTAAAGGCAGCAACACCGCCTAAATACTGAAAAGATCGGGTTGAAAGGGCGCATTTTTGTGATCCCTGCTTGTTGTAGTCGAGCCAAGTCTCTCGAGTCGTCGCGCGTGTTATACTCCTCAACCTGGAGCTTGCTATTTTATTCCTCTTTAATCCATCATGCGACATAGGGCGGAAACAGTTGCCCTCTAGCGGACTTTGTTTTGTGTGACAGCTCTAAGCTCCGCCCAGGATCTCCCAGTTGTTGCTGCCTTTGCTACTACAGTACTCTTCCACGTTGTTCTAGCTCTTGCGCATAGACTGGTTCCTTGCGGATTCCAGTCAAGGGCCTGTTTTACTAGATTATCGTTTACGCGTCGCAAGGTGTGGCCAATCCACTTCCATTTCCTTCACCTGATTAAGTCGTCTATCCTTTCTTGATCGTCACGGCGCCAAAGCTCTTCATTTGAAATTCTATTTTGCCAGCGGATACAACAGTATAGGATACAACAATTTGTTGATGAAAACTTGTACGCGTAGAGCTCGTCATATGAAGCTCCTAATAACCGAGCCGAATGCTTACTAATAGCCTACGAAAGCAATGTAAAGGGGGATCGTAATTCAATAGACTGCTCTACCGTGATTCTCAAAATGTTGATATGGTCTATGCTCGAGCGGCCCTTTCTGAATCCAGCCTGCTCTTCTAAGCGTTCGGTCTACTGCCTCTCTTATCCTTGATAATAGTATGTGGGAGAGGATTTTACCCACAGTAGATAATAGACAGATGCTGACAATTGGAGATCACATATTGTTTTGGTATTTTGACTATGATACCTTCCGTCCAATCCTTCGGAAAGGCACAGGTATTCCATGCTTTTCCAGGATTGGCTATAGTACATCTGCTGTGAGGCTTGCGTCAGCTCTCAACAATTCTGTCGTTACTATTTCGTTTTCGATGGGGTACGAGTAGTGATTCTTATTGGCTGTGAATTGTTGCTGTCTTCTTGAGGTTCTACTTGCTGTTTTCATTCAGGGCGAGGAAGAAATAATCTCTCCATCTTTGTAGCTGCTCTTCGTCACTGCATAGGAGCCTTCCATCTGCACTCTTTACAGCTGGGTTATGGCTCTGCTAACTTCTTCAAAGCTTGGTGGCGGCAGCATAGCATTATCTTCTGCTATTGGTAGAGCCTTCAAATCCTCAGTTACCTCGCCATTTAGCAATTCATGAAAGTGATCTTCCCATTGCTATAAGATGCCTGTAGGATCGGTGATCAGATTCCCTCCTTTGTCATTGCAATATGTGCAACGTGGTGTGAATTGCGTCATACTACGGACTCTTCGGTAAAACTCCCGCGCCTGGTGCGGCCGTCGCTCTCTGTACTGTCCTAGTTCACAGGCGAGATTTTTTTCCCAGGCTTCCTTTTTTCATCAGTGAATTCTCTTTTCTTCTTTCTGAGCTCTTTATATTCCTTAGGACCATATCCAAACAAATTTGAAACTGCTAGCGCGTCCTTGACGTACTGGGCACTTTCAGTCTGTGGGTTCCGAATCATCAGAGCTTCGAAACCAATGAAACAGCGGGCGCCTGCATGACTCCGAAAGCTCTTTTCCAAAGACTTCTCCAACGGCATGAGGATAGCTCATACACCATCGACCTGAAAGAAATCCTGAGCTGCCTGTTCGGTGAGCTTTTTCAGGATCAACTCTCCAAACCGCTTATCGATCTGGATGCTGGATACAATCTAAGCACCATTCCAGACCGATGCTCCTGGGGCTTTTCTAGGAACATCTTCGACAGGAACAACATTAAATTGTGCTGCCTCTTTTCAACCCTATAAATTCCCCGCAAAGATATGGCATTTTCCCGGCACTGCTTCAAAGGTGCGTCGAACTAATTCTCCACAACCTCGTCTGTCTCTTTTGAGCCAACTTCAATTAGGATGGTTGGAATATCTGGAAGAGTGTCGTGATGGTTTTGTATCCATAAACAAATCAAATGAACCTGCCTAAATAGTGTAGACCTATCAGCTTAACCTCTTTCCTTTTGAAAACTATGGAGAGTCCGCTGCTAGATCTTCACATTAGGAGCAAGCTGGAACTTTCCATTCCTTCTACATAGCTCTCAGTCCGCTTACTCAAAGGATAAAATAACAAAGGATGCTTTGCTAGTCAGCAAAATCTAGAAAGCCTTCCTCGCCAAGGAAACTGTCTTATGTGCGTTTCTTGGTATCGAGGGTGCTTTCGATAATAAAGGCTATAATTCTATTTCTAGCGCATTAGCTCTCAGAAACCCGGATCCCTCACAATTGAGTGAATAAATGCCATGTTTGGAGTGCCTGCTGTACTGCAGCTATACGGAACTGTCCTCAGCTGCTATAGAGGTTTAGAGACTGATTGCACTGCACATCCTTGAGACTTTAAATCTCATCAAACTGGCCCAATACCTTCAAAAGACTTAACAGGATCCCAAAAATTCCCATTTTCCACGTATCCGACCTCATGGTTAGTGAACTGCGGAAGCTAACGGCCGTTATTCTGGATAGCTTTGAGTCCCATGAGTGGGAGGAACTTATCCTTCCTGGAGATCAAAGAAACCTCTACTTGTTTACGAAAGGGGCAAAGATGGAACATGATACAGTGGCTGGAGTCACAGGACCCAACTCCAAGGTCTCAATAGCAATGGGAAGATGACACTCTCTTTTCCAGGCTGAAATACTTAAAATTGAGACCTGCAATATCTATCTCAAGATCTATGATTGTAAATCTAAAAAACAAATCAAATCAATCATAACTTTTAAATTAAATAAAACGACATTTTTTGACAATATAAGAAAATAACCGCCATATTTAAGTTGTGCCTTTCCACTTATTCTATTGGTATCCATGTCAAGAAAAGTCATGTAAAACGTCAAAGAAATGAAAATTTTGTTTACAAAGCCGCAAAACCTTTCGAGATCGCACAAAACTGAATTTTTTTAATTGTTTAAGAAATAACAAGAATTGTTTTACCTAATGACCAGAAGAATAAATTGCTGCCGAATTTGTTTATCAAAAAATTATCGCGGTCAATCCATATTTAATTTGTATAAAGGCTTATTTTTGCCAGATGTCATACAAAATATAAGTGGAGTTTTGGTATAGTTTTTGTGTATTTTAAAGGATTCTTTTATTAATTTAACTATTTAGGTAGCGAAGGATGACGGATTAACTGATGAAATATGTTTTAAATGTATACGTTCTTTAGTTGAAGCACATAATATAAGGAAAAAGTCGATTAGATCTAATAAAATTTTAAGAAAACGTTTTGGTCTTGTGCATGCAGTTGAGGATCCAACTAATGATTTACCACATACCTCATCAGAAAGCATCAAATTACCAGAAGATAATGGTTTAGTGGACCTATTAAATGAAAACAAGATTAATGTGAAGAGGTATAAACATTTTAATAAAAAAAAGAAATCACTACCAGAATGGGAAGTTGAGAAACAAGTGAACATCGAAAGTGCACACAATAACCTCGATTCCGAACAAGATATTGTCCACAATGATCCTTCACAAGCTACTACAGGACCTGATTTGCAGTGTAAGTACTGTCATAAAACATTCTACAAAAAAATCTACTTAACTAGACATGAATATTATCATAAAATAAAGAAAACAAAATGTCCAATTTGTTCTCGTGAATTTACGCATAAATCGAATCTTAAGCGGCATTTTTCAGTTCATAAAGAACGGAATGAGCTAGCATGCGATAAATGTGGTGAAACATTCACCGAATCACAACAATTATACGATCACATCAAAATTCACGATGAAACAGCTAGTGATGAAAAATTGAAATACATTCTAGAATGCGAAAAGTGCAGTGATTACAAAACTGAATCTCTATCAAGCTACTTAACTCACATGAAGGATGAACACCATATAGAAATACAGAAACCGTTTAAGTGCAAGACATGTGGACTAAAATTTGCATCTAAACAGGGAATGCTTCGGCATATCGACAATATCCATGAAGATAATCGCAGAAATCTTAGGAAACGTGATAAGAAATTTCTTTGCAATACATGCGGGAAGAAATTTCATACTAATTTTCACCTGGAAGTTCATGTTAGATCACATACAGGCGAGAGACCATTTAAGTGCGAATATTGCGAAAAATCCTTTGCACAATTTTCTGGCCTAAAAATGCATACGTTCACCCATACTGGTGAGAAGCCATTTGATTGTAAGGTATGTGGGAAGAGATTCAATCAATATGGTCATGTCCGAGAGCATTTGTTAACGCACACCAATGAGAAGCCGCATATTTGCCAAATTTGTCATCATTCGTTTCGAGTTAAGGGTAATCTAACTGCACATATGGTTGTGCATACGGGAAAGAAGCCCTACAATTGTGATGTTTGTAATAGAGAATTTATGCAGCAAACTAAGCTTAAGGCTCATGTGGAGAAATGTCATGCTGTTAGAAATCTTGAGATTGAAGTAGGAAACTCGAATAGTTCTTGTGTAATTATAAGAAATGTCTAGGTTTTAAAGGATGTTTTAAAAGGATTTGTCAAAGAAATTGCCTTTGTTAAGCAAGGTTGTGGTTTAGTTACAAGAATGTACCCCCTTAGTTTTTTATTTAATACTAGATTTCCAGATGTTTTTTTATACAGCTATCTCTATGTATATGCGTCCAATTGTTTTGTACATTTAATTTGTTTTCTTTCATTCCTTATTTACAGGTTTTATTTCACGGATTTCACCCCTAAGGTAGGAGTGCCATAGCCATTCATATTTCCATCATCTTATGTCGACATTCTTCTAATTTATTTGAGGGGCGCTTTTGCAGGGAAACTATTTGGTCTAAAGGTTTCATATAGCCTAAAATTTGATTTAAGATTCATATCGCAAATTTCCTTGTGGGCCAGGAAGCCGCAATGCAGCAGCGTGCATCTCCTCCTCGTTTTAGCCTCAAAATCCCGCTTTTTCGGGAGATGCTCCGCAGGTCCACAGGGAGCTTCAAGCAACTACCAGTCGTAATCTGCTTAAATATGGCAGTGTCTGGAGATCTGCCCGGCCGATAAGCAAATTTAGAGTTCCTAGAAGATATATCCTAATAATGGCCATGATTCGTACCCCGAGGTATTTTCTATATTCTTCAATTTTCATTGAAAAACTTCGTGTGGTCGCAACTTCCCTTGACATTCCGTTCCAGACTCGCTGTGGGTTATCTGGTGCCACACTCTATTTGGTTTCCAGCCAGTATGTCTATTGGTATCATTCCCGCCATCACGCACGCTGCTACGTCGTTGCAGTTCATCCTGTATGCGCACATCGCGCTTGGTCTGTATGGGGCCCTACATGTTCTGCTGTTAGCCGTCCTGTTCAATACTGCGGCTCTCACTGCACCGCCCCCACATTGGTCTGCAAACTTGGGCATCCTACGACGCTTTACTCACCATTCCCTCCAAATTTGCTTTAAAATTTTGCCTGCGATCAATCATCACTCCAAGGGGCCTTAGGGTGGGCTGTGGCTGAACGATCTGTTCCCATGCTTTGATCCCTGCGGGTTGTCTACGTTTGCATAGATTTAGTTTTGTGCAAGCGTCATACCACCGCTTTAAGGCCACGATATAATCTCCCAGAGAACTTGGTTGGCCCTTGATTCAAACTCATGAAGGCGTTGTCCTACAAGCCCTAGCCCCGACTCCCGTGTCAGACGCTCTTTGTGGGAGGCGATGCCGCAGCACATCATTTACATTGCGATCCACAGGAGAGGGCCCACGACGGATCCGTGCGGAACTCCGTATGTTCGTCTGTACATCGTCGGTCTATCTTCCAATGTATAGTGAAGTGGCCTGTTTTCCTTATTAGCTAAAATACCAATTTCCGGCAGGAGGCAAAAGAAGATTGCCCATCCGAGCCCAACACCATCTACTATCCAAGTAGATCAATACTTAACTCATTACTACCTATGATTACTATAAAGAAATACACCTCAGCTTTAGCTAAACCTTGCCACAAAATTTCAAAAGTTATATCCCATCCCGTACTTCCCAAAGTATATCCCATCGTATCGACTCACAGGATCGAGAGTTTTCTTTCTGGTCCTTCAATTCAGGTAGTTTTGTCGAAACTAAACTCTGTACTGTAGCCGGGAATTGAAAATTCAATTTAAAAATATTTAAAAATTTCTCTATTTTGAAAACAATAAACTTTTTACCAACAAACAAAATAGTAAATTCTTGTACAATATTACAATGAATAACATAAAACCACCACAATATAAAGCAGTGCGGCAACAATAATATAATGTAAAAAGAATGTGCCCAGCATTTTATTTTTAAACTTTTGTTTTTAACTAAATCTTTTCCCTTATTTCCTGTTGCGCGCACTTCATAACATCCAGTGCTCCTTTCTGTATTAAATTCTCTGCCAATTTTTTACCCAAATCTTCGCATTTCGCAAATATATCCAGATTATAACATTTGTGACGATAAAGACCACAAAACAATTCATCCGAATCATCTATTAAGTCTGGCATTTGATTATTTTGTTGATCCTTGTTCGCAGCCTCATAATCGATTAATTTTATATTCTTTTGTAAAAAGGGACAACTTTCATGGCTTAATCTACGTGAATCGCCAATAGTTTCTGCTTTTGATTCGTTGTTATTGTCGGATGATTTTTTAGGAGCACCTGCTGAAGAAAATGGGCATTTACTAGGTAGTTTAGTAGCATTATCAGTCTCATCTCTATTTGTTTTGTGATTATCATCATGGCTTCGTTCGATATCAGTCAGTAGATTGCCAGTAACAGGACACTTGCCACCGAATTGCTCAGCTAAATCAATTTTTTGTTCTGTATCAACATATGGGCATTTACCCATGAAATCTTGTCCAACTGGAATTTTCAAGGGACATTCATCTTTTTTCGTGCTTGAATTGCCATTTTCTTTATCTTTTTGATGGAGCGCATAGAACGGGCATTTTTTAAACAGTTCCCCATGAATATCAATCAAGTGCTGAAGGTCAGGAACTAAATTCTTACTATCTCCAGCAGATAGATTAATAGGAAATTGATCATCGTCAACAACTTTTGGGCTTGTTTGCTTCTTATTACCAGCAACATCTCCTCTGTCATGATCTTTTACTCTTTTCCTCGGCGATACATCCTCGTCCTCCTCATCCTTATCCTTTTCTTCTATCAATATTTTCCGTTTTAAATTTAAGCAACAATCATTTGCTTCACGAATTTCAATTTTCCCATCTAAGCTCCAAACAGCACCAGTTATATCCAACAACAATTCATCCTTGTTATTATTTTCAACAGTTCCATTTAGTTTGGTCCATACAGCTACAGGAGCACTACAACCACCCCCAAGAGTCTTTAGGAAACTTCTCTCGGCAAGTATCCTGCAGGTGGTTTTAAGGCACATTAACTTTTGCAACATTTCAAGTATTTCAAAGTCATTCGATCGACATTCAACGGCGAGCGCACCTTGGCCAACTGCATAAAGCAAATCAGTTGGATCAAGCACCTGACTTATGCGATTCATCCAGCCCATTCGTAGGAGTCCCGCTTGTGCCAATATAATCCCAGAATATTTTGAATTCGGTGCATCTAGCTTAGCGAGGCGTGTGTTGAGGTTCCCACGTATATCGCACACTTCTAAATGAGGATATTGTCGTCGCAATTGTGCTGTACGACGAAGAGATGACGTTCCTGTTGATTAATAAACAAAATTTTTGTTTTTTTTATTTAACACAAGATTTCAATTAACAATTACCGATCACACAACCAGCCGGCAATGTTGCTATTGTTTTTCCTTTGTATTTTTCATTAACCACCAAAGCATCTCGAGAATCTTCACGTTCTAATACAGCACCAATTGCCATTCCAGCTGGCAAAGCTGTTGGTAGATCTTTTAGGGAGTGTACTACAAAATCTACACCACCGTTGCGCAGGGCGTCTTCTAAATCTCGAGTGAATAAACTTTTCTCTCCAATTTTCGGCAATGAAACATTGAGCACCCGATCCCCAATTGTTGTCATGGTATCTGGAATTAAAGAAGAACATTAGTCTAACAGTATAAATTTGCAGATCGAAATATCGAGCCAATCTCTTAAATTGTTAGGGTTGGGGTCCGATCATAACCTCTACATAGCGACCCTTGGTAGCCATTATATATAGGGTACAGGGTAGTATGATCGGCCGAAGAAATAGACCCTTCCAAGCCTTACCAGGCCAAAATCTGAATACCACGGTACCAAAATCTGCATGGCATTAGGTAGTTGAGCACTTAATGCGCTTGTAGTATCCTCTGGCAACCGGGCCCACCCAGTTGTATAAAGCGTTAGCTCAAAGCTGGAGAGGGAGGTCCTTGGAGTTCGTCCGTCATGGAGGTTTCGGCCTCACAAATCATTATATATCGCTGTTGCCCATGCTGTCGGTATGACTTTACAACTTATCAAAAAGAAACTATCTAGCGCTGTTAAAACAAGAAGGGGCAAATAAAGGGTGGCCGAAAATGACGGGAAGCTCCTACATCCGGAAGGAAAAAAAGCCAGAAGCCCGAGTAGCTCCAAGCATACGACCTGCGGCCCCCTGCCAAATGCTTTTAGACTTAAGAAGGAACTGGAAAAAACTGGGAGATTGACAATCATGGAGGCGAATGCCGAAGGAAGCCAAGGCCAACCATAGCCTGTGAAGCCCCTGATGATGAAGAATGTGAAGGCACCACAATCTCCAAGGTATTAGATAAAGGGATGGACTAATGGATAAAGAAAACTTGAGTACAAAGAAGTGCGTCAAAACCAGCAGGCCACGGATGCAGGACAAACATATTCCGAAAAGCCATGATAGCGGAAATTACAGTGGAGGAGGAGATGAATATACTCTGTGGCAGCTGACGCAGATGGGATGCTCTACATTCGGAAGTGAAGGCATCCTACAAGGAATCGTCAAACGCGCAAAGACCAAGATTCGATTTCGGCTGTAGTGCCATTGGATGGATGGATGGACCAGGGGTAGCACCAAGACAGTGACGGGTAACCAAACTACTGTCTTTCAAGCATAGGTGTACACTATATTGTCAATCACCTTTGAAACCTTTAGCTAGTTTTATCCTATCTGACTGCCATGCGGCTTGGCAGCGGTACAGCCCAACTCTAAACTAGTTTAGGATTATTAACGTTTCATTAATGAGCTAGGTGCTCTCAAAAGGATTTCATGAGTAGTGAAAAGCTAGACGCCCAACAATCATACTGGTTTTATAGGTTGGCAAAGAGCTATTGGTGCACTCATTACTTTGGCAATGAAAGTAGCGCTAGAGTAGCATACCCCAAACACTGCAGTTCACTTCAAATGCTACCTTCTTATGCCGTCCCGAAAAGGGGCAGAGTAGAAAGAAATCCAGGGCAATAGTCTGCTTGGCCGCCGGATACTGCGCCCTAAATTACCACCTGTGGAGGATCAGAATGGCGAAAAGTTTCAACACCAGGCCGTGGCATGAGAAGAATGAGTTTGCCCTTCATATTTTCTGTCCAATATTGAGGAGTAGGGTCTTGTTGTTCGGCATGCCTTGTTTATTTAACAAACAAGTCTTAGTGGCTTATCTTGGGGCAGACTGCTGAGTATGTTCAAAAGGTCTAGCCTACAAATTGGTGATCTAGAGTACAATAGGTCCGAATTTCGAGCGCGGTACTCCTTGGACCCGAAATTTCATTAAAAAAGAAAGACAACAAAAATAATCTAAAAAAGATTATCGAACGTGGCTTTAGGATTAACGAAAATCAAATATAATTCAAGTGTCTTATTTCAAAGTTAATTACATATTGTTATCTCAAGATCTCCTTGAAAACAGAACCTAAAATATTTTATAAATAAACGAATCGTGTGCCAAGTACTTGGCCGGAACATAGTTAAAAAATGCACATAATTAAGGAAATCGAACGTCATTTGATTGGAATTTCAAATTAAGTAAATGCTCTAGCTTTGATTAATTCATTCCAAGCTGGAAAGGAATATACTTACGAATTTCAAACTTCTTCTCAGGATACAATTTCTGCAGCCGGGAAATAACATGTTTGGTTTGGATTAGAGCCAACTGAAATGATACAGTAATGGGAGATTAGTTGGAGTATTAAATAATGACTTCAAGGAGATATTTCTAGATCGTGCATGGCTCCAGCAATTACTTAAATCGTTCTTGGTATATTTAAAGAAGAAAATAAGAAAAAACTGATAGTCATTCACCCCAATCAACACACCACTTCTAAGATTTTTTTAAGTCTTGTGATGTAACGATAAAAAACACACACAAAAAATAATCCACGAATTTTATTCTCCTGATAACTTACTTCGCTTTTTCGTGATCCAACGCGGATTATTTTATCAATGTTTTCACTCATTTTGCTTTAAGAAATTTAATTAACAGAAATCACGATGCAAGAAATTTTATTTTAAATGCGATAAACTAATTAGTTAATGCCGATATAATGAAATGATTTTATAAAGTAATAAATTAGTTTAGTTGCGGTTACATTGCACGATTATTAATTTAGTTAAATGAAAGTGATTGCTGTAATTAAGGCATTTAATGTGAAAATAATGAATTCTTGTCCCACGGCGCCTGATACAACCGCTCTGCACGAATGTGAAACGTCACTTGATAAAAGAAATCGGGATTTTTTTTTAGGTTTTTATTCGTTAAAATTGTGGTAAGACTTCGTTAAAGATACTTTTCATTGTATGGTTTTTGTCTTAGTAAGAGAGTGGTTTGAGTATAAAATGTATCACTTTTGTAAATTAAGAAATTTGTTTCTTGTAATTTATTATTATTTAATTTAAATTTATTTGTTAATCTTTAATGCACATTTACTTATTATTATACAATACTTCAATGAGTATTGAACAGTTTTATAATTAAAAATAAAAAAACCACTTAATTTTATAGGATATTTTACCTATTTTCATACCATAATATCCATAAAAAACTGACATTTTCCAGTAGGTGATGTAAACACTTCATTCGGTCGAAATTTCATTTATATTTAAATACAATTTTTTTATGTTTATTTATTTAATTCTGGCAAATTAAAAGGCAATACTATAAAATATAATTAAATCGTTTAGATTGTTGTTAAATAATCAAAAGTGGTCTTAATGGCCAGCAATCGATTAATTAGCCGTAATCGTGGAATACAATTGCTCAATGATGAACTGCAGGAAAAGCTTAATAGTCTTCATAATGGGGCCATTCAGACCGGAATGGTTACAAATTCTGATTTACGAGAAGCATACAGGAAATCGCTGGAGGCTGAAAGACCAAATCGCATAAATATCGTATTCGCAGCCGGAATATTAGTTTTTATAATGATAACAACACCAATTGTTTATGAAGTAATACGATTTCTATTAGGCGTCAGATGTTTTGTGCCTAATAATTATCTAGTTTGGGAAGCGACAAGACCAATCAGTGATTGCGGATTCTGCAGGTAATGAAAATAACACAAAAACGACTTCTATTATCATTCAACTAAAATAAATACTATCCATATTTCCAGAAGCGTTCGTGGTCCATTAATTTTACAAAATTTAACAAGAGACGAATTTGCACCATTTGCATACTCATCTCAACCAATTATAATAAAGAATGCTGTTGCCCATTGGCCAGCAGCGAAAAATTTAAATTTTACTTATCTTAAGGAATTATATCAAAGAATACCAGGTGCACTTGATGAAGACTGTCAATTTCTGCATTTTCGATCGGATTTTATGTCTCTACGTGAAGTATTTCAAATGTCTGATGCTAGAGCAAAGTTTGATGATGGTAATCAGCCATGGTATGTTGGCTGGAGCAATTGCCATCCAATGATATTAGAAGAATTAAGAAAACTATATCCAAGACCACATTTTTTACCCGAAGATGCTGAAATGCCAAATACAGATTATGTGTTCTTGGGATATGAGCAAGGTGCTATTATGCATGTAAGTTTTTTGATTACGATTTTAGCATATATTCAACATATTTTAAGTAGCGCATATAGTTGAATGTAGAAACTTTTGTTTTTGATAATCGAGTGTTTGATAGATAGCTTACTTGTGACGAACTGTATAAAAAATGTAGGTATGTAGGAAGTGAACAAATGTTTCTCTCATTCGTCTTCCCGCAGCTACGGCAACAGTCGTTGTCCCTTAGGGGCCAATGTCTTGTGATGATTGCCGCGATTCTGGCAATATCTCATCGGGATCTGATTAAGAGGCCCATTGTTTTAGCTTTGTTATAAGTCGGCCAAGTCGCCCTAGAGATAGTGCAGGTCTCCAGTGCTCTCCACCTTTGGAATACTACCATCAGGTGGTAGTCAAATATAGCTGCCACCAATTTAGGCCTCGGAGCCACGTAGAGAAACTCCCTGCTTGGCTAGGTAGTAGGCTTTCTCGCTTTCGCTCGGATCCACTAGTCCATCCAGAGTTTTCTCCCTAGATTTAAGTTTTATGAGGTCATTTTCCTCAACTACTTGGATTCTAGAGCATTTACCAACCATTATTGGGGCCATCTACATTCCTTGCAATGCGGGCAGGGGCTTAATGATGGAGCTTAAAAGGCTGGAGGCCCTTTTATCACGCTACGAAAAATTTATCATCGGCGGAGACTTCAACGCCCGACATGCAATGTGGGGGGACACCGTGACCAACATGAATGGGAGAACTGTGTATGAATGGTTTAACGACACTGCATTCATGACTATGAACATCATTGCTCCTAACAGTCCGACCTTTCCTAGAGGCGCATCGTTCCTAGATTTCTTTATTATTTCTGCAAACCTACAAAACGCAGGGCGAACTACCTGCTCGACGTTTGCTTACCCTTCGGACCATCATGGCGTTTCGCTTACGGTGAAATTGGCCCCAGATTTTGAAAAAGCTGAACAGAAATTCGTCACCTCTTTCAAGAATACTAACTGGAAGAACTTCAACAGAGATCTAGCACTCAAACTGGAACTAATGAATATACCCTCGGACCGGAACCTATCCAACGACGACATCGAGATCCATATTAAAAACCTCACCTCAGCTCTTCTAGAATGTACTGACTCCCATACAACGCTTGTGCCCACGAAGAAGCTAAAATTTAAATTCCTGTCGGCTCCCACACTAAAACTGTTCAAACTACGCAGAAGTTGGGTGCAAGCCCTAAAGCGGCACTTTCATAGGGCTGGGAACAGAATCTCACAAGGCTACAAGGAACTTGCCTCCAGAATTAGGTGCCTCAACACATTAATTCGTGAGAACACAAAGATTGACGCGAATACCTGGTACAAACAGGAACTGCTAAAAATAAAGCCGGGCCCACACGCTTTCAAGGAGGTCTTTAGGCTCACCGGGGCCAGGAGGACAGGCATAATTTCAACTCCCTTACGGGCTAATGGAAACGTTATCACGGATAATGCAATGAAGGTGCTGGAAATTCGGAACGTCTTTGAGAGGTCGCTCAACTGCAGTAGTAGTTCACGTAACGAAGCCATAAATACGAACGTGGAAGAGGTTATGTCAAGGTTCGACTTGGGAGCCCCACCCCTGGTTCCCTTCTCAACTTCTAACAGTGCGGACAGTCCAACGATCCAAAGAGACTTATTTACATCTCAGTCAGAAATTAAATGGATCATCGGGAGTCTCAAACTCAAAAGATCCGCTGGAACTGATAACATTTCTAACTTTTTATTAAAAAAATGTGGAAGCACGGTATCTAGGCAACTCACCATCATCATCAACAACTGCCTATGCAACAGCTTCTTCCCTAGTGTTTGGAAGGAGGCTAAGATTGTTCCCATCCCCAAAGTCGGAAGAGTCCAAACTCCAGATGATCTCAGGCCTATTTCCCTACTTTCAAACCTGGGAAAACTTCTCGAAAAAGTCATCCTAAGGAACTTAGAAGATTTTTGCACGGCCAAAGAAATTATTCCAAAGCGTCAGTTTGGTTTCGAGAAACTGCACTCTACTGAGCACGCCCTCCTTCTTCTTCTGGAGAGTGTGATCAAAAGTCTAAGGGACAAAAAATGCACGGTTATGTGTGCGCTCGATTTAAGAAAGGCTTTCGTCAGCGTTTGGCACAAAGGCCTTATATATAAGATGAACAGATTGGACTGCCCCTATAACATCTGCAAGATAGTATACAACTTCCTTACAAATAGAACGGCGACAATACATTTAGGTGAGACGATGTCTGATAAATTCGCGATCAACTCCGGTGTACCACAGGTGTCTGTACTGGGCCCAAAACTGTTCAATATCTTTGTTCACGACTTCCCACATAACAACGAAGTGGGCTCTTCATGCATTCAGTACGCGGATGATACTCTGGTATGGGCAGCTAACAAATCCCCAGCTGCGGCGGCAACTGCACTTCAGACACAGCTGACTTGTATCACGAGATATTATCGAGACTGGAACATTGAGGTTAACCAAAGTAAGTGCAAACTTATCTGCATCAGAAATCCCGCAGGCAAGGGCCCCAGGAACGCTCCTAGCGAATCAAAACATATATCGGTTTGCATTAACGGACATCGCATTTTACCAAGCGAGAACATCACGTACCTAGGTGTCTTGATCCATCACAGGTGGAAATGGAACCCCCACGTTAGATTGAAAATTAAAAAAGTTAAGGCTGCAACGTCGGCTCTAAGGCCTCTCATCAACTCCAAAACTCTCTGCAGTAGGACTAAACTGCTACTTTACAAAGCAATGCTTAGGCCGATCATTGCATACGCCTTTCCAATTTGGTGTACCTGTTCTCCTACGGCAGCTAAGGAAATCCAGATCCTTGAAAGGAAAATACTAAGGCACTGCACCTCGCTTTATATGAAGGAAACAAACAAATGGCATTCGAACCAAGTCCTCTACGAGACAGCTAAGATAACTCCTATAATGCAGTTCCTAACCGACCAAATGAAGAACCGACTAGCTAACATCGGCAACCACCCGAACGAATTGATCAAAGAATTGACACTCCAACCGGAAGTTGGCCACACCTACTTGTCTCCGCTACAAATGATCAGGCAGGATTTCCAACACCTCCTACAACCTAACGCTGATGATAATGAATTCATGCCTGCGTTTTACTCTATTGGCTCTGCCCATGTGAGGGGATGACCAGAGCACTTTTGTAGTTTTTAGTCAGTAGGAATTTGATATGTGATAATAGTCTAGTTTTGTGATACTTTCTTGTGTTTTTAGTTAATTATCAGTTATTGTAATTTTGTGCTTTTTTGTTGTTTTATTTTCAATCTACTTTGTAGGCCACTGAGGCAAAGTAATGTAGCAGCGTCACAGAGCAGACGCAACGCTTTTGATAGCATAGGTATTAGTAAACTTGCATGTAAAATTTCTGTACGAACTACGGTTCTCTCAGTGTAGAAGATTAAATGAATTAGCCCAGACATATTATTAAGTCAGCAATAACCCCATTTATGAAGAATAATGTTATATATAATATGAAGCTCAATAAATTTTTTTTTTATAAATTCTAAAAAATTTACCAACCATTAGCTCCCGCAGAAGAGCCTGCACACCATAGTTACTCTAAAGAACCGGGGTCAGTCATATTTTGGTGGTTTGCGTCTCCCCTTTCTTCCTGCTCCTCTAAGATTACTGGCTGGAAGATGTGGAAACTGATGACGCCACGCCACTAGATGTACAGACCTTACGCGTGTAAGCAGTAGGCCCGGATTACTTAAAGATCAGAATTGCTGACGCTCATCTCGCCTTTGGTCAGTAGAGGAAGAAATTCGCGTGGGATCACTATGGCATAACAATGGACCTATCCTTTTGGCCTAAGTATATGATCTTAAACCAACAGCTCAGCCATACCTAACCTAACCCAACCTGTTTGGTTCTACCTCTTTCTCCTGTCAGAAGTAGAAAGTTTTCGCTTAACAGTCTGTATAGTCATACTAGCAGCCTTGGGAAGTATTTAACAGCTTTCTTCAGTTATCTTAGGAGGATTTTGCATGAGGCTGAACGCTCCAGCATAAGACTCAGCACTCTCTAATTCGCCATTATTATTATTTAAGAAATTGGGCACAAAAGTGCCACGAGTATAGGAGGAAAAGAGAGGTCCATCTTAACGTATCCATATCATAATAAGGTATTTATACAACTGGGGCGACCGGTGCCCAGAGCAGACCGTGTATGCGACAGTGCTCAACTACTCAGCCTTTGACACGATGATAGATACATCTTAGCTTTACTTTTGAAGTGTGAGTTCCTTATATCACACCAATGGCATCCGTTCTCCTGATTTACACACGCTGATTATCCAGCGATCACCGCCAGGTCTCTCGACGTTTTATCTGTGAGAAAAAAGCAGTTAGTGTTTTTATTGCAAACGACACAGGCCAACATTAAAAAGTCAACGGCGGCAATTGGGTCTTTTTTGTGGGGCGGCAGTAGAGCAATTACTCCCATAGGATCGCTCCACCGTCATGTTCACCAGCAGCACCCGCCTCTCTGACAGCCATTGGGGCTTTTTGCGTCTTTTGTGACTTATTGTGGGGTACTGGAGCTTGCCTCAGCCCCCTGTGAGGTTAATTTGGTTACTACTGCAAACCCAGCATAATGGCGTCGCTTACCCATGCCTTCTGTACAAGAGCCAAGTTGCTAGCACCTTGCAAAGGATTGCCAAGGCAGCAGGAATATGTTCAGGTTGCACTGAACCATCTGTATCTTCGGGTCTACATGCTGATGTTAATCACTGAGTCTCCTTTCATGCAATTCGCCTGAAGCCGTAAAATATATACTCTTCCCCCTTTACACTCAAAAATTAAGGTGAACAATCACCTTCAAGGCTTTCGTCCACATCAGTCAGGATGGTGTCACAAACTGAAGAAAATTGCTCCACTGTCCATGCTCCATTGGAGAATCTTCTGACATCAAATGAGCTCGGCATGCGACTGTGCCCATCTGAAAGTATGGAAGATGATGCTGCCAATTTTCCAGAAATTTTTGGCAGAACTTCGTCTGTCAGGGTGGCTGCTTCTTGGAGCCTCTACGGTTCCTGACCGCCGTCTTGCTTTCGGTTTGTTGAGAAACGTCGCGTTTTCCATTGATGTATATGGATCTCCGTATACATCACGCAGCAATCCTACCTTGTGGGTGCAAAAGTCTTTTAGTTAGAGTTTGAAATTTAAAAGCCGGTTTTATCTTAATCCGAAACAGTGATATCTACTCATGCTCGACTTCATTTCATTAAATATTTCAGCTTGATTATATTCCACGCCTTATGTGGCAAGCTCAACTGCAGGGCAATAAAAGCTGGGTATTGGCGCCTACACCAGAATGTGATCAAGTTTGTCATTCCTTTTCATTTTACGTTGAGCCTGGAGATGCAGGTAAGCAAATTCAGCATATTGCTTTAACAAACATAATTCATTGCCAACAATTAATTTTAGTTCTAGTAGACACCAGAATTTGGTACCACGGTACATCTATACCGAAAGGCCAATTTGCGCTCACCATACAATCGGAATATGGCTAACAATAACAAAACGGACTCCTTCCTCCATCATTTTAATACAAATATATTTCAAATGCCTATCTTACCGCTAAAATTAAGATAATTACATTTAAAAACAAAAAAACAAAGAAATTTCAGAATATAAGAGCTCAAATTATATTTAAAACTAAAAAACAAAAGAACATTCAGATGCGAGAGTTAACCTTAAGATATAGCTTAACACATTTGAGTGAGTGCCATATTAATAATGCATTTTGTGAAGTATAAAATTTTTAAAATTCCTTTTAAATTATTTAAAATCCCCAAAATTATTTAATTTCCCCCTCTTCTTAATTTATTTAATCACCTCTTCTTTTTCTAACCAAAGATATTAACAAGCAGCAAATTGTGAGAGGAATTTTATTTTCTGGATTTTTTTTTTTTTAATGTTCTGAAATTTTATTATTTAATTTTAAGAAATTTTTGGTTTTTATTTTCTAGTCAATAATTTATTTAATCACGCGATAAACCAGGAGTATATATATGTATGTATGTATTTATACAGTGGCGCTGCCGCCGCGCCAATTAACTCAAAAACGATTGTTTTAAAACTTTGGAATCTGATTTTATACAAAAATTGAAAATATTAAGGAATGTTTTAATTTAGGTTTACCGTAGTCATTAAGAGATAACAGTAAGATATTAATTTGTCAATTAAGTTATATTAAGCGTTTGTTTATTATTCCTATTTATGCCAAATAATGTGTGCAATTAATTTATATTTAAAGTTTTTTATTTAGTAGAAGTCACCTCACCGTCAGAGGAAACTTCCCCTACCACCAATCCACATGATTTAGTGGGTTTGAAGCTTGGATCGGCTGTAGAGGAATTATCTGAGTAGGTAAACCTTTCTTGGTTCAGTCAAGAAGTGCGCCTTCTGTATTAGAAGGGTTAACTCTATTACTATCACCTAGATGTCTAGTCATACCAGTCGCCAGCGTGCTCAAAACAATGAACGTATTTTCTATACCCTTCATTTTCACTCAAGAACTGTGTGAGTGAGCTCTGAATGTCCCAGATCTCCTTACAAGATGACTCAACAGTTCAGGGCCCTCCTCGTATGCGTGCCCGGTCACCGAAATATAGAGGGAAATTGTAAAGCTGACGAACTGGTTAGGAAAGGCACGACCGCCACTCTCCTTCCAGGAAAGGGGGAGGGTTGGATTGCCTTGGGCCACTTTCAAACACCGATGCAATCAGCACACAATGCAACAAGCGAAGAAGCACTGGACATCGGTGACGGTGTCAGCTTGAGTTCCTTGCCCCGCGTTCCAGAGATAGAATCGACCTCTAGGCCGGTCTCGGTATCAACTTCTTCACCTTTAATAGTGGCCAATCCCCGGTCACTGAAGCTACAGTTCCCCTAGAACCGTGCACCCCTCTAGTTACGATACCGATACTTTAAATATCTTTATATCACGATTCTCTCCTGAAACTATGACGGAGTCTGTCCGTGAATATTTGAGGAGGAAGTCTATAGAGCCTGGAACTGTTTCATGCAGAAAAGTCAGCAAGGCTTCCAAGCCTGTTGCTTGTTTTGTTTGTTCTGCACCGTCCGTTATTGCCGAGACTCTTTTAGACCCTGGCTTCTAGCCTGCTGGTGCCCTTACCAAGCTTTGTTCCCCGTACCCGTACTCGAGCCCATCATTCAAACGTCTCCATTCCGAGTACACCAAGGATGTCAAAAAACTCGAGACGCTTTCCCTCTACTACCAGAACGTAAGAGGGGACAAGGTCAAAAACTAACGACATCCTTCAGACATCGACGGCTAGTGGGTTCGCTGTCATAGCATTCACAGAAACCTTGCTGCACGAAGGCATTTTAATGCTTAACTTTTCGATTCCTCCTACCAAGTCTTTCGGAGGGACCGTTACACTCACTAATAAATGTTCCTTGGCCAAATTAGCCTGGCCCTTCTTATGATCTCAGGCTACACTACACTACTGAGATCTCTCCGCTATAGTTGGTGTGGTGCCCGGGCACTGCCTGATAGGGACGCATTTCATTTACTACATTTCTCCTGTCTTGCCCAGCCCTAAACAGAAGGAGGCTAACCACAGCTTAAACCAACAGCTCAGCCATATTTAACCTAATGTAAGCTGGATTTGTCTTCGCCCGTAATCCTTGGCATTTTTGCACGTTTTTGTAAAGGCGCTCCTATTTTGACGGAAGAGGCCTCGTTGGAAAGCGCTCTCCCTTCACGTTCACCAGCAGCAACACACTCTCTGGTGGGTGTTTGATCTTTGTGGATAATTGTGGATCATCAGGATTTGCTCTAGTCACCTGTGATGTTGCTATGGTGGATGGAGTTGCCTCTTCGTTACAGGAAGCTTCCCGTACCACCCACATGATTTAAGGGTCACAGTGGAACGGCAATAGAGGTATTATTCACCCTGGGGCCACTCTCCCATCATTATCACCAGGAGAACGGCCCTAGTGGCCCTACTGCATATAATGGACCTTTTCTAATTCTTATTAAATTTTCGTTCCAAGCTCTAGTCGTTAATCAACCTCTCAACTGAAATAAACACAATTACACAAACATTCGAAGTCAGTTTTTCATACAGGATTGACTATGTTGGAAAAGAAGAGTTTCTACAGGTTCATTTAATCCAAAAGGGGAAATTTGCTGCCTCACGCTGTCCTAAACGAGGCCCCGAATCTGCATCCTTCCAGATTTCTGGCGGTGACGGCTTTGCTGGTCAGGACCATTCGTTACATTAAACAGGCAGGTACATTAAACACGACAGATAGACGACACGGATCAGGTAATAAAAGCAAATAATTCTCCTAATATTGCCTCCTAAATTCCAGCCAAACAGGCCCTGCAGTGTCGAGTTGGAAGACCCAGAACAGCGTGGAGGAGAACCCTATTAGCAGAGGCCGAAACAACTGGGAGATCCTGGATGAAACTGCAGGAGCTGCGACACAAAACAGAGTCCGCTGGAGGGCAACTGCTTCCGCCCTATGTCCCATGAGCGATTAAAGGAGCGTAAGTAAGTCAAATTCTTTTATTTCAAGTGCAACCCAAGACATAACAAAACTTTTGGCTTCTCTCCCATATAATAGGTACCGAAACTCCATTGGAACCACCACATATGGATAATTTAATAAACAGGACTTGCAAATAAGCAACACCACCGAGAGCCCGGCGATCGTCATGAGGTCTATCTAAACCCCTATAATTATTCTGGATGGTTCGTTTCTCCCTATCTGCTTACATATAATCCTCTTCTAATTATTTTTAAATTTTCCTTCTAGGTTCTTGATCAACCATCGATCAACTTCCCAACTGAAATAAAAACAGTTGTCTACCATATACTCATCACTCATCGTCTGGGCTTCTCTTGAAACCAGCGCATAGAAAATTTGATGCTCAGGAATTCCGTAGAACCGGGCGATCATCACGGGGTCTACAGACGTCAACTACGTTTGGATATACACCACCATCATAGGGCCCAAGGCAACATATGGGGCCTTAGAGTAGTGGTATCGCACAAGGAATAATGCCGTTGCTACCAAATTAGGACAGAGGTCGGTGCCGAGATCTAGGGCTGAACCCAGCGTTCATAATGGCATGCACCTACGAGATTTTAAATGCCTGCGTTAAGACAGCCAAGCGGCAATTAGAGCAATAAATTTGCAAAGAAGTAAGTCGAAATTAGCTCGCGGCTACCATAAAGCCCTCTTGAACTGTTTACTTATTTTTCAGATAATCTTTGCCATCTCCTGCCATTTGTCAAGAAAAATGCAGACGCACTTAGGAATTAGGGCGATCCTGTTAAAGCGGCCCTGATATCAGTCACGCAAAGCTTGGAATTCTCGGAATTATAGGTGCCAGACTCCATTGAAATCAACCCACAGATAATTTGATGAACAGGACTATCGCAGAGCCAGGCGATCGTCATGGGGTCTACACGCTGCCATGGACACAGTACATCACGATCATAGAGCCCCAAGGCTACATATGGGACCATGTCATGGTGTCATAATAACTCTACCAAATTGATGCAGTCCCAAGTGTAGGTGCCGGGATCTAGGGCTTAACCGAGCCTTCATACTGGCATGTGCATGTCTACAAGACCTTGACAAATGCCTGCGTCAAGAAGTGGAGTTTTATATGTATTTGGACAGCCCGGGAGCAGTTATAGCAATAAATCCATCAAACAACCAAGTCTAAATTGCTCCGACGCTGCCAAGACACACCCTGGAGCATTCCATCCACCTTCCAGCTCATTTTTCTACAAAACATTTCCACCATGGCATGAACAAAACAAAACAACAATGGCAGACATGTCATGTCCTTCAAAAATGAAATTCCTGCGACCTTTAATTTTCACATAAAACAACATTTTATAAAATGTATAATTATATATGTATAAATGTACAAAATATAATTTCTGACATGTAATTTTCACATAAAAAATATTTTATAAAATGTATAATTTCATTTCTTTAAAATAAAGACAAAAAAAATTTTCCATAAAAATGCATTTTTCTTATTAACAAAACATTTTCTCAAAACCAAAACTTTTGTATCTACTTCTCATTGTAATCGCTGACATATCATACAGGATCCCTTATTTTTGTCTAAAACGTCGTTTTCGGGAGAATTCCCCCGAATCCGAGTCGGAATCCCCCAAAAAATTGCATACTTTCAGGCAAATTTTATCCGAAAACGACCTTTTAGACAAAAATAAGGGATCCTGTATGATATGTCAGTGATTACAATGAGAAGTAGATACAAAAGTTTTGGTTTTGAGAAAATGTTTGTTTTATTTAAAGAAATTAAAAGGTTGAAATATTTTTTTTGGTGAAAATTCGAGATTTTATGAAAGTGGATGGATGATGGGAAATAAAACATTCTTTATATCGTGTGTGTTATACTGTTTTATTTTGAATGATTTTTTTTTTAATTTTTATGTTTAAAATAATATCCAAATAAATTGTACATTGACTGAATATTTTTTCTTTTGTTTAATTATTTTTAAATATAAACTTTTACAAACAATATATAATTTTTTTTAATTTAAATTAATTCAGAAAAGAGAAATGAAAACCAGTTTATTATTATTTTATTATTAAAAACAGAAAATTCTCTATTACCATATATATATAAAAATTTAGCTTCTTAGAAGAAGAAAAAGTCTGAACTGGTTTATCTCAAATATATAATTAATAAAGAAAGGTTTTTACTTTTTGAGATAATAGTTAAAAAACAAACAGAAAAAATAAAAAAACAAAATAAAATAAAATATTAACAGTTTACGAAATAAAAAATAAAAAATTATAGTAGGTACTTGATATTTTTCTCCTTTGCTATATTATGTTGTTTTTTTACAATTAATTCTTCTAAAAAAAATATGTTTTTTTAAAATTCAACTAGTTCGGGCTCTTAATTAACTTGATCTCTTGTTTTTATGTTTTTTTTTGTTATTTTAAAGATTCTTTGTTTATTATATTGAAAAATAAAATTAATAAAATGTGTGTTGTTAAAGGTTATAAAAAGGGTGTGTTTTGTAATGTTATTTGTTTTTTTTAGTTATTTATTTATTATTTATAGAGAGAAGGGTCTTTTTTTAGAAATCAATCTATATTTGTTTTTTTGTTTTGTAAATATATTATAAAAAGTGTTTTAATATTTAATCTAAAAACGAAATAAGGAAAAAATTTGGCTCGTTTGACTTTTTTAAAAATAAAAATAAAATGGCGGAAAAGAAATCAGATGAACAATCGATATTTTTTTATTAATAGGCAAAAATTAAGCTGGTTTTTTTCGATTTTTGTTTTATATTAAGAATGCACGCTTTTATTTATATTTATTTAGGATATTTTCTGTTATATTTATAATATTGAACTAAAATTTTGGATTCATCATAATAATGGGCACTTTCGAGAGTTTACCATGGTGTGGCTACCAGTCGAATCAGAAGTTAATCTACCATGTTCGAAACCCGATTATTTACTATAAGTCACCATGTGCGAATATTCACTGGTAACGTAACAAGAGTCTCACCACAGGGTAAGAGGGTAAAACTAATCAATGGTAGATTTTAACTTTTGGTACGACCGGTAGCTACCACAATGTGAATTCTCGAAAGTGCCCAATAAAAAATAAATATTGCGAGCTCTTGTTTTCGTTATTTTTAAAATAATCGTTCGCAGGAATATTGTTACACAACGAACACTATTGTTTGTATTTTGTATTTTTAATAAGTCTTAAATTAAAAACATTCGCGAAACACATTTGTTATTCTCCCCGACTTCGTTTTAATATTTTTCTTCTTTGCGCAAACTCTTTTTGTTTTATTATTTTAATAACTCGTTTTTAATTTCTTGTTTACTATTTCATAAATTATATTTCTCTCAAATACGAATCTGATTTTTATATTTTTTTTAAATTTTTTTGTTTTTTTATTATTTTTTTTTTGTTTTTTTATTTATCATAAACTAAAAGAAATTATTAATTTTTTATTTTTAACTTCATCAAAAACTTTCTAAATATATTTTTTCTTCTGCCCATATTTTTTTTGTATTTTTGTTTTTTCAAATAAAATTTTGGATGAATATTTTTTTTTAAACTTTTCGCAAGAAACATTATTTTTTTCAAGTTTTCTCTTATTTTCTTTTTAAACCAAGAACACATGAAATAAGATATTTTTGCAGTTATTTTGCTTTTTTTGTTTGTTTGTTTTTAAAAACATCATTTCTGTTATATATTTTGTAAATTTTTTTTACATTTTTCTTACATATTTTTTTGTTGTTGGATTAAACCACACACATAATAAATTTTGCCTGTTTTTTTTTGTTGTTGTTTGCTTTATTTTTTAAATAAACTATAAAAAAGGAGAGAATTTTTATGCCGATGCTTCTATTTTTTTTTTAATATAATTTTTTTGTGTTTATTTTTTTTCTATTTTAATTTAAAAAAAAATCTCTTCAATCTTCGTCCTCAGATTCAGCTTGTTCTAACCACGTTAACCAATTATTTACTTCAAATAACGCCTTGCCTTTGCCAGGGTATTCCTCCTGTATCTCTTCCTTCCATTTTAAGAATGCGTCCTCCTCAATAACATTGGACTCGTAGAGATTTTTAAACCAACGATATAACATTCCTAAATTTTTTTGATATTATTATAAGTAAGAAACGCGTATTATAATTAAAAAAATTATTATTAATTACCTTTCGGGAATCCGACATTATAGCAATAAACTTGTATAGCATAAATCGCAATCAATTGAAGATCATTCTTGCCGCTCAAGAATGCTTCCAGAATATAACAATACTTTTTTCGAAGTGCAGCTTCCTTGTCTATAACTGGTTTTTCTGGGACCTTTTTAATATCTGCATCTTCTACAAGAATAGTTTCCTAAGAGAGAAAAAGTAAAAAGAAATTAATTTGCATCGAACTATACTTAACTTGACGCTAACATTTTTAACATATCTAGCCACTTTATTTAGAAAAAAGCTGGGATGGATCACAAAAGTTAAATTTGCGCCGTGTAATTGCTGTACTCATCAATGGGGGCAAGCAAGGTCCGCTGAATTCAAGACCAATCATCGTACGAGGCCTTAGGCCACATCCGGCCCTTGCTCCGCTCCATGGGCAGGTGCGGGCAGGCTATCAAGCTGTCTCTACTTGTCCATGGAGAAGAATACGGACCTAGATAGGACAAGCCTAATAAAACCCGCAATCCCATGGTGTAAATGATCGTACTGAAGGGATGAATTGTACTGTATGAATGTACAGGCCCCCATACACGGTCAAATTAGATGTACATCGAAGGGCGGATGTACAACCAAAACTATCGATTGTGGACCGGTCGGCCGATCAAAACTCGCGCTTATGGGTTTGATGAAATTCTGGATGTACAACCAATTTGACCGTGTATGGGGGCCTTACTACTAAAACGGACTCCGGATAACAGGCGAACTTCTGCATTCCCAAGATTATCTTCACGAAGAACTACGCCCACATCTCTTCACGTCGTGGCTGGAGAAATAGACCACCCAGTTTTCAGGGTGCCATAAACTTCTTTACTGATCGCTCGAAGGTCGGGTAGGAGGCGGAGTCTTTTCCTCAGAGCTTAGGATTGAAGTCTCCTTCCGACTACCCAATCACAGCAGTGTATATCAAGCGGAGGTTCTAGCCTTACAAGAAGCTGTTCTAGCAGACAGGCGATAGGAATCGACTGTCTACATCTTCTCAGATAGTCAGGCCCTGCCCTGCGCTATTGCACAAACAGCTCTAGAACTACCTCTGAATGTCGCAGATCTCTTAACGAGATAGCTCAACAGTTCATGGCCCAGGATGGACAACGGATACCAGGCGAACTTCGGTTTAAATTACCCCATGGTAATCCAAGGCTCCGCCATGGGTGACCGTTCTTTCTCAAACAACTCCTCGGATCATTATAGATATCTTTAATAAAACCTATGGGAATGGATCCCTCCCAACGCTCCGAACAGTTCTGGTGGTTCCATAGCCCCCAACCAACAGGACCTATGAGACCTGTTGGATATTTTGGAGCCCATGTAGCAGGGCACAGAATGTGGCCCCAGTGAAGCGGAATTTTCAGGATCCCTCTTCAATAAGGGCAGCTTGAGTTGCAGTAGAGTACGCTGAGATCACTCCTTGTGGCAGCATAGAAGTCTTTTCAAATCATTTGTTACGAGTTCTACTGAATGGAGCAAAATTCAATGGAAAACTCTAAACAAATGACTTGAAACGACTTCTTCTTCTATCGGAGAAGACGGAGCGCAGCCTGAAAGCGCTGCTGGATTATGCGTGACCCCCGAGGAGAAGAACAAGATTAGATCCTTTTCAGTAATCAATAATCCGGTGAAAACTCTTCAAAAAAGAAATCCGACGCATCCAAAATGAATCCTAAACCGCACCAAGGCGAAATTACCACTTATGGAGGATAGAAAGGGCGGAGGATCCCACGTGCAGACTTTGCCTAGAGGAGGATGAGCTTGCCCTCATGTGAGTATGCCTCCACGTTCCCTGTGAGCGCCCCGTAATAGCGAGGAGCAGGGTATCCTTGTTCGAAGAGTCCCTGCTCGAACATTCTAGTCTAAGTGACAAACCACTAGGCAGAGTGCTGCATTTGTTCATGCGGGCTAGCCTACAAATATGAGGTATAGGGGTGTAGTACAATCGGCCAAATGAATGACCGCAGTACCTTTGGACCTCATCACTCATTCCTTAGGGGAGAAGCTCTCACAGCCCAAAAAGGCTCGCAAAAGGGGGAAGAGACATAATCCCCTGAAAAAAATAAACTCTGCTTGTTTGGATAAACATTCATCAAGCCAAGGCCATCTCAGCATTTCTTGAAAAAAGCGTGTACAGTTGAAGAATATGTGGCCTCGGTACTGTTGCTGGCAGACTGTTATACTCCAGCGAACATGACTGCCGTAGATTAGCACTGCTCGTGGGGAAAAGAATAACCTGTCTTCCTCCTTCAGTTCGTCTCCAGCAATTTGGCGGAGACGGAGAAAATGATGCCAGGAGACAGGAATGACAAGGCTTGTCATAGAGAAGAGCCGGCCCCACCGCCATCAGCTATCAGAAGACTTTGGGAGGAATGCGCTAGGAGGAACATGGTATTGTCTCCCTCAAATGGTATTGTCTCCCTCAAAATTCCTGAAGGGTCCTTTACGGAAAACAGCAGGAATACCATGGAGCTATAAATGAGCACTCATTTTCTGGTTTCTTAAGTAACTGACCCTTGGCCTTAGAGCCTAACGCTGGATCGTAGGTAGTTATTGCCCACCGGTCCTACAATAGGAACAGGAGCCTGGGAAACAGGATTTTCTCCGCGCGGGTGAGATCGAATGGGCCATTCTAATCTTCAAGCCCTTCAAGGCTGCTAGAAAATTCCAGATCTTTCTGGCTCTCCTTCAAAGGGGCTGGGAAGAGATCTTACCAATCCTGCTGTCATTATTCCGCGGTAGCTTTGCGCTGGCCCATATTCCGAGGTGCTAAAGAAAGGCTAGGGTCGCCTTTATACCTAAATCGCCGAGAAGATCGTATAAAGTAGCAAAATTTATCGACATCAGTCTCTTCTCCTTCCTTTTAAAACCGACGGGGAAGATTTTAAACAGGCATACAAGAGAGGATGGATCTTACAGTGGACCCACTCCACTGCTTGCAATAATAGTGAGAGATATCGAGATCCCCCCGGTCACGGAAATCTCTCTGCACTTTTGGAGATATTGAAGGTGCGTTTGAGAACGTTATCTTTGACGCGATCGTCACAGTAAAAAAACCATAAATGCTCCATTGCGAACATCGATTACGGTTAGGCTGTTACAAAACGGAAACCTCGATCCTTGTACGAAGCTACCGCTTTTACCTATTTCGTAACGACCTATTTCGGAGAATGCAGACCCTTCCCAAAAATTGGGAAAGTAGGTGCAGTATATATCTTACCACCATCAACAATGGCATCACAGACAAGTTTCCATTGAGGAAGAATTAAGGAGTAGTTGGAGCAAACGGTTGGAAAACCCCGTTTTCTGTTCAAATGATGATCTTGGATTTCATCGCAGTGAAGGGGACATATTATGACCCCACACAAGTTTGAAGAAAGTCTGAACATGGACCCAAATGTGTACCAAAACGCTGTATATTATGCCGTACCTGTTTACCGGTCATATCTATGTTTCAACATGTATTTTTCGTGCCAAGGCTATTTGCGTATCCCGTATTAATGGTTATGAAAATGTTAATTTGATGAAAGAATATCCCAACAACCCAATTTCTACATCCATCCATTATGTTTCAAAAATGCTCTTTTAATTTGGCTAAGTTACTGTTAAACAAGAGTGAGAAAGCGACTTACCTGTGTAATATACTTGAGTATAACAGTCATCAATGACGTGATGAAACCTGGATCCGTATAATATTTAGCATCAACGTTTGACTTGATCCATTTATAAAATACTTGTGGATTTGGATCTGCTTGAATCTGTTTAAGAAGTTCCGCTTGAACCTTAAGCAATGGATATAAAAAGCTTAAATTTCTGTCATCTAAAATTTCAGCCAGTCGATCCTTTGTACGGTCAGCTTCTGGTAAGCTATTCATTAGGTTCACTTTACTTTCAGAGAACTTCTCCTCCAGCGTCTCTTTGCCTAATGTTTTATGCAATTGCTGCAGAACCAACAATATCAGCGGATAATGCTGACCATTTTCTGTATAAGAGGCAATATCGGATAGCTTGCACAATTTAGCGCAAAATGCTCGTGCCAAAAGTGATGCTACAAGAGTTGTGATCCTTGGAACAGTTGCCTCCTTCTCGTTCATGCGATTAACAATTTGCCTAAAAGCTTCCAGTAAAGCGTTCGATGTTACTTTGTTCTCTTTCCTCAGCTGTTGAAGGAATTCAATACAACGATCATACTGCTGTTCTGACTTATGGATGGTCTCGTTCAAGATGCAAACGCAAGTGTCTTTCATAAATTTATCAGGCACTTTCAGCTCTAAGAAGTTCGCGACGATGTCATCCATGTTCTTATCGTTAGCTTCGATTCGATCGAGCATGAGATTTTCGTTAAGGAATGTCATTACACGCTTAAGGACTTCCTCCTTATTAGGGCCTTTGTCCTTCTTGCCTTGTTTGGCTGGCTTTTCAGTCGAGCCCTGTTTAGTTACGACCACAGTTTCTTTATTCGTAACATTTGTGTTATTCTCACCACCGCCCCCGGTCAAACGCGCTGATTTTATCGAGTTCTGTGTACTGCTGTGATTCGATTGAATCGATGACTGCGATGGATCCGAACTCAATGCTGATGTTGGCCGCGAGCTTTGGTTGCTGCTGCTGTTGTAGTTGTTATTAATAGCAGTTATTGGCGTTATATTGGCTGCCGATGATGACTGTGATGAGCTAGCTGGTGTTATAGATGGCGGTGGCGTTGATATTGGCAGCGATGGCGGCGTTTTCATATTCATGTTCGCTTTAAACAACAAACTATTGGCAGCTGGTCGCATTTGCAGATTCTCAACGGAATCCTGTGTTGCTGTTATTAAATTACGCTTGAACCTTGGGGCCAAATCTTTGTTGTTTATTATATTCATAAATGAATTATTGTGCGAACTGTTATGTTGATTGTGATTATTGTGCTTGTTGAATCGATTGTTGTAGTTGTTGTGGTGATTATTTTGATTATTTCGCTGATTATGGTGCCGGTTGTTGTTATTGTAGCCCCTGCTTAAAAATTGAAATAAGTGTAAGATATTTTTTGTTACTTAAATGTTTATTAAATACTTACGGTGACATCATCGGCGACGATCCTGTTACACTTAAGCCACTGAACATATCGTTATACCCTGGCTGTAAGTTTAACGAAAATCGATTCATCCAATTATCACTATCACGATCATTATTTCGCATATCTCGATTGCTGGACAAATAAAGAAGAAAAAATGTATGTTAGATTGATAGATCAAAATTTTTATAACGGAGACATTTGTTCTGGAACATTCTATAACGGACAGAGGATCTTAACCCGAGCACTCATCGTTTGGTCTAATTGGCCAAATCTCTGTAAGTCTTTTGGCATAGTACGGCACCTAGCTCTGTTAATTCAAGTCCAGGTTCTTAGAATCAACTAAATTGTCAAGAACTGGATTAAATTTTCTGCCGGACCGTTCAGTCAAGATAGTGGCCGTGTTCATAAATGCAAGGGCTGTTTGATTGCATGCAGGCAACCTTGCAATGGCTTGCTTGTCAGATTAGTCATTTGCGAATTGTTTATGGTTGCTTAAATGAACGTATTTCACCATTTTTAAAGAGCTACTGTTATGGCTGACAAATCAAAAAATCTTCGTACTCCAGCTCGCTCATCATGTCCCACTTTAATTCATTTGACAGTTCGTTCTTCTTCTTCTCGAATCCAAACTAGCAAGTACTTCGAAATACATGCATGGGATGCGATCATTTGAAAATGTACTTGCATTTCAGAACGCTTTGCTTTTTTCAATTGCAATACTGAACGATATGCTACAAGCAAAATTTGCGCACAGCCAGTATTAGATGGCGTTGAATCTAAGCCGCACACCATTTCGGGTGGAGTTTTCCAGTATCAAAGTCCGAGCGATAGAACTTTACGGAGAAATCATCTATGGTCATCAAGCAACTGACATTGACGAACACCGACGTAGCGTGTATTGCGGGGTATCGCAGGGACACGTATGCCCCTTGGTGCCGGAGACAATGCGACAAGTCCTGCAGACCATGCACAACCTCTCACACCCAGGTGTCAGTGGAAGTTAGTCGCCGAGAGAAGAAAGTCGCCGAAGAGCCTTTACAAATATTTTCAGAAACAAACCCTCAATTGATGCAATCATAAATTTTAAACTTACCGATTTATGTATGACGGTCGCATTAAATTATCGTCATCTGTTTGTATCTGTCGTATCGGTACTGGACCCTCAGCGGTTGCCACTTTGCGGGGTATCCAATTATTTTTACGCAATTCAATTATATCACGTAACATAAACCGAATTCTTGGCGGATACTTTGGTGATTTTGATCTCTGGTCCATTTTCTCAAAATACTGCTCCATCAACTTTTTGCCCTAGGATAAAATAAAATAATTATGTTAAATCCTAAGAACGTGTAATATTAAAAAAAATTGAATGTTACCTGTTCTGTATCCAAGTTCTTTCCGCAAGTTCTAATAAGTTGGGCGAGGCATTCCATATCCTCGCACCAATCCTGTACAGTCGTTCCTGGAGTATGTTTCCTATCGAGAAGATCCTGTATACATGTATGCAGTATCGCTTCGGATACCATATCCAATTTATGCAATTCACCGATAAATTTAACATTACCGAGTGTTCTCTGTTTGGCAATTGTGATTTTCTCTTCTTCTTCCAATGTAAGTGCGCCATCATCGTTAATATTACCACTATTATTTGTATTTGAACGATTTGTAAATTTATGTTCACAAATTTTTAATAGTAAACCTAAAAATGTATTATTTGCTGGATTATTTGATGTTGGCGAATCAAAATTAGGTGCTTCTTCAGATAGTCTCTTGCACAATTGTGCATACATAGAAGAATATTTGGGTTCATCTAAAGCTTTTTCAAATATCAAATGAATAACACCACGCAAGATATTCGTTGAATTTAAATCGATTTTTAATAAATCATCGCTTAACTCTTGAAATTTTTCCGGTGTAAGTTTATTGAGAATACCACGAACCTGAAAATAGAACGATTGAAACAAAATGTTAGGATTGTGTTAGCATATCAAAATATTAGTAAAAATTAATGTTGCAAAAGTTTTGTAGAGAAATAACTGGTTCTAATTAAATCGGAGATACATGCAGAAGGAGTGGAGCGTTGAGCATTGAGACTATAAGACAGTTTTCATTAAAAGATGACGCTCAAGCAAACAAAATAGGTTGATTAGAACAGAGGGCGATAGCATCGGGGAAGTCCTATAAACAATGTTATAGGGGTAGACCTAAAAAGGCATATCGCCATGCTAACCAGTTAATAATAGGGCGCCAAAGTTTCGCTTAGCTTGGGTCGTCACTTAGTGGACAGTACACCTCCTTGTTCATCTGATAGTCTGGTACTGGCGGCATCACAGCCTCTTATGACTGGTTTTCGGGATTCACTTGTTTCCAGTGCCGACGGATCGTGATAGGCCTGGGTGGGAAGCCAGACAACCTCCCCCCCAAAACTGACACTTCATTGCGAAACGGAAGATGGTTGGACGCTGTACAGGACAACATGAGGAGTTCCGCAGGAACCTTGTCTGGACACTCTCCTGTGGATCAGAATATGTATATAACAATGGAGAGTTGCGCTTAAATTCGCGCATCACATCGTGGAATTGGTCATAGGACGACGACTCGATGAGATCGAATTGTGCGCAAACGAAGCGATTTTGGAGACTAAAGCCCCGTTTACATCCCAAAGTCAACGCGACTTTGCACTTATCGCACAGAAGAGCTTCAAAGTGCACTTTCGCGTTGACTTTGGGATGTAACCGCGGCTTAAAGCTTGGCTGACAGCGCTGGTCCGACGCTTGCTGAGCACAAAACTGAAGATCAAGGTATGGGAACAGATCATTCACTCACAGCTCGCCCTAAGATACCTAGAAGTGATAAAAGACCGGAGGCTCAATCTTGCACACTTGCACGACATGGCGATTAGGATCGCCATACCAAGGCGTTGCCTTCTGATGGCGAAGTGGACTATCTCAGTCGTGCTATACGCAGCAATGTAGGCAGCAACGTTGAAGAGGACGGTTAACAACGTTGCGGCGTGTAGATCTGCAGAGACACACATGCTTCTCTATGAGCCAGCAGTATGCTGGAGCGAGCCAAATACAGTGCGGTAGCAGATAATGCAGTGTGAGCTCGTATCGGATTGGCAATGGCAGTGGAAAGGGTCTGTTAAGGGTCGCTGGACGCAAAGATTTATCCAAATGTGGAGAGATGGTTGACAAAGGAGTGTGACGAAGTGAGTTACGGATAACGCCATTAACACCGAAAAACTTCCTAGGGCATATAATGAAAAATGTGTATGGATGGAAGAAAATGGAAACGAAGCTGAAGGCTAATACACAGGAACCTGAGGTTGGAAGAAGCCGAAGAAGAAAAAGGCTAAGAAACATCAGGAGTATTAGCTGCTAGAAAAAGCTGACCAATCACCGCGACGTTATACTACAAAACCAGTCATGCGGGGAGATTGGAATACCAGTCGGGTGTCCTTTGAAACCTGGAGAACAGTTGTGCAAGGCTAGTTAAAGAAATCTTTGGCGTGAGTTAGAGGAGACTGAGAGAAGATGGTTTATAAGAAATCAAAAATGAAGCAAGGTTTATAAGAAATCACAATTGAATGCGTTTCCAAAGGTGATAAGAGGAATGTAAGATGGCGATAAGAGAATTGTAAGACCCGCCAAAGCTACACTCAAAAAATCCCTTATGTGTATGTGTAACACGATCCCTTCAAGGTAGTATCGATCAATCCCACAATCATCAATGAAGGCCAATTTTAAATAAGACGTGGCGTGACTATAAGGTTGGACAGCTCAATAAAAACTTAGTTAAGGCCTAGACTAAAGGAATACCAAAAATTTAAACAACACTATATGTAGTAATAGTACATACCTTACGGAAAATAGCATCATTTTTATCCTTTTCAGTAAGTCCATGTTGTGGTCGCAGTGATGGTGGGACCCAGCGTCTAGATGCGGGGGGGACGGCACTATCCCTCCCCGGTTCACAAGACTCTGGCCCCGATTGCCTGGGGGCTTCCGTCTTGAGTGGTACCGATTGACCACGCTCTAAGTAACTAATGTTATCTTCTCCACCCCCGATATTATTTCTATTGCGTCCACTATTTCCTCTACCAAATGTTCCTGTTGAATTACTACCGTTAATACCCGGTGGTCCTTGCGATGTATATTCGCTACCGTTATTGGCGCCGTTGTTGCGGCTATTTTCAAAGCGTGGCGGAGTATTGCCGTTGCCGGCGTACTGTCGTCGCTGATACGGTGGTGTCTGCGGAGCACCGCCCTGCTGAGGCGAATGATATTTATTTAATTGATCTGGTGGTGTACCACTTCGATAATAGTGAGATTGGTAATGGCGTCCACCTCCACCTCCCTCTCCACCGGAGGCGGTTACGCTACGACCGTTACTGTTGTCACCAATAATTCGACCTTGACCAGTACCGTCACTTTTAGTATAGTAACGCGACGACGAATCGTTTTGATACGGTCGCCGTGGTCGAGGGCTTACGTCTGGATCGTGTTGACGAATTTTGGCAAAATTTCTATTAAAACTGTTGGAAAAGTTATTATTATTCGATTTATAACTAGATTGTTGCTTTTGCTGTGTCAGCAGCTGTTGTTGTTGTTGCTGTTGCTCCTGATCCGGTTGATAATTAGCTGTTGCAGTTCCGTTTGCTGGTGTTGCGGCAGCTTTAGCAGCAATCGCTTGACCTTTTTGATTAGCCGTATTTGCAGTCTTATAGTTACTATCGGATCGTAGAGAAGACGAGGAGGGAATTTTAATTATTTACTGTGCTTTAATTATTATTTAATAAAGCAGTAGCCACTACCCCTAAGTCTGGAATGATGTTGGGCTGGGCCGCCTGTTTTACTTAAAATAAAAAAATTCTCTTGTTTCTTTTGTTTTTTTGTTTGTGTTAGTATCAACCCTTGTTTGTTGCCTTAGTTTGTTTTTAACTTGCTTAACGTTTTTTTAATATAAAATATTCTTGTTCCCTTTTTTAGAAAAAAAATTGAAGCTGTTGAGATGTTTTTCTTTTTATATTCTTCTCTTCTTGTTTACTACTTGTTTTTGATCTTTTTTATCTTGTATTCTTTAGCTTCACAAGTCCTAGTTTCTTTCTTTTATTTAATTTGCTAAACTAAAAAAAGCAAAAAAGTGCAATTTCCTTTAATAATTTGTTTGTTTATGTTTATCTTCAACTTCGTTATAAACTAATAGTGACGAAGAGAATTACTGCTGTGAATTACAGATTTCCCGAAAATTATTTTAATTATTGTATTCTATAATTATGTGGAATCCCGTTATTCCTTTTTTATAGTTTTGTAGATCGGCCTTTAAGTTTTTATCTGTAAAAGAGAAAATAATTTAGTATTTATGGCTTAAGTCTTATATTTGAAAGATTTATAGCAAAGGAGATGCGCGTTCGTGCTTTATAATAATGTGAGGAAAATATTTTTCAATTAAAATTAATTAATTTGTAGTCGATATAAAGCTAAATTCATAATTTATTCGAAGCATTCAAGAATTAATTAACTTCCATTTGATGCGCCAGTTAAGTAATTACTTGAATGACATCTATCGAATCTCGTATGGAAATGTCGCCGCCATATTATTATTAGCCTTGTCAGTTTATGTTCCACATTCGTAAAATGGCGACGTGTCAAGATTAACATATAATTTTGATTTGCATGATTCTGATTGCATTGTTGATCAAGCATGGTTCTTCTATAAAATAAAAGGAAGCTTGTTGTAGATGTAAAACGTGACCGAAACAACTGTTTGCAATCTTTCTACGTTATGAATTTAAGTTTTTATTAATTTTAAAATTAATTTATCTGAAGAGTTCTGAAATACAAATAACAACTATAGGACACCTACATAGATCTCTGCAAACATGATAATCTTGGTTGAAATCTCTGAATTTCTTGCAAACCATTGTTATTACCAACAGATGTAATAAGAGTAGTAAAACATAGATAATACCACAAACGTGCCATTGTGTTTATCATTGTGATTAGATGTTATGGGGAGAGGTACATAGTTGCGCCACAACAGGTTTCGAAAGGTTAAATTTTAATGCACTCTAGCGCAAGGAGGCGAATCGTTCTCATCAGCCATTGTATGAATTAATATGCTGCATATGAAGGAACGACAAAATGCTGAAGATTGGGAGCAAACATTATCTGCCCAATACACAAGAAAGAGGACAAAATCAACTGCGGAAACTATAGGGGCAATAAGTGAATACCAAGCTGGAGAAAGAACTACGTCAACAATGGATCAACTTTTTTCAATAAGGCAAATTCTCCGAAAATGCTGGGAATACAACACCGATGTGTATCAATTTTTTTTTAAACAAGCATAAGACAGCATCGACTTTAAGCAACCATAAGACAGCGTCGACAGGGAACAAATGTATGCGACAATGCTGCACCTAAACATCCCCGTAAAGATAGTAATATTAACAAAAATGACAATGCAAAATACAAGAGGTACAGTCAGAATACAAGGATAATTGACGGAGTCCTTCCTAGTCAAGCAAGGCTTAAAGCAGGGCGATGGGCTGGCACCCTAATTTCTGCCTAGAAGGAGTAGTTCGTAAAGTAAACATTGATGCGAACGCAACCCTGCTTAACAAATCAAAACAACTGGCAGGATATGCCGACGACATAAACTGCCTTGGCAGATCACTGTCATACCTTAGAGAAATATTCACGCAATTAGAAGATGGAGCTAAACGTATAGGGATGCAAATAAATGCAGACAAGATCAGGATTTTAATTCAGCCAAGGGTGGAAAGATGAAGAAGACCGGGGGGACATAACTTCGAACGGGTAAGCCAATTTGACTCCCTGGGGGCCTATAGACAGCGAGACAACGATGAAACGATAGGGGGTTGGGGACAATACATCCCCCGAAACGCCTTTTGTCGTCCCGACACAAGTCGTTTGAGTTGAAGATAGGGGCGTTTTAGTCGAATCGCGACTTTCAAAACAGGGGCCTAAACTCAGATTAGAATCTCCACTCTAGGCCGTAAATGAAGGCGACGTAATTCGACTTGTCATGAAACTTGACTTTCAACCTATAGTTCGTTCTTCTGCAGCTGGATTTTGACAATCCACAACTCTCGCCGTTTTATTTTGAGAATAAATTGAATTGAAAATGTAGTTAAGGGATTACGCCATTCAGCGCGAAAAAAATACACTAGAAATATGACGTGTTAGTTGTTATATTTTGATATTTTTTTAAATCAGCAGTAATAACGATCTTACTGTGCCTCAAATGAAGATTGCAAGTGGCTCATGATTGATTGGTAAGTAAGGGACAATACAGATCTTTGATTTGACGCTAACTTTCCCACTTTCTTACTACTAGTAAACGTGCACTTTGTGATCCGCTTTTTTGATCCATTAACTTACTTTTTATGAACTTCATTTTAAGACTCACAAACTATCTTTTGAGTATTCACGGGGAAATCGACGTAACAGCTAAGTAAACAACAAATTTGCCGTAGAACCAGGGGGAGATGTAGAGACTCTGTAACGGCTAAGGCCGAGGCAATACTGAACCAACTCGAAATTGGAGACATGCTATAAGGGCCCTTCAAACTTGGAGATATGACTTAGAGGAGACCAAGGCTCGATTGGCGGTGTCAAGTTATTGGATTGATGGATGGACAGACGACTGCAGGAACGTTGCAACCTGACCAAATCTTACTGGTGTTACCATGACTACTTCACAGAAACTTACGCTATTTTGCCTTCATAGTATAAATCACAAACGCACAGAACTCCAAAAATCTAAAAAGCACAGTACTCGAAACACTTTACTAAAATCTCGCGGTAAAACAAGCCCGTCGACTCGCAGCGATGTTCAATAATAAACTAAACTCTCCAGTTTCTATCTCTTGTTCCTAACATGGGTTCCCTTTGCTTCTCGATATACCTAGTTCTTCTCTAACTACATTATAATGCTAACAGACCATTGGGATCCTGTTCCTGGAACCGCTACTAATGACCTCTTAACTATCCTGTTTTATGATCTGTCGGTTTCATAAAGTCCTTTCGTCTTGATGATGTATGTAGCCTAGTTGTCGACCCTCAATAAACCCTTTTTCTTTTGTAGTGTTCCTTAAACTATATTTCCTTATTACTTTCTAGGTATTTATCCTGATTATTTCTGTGACTCATCGCTGCGAGAAGACGATTGTCTACCAGTGAACTCAAGGTGGGGATTTTACTGATTTTGTTCATCATCATTTTTCTAGCAACACAAGGCTAGCCCCGGCTCCGCACACTTACAGCTCCTGATCGTGCACACTACAGCAAACATCTACTATACCGAGTTTGCATGGAAGTCGAGTTGAGTCGTGCTTGAGTTGAAATGACACTTCAACTCAACGACTTAACTCTATGCGTTTCCATTTCTGAGTTTTCAGTTTATGTGCAAATCAATTTTATTATAGATTTTTCTTTAAAAGTATTTATTAAAGTCTCTTCTGACGTCCGAGCGAAGCGCGACATTTGCACTTTTTTTACCTTTGCCAGTGTGTTTTTAGTTGTGTGCGTGAACTTTGTTCAACCTACCTATTTTCGTTGTTGAGCAAAGTTGAAAATCTTTAACGAAAAATCTTAACTCTGTGGCTGTTTCCATGACGTACATATAACTCGGGTTCAAATCTGGTTGAACTCTCATGAAACTCAGTACTAGATTGCGGAACAATCTCCCACAAACAGTATTTCCAAAATCAATACAATATCCAAGAGTACGTTTATAGCCATCTCCTACACCACCCTCCTTCGTAACCTCTGAAACCTCTTCTAACCTATCTTCTATCGAACTAACCTTACTACTAGTCGTAGCATCATGACGAGTATGACATGACATGAAAGTGTCCATGCATCTCTGCTGGAATACTTTTTAATTTTTTAATTCCATTCCTACTCCAATCTAAATGTAATACTGACTCTCTAAAACATCTCCTACATTACAAATAAAAACATTTGATACATTACTTCCTGCTAACACTCTATCCTACTAGTTTAAAATGCATAAAACCAAAGCACGCGTGTTCCACAAATGTGTGACAATATCAAGGTCATTCAATTAGAGAGAAAACATAAAGCTTCCACCATTCGAGCAAGTGTGCGCACTTTCATACTACATCTACACGACACAACATAAGCTAAAGAGATAGTAGAAAAGCGTATCTTTTCTTCTAGTGGTCTTAAATGCTGGATTTTATCTAATCTCGATATTGGGTATCTGTCTACCCTACTATAGCTGCTCTGATGATAAATACCTACGCTAGTTTTCCTATAAAGATTATCAATCACCCACATTGTTTTTAATTTATCCGTCCTTGGAGGGTCTCTTAGTAGACAAGCCATTAAAAAGTCTCCTATAGATGTATAGTGATATTCCGTTTGATTCTGCACGATGTATTTTGCGGGCACGTCACCATACGATTGAGAAAACCTGACGGGATTACATCATGATATCGCAATTCTCACTCAATCATAGAAACGACGACTCTGTGCACCGCGCCGACCTACAAAAACCGACGTGAAACAGCAACAAGAAATACGAGGAAATAAGACGAAAAAAAAGCGGTTTGGCCACTTCTACTGATAAGGGCTAAGTCGTTCGTCAGCCATTGATGTATCTGATTCACTTCGCTCTCTATATTTACAACTCGCGGAGGAGAGTGAGCGTGTTGTGTAAAATTATGCAAAAACAAAAAGTCGGGAAAAGTTACAAAACTAGGCTAAAAAAATAATCCAATGAAGAAGACGACGACGACTACGAAGAGGAAAAAATCGCAAACAATGCAGCAATACCAAACTGAGAAACTTTTGTACACTCTGAATGGAAACAAAAAATAAGTAGGTTACACACCAGAGAACTTGACCCCAATTTTGGGGCTGCGATGACGACGTCGACGACTACGGGAACGTCGACAACGACAACATTTTTGATTGTAGAGGAGGAAAAACGGAATGGCGATTTCGCACAACATTCCGCGTGTCAGTTTTCAGGTGTCGATACTTACAGTAAAAATCAGTTTTGTTGGAGGAGGCTGGGCGGCATACGGGGGGGGGAATGATTTTGGTGTGGTACAACATAAAGCTAGACTTCAAGCTACCGCGCGGTTTGGATTGGGAGCGCCGATATGACGACGATGACGATGACTGTAACGACAACGGCGACGACGATGAAATAACGTTACAGTGCAAATGAGGCAATGGGGCCACAGTCACAGATTCAAAGCCATATACACATCTATACAAAATGAGATATGGGGGGCTTAACACAGTGCCGCTGCCGCATGCTTGCGGTTTTAAGTGCATTTTGTGCGCGCACAACAGTGCACGTTCTCATAACATTTGCCAGACTTGCTTTCAAGAGTCTGGGCTTTAGCCATGTGGAAACTAGAATTGCGTTACATATTATCGCCAACGTCAGTCAAGTATTGGACTATGAGCCCACCCGATATTTCAATGCAATCAGTTATTGACGCCTCTGGCCTTACTACACTACTAATGCTGTGTAGATTCGGTCGAATACACCATCGGAGCAAACATGCTGCCTCTAGATCTGCACTATGTTGTGGGTAGAGACTATGTATGCACAAAGTCAGGAAATATTCAATGAGAACACTTCATCCCTCTTCTCTATGCTCAATCCTCACACCCCGTTGGATATAGCCATTCTATCATTGCTGCTGCTGTCGTCGTCATGTGCGGGCAGCCTACGTAGTATAAAATATAACGATTTTCACGTTATGCAAGTTATGAATTCCATATTGAAAAACGTGTTGTTATATAGCGGTCACATGTTATGTGCAACTGCTGAAGGTCTATCTTCAATGTACATACTTCTTTCCCAACTTCTTCCTCTCTCCGTGTCTCCGTCGGGCTGGCTTTATACCCAAAAGAACCATTTTAGAGCAGCCATGACATGGCGCACGTCCTATTTCTTTCATCTAGAGCAAAAACTTGCATGCAATTGAAATTTATATTTTTTGTTTATTTTGTTTGTTCTTGTTTTTAAGAGAAAGAGAGAGAGCTTATGCGGTCGGTTTAAGTCTGCTGTATAAAATGCAATGAGCTGGAATTTATCACGTTTTTTGTACGAGTATAGCGACAGCCACCCAGCAACGTAATATGTAGGTGCCCCCCTGCAGGAGGGATAGAATATTACTAGTGCTTTAAATAGCAGAATTATTTCTCGAATATCGTTTTACTTTATAGGGTGGTGGTGGTATTTACTTGAATGTACGCAGGGAGGGGGTTTGGTAAATTTACTGCTAGAAATTAAAGAAGAATGATGGATATTGCAGCTTGCACCAATTGAAAATAGAATCAGCATATTATTATAGTGTAGTTGTATTGATTATTAGATCGTTATCCAAATGAGTTCGGGACAAACACATCGAAGTTTGCATCGAAACTAGTATCAGGCTAGGACTTCACTCAAAATCAATGTAACGAAGTATGCATGACCGATTTTGAGAATTTAAACATACCGAATACGGTAAAAAATCTTACGCGCCTTGCTGAAAGTCGAGTCGTCAGAACACGACAAGTCGTTTGAGTTGAAGAGAGTGACGTTTCAGTCAAATCACAACTTTCAGGCCCCTGTGCTGAATGTCGAGTCGTGATTTGTGACAAGTTTTTTGAGTTGAAGAAAGTGACGTTTTAATCGAATTATGATTTTCAGAATAGTGGCCTCGAGTGGAGGTGCTAAGTGCGAGTTTTGCCCCCTATGCTGAAACTCGCAATTCGTCTGAAACGCCACTTTCTTTAACTCAAAAAACTTGTCACAAATCACTACTCGACATTCAGCACAGGGGCCTTAGTACAGGGGCCTAAAATCAACTTAGCTTTAACTTATGATCCCTGTGCTGAAAGTCGTAGTTCGACTGAAATGTCACTTTATTCAACTTAAACGATTTGTCACGAAACACGACTCGACTTTCGGCACAGGGACCATAATCTTAACGGACTAATCTAGATTGATGCTTATAATAAAATTAAGGATAACGATTACTCTCGTTGGTGTTTACAGCGTCTGCGAGTTAAATATGAGTTGAAGATCATGAAGATCACGTGCTTGTCTTGCATTATCAAGGCCTTAGCAGTAACGCAGAATGGTTTTTATGAAGATTAGAAAGAGTTGAGCTGGCGTGAGTTTTTCCTGACCTTTGGAGATGAAGAGTCTACTCATGGTCACTCTCATTCATAGTACTCATAGCTACCGACTGACGTTTTTGTGGGACTATAACCAGAAAAAAACATCATGTTAAGGCCAATACACATTAGGTCTGTTCCCGTACTTTCTGCATTCTGTCACTTACTGCAAGTTGCTTATTGAGAGGTAGGGATGAAATAAAAAAAGTACAGGAACATGTTTCTGCAGATTCTGCAGTTTTTCTGAAATCGAAAAGAAGAACGGTTATTCTTTTGTTTTTAATCTGTTTTAGAGCACTTTACAAACATCTAACGTTTACAACGAATACGGCAATCCCAGTTTTGACATTTCCATATTTCAAAAAATTGCTGCAGCAGGTTACAGCAGCTCGTAGCTTCTGCAAGTTTCTGCTTCTTACTGCAGGGTGGGGAAATGAGTATGGCGGCTGCAGTATAAGTACAGGAACAGAATTCTGTTAAGTAATTCGAAGCAACTTGCAGATTCTGCACTTTCTGCAGGTACGGGAACAGACCTATTAACTGCTCAATACAAGAAACTGGAGACAAGTTGCGGAACAGAGAGACGTCTGGAGGAAGAAGCTGATGAAGACCAAGGCTCGAATTGGGCTGTAGAGCCATCGAAGAAGAAGAGTTTAGGTCCTTGTACTGAAAGTCGCGATTCGACTGAAACGCCACTTTCTCCAACTCAAACGTGACTACTTGACTTTCAGCACAGAGGCAAGTGCACATCGATCCTTTTACGGGATCTTATGTGATCAGGCGGACAGCTCGAGTTCGAGAAATCTTGCAGTTGTCCTGAATAGTAGTATGACTTGCTGTGACCACGTCAATTTCATTATTGGCAAAATATATGGCTCCTTTCAAAACTTAGATACCACCGTGCTTTGCTTAAAAGAGCTATCTGTTCGCATTTGGTGAAATTCCTTACTGTTACCTTTTTTAATGCTGGGATTCTCCATCGATTCTTCCTGCGTTCGAAGTAGCCTTTAGCGATTGCGTACGCTTTATTTATAACTAACCCCGGTTCGCCCATATTCCGCCATATTCAAATTCCGTCCTGGGCTGCTCCCTTAGTGATTATCGTTAGTTTAAGCTTTTGCTTAATTATTCACTTCCTTTTCTTCCTTTTTTTATCACATTGAATGGAGTAAGATCTCTACGGATCCTCCCCGAGACCCGTGAATGTTTATGTATTCCTACCCTGGAAGATCTTTCACGACAATATCCCGAATAGCAGTTTTTTTAACAAACAATGCACGTGGGGCAATTTTTTTTGTGACTGCGTTTGCTGCCAACTGTTTCGATGACCTATCACTTCTTTGAATCCAAGTATTCAATAAATATTTCTAAAAATCAATAAATTAAAATCTTGTCTGGATTCTTATCTAAGTGTCACAAAAGTCAGTTAAAAAAACTAAAACCAGGGAATTTATGTGACCCCTATTATTTTTTCTTTCAAAATTGTGTCAAATAGTTAAACAAACATCAAAGTCTAAAACAAAAAACAAAACTAAATAATCGTAACTATCTATATATAGGCTAAAACCGAACGTGCGCAGTCTCGGACTTCTTTTTTCTAATTTTTTTATTCTTTTTAGTTTTTAATTTTTGACAGAAAAAAAAATTAAATTAGATCTCTCAAGAAAAGAGCCACCTGCTGACAATTTCTGCAAACACTACTTTCCTCTGTTAGAAGAATTCTTTCTGTTTTTTCTGTGAAATCTTAAAAGAGATGCAAACTTTTGGCAGTGTTAAAATTCGTGTTTATATAAAAATTTGCATACGAGATTCTCTTTTTGAAAATAAATTTGTTGCTATTAGCAACCTTTCGAGAGAAAAAAAATTCCATTTTAAAAATTTTTTTATACTGATTTTATAATGTAAAAACCATGACGCATTCGGAAATACATATTCAGTCTCTCAATGGAATCGAGATTTTTTTTAGATAAATAACAAAAAAAATGTAATCTACTTGTCATACTGCTAGGAAAAGATTATTGCCGCGATAGATAAAGTGAGTTTGTCGATCTAAAAATAAACAAACAATAATAAAAGACTACACAACACGGGGGAAAAAATCTTGTGCAGCAGCAGCTAGTAGAGGAAAATGTACTCGTACTTCTCGGGGTTCAAGATTTCGCTCAACTGCGTCAAACTTTATTATTATCACTGCAAATGCGAGACAATTTTTTTTACTGTTTCTAATTTCAGAATATTTTGTTGTTATTGGTGGTCATCAGGAAATACATTAATGTATCTGGTTTAATATTCCAGCTTGATTGGTTTAATTAGATTTATTGCAGTTCTTCTATAAATAACAGGTGTCTTTTTTTAGAAATGCTAAAAATAGTTTGAAAAAAAAAAAAAAATATCTGACCTTAGCGAGGTTGTAACCTTCCACACTTTGTACACGAATGACAGAACGAAATTTTCAACAAATTTTCTGACATTTTTTAGCCCACCATTTTGAAAACGAGGATTGTAGGATTGTAAAGAGATTTCTTGTAGATAATTAAATTATCTCCAAATTTTATTAATAATAACTCTGTACAAAGGTCTTGCAACAAAGTACCATCAACTTCACGCCATTTTTTAACTGTCATTACGATGACATTTGACAAGGATTTCAGTTATGCATTGTTCTAAACTCATAAAACGCATTGAACTAATGAAAATTCATAAGCGTTCGCATAACCAGGATTGGCGACGAAAAAAGGTGATGCTGTATGTGTGTGTGTTGAGACAGAAAAGGAATCGTTCACTATGAGTTATTTCCATTTGGTCAGGCGATTGATTCTCTACCGTGGGCAACTAAGCGAAATTACGACAAGCAATTTAACCAAACCATCACGTCTAGGGAATCCAATACTAGGCATTTTGACAAAATCTCGTGACCAAAAACTATGTAGGCATGGAGCACCGATTGATCCAAAATCAGTTGTGCTCGTGTGTGGACAAAAGTTTCATTTTGATTGTAAACTGGCACAACCCAGTGCCAGTAGATTACCTATTGTAAAACAAGTTGGAAATTGGGATTGCAAATAAATCGACTCGCATGCGCAGGTCCTTAGACTCCACAAAATAGCCGTAATAATGCAACCTGCAGGCTTAACCGGTTAATAACAGGATACCATTGTTCCGCTTAGGTCGGACTTCCACCTAACGGACGGTGCACCTCTTTCTTCACCTGTTAGTCTGGTGCTGCATGCGTCACAACCTTTGTCGGCTGATTAGCGAGATTCTCTGGTTTCAGGAGGCATAACACTCGAAAGAGGTTGTCTCCTGCTAACCCCAACTCTTGTAGCTCAGCTTACCCTTAAGCTAGCATATCTTTTTTCTATCTTCCAGCTATGCTTACTAATAGACATTGCACCATGAAGTAAACGACATGGCGGACTGGTAGTATAAAGGGTGACACCTAACCCTTCCGGATTCGGAATTGCGGATTCGCGGGAATGATGACCTCGTTCCAGCAGGCTTCGGAGATTGAGATCTTGATGCGAGATTGGATTCCCTAATCACGACAATGCCTAACCAATTTGGGGATAGTTTGTTTGATTGGGAAATTTTGATGCACCCGCCGTGTAGTCCAGAAATAGTATCGTTTGACAATGACTAGTTTCGATCTCGGCAGAACTCCCGCAATGGTATTAGGCTAGCTTCAAAAGAACTGCAAAAAGTACTTCAGTTTTTTTAACCAGCCACCACAGAAGCTGTAAATGTATTTATTTTCACACTATAACAAAACCAGTTGAATTTTACCAAAAATAACTTTTTCTCAGAGTAAATATATGTCCGCGGCTTTACTGGGATTAGAGGTGGTGTTGTAAAATTAATAAGAATAATCCTTAATAAACAAAAATACCAAACCATTGTTTGTAGATTCAATAGATTCAAATTCCTAGATAATTTGATAATCAACAAAAAAAAGCTTTTTGATAAAAATCTATGAAACTCATGATTGTCAAAATACTCTTAAAAAAATGTCACCCCCTTTTCAAGATGGTGGAAAAACAATGCCCCCGAAAACTCAATTTTAAACTCACAACACATCTCTGGAAAGAATCGCTGCCTCTATGGAATGCACGGTTGCCCCCTTTCTCGACCATTTGACTGGACCATTTGGAGTAATTAATAAACAGATCCAAAGTCATTGACTGGTGGTTGCCAAGTGCGTGGTTGTTCAGTTTACATTACACCTCGTGGAGCCAGTAGTCATCATCATTTGGGGGGCTTCTCTCTGTTTTGGTTTAGTAAGCATACGATAAAACTGGACTGGAACATTCCGTTCGTGTATATTCACAATTACAAGCGAAAAGAAGAACGAGAAAGACGCCATGACAAGTTTCTAGTACATCTTCCCTCATTTGTGTACACGTGTATATACAACAGTGTATCTCCGGACGCTAAACTCGTTCTAGAAAATAACTAACTAGAGATTCTAGACATCGTGTACAAATGATGGCTGTACAAATTCAATCGTATTTTCTTTCAATTTTTATATTTCTTACATTTTATTTATATTCTCTTTAAGAAACTGACACACAGCAAGGAGCACAAACAGAGCAGACGACACACGTTTTTGTTTTTGGCCTTGATCATCATCGCACACGAGCGTGCGCTAGTGGCCGCAAGTCCGAAGATCGAAAATCTATGGAGGAGCCGCCGCCATCACTTGTAAAAAGCAAGCAACGAAAACTACCTGCAACGCAACACAGTCATCAGCAGCAGCACCACCATCATCATGGTCATCATCATCATCAACAGTAATAGGAGGCAAGCAGCAAAGAGCACTACTCTACATAAAGGCGGCGGTACACACGTTGCGGCGATGACCTTCAGGTTCGACGCCCTCTCTTCTGGCGGCGCACTCACCGGGGCTGAAGTTTTCGAGTTTCTTTTTTAATTTTTATTTTCTTTGTTTTGTTTTTGTCGGTTGTTGAACCTCGCGCATTATATTGTATAGCAGCAGTTTTAATTTCCCCTTTATCTAGTTATTAAGCTCGGATATATTGACATTGAAATTCAATGTGGAAAAACTGATTTTTCAAGGAGATTTTATTGGGGGAAATGGAATTTATACAATTTATAGGAATTACTGGCATGGAGGCGTCCGGTGCACATAAAAAGGACTAAAATGGACTAAACTGTCCGACTCGAGCATATACTGAAAAACTACTTTAAATTGAAGCCTTACAAGTTACTAAGGCCCGTAAATATCAGCCGAGATTTCCAACCAAGGATTAATTTTAGCCGCCATTTGTAATCAATATTTTAAAAATTCTTTAACAAAGGGCCTCCGATGATTCATAATGGCGGACTTTGGTTGGGTAAATTTACCCGGTTTCAATTCCGAAGAATCTCGGAATTCGAGGTTTTACACATGATGACTTCGTTGTAGCCATCAAATTACCCGCCATCTTGGATTTTATGTCCCTGGTTACCCGCCATCTTGAATTTTATGTCCCTGGTTTTCTGACGAAATCCGCGAATTGATTGTTGAGTGTGAATTCTTGTACAGACGCTATCGCAGAAGAAGGATCTTGAGCTACCTCAGTGAGTACACAAATCTTCGTAACTTAATCAATAGCAAAGTTATGTCGGCGAAGAGTGAATTTTACTCCCGTCAACTTGATCCTGCTTTGTCCACTAAACAATTTTGGTCTAACCTTCGTTAACAATGTGTCGTCTTTCGTGTAGCATCGCCCATTTGCGACGTCAATCCTGGATGTCCACAATCACCCTCTCCTACACCTCTTCTATTCTACACTTCACAAATGTCAAAATGACAATGATATGAGCCGCCATTTGCAAAAGTTAGAACATAGCTTTTACGACTAAATAAATCACTGTAGAGAACGCGTAGGAAAAAATAGCATGACTTTTGGCAACAACTATTAATATTTTGGAATGAAAGAGCTCATATTAACACCACATGCCGTTAGTAAAGACGCCTGCTAAGCTTATTTTCACTATAGCCACCTTTCGAGAAAAGCTTGTTCAAAACTACTTCACTAATGTCATGATCAAATGACATAACTGTCACCAGTACTTAATTTTGAGACTTTTGTCTCTAAGCATTTGTTTTATGCTAAATCTTTGATCATTAGCCAAAAATTATTCTAGAACAAACTGAAGGGCTGCACTTTAATAAACATACAAAAATTAAATTCTCCGTAGCGAACTCCCCCGTGTCATTGAAAATTAAAATTTTAAATGTTCTTCTTTTCTTGTTAATGTGAGGCCACAGCCAACCTCCACTTTAGTTACCAAGGGTAAAAGTTCAACATCATAATTGTCGCAAAATTTCTCCTAAATAGAAATAAAACCTTTTAGGGCATTACGAGGTAATTTTAAGTTAACGAATTCTACCCCAACATACCAACCCAAATTACTGGCTAAATTCTAATTATATTCCTCAAACTTTTAATTTTCCTTGAATAATTTTCAATAATTTAAGTGACATGTACATCAATCAAAAATGTTACTAACTTCACAACATCAACAAAACCAAAATATAAAAGTGAAGTTTGTTTCGTTTGCGTGATGATGGTGTGTTGTGCTTTTAGAAGAACTTTGGGAAAATGTAACAACGACATGTTGTCATAAGAATTCTGAACAAAGAAATCTCTGCACACACAAGAACACGAGTTTTTCTTAAGTGAAAATTATTTACTTTTCTTTCAAAAAAGCATACAGAAAAAAATGCACAGTACTAATAAGCCATTTTAAAACACGAGCAACGACTGCCACCATAGAGTAGCAGCATCAAAACCAGACAACAAAATCGATTTTATATTAACCATCGAAAAAGTCTTGAGGGGATTAACCTTGCTTAAAATGAACCTTGGGGAGCGCCACTGTGGAGCTATAGATGACACAGAATGAAAGAGCAGAGAGGGTTTAATGGCGGCCGAGTCAAGTAAATCCCCTTTTTAAGGGATCATTTTTCTTATGCTTTTTTTATTATTTTTTCTTGTCCTTTTTCACTTCGTGTTATTATTTGTGTTAAGTATGAATTTCGCTTTCAAGGTTTCCATTTTGTCTTAGAATCAATTCTTGTGACAGACAAAACCCGAGTTGTAATAACAATAAGAATTGGGCGAAAGGGACAGCTATTTTCAATTTGACAACACGTGTGCAAATTTTCCCCCTCCTCCGGTTTCTATGCTCCTTTTTTAATTTAGGTCGGGTTTTATCACTGTATTTTTCAGGTGATTGCAGGCTTGACGTGATGCTCTGTTTCAGAGGTAAAAAAATATATTTTAAAAGCAGCGTACATGCGGATCAATAATTTTAATATTAAAAATATGCTTTTAAATATTTACTTTGAAACTTTTCATTAATTTTCAGACAATCAGACTTTGCGTTACATCATGAAATATAGATAATGTCGAAGAACTAATATTTCAGAAGCGTTGTAATATATGTAAAGTCAGGTATAACCAGTGAGCTGCGGCCAAAAGTGGACCGAGCCAGCTATCCTGTCTGTATCAGAACATGGCTATGCTACAGAGATATAACCAAAACGAGTCCTAATACGACATGGGTTTGTTTACCATTATTAAGAACATCAACATTGAGCAGATAGTCCTGGCTATGTATATCTGTACCATACGTAGAGGAATCGAAACTTTCCAACTAACCTCTCTTTTTTGGCGGGTCATCAAAGATGTACGGTCGGGCTTTGTCGTGATGGAAGACAACACCTTTCCTATTATTCCATGCGTATCGTTTTCAGCATAATCACTCTAGAAGTTCACAGTAGATTTTAAAATCAATCGTCTGATTTGAACTGGAAATACCTCAAAGTGGACGTTTTCCTTCCAGTTCCACCACACACACATCATCACCTTGTTAGAACTCAATCTTGACTTCGTGAATGTTTGCTACTATTCGCAATCCTTGACTATGATCCTTTAGGCTTCTGATAGTCGCATATTCCCCATTTTACATGACCGTTTTTGATTTCATTGCATTGCAGCAGCCAATCGCAGATCTTAATTTGGTCTATCCTCAACTTATGAGGAACCTTTGCACCAAACTTCTTTTGGTATCCAAGTGACAGAGCACTTTGAGGTCTACAATTGCAATGATAAAAAAGTGGTCACTCGCTTTCCTTCGACGAATTATTCAGTCTAATCCGGTAGTCGGGCACGATAGTCGGACCGATAATCGGATTCGATAGTCGGGTCCGAGCAAAACAAAATACCTTACAACATGCCCAAGAAAAAACTGAATCTTCCAGGGAAAGTCCATTGCGATCAGATTAGCCGTTTCCGAGATTATCCCGGACATCGCCATCTTGTCCAACACCCCCAGACCCTAACTTATCCTACTCTTTCTCCCTCAAACTAAGCTTGCCACTCATTGCACCATGACCTGGGTGACATGACAGACTCATAGTACGAAGGAGAAATCCCAAGCTTGAGTTTCCACATAAAAAAAACACATGATGTTACTCGAAACCCTTCAGGAAATCTGGGCACAACACTTAAATAAATCTGTGCCAAAGCAAACTAACTCCCATCAGAGTTCAGAACTTATTCTAGCATACTAAAAACAGCTTCCAAAAAAAATGCACACACATTTAGAATCCCAACAGCCACTTAAGAGTTAGTTGAATGTACTCTTTATTAAAGCAAACAGTTTAGAGCTTGGCACATGGCCCCAAGATAAAAGAAATATAAAAATGACTAAATAAAAACTTCAGTTTTTATTTTCATCAACCATCTACAGCACACACACCGAAATCGTTTTGGCGAGTCTGCAATAAAATAATTTCTCCTGTCACCCCGTCCGTGTTCTGACCGCACATAATCAACAACATTCTACTACCATCAAATATTTGCTTTCACAGGATTTCGTCAAATGGAATCTCTTTTCTCCACACTTCAATGTTTGCCAACGAAAAAATCGAATCTCGAATAAACAATATTTTCCAAAAATTATTTTATCGCGAAACAACGTCGTCAATGGAGCGTGCAGAGAAGTAAAGGAATTTCCTATGACGCGTCAGATTTTTTTTTAATTATTTAAGATTGGATTCAATGCCGCAGAATAATTCAAATGGACAACAATTTTCAACTTGACATTTTCGTGAGAAAAAAAAGGAAAATTTCAGCTGGGAAATATTTACTTTTTCGCCATCTAATAATAATTTCCAAGTCGGAAGGTGATGGGGAAAGAATCCTGCGAAATTTCTCGATTTTTCTTTTCTCTATTTTCTTAAAGAAATTAAATTTCACAGCGAGGCGGTTTTTTTCTGCTGGCCCCCTACGTGAAATATTGTGGGAATTATAATCGGTGACAATTTATTTTAATTTATATATAAACAGTTGAAGTGCGAATTTATGATGTATTCAAGTCCAACGCACCAAGAACGAAACAAAAACTAGAAGGAGAAAGGGAGAGAAGAACAATTATGGACGCGCTGATGAAGTCTGATTTTGCAATGATGATGACCCCATAAAATTATTACGAGTTAACAATTGGAGGAGAACAGCTGATTTCTTGATTCGATTTATGACTTAAATAATTTTATATATATATTTAGAAATGTGAGGGTGTGATAAGGCAAAGTTGTTTTTGGTAATTACAATTCAGATGACTACAAAAAACGGTCTTGATATTCTAGTCTCAAAAAGACGTTCGAAAGATTGGCTATCTAAGTAGGTGACATCACGAAACACATCAGCTGTAATAATGAACATATCAAAGAGTGAAACTCGACTTTTAATTAAGAAGATGGAAAGTAAGAAGAAGATCATTACTCAAATTCATTTGACAGGTTAAAACGTGTTTTTGCTCATTTATTTTGCTATAAACTTGAAAACTTATAATTAACCCAAAAAAAGTTAAGCTAGAAAAGCAATATATAGCACACAGATACAAGGCAAAGCAATTGTGAAAATAGAAAGAAAAAACAAAAGAGAGATGGTAAACAATGTGTTAAAAATAATAGAAGAAGAAAGAGACAGCTTGTTTTGCATAATCAAAATCGTTCAAGTTAGAGACTATAGTGATAGTCATCAATGAAGCTTGTGAAGTAGATTGAAGGAGATTAGAAACATGTAAGGTTGAAGCTCCTCATCATTACAGACCCAAAAAAAAAATTGGCTGGAAGAAGTTGTATCAGGTCCTAAGAGCGAAAATTTCTAGGATGCGTCCACAGGATGGAATATAATATACCTTTTAGAGATAATTGAAGATAGGGTTAGTACTTTCGAAAGCACTAGCCACATGGCGTATTAGGTGTGATGGAATGAAGATCTCTCTAAAGTCTATAACAGAATCACAGGCGTAGGTCCTAGGAGAAACCCCTTCAACCTGGATGAACTTGTGGAGGGACACTAGCTAGTGATGAGCAAGACTGCAGTATTGCCTGATCTTGCACATTTAGCAAGATCAAAGCAAGATCAAGACAAGTGCCAATAGTCTTGCAGTTATGAGCAAAACAGTCTGGCAAAAAGTTTTGCAAGGTGTTGCAAAATGTCTTGCAAAAGTCTTACAGTTTTCTCTTGGGCTTGATAAATGTGTAAGACAAGACTTGTGTTCATCACTGAGGCTTTTGGCATTTATTGATGAGCAGAAAGTCTTGCTATCTTGATCTTGCAGTCTGTCTTGCCCTTGTCTTGTTTTGTCTTAGCCTTGCTTTGGTCTTGCTAAATGTGCAAGACCAGTCTTGCTCATCACCAACTCTAGCTGGAAGATGCTCGAGGGGACGTATTTGCAGATGCTTATGATCGTGCATGTCATACTCAAGACCAAGAGAGCCACAGAAAATCTTCCGATTTGCCTAAAGAAAGAAAATCAACCTTAAGTACAAGGACGGAACATAAAGCACGTTTGGACAGACAATACAACACATTTTACTACCGTACGAGCCAAGCTAAGTCAAGATCTTCTATCCTAGTTAAACGGCACATTAAAGCTAGTTGTAACCTTAGTTCAACAAATTTAATTGTAGTTAGATTGGTGGTAAAAGACATGGAGGGCCTTCACGTATAACGATGACGAAGCTTTAGGGAAGTACCGATAATAATCACTGGGAAGTTATCTACTATTCGATTTTAACATTAGTTCAAATCTAGCAGTGTGTAGTAACCTGGAAAACAGCCCAACGTTCTAGTTCCCAAGAACGGGACATATTCAGGCTTAAGAGGAAGTCCTCGACATCACACTGTTTACGGATCTGATGAGGATCTCTCTAAACTCAGGAAGAATCAGAACTGCCTAAAGCTGTTGAGTATCTCAAAAAGTTAGGAGCTGGGAACGGGGCCCATGAAAACATGGTCCACTGACGTCCTTTATCTACTCATGCGCTTGCTCCCTTTTGACCTACACATCAAACACTTGGACCCTGTGCTGAGTCGAGTCGTGACAAGTGGTTTGAGCTGAAGAAAATTACAAGGCGAGATACGACTTTCACACAGAGGCCTAAACTCAACTTAGAACCTTTACTATAGGCCCCTGGCTGAATATCGTAATTCGACTGAAACGACACTTTCTTCAGCTTAAATGACTTTTCACGACTCGACTTTCAGCATTTAGACTTAGGAGTCCGTGGCCTGTATTTCAAAGCCGTATGGTTTTAGCAAAAGCTTTGCTACCCGAGGATATGGTCACCACAACCACGTGCCTACTACTTTCGCAGACGCCCTGAAGAAGTTTAATATACTGATATTTACCGGAGACCCCAAATTAGAGGTCGTCAGAGGACTAGCACGAGACCACCAACACAGTTCATAATCCTGGACCCTTCAGACACACGCTAGTATCTTTCAAGTGAATGTACTGGCGATCCTGAAGGTCAGCCAGACATTGAAATTTTCACATGCGTCTAAAAGCACTAGTTTCACTGATAATATGCTCCAAACGACAGTGGACTGACTGCTCGATGGAAAGCACGAAGTGACTCTTCTGGAATCCCGGACGTGGAAAAGCCGACTACCTAGAGATTGAGATATAGTTAGCAGTACAATAGGCGGGAACAAAAACGCTATTTTTGACTACCATCTGCTGCTAGTTAATGACAAGTGGAGCTAACCATTCAGCACAGTCGATTTGACAATCATCTAATCTTAGGTATACGAGTTTGTAGAATCAAAACGGGTCACCAATTGGGCCTCAGCGCTAATTGGGGCTCAGGTCATACTAGAGGCAGCCCTACACGTATTCTATGAAAGAGCATATGATAACATTGATCTCTGGGCAAAACCGGCAGAGATTAATGGATTGAGGCTTACATTTGACCCAGTTTAGTTCATTACAGTTATTAGTCAGAGCCAAACCAAACTCCAAATAATTACCTACTATAAAACTTCATCTATATTTTATCTTATACATTACAGCATTATAATTAAGCAAAAATAAAATTAGAACAACAAACAAAAACATTTACCTTTTTATTTTAATAACGACGTCTAATGCCATGTTTTCGATATTTTTAGACAATAAGTATACAAAAGGAAAATATGTAGATTTCTCTGATAGATAATTTACAAAAAAAAACAACATGCATTGAAATAACTCTTTTGTAGAAGAATGCCACCCTTGTGCTCTCGCTCTCCCCTCAGTACACTGCTTGCTTAACTAAAAATAGGGTGTATTATTATGCTCATACATTCATGGGTAAGCGCATACCACATGCAAGAACAAACAAAATACCACCCCCGCCCCCAAAACTCCCGCATCGGAATGTTACACCCAAGTTAGTAGGAAAATTGAGACCTTACCCCAAAATGCAATGTACGGCCGCCTTCTTGTTCAATAATTTTACAAGGCAATTTAATACAAATTCTGACATAAGGGTGGCGTCGTGGGGGGCCCATTTGAAATTGTATAATGGTATCTACCCTGCAAAATACATATTTACCCTATATTACTGTGTTTTGTTCAGATTAAGTTACTCGTTAATTGAAAAACGTATTATATTACCTTTTTTTTCGGGGGAGGGAGGGTTAATTAATTTTCTAGACGCTACGTTACACATAAGTGAAATTGAGAACATGTGTTTTTCGTTTCTATCAAGGTATTCCAGCTATAAAAATCATAAAAATTTACACTCAAGGTGATAAAGAAGCTTTTAATTGATTGATAATTACACTTCCGCTTAACTTTGGCGATTATACTGAAACAAAATTTCCTTCTGTGGGACAGCACAACAACAAAATTCCGACTATTCTCTCACCTTCATCACTTTCTTCTTCTCTAATATATAATCATTATTCTCAACTCTTTTCTTCTTACATGCTGCTGCTTATTCGCTTCTCTTTCTATTCTTGAAACTATCGGGTTGTTTCATGTGAAACGCACGTACACATTGCCGATAAGTACGAATAATGTCTTTATGGATATACGAGAATCCAAGAAAATCAGCAAGAGTCAGTGTAGCGGGATGCTTGTACATAACATCGCTCTCAAAGGCGTCTGTGTCAAAAATCTCAATTTTCTTGCTTACAAAACCGATAAATCATATTTTAATTGAGAAAGAATTAAATTTTTGATTAAATTTAAACCAAAAACAAATCATCAACATAAAGTAAGCTCACTGATTACAATAAAAAAAACATTGCCTTAATTCCACCACAACAAAAAAAACAAAATGGGGGTCCGTCCTTCTCTCATTAATTATTTAACAAAACAATAAAAAAACACGAGGTAAATTTCTGTTACATGTGAAAAGGTTAATTGAAATTCTTTTAGTTTATGAAAAGGTAAAGGGAAAAGTATATAGCATCCAGCAAAAACATAAAACACAGAAAAAACAAAATTTTAAATATACATAGTTGGGCAGTGGTGGTTAGTCAAGCAGGAGGAGCGCTCAAAATGAATGATTAACAAAATACCGTTGGACTGTTTCGTGTCATGGAGCTCCCATGTCCAGTTAAACTAACAACAACAAAAAAACGGTGATTTCTCTCGTTCTTCTCCTTCTTAACAGCAGCAGGATGAGTCAGATTGAAATTTTTGTTTACAATGAATTCATAATCTTCTCAGAAAGGAACAAAAATAAATTATTTCTCCCCCAAAAAAACCTATTTAGTAGTAATTTTGTGTTTTAGGAACACCTAGGTACTATCATACGACAAAAAAAACTCCATTTTGAAGAAATGAGACCATGTTTTGACGACCAGACACAATTTCCAAGAAGGGCAGCATTTATGTATGTAATTTGGCAGAACTAAAAGAGCTTACCTTAATTTTTAGAAACCAGTCATTAAATATCGATTGAAGTTTTTGAAAATATGTAGATGCATCAGAGACCAAGGGAGAAATTGAAATGAAATTATCCAAAAATTATACTATTTTACAGTTATGTATTCGTCGTTGTTCAGGTGTATTACCGAAGAATTAAGTCGTGTTAATTGGTAATTCTAGGAAGGTATTAACATTTGCTATGTGGTATCTATTTGGTGTTTTCAGTACCTATGATCCCTTAAAATTAGGATCAGATCATTTTGACTAATGGGCGGATGAGAGCAATTATGACCCGCTTCACAAAAAATCCTTGTCGTGCGATAAGTCTGTATCGCATGAACGACAGACAATGAAGTCGAAGCATCAGGGAATGGGCAGAGATACTCCTGAATGGCGATAACCGGTATTACAAAGTAGAAGGTACTCTCTCTCGAAGCACCAACCGAAAGGTTTCGTGGTGGAACAATGATCTCTGAAGGTAAAGGAGAGAAGACAGAGAGCTATTTAATAAGGCTAAGATCACGGGCAACTGGGACCTCTACAAGAAAGTCCTCACCAATTGTAACAAAGTTTTAAGATCCAAACGAAGGGCCTGGAAAGCAAGCGAAGAAATAGACAAACTACCAACCTCCACGAGGTTAAACAAAGTTCTGTCTAAAAATCACTCCAATCGCATTGTTTCTCTCAAGACTCCTGAAGGATCCTTTATAGAGAACACCAGCGATACCATGGAGCTATTAATGAGTACTCACTTTCCGGGTTCTCAGATAACTGACCCTAGATTGACCTTAGAACCCAACATTGAGTCAGAGGTAGTACTTGCCCACCGGTCCTACAATAGGAACAAAGGCTTGGCAAACAGGATCACTGTACCTTTAAGCTTTAAGGCTGCTGGAAAGGACCACATCTTTTAAGCTCTCATATAGAACTATTTGGATGAAATCTTACCAATCCTGCTACCACTATTTCGGGATAACTTTGCGCTGGCCCATATTCCGAGGTGTTGGAAAGAGGCTAGGGTAGTCTTTATCCCTAAATCAGAGATGATCATTTAGGGAAGCAAAAGCCGATCGACCCATCAGCCTCCCCTCCTTTCTCCTGAAACCGATGGAGAAAATTCTAGACAGGCATATTAGAGAATGGCTTAGAGCGATCCTACTTCACTGCCTGCAATTTGTCTACTGGTCGAGCAGATCTACAGAGACTGTCATTCATGTGATAGTGACAGATATTGAGAAGTCCCTCGGGCGCTGCGTCTACGGGAGCTATTCTCCTTTAAGCCAAGAGAGCTTCGGGATCATTTATCGATCCTCAAGGAGCTAAAGCTGGAGATAATGATAGCATTGTCCGATACCATCCCTGCCACTCTTGACTTTGACAAACCGTTTACGACGATTATTCAAAGTAGGTCAGAGGGGCAAAATGGTAGGCCTCTCTTTTGAGGAAGCACGCCTTTTTGATATATGGATGCTTCCAAAACCGATAAAGGGATAGGGCTGGGCGTGTATGGCCCAAGGAGCAAGATATCAACGACTCTGAGCACTACCCCCACTGTTTTTCAGACTGAGGTACTCGCCATCCAGGTGTGTGCTCAGACTTGTATTAATAGAGCTCCAAATAGCTCTAACATTGTTATTTTCTCGAGCAGTCGGTTTTTAGGCACCGACAGAGACGTACAGAGCCGAAAGGCAGGAGCACACCCACGGGCTCTTATGTAAGCAGTGAAGCCGAGACTAGAAGTCGTGATGCGGATCTGGTAAGCACCCTTTCGAAGGAAGCTAGTAAGGCTCACGTTGATGATGTCGGGCCGACGTAACACAGTTACTAGACTAGACTCAAGCGTCATTCAAAGTGTAGGCGCGATTAAGGAGTAGGAATCCGACACTACCGCCTCAATGAGGACCCTCAAATATCCCCTATTTGGGCGTGGGACTTACAGGCGCTTGAGTCCACACCCTCTTGCGAGGAACAGATGAAGGATTTTCACTACTCCTTCGTAAAAAAGACCATTATCGCAACACAAATGTCGTGAAGAAAACCAAGCTCGACATGCTAGGATTGACAGGACATACATCTCGTGCAAGGAAGGGTCTCCTAGAAGCTTGGTGCTAGGAAGTATTGGATTCGTAGAATTGGGAAATAAATCGTCCAGAACTTCGGGCTGCTAAACCGGATAACATCGGAAGGAGCAGTTTCGGGAGGCCTGCACCAGATTTGAGTGGTAGAATAAAACTAAAATAAGTAAATTTTTTTAAAGCCAATATTTGTGATTAAAATTTAATTCAATTTTTCAAGATTGATATTGATTCTTGTTGTATAGCAATTTACTTTCCTTAATTATGCCGATTATTGAGAAAATACTTCCCATTGTTTTTTTATTGCAACTACAAAGATTTATTGATTTTGAAATTATCTAGAAAACTACATTTTTTTTTGTATATATGTACATAAAAAAAGTAAGTCTGCGACATTTTGCCCCAATTTTCATCTTATGCACAGGAAGGAATACCCCAGAAGAAGAAGACGCGAGAGAAAAAACACACCAAATAAATATTTTAGTCTGGCAAGAATACACACACAACCTACAAAAAAGTTTTCAACAAATTCTTATCGAAAACAACATATATCTATCTCCCTTTACCTTTGATTTTCAATCAAAAATTAAGCAAAAAAAATGTTTTATTAGAAAAGGACAACCACAACATTCCGATAATATATTCCGCCAAACAAAGCAATTGAAATGAACGAGAAAACTATACACGTTCTTTAACACATACTACTGAAATATAGAGGAATTAATAAATTATTATTTTTTATGCATAAGTCGAGAGAATCCAGTAATGACAGGACAGCGATAATAGTTTTGTCCTTTTCGTGCTTTAATAACCCACTATTCCAAAAGAACACGAGCTGAAAAAAATGTCCTACAGAGAAAATCCCCGCGTGTCTTTATTATTTTCCAAGAAATACATGCGCAGTTCGGATTTTCGCACAATGGGGATTGACTGAGAATTTTTTTTCTTCTAACTTTTATGCACACAAAAAAGGGGTGCCAGAACAAGCACACAGGAGACTGTGAAAACTGCACGTCCCTCTCTCCTTCCTCGTTTTTTGGCACTTGGAAGTTTTTTTCAGTGTTTGCCAAGGGAATTTTTTTCTCTCTCGTCTTCCATCCCAGTTGCGAATTAAGCGACATTGAAAATTCCAATCAACCTTCACCATCGGATATTTAATTTCCATAAATGAATTCGTAACAAAGCTACACAAAGCAGCAGCGAAAAAAATAACTCTGGAAAATCCCAATCAAGTCCTTGTCACCGCAGAAAAAGGCAAATGAATCACGCTGCTGCTTCACCACACAAAGGAACTCGTCTTTATGTAAAAAAAGCTTCCAGGCGAGAAACGAGAAATCTTCTCCCCCGTTTTCTTACAAGTAAAAACTGCAAAACTTCACATAATTTTCATTTAAACTAAGAAAACTTACGATTTTCGTAAATATTTCAGACAAAAACACTTAAAAATTTACAAGATTGCAAAGAAAATAAAATTTTCCAAAGAGCACACCATTCCCGAAAAGATTCTCGAAGCGAAAGAAAAATTTCCCTTCGAATCTGACTTTTTCCTTGCAATTATTTATCACACCGCACTTTACCAATTGTTAACAAATATTATATTTAGAGAATTTAATTAATGAATATTTTCCTCACATTTTTAAATATGAATTTTTGTTGAACTTAAAACATAAATCTATAAAAATGATGGAACCACTCTCTCCTTACTTTTTTAAAGTCACTTACAGGCCGATGCTAAATTAATGTATGAAGAACACAAACGTATACGCCTGTGAATTCGACGAGGAAAAACACATTCAGCACGCGCTGAATACACTAATCGAGTCAAGTTGAAGACGGTGTGAAGTTGTCGTGCTGCCATATTGGATATTTAGTTGGTTTTCGAGCAATTTTATTGTAATTTTCATTTCCTGTGTTTTTTTTATTGCAAGTTATGGACAAGCTTTTATTTTTATTATTTAATTAACAAATTCAAGCACAGGAAAAATTCTTTGCTCTATTAATCCCTTATGCCTTACTAGTCATAGCGGAAAGTCTGGTAGTAAGCTCAGTTTGAAAAATGGCGGAGAATGGGATAAGTGAGAAGGTGTAGGGGGGAGATCAAGCGGAGGTCAATAAACTTTACTCTTTAATTCGAGGGCGTTATACAAGTTCGAAAATACTCAACGAGCTTCTAGACCGTAGTTTCTGTTAAAAACGTGGAGGAGAGGGGGACAGCCGGTTATGGGCCTGACCTATTTGACGGTAGTGTTGGGCAATCTGATGACGAACCCTCGGATGTAACGCTTCCCAGATCTCACTCCCAATATCCTTTTACGGCATTCAAGTCGTGACTCTGAATGGACGCTAGGCACCCCCGCCGGGAGGACAAGAGAACGAATGTAGTAGCTGAGACAATGCACGCCGTTGAAAGCCTACCAAGCCAAGATGTAAAGTTATCGTGTCGAGAGCTGCATAGCCCTTGACAATCTCTTCTGGATACCGGGCTCCAGGCCCACCACAAGACCTGAAGGTGTGCCACTTCAAAAACTGCTGTGATTATGTTGACGTGCCTGCCGGCTGCACCTAGTTATAATGCCTTATCCTGATATATTGTCCTGGTACCGGTAAGAAAAAATGGTATGGCGCCGTCAGGGAGAAGACGCCTAAGGCAAGGGGGCGGAGTGGAATTGGAAAGCCCACGAAGCATACCCGAGCCGAAAAGCTTCTTTCGCAAGCTCCTTCCAACAGACCGAAAGAAGAACTGCGGTTAGGAACCATGGAAGCCCCAAGAAAAAGACCAGACAGCCACCGGTCTGGGCAAAGTTTTTGGAGATCAACCAGCAGCACCAACTCCCACATCTTCCTGGGGAACAATCCCATGCTGGGCCCATTTGCGTGTAGTGTGCTGCCTAAATGGGAGTTGTCAGAAGAGTCTCCTGAAGAGCAAGGACCCCAGAAGACCAAAAAGAGGAACCTGCAAGGATGCTCCCATCACGACAAGTTGGGCAGGATCAACATGGCAGGGGTTCTGCGCAACTTCCCCACAGACAAGTTCACAGAAGAGCAATCCTTCTAAATTTGTGAGTCCATCCTGATAACGCTTAGACATGAATGTGCCAACAGGCTCACCAGACAATAGCTCATGAATGCTCTCGTGAGGCTGCGGGCTTGGGAGAACTGCAAATTACGACCGACAACATGCGTAATAGCAGGAAAGATCCTCCTTGATATTATTGCAGCGAAGGGCAGGAGGTTGTCCGACCTGGAATAGGCAAGAGGGGAGCCCAGGGAAGTGCGACGGACACTAGCGCGCAGGTGGACATCGCAGCACGGCAGAGGCGGTAGGATGACTCTACTAAGGGCCGAAAGGCCTATAGACTTATGTATACCAAATTTGGAGAGGAGAGTTATTAGGAAACTTTGGATAGTGACTTATTATCTCTCGCAGTTCTAGTTAGTCCTTTGCTACCATACGCCTCCCAGGTATGGTCTCCTTACTAGTCCTTCTATGTTGGTAGAATCGAATCGGTTCAAAGGTTGTCCGATTTGCACTCAGTCACCTCCGGTTGGATGACCCACTTACTCTTCCGCCTTATGAGAGTAGACTTAAATTGCTCAACTTAAGCTCCCTTCATAAGCGTCGTGAGGTCGCTGACGTTATATTCGTTCATAGGCTGATGAATGGCAAGGTGGACTCAGATTTCTAAAGCCGCACGTTATTTAGAGTGAATAACTACAACTTGAGAGGTGAACCTCTCTTGGACGTTTATTCCTTTAATACCAATTATGGAATGTTCGAACCGGTTAATCGCATGCTTATGAATACTAACAAAAATAGGAGTATTTTTAGCTTGCTAACTAGCGAAGTTGTCCTCAAAAGGACTCTTCTAAATGTGGCGTGACTCACTGCGTGCCTCCCCCCCTCTATATTTTTGCACGCTTCTCTGCTTGATATTTTGTGCTCTTATAAGTTTTTTAATATTTTATGTCGGCATGTCTCAGCTGAACCACTGAGCAGTGGTACAATTTATCAGCCCAGCTGAGATGTGCACCTGCTGTGCTAGGGGGGTAACTCTTTTATAAGAAGAGACCACAGACTGAGTCCTATAAGAACGAGAAGCGCAATCTAAGAAAATTGTTCATCAAATTGAAACAGATAAATGATACTCATTAATTATTCCATTGCGAGCGGTTAGAGAATAGGATCAATAAAGACCACTCGCCATCATGTACTACAAACAATATATATTAGGATCTTCCAAACTAAGCAGTCGATTTTAAGTAATTAAATAATTCTAGAGGAAGCTTAACACTCGAAAATATAGGGGCACAATATATTGGATTTGAAAAATGACGCATGCTCATTTGACCGTTTTTAGACAAGCCTATGAATTAGAAATTAGGCGGGAAAACTTGCTGTAAATAATTTCCACGAATAAATACCAATATAGAAACTTTGGATAGTGACTCAACAATAGTGATAGTGACTCACAATAGTGATAGTGATATCAACAAAACATGATATGGTGCATTTGCATCTATCGAGATCTAAAATATAAATAAAAAGTGCAAAATTAAAAATTCACATTTTATTAACAAATATTACCTGTTTCTCTTCTAACTGGGTATAAAAACTTGTGCTTGCTTTTCCTTTTTTATAATTTAGAAAAAAAAGTCCAAATGATAAAAAAACAATTTTACGTTCACTTATCAAAAAAGAAATTCCTGAAATGTCTCTTTATAAAACGAAAATAAAAAAATTGAATTTAACAATCACAAAACACTTTAACTATTATTATTATTAAACCAAAAAAATATCTCCTCCCTTTTTGTTTTTCGTTACAATTTGATATGCGTTAGATTCAATGCCAAAATAATAAATTAATAATAGTCAAAAAAAAATAATGGTAGTACGAATAACTTGAATTATATTAAATTTGATTTAGGCTTTTTTCTAGTTTTTCTTTTTCAATTAATAATAAACTTATTTAAATATAACAAAAAAAACAAAACTTCTATGAAAAAAGAAGTGAAAAACTGAAAAAAGCGAAACTTATTGAAATTCAATATTAAATTTATTTATTATTTTGTGAAGAAAACAAAAACTTCAGAAAAAAATAAAATGTCAAAATTATGATCAAGACTTCTGGATTTCTTTTTAAGATGTCGTTAAGTGGTTTATTTTGCTTTTTTTGTTTTTATTTAAAAATTATATTTGTGTGAAAAAAGTAACGCAGCTTTGAAAATTTATTAATCAAAATACACATTTTTTTTGGTACAGTAGTAAAATCGTTTCTTATATTTTTTAAATTAAAGCAATCTCAACTATATATGTATAAAAAAATACTATCAACACCACACATACGTTGTTACAGCATTACTAAGTAAATTATTAAATGCTCATCAGTCCTGCTTTGTCCTGTAATAGGCCATTACGGGGATTTGCCCTGACGATACGAATGATATAAATGTAATGGCTGCAAGAGAATGCAACATTTAGTAGACACAAATAAATACACTAGTTGTTGGTACCAAGTCTCATATCTACAGAAAACTGAAAGGTTAGTAAATAATCCTAGAATCGAGATAACGTTCGAACAATCACACCCCAAATCCCCTGGGTTTATCACCTCCCTCATCAGCCCTTCAAAATCTGCTGCCCAGGCTGGAAAATGCAGCATTAAATTAAGAAGTCGCGATGACAGTCTTCCTTGATATGGAGGGAGCCTTCGATAATACATCTTTTGACACTACGCCCTAAAAATACGAGGTCTAAGTAGCATTGTCTGTGACTGGATCGGCGCATCTATGCTGAGAACTCGCAACCTAACGATCTCATCTTGAGGAGGAGGGCACTATAGTATGATATTCTCAGTTTTATCTCCACTTCCGTGGTACCTTATTATAGAGGAACTATCCATCCCATCACCGGGGCCCATCTTTCACCCACGGCAGCGTTGTAGTCTCCTCAATTTGGTACCATTCCACATGGAGGTAGAGAAATCCGCCATTAACGCTGCGCTGAGGTTGAAAGCGAATGGCTACCTGGGAGTTGGTCTTGGGCGACCACATTCTAATTGTCGACATTATAGAAGAGATTTCGGAAGCGAGAATGTTATCGGACTGCATGCCTGGTAACATCTCAAGATTTGAGCCAGCTTCTTTGCACAGCTAGGTACATCCACTTCCTTTCCCTTTTCTCTTTTACCTTTATCCTTTTTCCTTCCTATTTCCGCCACTTCCAAGATAAGGACCTTACCGTGCTGATGGCTGCTTGTCCAGTCAGTGGTTAAAGAGTGCTGGTCGCAAACGGTTCCCTCCGATGTCCAGGCAAGGTCGGAGAGTATAAGTGCCTCATCCTGGAGTAGACTCTAATCCGAAGCTCCCCAATCCCTCCAAGCCAGTTGCTTCGACAGCAGCAGGCCCCTCAAATGCATCCGTGCAGTTTTCCGGTGCTCCCAAAGAGGCTAACAAAAACACAATACCTTCTTTGGAAGTGGTTGATCCTAAGATGCATGAGGATACGCACCTACCAACCCTGGGACCAAATGACCCTCCTCTGGTATCCGTTGAGGATACTAATATCTCTGGCGCTCTTTCGCCAACAACGACGGAGGACGAACTGGGGGATTTTGCCCTTTGGAAGAAGACGAGGCTGACATAACGGTGATGGAGATTCATCGCAACCACGATGTTGAGAGTAGCGCAGATTAATCTCCATCACAACAAGGCTGCAACCGCCAGTCTCTGCTTAGGCCTTTCGAAGGCTGATTTGGATGTCGTCCTGGTTTAAAGAGCCTTATCCGGGGCCTTGTATGCGGAATCAGGGATCTAAAATACAGGTTTCTGAATCCCAGAAATGAGGAAGGTAAGCCAAGAACCTGTTTAATTGTTAATAATGACCTTAACGCTTTTATGTTGTCCAAATATAGCAACGCTGACACCGTGATTCCCTGCTTGGACAGCAGACACATAATCTATTACTGTGCAACAGGGAAATAAACCAGAAGTCTTGGACATTACTCTTGTTTCCCCAGACCTGTTCAATTGTGTAGAAAACTGGAGAGTATCCAGTGAACACTCCTTTTTTAACCTTTTTAATGTCAATATGTGCTTAACTGTGAAAAAGGCCCCTGGTTACAGGAATGTCCGAAACACAGATTGGGCCGTATACAGACAAGTGGTGGAAAGATTACCCCGGAGGATGCTCTCACCCACTCTTGAGAAGCTTTAGAAGCAGCCTGTCCCACTAGAAAATACAAGGGTAAAACCAAATTCCCTTGGAGGAACAGCAAGCTTCTCAAACTAAGGTCTGAAAGTAGAAAGGCCTTCAATAAGGCCAAACGGTCTAACTTAGATTCGGACTGGGGCATGTATAAAGGGCGTCTCAAAAAGTTCAAGTACTGCTTAAGTCAAAGAGGAATTCCTGGAAGGCCCATTGAAGTGGCTGGCCTACAAATATGTCATATAGGGCCGTAGTACAATAGACCAAGCGAAGCAGCCACGATGCTTTTGTGTTCAAAAAATAAAAAAATACAAAAGTGTCAGCTGTGGAGTTTACTCCTGAAAAAAGATTGTATTAAAATATACAATAAGCACAGGCAGAAAATGAACCAATATATTTATTTATATTGGTTTGTTAAAATACAACATAAATTTTATTTTCTACTTTTTAGTCTATTATGTCTTCATTTCTCGCCATTTTGTGTTGGTCGCCATTTTGAATTTCTCTCATTGAGAGGACAAATGCAAACATCGGCCGCCATCTTGGACCTGCCATTTATATTATTTTACAAAATAGTCGCATTGTTTTGTTAAGCAAACTACGCATATGTGAAAAATTTGAAGATCGGTTGTATGGAAGTGGGTCAAATTTAAGTTTAAGGTTTTTTTGTTAACGCTTGATTTTTACTCCCCATCTATTTTTCATACCGTGCTCTAGATATGGAACGATTCTCAAGGAATACGTCTTTCTCCAAGGAACACATCCTTCGAAACCATCAACCAACATGTAAATATGACGCTTCGAAGGCTACTTTTAAGTGAATAGTTTCGTGCTATCGTAAACGACATCCTTTCAGCCCCTGGAGCACCAATTCCTTATTTTGACATGAAAACTCTGTCATCAAAAGCCTCCTTTTCCTGCAGATAGGAGTTGTAAGTCTGGGATTACAGGCATCAGAATGAAACTGGCGAAAATGCTGGCAATTTGCTTGCCAAGGTTTCCAGCATGTCTGTGAGCCTTAGCAAGCTATCTCATGCCGGCAAAAGGAGAGTGGCCCTCTTCCCAAAGATCCAAAGGAAATCGCTAGGGCTACGGAGAATGAAAGATAACGAGGTGGTTTTTCAGCCTGGACTAGAGACCATCAGAACTTAGTGACAGGAGCTTCTCTGTAGAATCCTGGGCATTTACGAAGAGAGTGCATTGGGTAGCGAAGCGAGAAAACACCTTTCCCATAAAAAAAGCAGGACGAAATGTTGCTGATCCATATGTTTCGGCTCTGATAAGCACATTCGAAGGACGAAGTTATGTCTTTAAGACTCGTACCGGTAGAATTGATGAATTTATTCAGAAAGAATCCAACATTACCGTAATCACAGGACCACTAGTCTGTGTATTATCAATCAAGCTCTCCTTGTTCTGGATCAGGGTGTTCGAAGTTAGTCAAAAGCTGAATGACTTTACCAGACACTCAGTTTATTCAAGAAGACTCCTGTTAATACAACTTGGATGAAACATAACAAGCATGTGCCGAATCACAGTGCGGTCCGAGAATTGCTTGCGGAGCAGTAAAAAAGTTCCCAAGACACCGGGTAGGCTTCATTATCGAATACTGCAGCCTAAATTAATGGTCTCTAATCCTAAATCTGACGACGTGGAAGGCAGAAGTGTTGGATCCACGGTGTTCGGGAATAGGGGCCCTTATCTATCGAGAAACAGAAGCATATACAGTTCAAATCGATGATTACTGACAAAAATGACAAGGATACACAAAAAAATAGTATTTGTGGATATACTAGGTAATAGTCCAATAGGTTAGGTTGAAATGGCTGCTCCCCCACTGAGGAATCCACTTAGGCACACCATTGGGTCCATTGTGATGCCGTTCTAGTGTTGGGCGAAGCTTATGCCATTTGGAGCTCTTGATAAAGCGACAAGGTCCGGCACCCCAGTATTTTGCAGCTCGCTCAAGGAAAGGTGAACCGAGGACGGTCCCTCACTTCTTTGCAAGGGCGGGGCATGTACAGAGAAGATGGGAGACAGTTTTTTCCTCATCCTCATTACCACAGCTCGGGCTAAGCTGATTTTTCTCACAGCCAGTTTATAAGTGGCTAAGGGCACTGCCATCTAGGTAAAGTGGGGTGCCTTTCCACTTCGATTTCCTGTCTAGCAAGTTCATCTGCCCCAAAGTTTCCCTTAATCCCCCTGTGTCCAGGAAGACAGTTGTATCACACTGAGTGAAAGTGTCACACAGAGACCTGCGGCAGCTCAGGACAGTCGTGGATGTTGTAACAAACGAAATAAAGAGCCTTGATGGCCGCCCGGCTATCTGATAGAATACATATATTCTAATGAGATAAATTATTTATCTTCAGTGCATTCGAGAGCCTCCCAGATGACAGTGGTCAGGTAGACGAAGAGAGGTGTTTATATTCAATTCCTCGGAAAAAATATCAGAGCCTACGCTGTTACCAATTTTTTAGCCGTCTGTATAGGTACATAATGACCCAGTCGAGACAACCCTATCAATAGTCCACTAGGTAGACCGAGAAATAGATAGAAGGACGCAATAACAACAGATGCAAGCATGATCCTAGGAAACCGTTACTGGAAACAATATCATCGTAAGTATGGTAAAAGGACAAAATATAAAAAAACAATTAAAATAAAAAATCTACTAAAATATCTACACGATTTCTCACATACAAAATGGTGTATTAAAATTACCTCTTTGAATTTCTTATAAAACTTTTACAAAACTATCCTAAATCCTTACAATAAAAATGGATAAATAGCTGCACGTTTCTTCGGATACTTATCAAAATGTGACTTATACCATTTGTGAGTCAAATACGCAGTCTCGGTCTGTAAGGAGGATACCAATTACTTAAAAGTGTTTCTGGTTAAGTTGGACATACTTGATTAGCAATCACCCAGAAGGTAATATATCGCCATGTGATGCTGGTGGATATTATTCCCATTAAAGAAAGATACATGAGGACCTCAAAGAGCATATGTGGAGATGAAACATACTCGAAGTATCCACCAGTTGGTAGGAAGTGTTTTTCTGTTGCGACTTTTCCGTCTTTAGTCTTTCTTAAATTAGCAAGGATTAGGTTTGTTTGATACTGATTATACCAGCTATATAAGAATAGTATTATGCATAGAAATTGAAAGAATGAGACGTCTTGAACACTGAACCGTGATGGTGATGATCCTGTTGGGATAGAAATTTGAGTTTTTATGTAGTTTATAAAATAATAATATTGTTACCAGGAACAAAGCCATCCATGTTGGATAGTATAGCTATAACAGCCCCAAAATAATGAATATATCCAACTAAATATTGAGAGAAATTAATCTTCCCCTTAGATGAAAATATTTGCACATATTGGGTTTCATAGAAACGTCTGCAGCACTGAAGCGTTAATAGTGTAATTGCTATGATCCCTGTGGTAGTATCCAGCAATATCAATCGATTTGATCCTCCAGCAACGATATTTAAAAAATTTATTATAGGCTCTGGAGCTTGGCTACCCGTGACAAGAGTTTGCAAGCTCAAAAGCCATCCGCCTATAGACCACACCATAGCAAACACATAGAAATGCCTGTACCATTCTTTTGGGACTTCCAATAAGTTAACCAAGATATTTTGTCGATTCTCGAGGCTGAGCTTCCCGAAACGAATTGTTTGTATAATAAAAACTGGCAAGTAAGATTCCACAAAATTCACAAGATTCCCTAAAACTAATGTTACAAATGCGAAATTTATGAATATGAAATTGATTAGGTTTAGTGCCATTTTACTGCGCTGTATGATAAGTACAAGTATTTAAAGTATCTATTAACATTATCTGTGTGGAAAGTCAATTTATTTTCACTTTTTCACTAATAAACTTTCACCCCGATTGGGAGGGAATTTAATATCGAATCTACGACTTTTTTTGCCGGTTGTTTATCGAAATGTCAAAACAATTAAAGTATAGTCCAAAAAAAATTACATTTTAGCTGGTTGTTGTTCGCGATATTCGAAAATAGTTTATAGTTATTAATTTTTATAGTTATTATAAAATTAAATATCGCAGGTTAATGATTTTTTTTGTATTAATTTGTACAAATTATAATAATAATTAAACCTTCTGAACAAAAGAAATAGTAGCTGTCATTGACATTGCTGAAAAAATTGACCATGATGATGTTTTCTTTGTGCCATAAAAAATAGACTTTATAGTAACATGACGTAAAGTGAAAGAGAGAATGAAATTAAGCTCATCGCGAAAATTAAGAGAACATTAATCGCGCAAAAGTTACAAGGGGTACGGGAACTGCAACAAATTCCTAGAAAATTGTTAAAATATTACCGATAAACATATTAAATTTATTTATAAAAATATTTAAAAAACATATTTTAAAGTGTAAATAATCAACTGCTTATAAGAAATGTGAAATTTTTTTAATATTTATCAACGAAAACCTCAAGCAAAATAACCATTGCAGAACTAGTTGTCAAGAAGAAGTATGACAAAAACTTGAGTGGGGCTCCGCGATAGAATACAATTTTTTTTCTTGCAAAAAAAACTTTCAAATTTTTGCCAACATTAAATTTTATAACAAAAAATTATTGATAAAGAATGTCCAGTGCCAAGTGTTCAGTTTTATTTTAAAAACATTGTGCAGCATGCAAAATTTGTAGATAACGAACCACCTTTTGGCTACGAGTTTTTTTTTAATTGTATAGAAAAAAAAATACATAGCGCAACTTTGAAGATAAGAAAAGTCGCGATTTAGGGCACCGCCTTGAAAACTTCCTGCAGAGTATTAATTTATTTAACAAAAACAAGAATCTATTGTGTTGTGCTATGCCGTCCTTGCCACTGTTATTGTTAAAATCGAAATATTTGGCAATCGAAAGGGGAGAAGTTTAAGTGCAATTTTTTTATGAGTTTTATGTATAGTACAATTTTACATTACAACAACGAAGTTACCTGACCAAATTTAGATTCACACATATAGGAAATGAGTTGGCTCCGTTCCAGCCCCCTACGACAGAGTTTAACTCGCAGTGGGAATTCCAGTGGACAAACTGGATCTGCCCGTCAACGTTCTATCGATGCTACAGCAGATTGTGATCCTAGAGCCTGTTATGACAGTTTCTGTAAACATTGGCAGCAGGCATATGAGATCATTTTGAGAAACGAGGTAATTTTCCTAATATGTCTATATTTAATTGCGTTTTTTTATAATTGTATACGTAGCTTCATTATCGTTTCAAATAGGATTAAAGGTCCTGTAAAAATTAATCAGTATCATTAATGTTTTCTCTAAAATTATAGAAGTAGTGAACCCTAAAATTGTTACTACATTAGCCCGAAACGTTTAATTTTACCTTACAACAATAATACGGAAAGTAAAGGTCGCATAAAAGTTGCATGAGAAAGTGCCATTAACCATTTCGGTGAGGTTAAAGCACCACAGTCTCTGCTTATCCTATTCAACTACAACTCTATACCTCATATATGTAGGTCAGAACGCTTGAACAGGTTCAGCAGTCTGCCAGTCGTTAGGCACACACGGAGAACACGAAGGGTGGACTCATCCTCCTCAAGTCAAAGCTTGCAGGTCTGGTTCTCCCACGCCCTATACACCATAAATGATACTTCAGGGCACAGTATCCAATTATCAAGCCAAAACTGGTATCCCGATTTCCTTTCTATTGCTCCTCCGAGCATTTCCTTGGCCGCGTCAAGAAACAACACTGGCAGGAACTACCTAGAATCGGCCAAACTAGGCGCGGACATCCTGATGTGTTTCATCAAAGTCCAGGAATACAAATTTCAGAGCCCTGTCTAGCCAGATTATCCAGCTTTAAATTGGTACATAAAAGTTCCACAACCATAGTTGGTAGGAAAGGGGAGTTTTATCCTTACAAGGCCTCCATATCATATCATAAGGCTACATACAACTGGGTGCGGACTTAAAGCACAGGTCTATGCAGACGATATCGTTATAACAATTAGCGGTAGTCATGATAGAACCGTTTCAGATCTCACGCAAAGGAGACTTAATATCTAGTCATAAGGAGACTTGATATCTAGGCATAATCCTGGATCAAAATTTCTCCTGGAAACCCCAGATTGAGAGAGTTACTGCCAAAGTAATTACATCTCTCCATATTTGGGTCCTAGGTTAATGTTTTGGCTATATACGACGGTCACGTATGCATCCATCGCATGGTGGGACAAGACCAAACAAAAGGGTGCTATGATCATGCCATGTGGAAAGACTGGCTTGTCTTGGTATCACAGGGGCTAAAAGCGCCTGTTCGACTGTGGCTATATACACTCCGCTACACCTAATAGTGGATAGAGTTCGAGGCCCAGCGGCACCGACAGCAGCGAATACTTTGCCGGGATGTCCCGCTCTGAGCGCCAGGTAACGGATCGAAGACAGGAAGACTGGTAGTACAAAAGCTGGCTCCTTCACCCGGAATTCACTTAACCTAGCCTATCTTATCCTTGAAGTTAAGCGACTAGTAGCTCAAGGGGTAATATCTTAAGATTAAACTGTCACATGATAAATATATGATCCTTTCGAAATGGTACGACAAGATGACCAATTAGATAGGTCTAGATCTGACTTTTATAACTTATTTGATTTAACGAAAAATAAGAAATGTTTAAGTTAATATTTAAATATCAATGTTTCTATTCAAGCCACAAAAACCTCCTGTACACGATGACGTTGTCGGCGTTGTATCACACTTGGAATATATGGTTACACTTCTACTTGTGGAATTACACCACTGCAATAAGCTCAGCTTACCTAGCTCAAATCAGACACCTCCGGCGCCTTGTCTGGAATTTTTACTCAGTGAGAATCTTCTGGATAAATTATATGAATGGGGCATTAATACAGGAAGATATGCAAACGCAGTTCGCCTAGAGCAATTAAAATTGTACGAGCTACTCGTTAGCCACTCCAGGCATCAACTATTAGTGCATGAACCGTTCTTAAGGCCACTTTTGAAGATTCTAGCATCGAGCCAGGGGGAAATATTTCCACCCGATGTTGAAAAACGTCTAGTAATACTTTTAAATCAACTTTGTGTTCTCCTAATGCAAAATGTCCATCTTTTGGATTTATTTTTCTTTTCGTCGAATCAACAACACGGACAAGGAAGCACCAAGTAATACATATCCATTAAGAAGTTACGATACAGCAATATGTAAATGTATATTTTTCATTGCAGCTTTATTATATTTTCCCTTCTTATACCATATGTCCATCGAGAAGGAAGTCTAGGCCACCAAGCACGTGATGCTCTGCTATTATGTATGGCGTTATCGCAGAAAAACTCAAATGTTGGCACCTATATTGCTCAGTACTCATCTATGTGTCCATTATTGGTGACTGGACTTGGTGGTCTATATTCAAGGCTTCCGAATTCAATCGAAATCAATTCAATCGATTGGCATCGAATAACACCGGATGATGTTACAGAAATTCCGGAACTAACACTATTTATGAATTGTCTGGAGTTCTGCAATGCTGTGGTACAGGTTGCACATGATTTGATTAAGCAGCAATTGTTAGATTTTATGTATCAAGGATTTATTGTGCCTGTTCTGGGCCCAGCTATCTTACAGGTAAAGTAAATGTTTTTTAAATGAAATTGTTTCGGAAACGATTTATCTGTTGGTGTGGGTATTTATTTGGCATATATTTTGATTATTTTTCTTTTTGTTTCTGTTTTAAATTTCGTTTTTGTTTTTATTTATGCTTTTACTAATTGTTTGTTATTATTGTTTCGTTTTTTTATGTCAACATTAAGCATGGAAATTTATATTTTTACCATTTTCTTACCATTTTGTTTACATTTAAATGCTAATGCTTTTTTTCAACATAAGCAAAACCTTTAACGGTTGTTTTTACGTTATAGTATTTACTTTTATACAACCATTCATTCATTCATTCCAATCTTAAAGTTCATTGTCCAAGATTCATTACATTTTCAGGATAAAATATTTACATGAATCCTATTAAAGATTCATATCTGCTCTGATTTTTTAATTAAATTTGCCTAAATACAAGTCTCTATATGAGAATGAATTACTGAGCCTAGCCGCTAGACTGGTTCAACATGGGACAGTAGCAGACACGGCCGACCCTGTAGTAGTCACTGATATTACTGCTGTAGCTGCAGATGTCCTAGAAAAACCCCATGCGTAAACTAGATCACATACATACTACGCAATTGGGCACCAAATGACGGTATTTATTGCTGATTCTTATTATTCTGGTACAAATGTTTACACTTACATCAGCTGCAAGTCGTCATTTATGTGTAAATTACACAATCAAGCTTCTTGTCTGAGCTGTGACATCCATTTGCACCTATGTGGATACATTAATAAGTGAAATTATCGCTTCTGGAATACCGATAATGTGGGTGTAATGCCCAAAAGAATTATCACATCTTCGGTGTTTACGGTATTCTGTCTCCTGATGCAGTCCTAACTAGTTGAGGTGGTACACTAGTCCACATGGCCTGTCAGATATTGCATCAAGAGCCTAAGATTCGCCCTGTTTAAAATGATAATGCTTCTTAAGGCAAAGCGTATTTTTAGTTATTTAGACTGTCTAAAACCTGGGATCGATGTTACCTCTACCCAGTCCTCTAACTTGGGGGCCAAGAAAGGGCCAGCGACGCAGACCTCTCCCTCGCGAGCTTGTTATTTGCTATCGAGCAGTGCCCGGGAGTCCATTATCTTTGGTCAGGTTCTGGAGTACGTCAAAGCACCCTGCAAATATCCTGGATGAAAACTTCTTGGCGTCTTTCAAACCTTTCTCAAGGTTGAGCCTAGCCGAGGTCTCAATGAGTATTTCAGTCTGGAAAATAGAGGACCACCTATCAATTACAATCGAGACCTTGGAGTTAAGTCCAACGACATCAGCCCTTGTACCCTGCTCCATCTTTGACCCATAGGTCGGTTCAGTCTTTTATACAGCATATTTTTTCTTTTGTTGAGCTATTGGATCCAAAAGTATCGTCGACACTAGCTTGGCCTATTTTACTACACCTTGACACCTTATATTTGTATACCAGACCAGGTTCAGCAGTCTGACTAGTGGCTCTTGTTTGGATCTTGTTGAACAAAGTACGTGGGGCTGCCCAATTTCACTTCGGCCCTCCTTGCTTTGGTCCTCTGGTGGATCCATTAACTTTTTTTTGTATGTGAAACAGGAGGAATCAGGAATGTAAATAGGGAAGAAGAAAGAAGGAAAGTTATGTAGGTGGGAAAGTGGAAAAGGCGAAGGACCGTGGGCTGGGCGGGATTCGAACCCGGAACCTCTGAGATGGTAGCCAGACGCCTTACTCCCTAGGCTACCGAGGCCCCAAAACCAGTTACGGGCAAACCAGCCACGGTCTGCTTGATGTCTCAGTAGGAGGGTCATAACGGCTCCGAATTTTCTTGTTTTAGGGTCCCTGATCTCCTAGGTAATGAGATGATTTAGGAGCTGGTGCTTTCAATTTTCTGGTAGGTCCAGAAACTTTGGGCGGAGCGATGGCTGTCTGGGTCTGTTTCTTGTCTTCCCATCGTCGCCGTCCTGACTTCGGTCTGTTGAAAAGGGGTTTGCGAAAGTGGGACTCACCAATTCCACTCTAGCCCTCTCCAGCTGAGTATGGTAGAAAGGGGAATGTCCATCCTGCCCGAGCCTACATAACATGGTAAGGCATTTTATATATAACAGGATGCGCCTGATGCCCAAAGGATATCGTTAAACGACAGGGAAACAACTGCCTACTGTCTAGGGGCAAAGGCGCTTGGCTACCATCCCAAAGGTCCCCGGTTCGATTCCTGGCAGCACTACGGGCCTTCGGTTGGTTGATGGGATTCAAGTCGATTCAGGAGGCATAACACTCCAGCGAGTTGTTTCTCGATACCCCGATGTCAGAGTCGCGATAATAATGGCTGGGAGTAAGTGGAATAAAAATATGACGACTGGCTGTTACCGTTCCTTCCTTACGACTAGAGCTAGTGTTCGACATTGCACTCTATATGAAAAAAATGGATTCGTCGACAGTACAAAGGGGCTTTCCCTGGGCCTCTAGTCTTTAACATAAAAAAATATTGCTCCCACTCCCTAGTGACTGACCACCTGTACAGCTTTACTCCTAGATATTTAACCAAGTCTCAGTATTCAGGACACCATTATTTGGATTGATTGATGAGCCTTGCGTGGTACGCAATCTAGATCTCTGCAATGGTCAAGTCATACTTCCCCGCGTCAATGATGGGCAGATCAATGATGACATCGAAACCAGTTTAGTGTAGTTTGTTTAAAAGTTCGTCAACAACCAGTGGCCAGAGTCGTGCGGGCAAAACTTCACCTTGAGGGCAGCCCTTCATAATACCCTTGTGTGGGGATCCACACAACTGAGAGCTTTAAACATAGAATCATAGCCAGTGTTTTCGATGTCCGGAATGTCATGCGATTTAGATAGCTCCAGGAGCCTGTAGCCTTGTTTAGGGATAAAAACCACCACGACTTTCCTCCAGACGGTTGGAATGCTACCCCATTTGATGGTGGATCTAAAGAGATGGACCAGGTTTTCGAGTATTAGCTCGAGGCACTTCGGATTGCTGTGAAAATGCCATCAATTCTTGAGAATTTGTGGCCACTGGCTATGTAACTTTGTCTCAGACGAAAATTTTCACAGAAAAACTCGAATATCGGTCTGGAATGGTCCCTTAATTATACCCAGCTTCCAGAGCATAAGCGGTCTAGATATTTGTCACTGGAATTTGCTCGCCGAACAGTGGTCGAGTGCACGAAAATCTTTTTAAGGTTACCTGGATGGAGGACTGTTTCCGCCCTATGTCCCATGAGGGATTAAAGGAGCGCAATGATGATGGTTGGAGGAGCTCTCAGAGAGAAGGTTTTGAAGTCTAGCGGCCTCTGGTAGAATCTGCAGGCTATTATGCGCGCAGGTGCTATTCAAAATTTTAAAATCCCACTTACTTTTCGAACCCTCCATCCAATTGGGCCCCATACACTACGTTTTATGCGTCCAAACAAGGCGTTCAAACAAAGATTGACAATGTGTGGTGAATTTGGTTTTTGGTTTTATGTTTGTCACAAGTTTGTCCCAAATATCAAAATCGTTTGATTTTTTCCTGGTTTTATCTGACAGTTCTTTGCATGAACTAAAAAACTTCCCCTGTGGTTGTTGGCTGTGTGTTTCTGTTGCTTTGCCCATTTTTAATTTTGGTGATCTTAAACCAAAATGAAAACCATGTAGCTCGGCGTTCAAACAAGTTTGTCACAAGGACTGTAGGACATGTTTGAAGGCATATAACCTTGCTTCGCTTCACGAAATAACTTCGCCAAGTAGAGAAGATAGGTGCCTTTAGAATTTTCACGTAAGCCTAAAATAATATAATAACAAAAATTGGAAAAACAACTTTTAAAATCATTGATTTCTGTTCTTAAAAGTTATTTTTTTTTATAAATCTAATTTGGTCTAACTTTCTTTCTATCATTTTTTCAAACAAGTAATTATACTAACCACACCAGGATAAATCGGAGACCTTTTTACAGATATTCAAAGGCAAACATTTGCAGACAAACACCGAATCACAAATTTCAGCGATGGCCTATCTGGATTTAATTTTGCGATCAGTGACAGAGCCTGGATTGTTAAAGGCTTTTGTTAAATTTTTATTAGATGAAGAAAAGTTCGATGGCCAAAGAATTTTAGACGTTCTTATAGAGAGGCTCAATTCATCAGATCCAAATGTAAGTAGGATGCAGAGAAATCTGAAACGGAGTTAAAATTAAAAATTAAATAATTTATTTTCTGTTATATCACAAAAATTATATTTATAGTTATGTATGGTGACACTTTCTTTATTTGAAACGCTCCTGAGTCTTCACTGTGAAGACATAATGCTAGAATTACTTCTTAAATATTTACTACCTGGAAAGCACATACCGATATCCTATAGGCATAAAATTAACAAAATCGATCCGTATACGAATTCAGTGGATTTTTTCTTGGATTTAACACCGGATGTAATGAAACATTCTTCAAATATTAATAAGCTACGAAATAAAGAAACAATTGCGAACATAATCCAGAATAATACAATACCAGCAACTAATATAGTGCCAACACCATCAGTTAGTAAAACGATTGGAGCTAATTGGAATCATTATGGTCTTCATTCGGGGGATAGTTTATACTCGAATTATCAGGCATATCTGTTTGATGCTCATCATAAAATATCACAATGTCGTGCTGCCTGTAGCCAATGGACAAATACATATAAGTATCAGAAATGGCCACCAAGAAAAGCTGGTGGCGGACAAACTATAGATAAGCTAATTGAAATGGTTAAGAATTTTTTTACTGAATTTCAAATCAGTGGTGGTAACATTGTTGTCGACTCACAAATAATATTAGAATGTGATAAAAATAAGTGTGATAGTTTGCAATCGATTGGGGAGTCTAGTGGTTATGAATCGTTTAAATATAGACCTGATGATGATTTTGAAATAAGTAATGGAATTGGAAATATTTTGCCAAATAACAACACAATCGATATAGACGATCATCATAGAAAAAATGAACCAATTTGGTCGATATCGAATAAGAAAGACAACTCAATAATCGATTTAGATTTTTCGGAAGATTTATTTACACAAGGGACAGTTAGTTTGGGTAATATTTTATTTTTTTTATTTTTTCAAAACCACAAACAACAAAATATTAAATTATAATAAAAAAAATTTGTTTTGTTTTAGGTCCATTTTTAAATGCAATTTGGGGAAAACTGCAAACATTTACAAGCAATAGTTTATATGTAAATTTACATTTAACAGGCCTTATAACTAGAATATCATGGTATCCATTGCCATTAGTACATTCATTATTATTACGTCCAGATATTGTAACAACATCAGATACACCATCATTTCATCAAGTTTTAAGAATATTAAAGCAGCAAATTGATGCTGAACTACCAGTTACTGAAGATTCATTAGAGATAATTGATGTTGCACGATCATTTTTAGTTGATCGTGAATTTAGATTAGTAAATGCACGGAAAATAGCAATTGAAACATCAAAGAATCCTGGTAAAAATGGCGTTTCATATAATCAAACAACATATGCTAATATATCTGCGACAACACCGCCACAATTAACACCATCATCGTCCTATGATCCGTTTCGAAGAAATGATGCTAAAAGGAAAAGTATTTCACAATCTATTACAAATATGTTTAGAAGGCCCAGTGGAGGTAAGTGTCTTTAAAATCCTTTTTTTTATGAGACTATATTTTTGTTTTATTTTATTACGATATGATTAATTCCGCTGTAATTTTAAAATATATATTTTTTAAATGGATTTTCTTTTAGTGTTTAGTTACGAAAATAGATTGAGAAATACTACTGTGTACGAAAATCTTACGGTGTACACGTTTTACTGTACGGCATTAGAGGCTGTCCATAAATTACTTAACGCAATTTGGCAAAAGGTGTTACGTATGACGTTCAAGGTTTTTGTTACGTAACGATTTTAAAACGGCTAGAAATAGCAAAATTTATTAATATTTTTAATATAAAACTCGCCCGCGATATACCGGGAAAGTTGACAGTCCTGATTTACTAGTCCAATGTATACACAAATAAGGCGCAGTTTTCGGCAAAGAAATTTCATAAAGGGAATCCAGTTTGCTATCATGTTTTAGTTTGAAAAGTTACTGTGAGCTACCCGATCATGATTGGGTGATGCAGAGCGACACAAACTGGTAGAGCTTGCATAGCCTTCCAGTAAAAATAACTTCGGCAAGAGATGAGGTTCATTTTCACGTACGGTTCGCTAATAATGTCTAAAGTTGCGATAACATACCCAAGAACACTGTTGAAGTTCTCCTTTACTTGCTCCCCCGACATTCACATCAAAAACCTAGCCTTTGCAGTGCCTTTAGACTGAAGAACTCCGCGGCCTAGACTACAAAACCTTACAGGCACAGCAACATCTTGAAACTGCTACTCAAGGATGCGGTTGCTATAACCACAGATTATTTTCGCCTAGATTGATGCTCAGAAAGGAATTTTCCGTCGAAACACCCTCAAAAAGAGAAGAAACGGAGACGTCCTGAAGTAGTGCGATATACGAATATTCACCGGCGGCTTCAAGGAGTCAGGGGGCGGGGGTTTATCAAGAGACCACTAACAGTTCAATGTCCTGGCACTTCCCACAGCCCTCTAGTATCTTTTAAGCGGAAGGGCTGGCGATCCGAAAGGCCTGCCAGACAATGAACTTTAAACCTACATAAGGACGTATCATTGGTATTTGCATAGATAGCCAAGCCTCTAAAAAAGCTCTGCATTCACTAATGATGCGCTCAAAGCGGAGCAATGTAAAGCTAAGCTACATAGGCTCGGTAAAAAGGAAAACGTGACTTTTGTCTTAGTAGCCGAACATAATAACATAGATGGGAACGTGAAAACAACAAAAAAAGAACAGTGGATATCCTAAACAGACTCCGACGAGATATTGCCAGAATCATAATAATCCTCAAGGACGCTACCAAGCTAGCCATCTCACGTGAGGGAAACACTTGTTCATTTCCTGTGTACATGCCCGGCTTTAGCCAAAACCAGACGGCGCATACTAGGCAGTTAGGCTCTGGAAGACTTAAAAGAGATCTCCAGGTTGGAGGTCTTATCCCTGATAAGCTTCTTAAGCTCTCACGAGATTGCTTTGGATTAAACAACCATCGAACTCTAAAGTTGTGACAACAAATCGGCGGGCCAAGCGTTAAATGGATCGCTGGTGGTACTTGAGGTGTATGATAACGTACTTACGCATATATTGTCATCAAGCAAGATTCTATGCGGTAGCCAGGGCAGCGTCCAACATACATTACAATAAGAGGTGGAATGCGCTCCTCTTCCACAGCCTCTACACATCGAGATCCTCAATGCTCAATCCTTGCAGGCTCTAATGAAAAAAGCAGAGTGTGTGATTAAGCCAGTTGTTATCCTACCTGTCGACAGTGGAGAAGATAAAACTCTAGGTACCTTAAGATGATTTCGCACGCAATTAACCATTTCTAGTAGCACAACCTACATGCTTTGTTTATTTTTACAAATGCACACCGCTGAAGTGCTTACAACCGTGTCGAAAGGAGAATGACTTCACTAAGCAAGGAACTGGAAGGTGTCACCCTTGATCACCAACATTTTGAGTCTCATTTCAACGTCAACGCAAATACTGTAGCCTTGGAACCTAAGATTCAGAACTTTTGGTCATGCCCATGGAGTTTTGAAAGATATCTAGAATAATCCTCGCCTTTATGGGCACAACGATTTGAAGGAACTCATGCATAGGCTCTCTCCGTTCAATCTCTGTCACCGGTAAACGGGTTCTAGTTTTGTAGCAAACGTTGAAATTATAACAATCGTGGTTTTTGAATTCATTGACCCTGCCTGCTGCAGGGAGCTCCAAGTGGCCTGGGTTTGATCCTTTCAGGTGGGTTTCTGCCTCCACGTTATTCTCTCGTTTTAATGCGCAATGACTTCTTCCTCTTCTTCAATAGGCAATCAGCCAGAACCTGTAAGGTTTGTGGCCTTTATTTCGCCTCTAAAAAAGCAGCTTCGTACCACCAGGCTCTTTTAATTCCTCATGACATAGGGCGGAAGCAGTTGCCCTTTAGCGGATTCTGTTTTGAGAGACAGCTTTCAGCTCTGACCAGAATCTCTCAGTTGCTGCGGCCTCTTCTAGTGGGGTTCTAATCCACGTCCATGGGATCCTTGCGGATTGTAGTTTGGCTAGATTTTCGTTTTCGTCACAAGAATACAGTGCAAATCAACTCCTGCACATAAAGTCCTCATTCGGCGAGATATCCTGTTGCGTTAGAGGGCGCTACTGGCCCAGTTAACACCTGACAATGTGAAATGATGATGATTCAGATGTTAAAATTGCAGAAGGTGTGACTACCGCAAATTGATGAACTTAGCGTTAAGTAATTTACAAGGAGCCTCTTAATTAAAATTATCTACAAAATGAAATATTATTCACGGAAGCATTAGTTATTTCTCAATCTCTCAGTTATTATTATTTTTTTGAAATATTTTACTACTGCTACTATTAACACAGGTTTTACGGAACTTTTGTATATTTACCTTCATCCAACTAATTTTCTCTTCTCTTAAAATTTCCTTATATGCCGTTTTTTTTTTTTATTTAAATTTAATAAAGTTGCGTTCAGCGTTTTAATTTGTTTCTATTTATATCTGTTGTGTAATAAGTAGAATATTAAATCATAAAATGTGAAAAAACAAAATCTTCACAAAACTTTTGTTTCTTTTTTTATCAGCTTCATCTGGTTTATCGCAAATATACGCATTCTTCACTGGTAAATATCGTATTAAAAATTTACAAAAAAAAACCTCGTTTTTCCTATTTTAGTAGAATATAATTAATTAACCTTTTTCAAAACGTAATTAGTAGAACTTTCCCCTATATAAATGGAAGATTTTTAAAATATCATACTAATAATAACTATCTACGTGTTACACCACTTTTCTTGCATGAATTTTTCTTACAATTTTCATTTTCCTATTTCGAAAATAAGATTTAAATTTTGGGAATGCTTCTTTTCTTTTCGTAATTATAGTAATCTTAAATCATTTGGATCAGCTTGTTATGCCAGCCAATCAATACATTGCCTTATAAAATGATGGTAATGGAAAATGTTTATTAATATAAAAAAGTCACTTAGTGACCTCCTACACCTATTTGATTTTATATATTAATCGATACCTATATATTTTGGGGTAACAAATGAAGAATTGGTCAATGTAATTATCACACAAACATAAGTCTGCAACTTACATTAACCTTTCTGCAAGTTTGTTGGTTACTTTTTTCAATCGACTTGCAAAATCAATATCTTATGTAGAAATGTATCATTAAACTTATGTTATATGTTCCATGTATATTTCTACTCCTGTGCAAACTAAGTTATTGAGGTATATTTATTATTAAAGTTACTTCTCTTGTTAATGTAGACCTAGTTCAGGTAATACTCTTATGATATTCCAAAACACAATTTCGCTAAAAACATCCTATCTTATCCTCCGCTCGTCCTATCCTACCTAAATGCTGATTTAGGGAGCAGTATTAGGTAATGAAGTCAATAAATGTCCTGATTTCTATCGTATCCAACAATTCTTTGATCGTTAATAGATGGCACAGAAAGGAACCGCTTAGATTTGTCAAATTTAAGTTCGGTGCGGACCTAGGTGAGGAAGCAACTAGATGCCCCTCCAGTTGTCACATATTGTTAGGTCCCTATTTCTGGGCACTTTGACTATGATACCTTTCGTTCAATCCTCCGGAAAGGTACAGGAGTTCCATGCTATTTCCAGGATTGGCTGTAGCGCATCTGCTGTGAGGCTTGAATCGCCTTCCAACAATTCTGGCGGGATGCCATCTTTTCCAGCTGCTTTACCATTGGCCATTGCATGAATTGCGGTTACTATTTCCATCTTGGATGGGGCCCGGGTGGTGATTCTTATTGGCTGTGCATTGTTGCTGTTTTTCTGAGGTGCCTGTGCAAGTAAGGGGGCTGCCGGATGAAGGCCCCACCATACTCAGTCTGACTGAGGGATGAGGACTTCAGGGATCCGCCGACAGGCCGTGGCATGCAGGTAACGTCATGATTCCTTATAGATACACAGTCGAAGACGACAGTTTAGCTAAAAGGCTGTTAATTCAAGTGCAAAGATGTACATGGCCTGAACGAGAACCTTAAACGCACAAACGTGACTGGAAAGCCCTTTAAAATACATGGACCACCATATTTGCAGGGGCAGCAGGTGCGGAGAAATTAAATGTATGGGAAATTCTCTCGCAGGCGGCCGCCGTATCCACTTTCGTGCCAATATGTTTGTGCCTTAAGGGCCCCATACACGGTCAAATTGGATGTACATCGAAATGCGGATGTACAACCAAAATTATCGATTGTGGGCCGGTCGGCCGATCAAAATACGTTGGGCTTATGGGTTTGATGAAAATCTGGATGTACATCCAATTTGACCGTGTATGGGGGCCTTTAAGGCGGCTCCAGACTCACGCCGTGAACACCCGCGAACAAGCGCGAATGCGAGTGTGGGTGGTTTTCGCGGCTTGCTTTCAGGCCCGACTGGATACGGAGTGAATTCGAGCCGTAAATTTACGGCTTGCGACTGAATAGACGTTCAGATCTTCAGGCACAAACCGACGATAAATAGCCACACACATAAAGATTTTTGTCAGTTTTCTTGGACTGCAGACGCTATTCAGTTGGCGGCCGGGAGGTGGGTAGCGATACTTGGCTTCAAAGCGAGGGGGGCTTTAAATCGTACACAAAAATTGTTATGCGAACGCCACAAAGTGTCATAGCAGTCCCTCGATTGTTTAGCTGCCACCGCTGCGGCGTATGAGCCAAGCAAAACTGACCCGCGAGAAGGCTCTTAGAATCAGGGACTAAGAACGGAACGAAAACGAGAACGAAAGAAGAAGAATTTTTCGTTTTCGTTCTGATCGGATATGAACAAAATACTTTTCGTTTTTAGTCCCTGCTTAGAATATAGAACTACCCTCCCCGAATTTTAGCATACTGAAATTCTTGTTGAGTCTGAATGCTCATTTTTGGTAGTTGTGTGTCCACTACAAGAATAGAATACACGACATTTTGTAAGATCTGAAAAAATTTCACGCGAGATCAGGGGGGGAGGGTGTCAAGCTAAATCTCACGAAATCTCACCAAGGGGGAGGGGGTGTCGAAAAATCCCAAAAATCGCCTCACGTAATTTATGGACGACCCCTAAACCATTCAGGGCGGTGACGAAGTAATCTCTCCATCGTTGGAGCTGCTCTTCGTCGCTGAACAGCAACCTTTCATTCGCACTGTTAACGGCATGCCTTTCTTTCCCGAGAGCTGTTGAGTAATTTGGTACAGCACTTTACTGTTGCTTATGTTTGTCGCTTTTTTTGGAGCTCATTTATCTGCTGCCTTTTATCACGCCGGACACTTCTCTTTACCTTCCGGTGTAATTGGGAGTATTCTCGTTCAAGTTGGTGTCGTCGCTTGTAGACGTCACGTTATTTTTTAGGGGTCATATTCTCACGCACTCTACAAACTAGTAGAACCACTCAACTGTGGAACATTCTCCCCCAGTCAGTATTTCCGAACTTTTACAACATCCAAGGTAGCGTTCACCAATCTCTTTCAACACCCATCTCCTTCAACACCCTCCCGCCCCTCATAAACTCGTACCTCTTTTATCTTCCACGACATGATGAACCGATAGTACAAAGGGTGCTTGTTAAGCTTGGTTTTTCGCATAAAAAATTGGAACGTCAACTCATTTGAAATAACATTTATCATCACAATTATATATGAAACTCACACTGTAGAGAATTGAAACTGCTTGCGTGTAGAAACTTTTACATAATTGTAAATAAGTGAATGTCATATTTAATCAATTCAAAGAAATAATTACAAATATACTTTCAGGGTCGCAATTTCCAGGAGGCTCCTCACATTTATTCCCATCCAATTCTCCAACAAATTTCTCCCCTGCTAGTCAATCTAATATTAATATCCCCCTTCGCGAAACTAATAGTAGTGGCAGCGGCGGCGGCGGCTTCCAAAATAATACCCTATCATCAACAATCACAAGCACAGGACAAACAACTTTATCTGTTGGAGGTGGCAGCGGTGGATCCGAGCCGACATCCCTTGATTCATTATCATCGATGACCTCAACAATGGGCGCAATCGCGAATACCAGTGGAACTGAACGCACACGTGATCTAGCCCTATGCGCAGTGCTGCTTGATGAATGGCTCAAAGAGTTAGCTGCAATTTCCCAGGAACAATCAATCGTTATGCTAGGAGAGTTGCTATGAACTTCTTGTTAATACATGCATATAGCGAAAGCAACAAAATGGTCCATTTTAAGAGGAAAAGAACATATAAACAAAAATTACGTGTCAAATTGTTTAAACAAAAAAGTTTTTATGAGAAATTTATTTATAAAAAGTTGTTTTGATTGTATATTTTTAAAAAAAGAACGAAATTTATTACGTGATTGTTTTTTATTTAAAGAAAAAGAAATAGAGAAAAGTTAGAAAAAAAAAACTAGTAGCATAAAATATGGCCCTAAATATTTTTATATATTCGAGTGAATCTTTAATCTGTATTTAATGTTTTTATTTTTCATCGTTTTTCTTTTTTGTTTAAATTTGCTCTAATAAACGCTAAAGCACTTTTCAATAAATATATTTATTAATGTAAATACTATGACGTCATGTATTAGAAATCTATATTTTTGCACCCAAAATAATTTTTACGCTTTAACAAAAAAATTAATAAGCAGCGGTAATCACAGCAGAAATCAGTTAATTAATAAACGCATATTTTATTAACAAAAATAAAAGACAACAGTTGATATTTTTTACATATTATTATTTCGCGTCGCTGAAATTAAATTATGTATTACTAGAAATTTTATCTTTTCAAATATTTTATATATTGTACATTTTATTTTTTTAATTAAATTAGACGAACGCAAGTTTTTCTTTTTTCTTTTTGGCTTATTTCAATGGCACCAAGTTTTTTATTGAAGGAAACTCATCTCGACGGTGACCCCTGTGCTGAAAGTCGAGTCGTGTGTCGTTACAAATCGTTTGAGCTGAAAAACGTGACGTCAGTCGAATTGCGACTTTCAGCATAGGGGGCTGAACTCAACTTAGCACTTCCACTCTAGGCCTCTATGCCGGAAATCGTAATTCGACTGAAACGAACGACGAATCACGACTAGACTTTCAGCACAGGGGCCGGTGTTTAGGCGGCTCGCTTCCCGGAACGTTCCTCACGAACTTTTTCGATGATAGGGCGAACTGGGGATGGTGAGAACCATCATCATCCCATCCCATTTCTCCCTTCATCTGCAAAGCCCGTGAGGAACAGCCCTGGGAACCAAGCATCTAAAAACTGTCTAAACGAAGAATTTTACTACGAAGCTGAGAGAATCAATGAAAATTTGAATGGTTTGTCCAATTTAAGAAGAAGTGTCGATGGTATAACAGGTATACAATATATAACTATGAGAGTGGCCTAAGTCACATATTTCTTGTGTTGAGATATTTGAAGGACTACATTTTAATAAATTTTTATCATTACAGGCTTTAATCGTAGCAAGATTTCAACAAGGCCTCCCGATTTTTGAGGTTTCTGGACAGATTGGATGAATATAGGGTGGTAAGGTTTGCTAGACCGCCCTAACGATCTCGACGACGCGAATGATATCAAATAAACTATGGCGCCGTGCGGGGCAAGAAAAGATAGACCAGCAAATCAAATGAAGGAAATCTAATTGGATTGGCCACACCTTGCGAAAACGAAAATTTAGCCAACAGGCCCCTGACGAATCCGCAAGGATCCCGTCCAGCCGGAAGACCTAGAACAACGTGGAAGAGAACCCTTCTAGCAGAGGCCACAACAACTGGGAGATCTTAGTCGGAGCTGAGAGCTATTGCCCAAAACAAAGTCTGCTGGGGGGCAACTGTTTCCGCCCTATGTCTCATGAGGGATTAAAGGAGCATAAAGTTAAGAAGGGTAGTAATGACACAATATTTTTATGTTTTCTTTCGTTATTGGTATTTTTCTAGTGTATAATGGAAGTCATTTAATCCTCTTCTTTAACGAATATACAATCGGAATCCAGTCCTGGTCTCTCGCAACTGTTCTCTCCGCCGGCTCCGATTCTGAGTCGATGTCATCCCTAATCTCTGTACGTCCTGATCTACGGCACCCTTCCAACAGAGGTTGGGTCTGCTCTCACTGTCACACTCCACAGGCCTTACCGCAGAGAACTTTCCGAGCATACGAGTTAGATGCTGTGCTCACCGGAGCATACCGAGCTTTATTTTCTACACAACCATCTATGTTTCGGTAACGCTCGCAGATCTCGTCCAGAATCGCCCATCCTCAGATAAGGGGCCAACAATTCTTCGAGGGATTTTCCTCTCAAGCACAGCTAAAATTTAGAACACACATCTCGGATGCATCGTTTTATATACCAGGAGTTTAGATTTGAAGAGGCTTAACAGACTCAGGCAGACTGCTGGGTTTTAGCAGCCATGCACCTATTTCTGGTTCAATGTTATTATTGTTGGCTGCTACTATTGACCCAAAGTAGGTAAATAATTTAATTACTTCCAATTCGCGCTCCTCTGCCTTGATTGTGGGACCAATGTTCTTTCAGACTTGACGGGATAGCCATATACATTGTTTTGCTTTCGTTGATGAGCAGTCCTCTTTCCTGCCGCTCGCTCAATCTGGCCGACAGCATTGTGTTCATCTATTGATGTTGTTCCAATGATATCAATATCGTCTCAGTCTGATAATCGCGTCATAACAACAGGAGATCGTTGAAGTAGAAGAAAGTGACGATCAAATCACGACCTTCAGTACAGTGGCCTAAACTCAACTTAGCATTTCCACTAGTAATTGAGTGGTAAAGTATTTAAGATTCTCGTTTATTTTTAGCCTTCCTATTTTAGGTAAAAAATCCAAAACGTGGATTCATAATCATAGAGTTTTATAGAAGCAAACGACAGTTTCGGTCCTTCCATGGCTTCACCAGGAGGTAGATTCATCGGCTCCTATTCATACATTGGTGTGCTTACAAGATCTGCACCTTGCGTTACGAATTCATCTGCTTTTTCCTTATCCTCAAGGTTCCTGTGACCCTATAATAGCTATTGAATAGTTAATACTCTATCTCGTAGCCAAGAAGAGCCTTTTGGCAGATTTCGAAGTTATCTATACCGCCTTAGTGCCTTAAGAGGTGCTTGGGTATCCGATAACCGTATTATCCTAGCTTTGATATTGCTAAAGAAGCTTTAAAGGTTGCTGGCAGTTCCGCGTGGAATAACTGGCAAAATTAAGCAGGCCGTAGCATTTTTGGAAACTTAACAAAGGTGAGAACACTCCAGCGCTCACACCCGAAACGGAGTCAGTGTGCAGAGCTATGACATGAGTCTTGAGGCTTGAAATTATCCCTTTCCCCTCCGGTGGAGAACTCATCGAAGTTATGTAGTCAGATGGCCCTGCTACCATTCTCATTGGTAGAGAACGAAGCGGTTTATTGCTTCGCGTAACCTTATGGCCGTGCAGGCATTCCTATATCACCACCACTTGGTTCCAGTGGGCTAAATTAGTTTTTAAAGCAAATTGAAAGAAGCGGAGTTTTTATTTGGACAACTCAGGAGCAATTGCAGCAATAAATTCACAAAGAACCAAGTCTAAATTATTTCCCGGCTGCCCAGCCACACCTTTGAAGGCCTTCTTGAGCATTCTATCTGCCTTATTTTTCTCCAGTTAATTTCTCTACCAAACATTGCACCGCAATGACCGACGGCGTACAAAATACAATTCAAATAATTTATAAAATGTAAAATGTCAATTTTCAAAATAAAGACAAAAATTTTTTCTATAAAAATGCAGTTTTCTTACTAACAAAACTTTTCAAGCGACTTCTCATTGTAATCGCTGACATATCATACAGGATCCCTTATTTTTGTCTAAAAGGTCGTTTTCGGAAGAATTTCACCGAATCCGAGTCAGAAATTGCATACTTTCAGGGGAAATTCTACCCGAAAACGACCTTTTATGGAAAACGCAGGGATCCTGTATGATATGTCAGCGATTACAATGAGAAGTCGCTTCAAAAGTTTTGTTAATAAGAAAACTGCATTTTTATAGAAAAAATTTTTGTCTTTATTTTGAAAATTGAAATTTTACATGTTATAAATTATTTTTTATGTGAGAATTACATGTCAGAATTACATTTTGTACATTTCTACATATAATTATACATTTTATAAAATTAAAGATCAGAAATTGCATTTTATACGTGTCTGTCATCGTTGTTAAGTCCTACACCCCGGCACCTACACTTACCAATGCGGAGGTCCTACTCATCAAATTATCTATGCGCTGGTTTCAATGGAGTTTGCCTCGGATGTTCCTGTGACCCTAGTGAATAGTTGAATACTGTAACTCCTAGTCAAGGAGAGCCTTTTGGCAGATTTGGATCAAGTTCGATGTTATCTGTACCACCCTAGTGCCTCAAAAGCTGCTGAATGTTATTTGATAACCGTATTATCCTAGCTTTAAATATTGCCGGCAGTTTTGCGTGGAATCATTGACAAAATAAGGCAGGCCGTAGCATTTTTGGAAATTTAACAAAGGTGAGACCAACGCCCACACCCGAAACTGAGCCAGTGTGCAAGGCTACTTCCCGGGTCTTGACGCTTGACCTACCCCTTTCCCCTCCGGTGGCACCCGGGGCTCCGAAATCATGTAGCCAGATGGCCCTGCTACCATTCTCATTGGTAGAGAACGCGGCAGTATATTACTTTTCGTAACCTTACGGCCGCGCAGGCAGTCATATTAAAAGATAAGTTGGCATACAATCACTAAATAAGTTTATTTCTGTGGGGATTGTACTCTGCCCCCAGATATGCTTGTGAACTTCACCTAGTCTGGAATTGCTTCATCCTGCTGCCAGCGTAACATGTATGGCTTCAAGCCACAACTCGTGTCAAAATTTTTCTTACTGGCGTAGAAGCCTATACTGACCTTTCCTAAATTAAGCTCTCTGTCCAGAAGAAGATCCAGATACTTAGCTGAGGACAGACATCTCGACGATTCTTTTTTATAAAAACTATGGAAAGGCAGAAAGATGCAGGAGAAGAATCGTTTTCAAGCACACAAAATTCCAGTCCACAAAAAAGATGATTAACTACAAAAAACGTATTAACGAATTGGTCAATGAACTGACTCGTGTATCATCACCCCCTGCTCACCAAGCCGACTTAAGTTCTGTTAATGTTCAACTAGCCTTTATCGCAAATTGAAAGAAATTTACAACGAAATAATGGTTTTTTAAATTTATTGTAAAAACTTGTACATAGCGTTGGTTGTATTTTTATGTACTGCATTCATCTTTCGAAGAACATCGCGACCTCCTGAAATACAAAAACAAATGATTTTTAATGCTTTTAATTTAAAGTAAAATCTTTTAATCAGAAGTTCTAATAATTTACTCAGTTCAGTTATGGTAAAACAAACAGATTCATTCAGCTATTCGTATGACGCGTTTTGGATCATCAATGTAATATTTTATTTGCTTATCTCTAAACTATAATCACAAACAAAATGTATTTACCTTAACTTAAGCCCTTAACAAGCAGACACCGCCAGCTTTCTTAATTTTGTCCTCAGCTTTCTTTGAGAAATATTTTGCCTTGACAATAATTGGTTGTTTGGGCAGATGACCACGACCAAGAAGTTTGTAATAACCCTAAAAAGAATAGCTTGATCATTTTCTTATATACATTCTGGACACTACTAAAACTATACATAAAATAATATCAGAAAGGCTTTAACAACATGATTTGATGCAATTTGTACGTTCGCTTCAGACCGCCCGTTGCCTTATATTTGTATCATCACAATAATTATAACATAAAGAGCACATTTCAATAAAAATGAGTAGAACTTACAAATTGTACTAAATCCAGGACTGGAACTTTTCCAGTTTTGTCCTTAGCACATGCTTCACGCTTTTCATCACCAACTAAGTTCCATAGTCGATCTAAATTGATTGTTGGGCAGAATTTATGATGCCTCCTCAAGTGGAAATTCCTCATACCAACTTTACCGAAATATCCGGGATGGTATTTGTCGAAATTAATACGATGGTGGTGCATACCACCAGCATTACCGCGACCACCTGGATGCTTGCGGTGTTTACCTGATGGGAAAGATTTATCAATTTATAAAATAAAAACCAATAAAATATATTTAAATTACTTACCGATACGTCCATGACCATGACTGACATGACCACGCAACTTCCTGGTCTTCTTCCTTTTTTGGTTTGACTAAAATTTGAGAAAAACCTTTTTTTAATATTATTGACAGGTATACAAAATGTTTGTATTAAAATTAATCCCGATATTTTTGCAATTGCTAAGAAAATTTTGCACGCAAATTAATCCTAACTTAATAATTAAAGCAAATTTTCTATTTACAATTACACAATCTAATTGATGTTCAAACGATTTCAAGATTTCTAAAAAACTTCCGATAGTCTACAACTACTCACCATCTTGAAAGATTTTGAAAGAAAGGTATATCGTGAAGCTGGCCACGATCGTTCTTGGTTAGTTTTGCTTCTAGGTTTATTTTCAATAAACTTATGGCGCTGTAATCACTGAGAAGAACATTCATCGGTGTAATTGCATCATCCGTTGTATATTTATAAATTTGTATTGTCAAAAAACATTTTAGTTTATTACACTTAAATTAAAATTTAAGAAAATTGATCTTATTTGGGTGTATGTAACTCCTAGTAGAAATGGATTAAATTTCTGTTAGGTTTGCGAGCTTTAACTACTCAAAAATAGATAGAGTGTATTTCACTCCTAGTAGAAATGCATAACATTTCTGCTAGGTTTACGAGCTTTAACTACTCAAAAATAGAGTGTATTTCAGTCTTAGCAGGTTTGCGAGCTTAAACTACTCAAAAATAGATAGAGTGTATTTCACTGCTAGTAGAAATAGGTGTGTTCGCGTACTCGCCTACGGGTTCCATCGGGCGCCAGAAAGCGCCCGAAACCGCCAGATTTCTGTTCTGTTCCGTAGGAACCCGCAGGCGAGTACGCGAACACACCTAATGCATAGCATTTCTGATAGATTTGCGAGCTTTAACTACTCAAAAATAGATGGCTCAGGAGTACTCGGGAGCAAAAAATATCGCCCAACAGAATCCAACTATTGATGCAACTCTGTTCCATGCAAACTTTACTCTGGGTTTACGCAAAATAAGGCAGGGAAGTAGAAACGCAAGGTGAGTACAATTTCATTAAATCCAAGAAAATTCAGCGAAGCTAGTTGGGTTTTGCTTATGTGTTTGAGTCCTTACTGCACTTATCAACGACGCGACACGATGTAAAATTAATTATCTGTCACTAACTTAGAGCCGCCGAGAAAATGGCGGAAGAAGTTTCCTGTTTGCTCAAAATTCTACCCCGGCTCATGGAAACGCAGTACATCCTCTTTGAGTCTGCTATTATTTCTCGCAATTTCTGGGTCAATGATTCGTTCTAGGTTAGGGTTGTTCTCCATCCTGATGTGACCGTGGTTGGTTAAAGTAGCGAGGTCCACATACTCTGCTGGCCTCCATTTAGTGCACCCAACAATTTATTGTCCTGGCCACTAGGCTGGTTGCAGCTTTTAGACTTGAAGACACTTTGTAGCATTGAAGAACTTTATCAAGTCGCTGCATGCTGTGTTGCTAGGTATTTAAGCTCGTTCACTACATGGCTGTCGGGTGAACTGTGCCTGGCCCTGGCAACGTGCCGGACATTTGCCACGAAGTGCACAACAGTTTTTCAATTGGATCCTCGAAGCTGCGACTCGGTTCGTAAGTCAAATTTATAGTTGCCTAACCCGGGGGCTAGACGATCAATTTTTCAATTGCAATAGTAAAATTGATCGTCTAGCCCCTGCTGCAATATTGCATTGCATATTGCAGTAGGGACTAGACGATCAATTTTACTACTGCAATGCAATATTGCAATTAAAAAAATGACTGTCTAGCCCCCGGGTAAACCCCCACAATTACTCTGCATGGTCCCTTTATAGCCCATAGTTATTATCCATATCTGCTTACATAAACCCTTTCTAATTGCTTTTAAATTTTCCTTCCAGATTCCGATGGTTGATCAGCTTCTCAACTGGCATAAGGAATGCAAGAAATAATCTCCGCATTTTTGGGAATTATGTCTACCATATACCAGTTGCGCAAAGCTTGGGCTTTTCTGAAGTTGTAGGTGCCAACCTCCATTGAAACCAGCGCATACTTAGATAATTTGATGCGCAGGACTTCCTCAGAGCTTGGCGATCATCATGGGCTCTACAGACGGCAACCACTTTTGGATATAATTTACACCACCATCTTAGGGCTCAAGGCTACATATGGGACCTTAGTATTGTGACATCGGCATTAGGCATAGCTTTCTATCAAATTAAGACGGTGTCGGGATCTGGGGCTGCGATATACCTACAAGATCTTCACAAATTCCTGCGTCAAGTAGCGGTTTTTATTACTACATAATATGGGCAGCCCAGGAGCAATTAGGGCAATAAATTCACAAAGAACCAAGTCTTAATTAGTTCACCGCTGCCAAGGCACACCTGTGAAGCTCCTCTGGAGCATTCTATGCACTTTCTGTCTCTCCAGTTCATTTTCTACCAAAAATTGCATCATGGCGTGAATAAAAAAAACAACAATGACAGATGAATGCAATTCTGGTCTCTTTAATTTTCTCATAAAAAAATATTTTTAAAATGGATAATTATATATGTATAAATGTACAAAATGTAATTTCTGACATGTAATTTTCACATAAAAAGATATTTTATAAAATGTATAATTTCATTTCTTTAAAATAAAGACAAAAAAATTCCATAAAAATGCATTTTTCTTATTAACAAAACTTTTGAATCTACTTCTCATTGTAATCGCTGACATATCATACAGGATCCCTGCGATTTCTATAAAACGATGTTTTCGGTGAAATTTTGCCTGAAAGTATGCAATTTTTTGGGATATCCGAGTCGGATTCCCCCAACCAAATATCCGAAAACGACCTTTTAGACAAAAATAAGGGATCCTGTATGATATGTCAGCGATTACAATGAGAAGTAGATTCAAAAGTTTTGTTAATAAGAAAAATGCATTTTTATGGAATTTTTTTGTCTTTATTTTAAAGAAATGAAATTATACATTTTATAAAATATTTTTTATGTGAAAATTACGTGTAAATTGGAAATTGCATTTTTTACGACATCACGTCATTGATGTTTTTTTTTCACGCCATGGTGTAATGGGTAGGAAAAAGAGGTGGAGAGAAAGAAGGCGGATAGAATGCTCCAGAGGAGCTTCACAGGTGTGCCTTGGCAGCCGTGAACTAATTTAGACTTGGTTCTTTGTGAATTTATTGCTCTAATTGCTCCTGGGCTGTCCAAATATGTATATAAAATTCAAGTCAAGATCTTGTAGGTATATGCCAGTATGAACGATCGGTTAAGCCCTAGATCTCGTGACCTACACTTTCACTGTCTTAATTTGGTAGAAAGGTATGCCTGGTGAGATACCACCACCCTAAGACTCCATGTGTTGCCTTGGGTTCTGTGATGGTGGAATATGTCCAAACATGGTTGTCTTCTGTAGACCCCGTGACGATCACAGGGCTCTGCCGAAGCCATCAAATTATCTATGCGCTGGATTCAATAGAGTTTGACACACTGACATACATATAGTAATGGACTGCTAAATGAGCAAAATCCCATACAACAAAATGGCACCAAAAACTATTCCTGACTCGCTCCCACGTTAAATCCCAATGAACTGTAATCGCCAGCGCATGTCAGCGATATAAACATAATTAGAGAAAAATAGACAGGTATAGTTTTCGTTCTTCTGTCTCACTCTTGAGCTATTTTGAAAACTTCGTTAAACAGGGGAAATAACCGTCACGGTTTTGGACTAAATGCATTTATTTCATGAAAAAACTGCGAATAAATAAAAATGAGTGATGGAAATTTATTTCCGTTAATTATAACAAACATCTTATCACTTATTTTCTCTTAAATTCGAAGAAAATTTTTTTGTTTGCATAAAAAAGGTTTTCTATTTCTGGAGAAAAATGGTGCCATTCAGCATCGTCAATCAGCAGTCCATTACTATATGTCAGTGGTTTGACACCAAGCTTTGCGTGACTGGTGGTAGACATAATTCCCAAAAATGCGGGGATTATTTCTTGCATTCCTTATGCCAATTGTTTTTTTTTAGTTGAGAAGCTGATCAACCACCAGTACCTGGAAAGAAAATTTAAAAATAATTAGAAGAGGGTTATATGTAAGCAGATATTTTTTATATGAGAGACTCAGCTTAGGAGTCACACTTTGTTCGTTGCGGGAGAAATGTTGCCATGTAGGCATAAGGTTACTTATTTCAGTGGAACAGTTGTTATGGTAAAAGCGGTAAAATTTTGCAAGAGCTGCTACATTCTTACGGTGGCTGCACCATGTCCAGCCAAGCTAAGGTGGTTCAGATGTACAAGTTGTATTCGAGTCGGGGACAAATGTATGATTTGTAGATTGTAGCAATAGCCGACGACTGAAGGAGGAATTTGCACGTTTTAAGGAGTCCCAGACACTGTGGTGCTTGTTTGGCAATTCAGAATGTGTGGTTATTCTAGCGCAGATATTATGCCTAATGCTAGGCTAATGTTATGCCTAGGATATTTAGAGATCGTTCTGCCGTTAGGGTCTTATTGCCCACTGAAAAAGAAGGAGGAATGGCGCAAGTTTTATTGAAGATGAGACAGAGCTTCGTTTTTAATGCTTTCAATTCGACACGATTCTTGCGGCCCCAATCAAGAATAAGTTCGATGTGTTTGTTCAATTGGACATGACTTTACGATGATGTAGACAACCTTACATTATCGAAGCCATAGGAGTAAGGTAGAGTGCGTCATCAGCACGGAGGAGATTAAGAGCAGGTAGAGAATACTTGGGAGATGGTGTGGGGGTTAGATTTGACACCATTCAATACAACTTTGATTGAACGACCAGAAAGAAACCTCTTAATGCAGTTCTTTAGAACAGAGTCTAGCTTTAATAGCGAGTTTAGTTAACAGAGCGGGATGCCATACTCTATCAAAAGCCTTGAAGATAGCTAGAGCAACCCGCCCAGATTCACCGAATCGGTGCATACTTTGGTTGAGATGCTCTGCTCGGCTAGAAGTAATTGAATAGAAGTAATTGCGGTAATTTTTTCCGGTATAGGCTGAACATGATCCAGTTTCCAGGAGTCATGATAGATTCCGCGAAGTATGATAGGGCGATACCTCAGAGAACGTATCAAAAACTCTACCTTTTATGTAAGAGCGGCTTTGATTTAAAACTAATTATTTCTAAAGACAATATAATGCGAAACCATGACATAACATATGTTGACATAAAAGTATAAAATATTGTATTACAAAATTGAAGTATACACAAGATTTTTTATATTTCTTACCTTACTTATGTATGTATATTATATTCGACGGCCTGTGTCTGCACTGCTGTAAAATTAAAATTATTTCTGAGAACTATACCCCCATCAGGAAAGTCAAATCATCATTTGGTGTTAAGAAATAAATTATTTAATACGCAGCAACTGAGAGACATGGCAGCAACTACTTAGAAACGTCCATCAAGAAGAATTTTACTGCACCCACTACTCCTTCCTTTATCTACAGGTGGAGGTGATAGCCAGCAAAACCAAAGCCGACTTACTAGCATCTCCAATGCCGAGCTACGCATATGTGCAGATTGTACATTTGCACTGGGCGGTCCTTGGGAAGGCTTTTTCGCGGTCGAAGAAGCGAGCTAAAAATTTAGTCAGTAGTCAGATAAACACAATCCCCTCGAAAGGTGTTATTTGGTCTGTTTCTAAAAGCATGTGCTTGTAGGGCACCTCGATGAAATCGAGTTGTGCGCGAACGATGTTATGTACGAGATTAAAATATGACCTGAAAGGTGGTCTGGGAGCCACAGCCACCCTAACTAAGGTGCCATGCACTTTGACAGGCGATGCCTACGAAATAGAAATTGGATTGATTTGGTCTAAATTGATTTGGCCGGACGTCGTCGTTATCGCAGTGGTCGTCAGAATGTGTACCTTCATTTAAAGCCGTGCATTCTATTCGTTTTTGGCAGTCGCTGCCTGCTATGCGTGCAGTACTCCTAAAAATGCGGCCCAACTTGGGGCGCTAGACCGAGTCATCGCCTCCTGATGGTGAAGGTGACTAGTTCAGTTGTACTGTACAAAGCGCTAGTGTAGGAGCAGCGTTGAACAGGACGGCTAGCGATAGAAAATAGAGCGCCATATGCAGACTAAGCGTACTCCGCGAGTTCTACGCATACAGGACCACGTGCAAAGATATAGCGTGCATAATAGTGGGGATGATACCCACACTGAAAAACTTTTAAGGGCACATGATGAGGAACGAGGGTGAATGGAGGAGAGTGGAACGAGGCTGGAAGAAGCCGAATCCGAGAAGAAGACAAAGGAACGCCAGGAGTATTAGCAGCTAGATAAAAGCTGATACATCGCCGCGACGCTGTTCTAAAAAGGCCAGTCACGCGAGGAGAGTGGAAGATCAGGCTTAGTTTTAGTGGGTTCAAGTCCCACATAACCAGCATGCAGGAGCGAGTAAATAGTCTAGACGCAGCTCTGGTAAGCTATGCCACTCCCTAGTGTTCCACACCTTACATTCGGCGTCACCTCGAATGCAACTTCTTTATTTGGGGTGGTTTCGAAGAACGAAGAAGATGAAGAAAGGGGCATGCCATACAAAAGGGCATAACTCAACTAACCCTAGATTCAGGAGAGCGAGCCTTTTACAATGAGGCATCATACGTTTAAATCTGAGCACCTTGACAAAAACGTGCAAAGCAATGCCACTGGGTACACCCTTTGGATTTTTAGCGATTTTTTGAAGGTTCTGGAGCAGCCCTTTTTTGTATAGGAAATTGTTAGGGACCTGCCAGGTTATCTATAAATTAAAATTCATTCTGAGCGCCCTGCCTTGGACAGATCACAAAAAAGGGCCGGTACCCTTTGAATTAATTTTTGGAAAATTCAACTGATCTGGATCCATGCGGTCTGGCCAGCATATTTGGCTAGAATCTTGAAAACCAATGCAATTTGGGTTTGTTTTATATAAAATATCTAAAACTTCTCAATTTCACATTATTTATTCAAACAAATGCAATCAATCAGTGCAATTTTTGATTTTATCTTGCTTTCAAAATTGTTAATATTTAGATTTTATTTTTAAATCATTGTTCACTTTCTCTTTTTCATTTGTTTTTATTTTAGTTGTAAGTTTTCTCTTTTTTTATATCGAAGAACGCTTCTAAAAACAGAAGCAAATATTTTTTAAATTCTTTTGTTTTTTATTTATTACAAAAAAATATATAGTGATTTGTTTTTATTTTTAACTGCGATGAAAGAAAAAAATATTGAACAACTTATTCTTAAGTTTTGTTGTTGTTTCTTCATAAAAGTATAAAATATAACGACATAACGAATACCTAAGTTTACATTTATATAATTTTGATTTTAAATGTTCTAATATTGAAAATCGCTTTTGATAAAAAAAATTTACTTACACATTTATTTTTTTATTTTTAATTCAGTAAAACAGTTCTCCATTTTTTTCATATTTTATTTTTTTTATTTATTTTTTAAAGAAATTCTTTTTTTTTATTAAATATAAATAAAAAAAGAAATATTTTCATTTATAATTTAATTTTAACTTTGGTATTGTAATTATTTGAGTAGATTTATTTCATAAATATATAATATACTTTTATATTTATCTTGTTTCTTTTTTTTTAAATATATGTATAAATTTACGAGAATCTTTTGTTTGTTTCTGTATTTCTAAATATTACTTTTATATATATATTTATGTATATGTAATAAATTGGTGTTATTTTTCTTGCTTATATAAGATCAAATTTAATTTTTTCTCTTTTTTTTTCTAAAAAAATTGATATAAAAAAGACGAATTTATCATTTTTTTTATTAAATTTTAAATTTGTAAATATCTTTAATTATTTTGTATTTTTTAAATAAAAACGAAATTGAATAAAAACGAGAATATAAATAAAAATTTAATTAAACAATTAAAAGTAAATACAGTGGGAGTCAATAGTTTGTAAACACCGGACCTTTACTAGTTCTGAAATGCAGAGGAGGTCGCCCCCAGGCGTGGGAGTTCTACCGTAGAGTCCGCGGTATAGCGCAAATCACCCCACGTTCCACATACAAGGATAAGGAAAGATATCTAATCCACCGATTCCAAATGCACCTTGGAGTGATGGGAAAAGCACGTTCATGAAGTGCTAAATGGCGAGCTAACTGAGAAATTGGAAGGCTTTACCAGCGCCGGCCGTAGGGTAGAGCGAGTGGAGCGGTCGTTCTCGGCGCCAGGTGGTAAGGGGCGCCAAAATGAATGCGAAAAACAATTTTTAGCAAAAAATAAAATTTTGATGGCACTTTTTGAGGGCGTTGTTTGTAGCTAGCAAAGTCTATGTACTCATCAATATAACTCGAACACGGTACCAGCAGGGAGTACTGATTCCAAGACCGATCGTACATGGCCTTAGGCCACATCCTGCTCGAGATCCATGGAGCAGACTGAATACGGCGGATCTAAACTCGATAACATTCGAGCTGAAGTTATGAATGGTACTACGTGAATGTACTACTCACGATGGGCTTCGGATACCAGACGAACTTCGGTTTGAATTATCCTTCCATTGGTGATACAGAGCTCTGCCATGGGCGACCGTCCTTTCTCGCCGAGCTCGTGGTTACCTTAAAAAAACTTTTGAAAATGGAGCATTTCTTAACGCTTCAAACATTTCTGGGGCTCCTACAGCTCCCAAAAGAACAACCTACAATGCCAGTTAGATATTTTTGGATCCATGCTTCAAGGTGTCGAATGTGATCCCAGTGAAGGAAAGTTTTCGGGATTCTTCTTCAGAGAGGGCAGTCTGAGCCCGTAAACCCATGGATGGAGTACGTTGAGATCACTCCTTCATTGGGAGATCTCCTTAAATCTCCTGGGGAAGTAAGGGCACCTAATCGGAGAGGCGACTCGAAAAAACGACCGCTTTCAGAAGACGGGGTGGCGCAGCCCGAAAACGTTTTATGCGATATCTGGAAGCTGGCTACTCCCGTGTAGAGGCTGGTAGGGTCTGCGTGACCCCCGAGGAAGAAAGGGATACCGATTTTCTTAATAAGAAGAAGGTTAGATCATCTGGATGTTCTCTAGGGCATAATAACCCGACGAAAAGGGCGAAGGCTTTCTCCATACGGTTTGAATAGCCTTCAGAAAAGTGGTGCGCATCCATAATGAAGTCTAGAACGAAAATGACGATCTTCTGTCAAATAGCGGAAGTGTCAGAATTGGCGTGTTTGCGACTAACAATCCGGAGACTCTTCTGACTACGAAACAACTAGTTACCGTGCAAGGAAGTCTTCTGGAGGCGGTAGCCGAATTGGCTCAGGGGTCAGAACACCCCAGGTCAGGAGGGGTCGGTGCGCCATCTATGATGGGCCGCCTTAAACCTTGGAAGGAGCAAGCCTGCAGCAGAAAACCCCACTGGCATTATGTTGAAAGGATAGGGGTCCAAAAGAAGACCCTAAGGATGTAGGAGTGGAGAATGCTCCACAAAGTGCACCGCTTAAAAATTCACAGAGATGACGTTGTCAGGATGGTGAGCACTGTAATTTTGGGCTGACGGCAGGGGAAGCTTCTTTTAACGAGAAGGTGACTCTCTCCACTATCTCAAGCTTACTAGCTGGGGCAAGCGCTAATGCCCAACCATGCAATACAAATAACAAAATAGTCTCCAAAGAAGGTGGTGCTGTTGGCGAAACGTCGGGGAAGCAACTCTGAGAAAAAATACTTCTTCTATTGCCACTACAGTCGGAACTGTGACCCTAAAACCACCATCGAAATCCTTATGGGGCCCCAGCCCATAAAGATGGAAGGCAAGGCTCGAATTGGCCTCTATATAAAGAAGAAAAAGCAAGCGGGACAAGATGTCAGAAGACTGCCCGGTACATAAAAAGCCCAGAATTTATCGCTTGATTCAACGACATCCAATACTACATTAATTGAACGGCCAGAAAGAAAGCGCTCAATCTAGTTCCTTAAAACTGAGCCGATACCAATAGCTTGGAGTTTGGACAGCAGAGCCGGATGCCATACTCTGTCGAAAGCCTTGGAAATATCTAGAGCAACTAGACCAAACTCACCGATGCTTTGATTTAGATGCTCGATCAGACAGATAAGAAGGTTGGCAGAGGATTGGTCTAAGGCCGTGCTGCCTGTCGTGTATGATTTCTTTGGAATCTAGATATTTTCGCAGTCTTAAATTGATTATTGTCTCCATGATTTTGGAGAGAACAGAAGTAATTGCTATTGGGCGGTAGTTTAAAGGCTTCACCTGGAAAGCCAGAAACATCATAGGACAGTACCAGAGTGGCTTCAGCCCAAACAAATCGGTAATTGTTCAGATTTTCATACTGATTTCGGAGTACTGTTCGGACCAACCAAATATATTATTTATTGCGACAAGAGGACGATCTGTCCTGCCTCCCTTTCAACCTGATAATGGAGAAAGTCATCCGGGTGCATTGAATCGTCCACAATTACTGGCTTATACAGATGACATTGATATCATGGGTAGAACATCAGGAGATGTATAGGAAGGTTTCATCCAGATTGAGCGGGGCGGCACGAAAGCTAGGACTTCACATCAATGAAAGCAAAACTAAATTCATCGTGTTCTCGTTTGCAATAACGCCAAACATTGGCCCCACAATCAAGATAGAGGAGCGAGAATTTTAAGTAGTAAAATCATTTACGTACCTTGGGTCAATAGTCGTAGCCTAATTTGTCAAATCTGTTCAAATCCAAGCATCTAACCATGACATCCAAACTTCTGCTTTATAACACGATGGTTTTCCGGTGAAGGCTTAGCAAAAAACACTCTAACCTCTTAGCAGGGATTGAGAGAAGTCCTTTTGAGAATTGTTGGCCCTTTATGTGAGGACGATTTCAGAGGCTACAACAGCTATCGTGACGGAGATGTGAAGAAAATAAAGCTCGGTAGCCTCCGGTGGACAGGGCATCTAGCTCTTATGAGCGAAGAGGAACCTGATCGGAAAGTTCTCTGCGGTAAGATCTATGAGCGCGATGGCGATGAAGACACCTTAGCTGGAAGAATGGCGTATAACAAGACACCCAGAGTTTAGGGCTGCCAAACTGGATAACATCGACCAGGATCACACCAGGACCGGTGGAGAGACTCGGTCCTGGCCTCTGAGCCGCTAAAAAAGTAGAAAATTTTAATAAACAATATTTTACTTGACTATAAGGTTTACCTTTGCTTCAAAATATTTCAGTTTTTATTTTAGTTACCTAAGAGCATTCACATCAGAAATAGTTAAGTATTAAGCATGTAAGCTTTTGACTCCCAACAGAATGTTCAAAAAATTAAAAAAAAAATGTTTCACCACTAATAAGGCGTGCTCCATTTATAAAAAAATAAAATATATATATTAATATTGAATTTTTACTTATGATTAACTGGTTTTATTAGTATATATCTTATATAGATATAAAAAAATTAATTTATAATTGTCTTTTGCATTACTTTCTCATTATTGGCTAAAAAATGTATATATGGATGTTTTCTTAAATATTTGTTTTCTTTTTTTTTTATATAAAATTGATTAAAATTTAGACTTTAAGTTTCTTATTACTTAATTATGTTTTGAAAAATACGAACAAATATAATGAGTTTTTAATTTGGTATGTATGAGTTCATTATTATTATTATTTCTTATATAAATATATTCGTTATATAAAATTTTTGTTTGTTTTATATAAATTAGATACAAATAATATATAATATTCACGGTATTTTTTTTTGTTACTTTTATAACTTATATATGGAAGTTTGTTTTAGTACAAAATATACTTAATTCCATTTTAATATAATATTTTGTTCGTAACAACAAATGAAATGTAGAATAATATAAAATAGTCGAATCTTATGCATACATACATATATTAGAAAACTATTCATTTCAGCGATTTTATATAACGACTTTACCTAGTTAAGAATATTTGGGTTAAGAATTAAAGCTTGTGAAGTATCATTAAACATATTTTACAAAAATCATATGAGCAGGCAACTATTTGTGTATCGTTTCAACAACCGCCACTAAGATATTAATATAGCAGACATACATATATCAGTACAATATAACAAGCAAAAAATATTTATTGTATTACTAAAATGATTTTGAATGGTTAAAACCTAATATAATTACTCAATCACAAAGTTTGAACAAATAAAACAAAATCTTTACTGTTATTATGTGGAAAAACTAATTAATGAAAAATATATAATATACATAGACAGGAAAAGTTGGATATCCGAAAAATCATTCAAAATTGTAGAAATTAATGCCGAAAAGACAGAATCGGTGACCACACTGAAGTGCGAAAGGTGGCTAACTATCTGAGTTGAATCCATTTCAAAATTTATATAACAATCCCAAAGATGGCGCACAGCGAGTCTGTAACGCAATGACAAGGGAAGTTGGACGAGCCTGTCAAGGGTCGGTGAACTCACAGAATTATTCCAAACGTGGAGAGGTGGGTTACGACGAGGGAGCGTGGGGAAGTAAATTACGACCTCGCGTAGGTATTGACAAACACGGAAGGATATAGGACATAACTCCATCGTTTCGAGCACGATGACTCACCGCTGTGCTCGGCTCACCCCTGTCCCCGATATCCTGGATAACGCAAAGAACGTTTCATTTATTGAACGAGGTTCGGTGTATATAGGGCGGAACTAGAGACAATGTATGAAGTTAACTCGGCGAGAGTATTCTAAAAGCAGTCACAAGTCACAACGCAATCACAAGTGTGTGGTGAATCTCAACTTGAAGGCAGATACTGAATGAAAAGTAACGGAGAAGTGAAGTAGACCTAAATTGTGTCAACAATAATAGTGAAACCAAAATAAGAAGTTCATAAGAAATAAGCCCAACCCACCAAAGCTTGTGACTTAAGGCTGGTCACAACTTTGGAATAGGGCGTAAGAATCATGGTCATTATTGGGACATATTTTTTAGGAATACTGAATTCTATGTAATCTGATTATAGCAAAACTTGAAGTGAGCTATTCTACAGTTATTGAACAGCTCGTTTCAAGTTTTGCTTAGTTGAAATTGAGAAGATCATGTGGCACGCTTGGTTACTCTCAAATTCCCGGTGGATACCACTACCCACCATACCCACATTGTTCCCCGTGTATGCCTGTAAGGGTCCCTTATTGATCCTAGCCTTTTAGCAATATTGACCACGAATCTTTCATGAGTAAGAGAACTTGTAGAGGCCTATGAAGAATTATCTCTGTGATGGTCCATCAAAGCTAAGAGATTTCGTCTGTTGGTTTTGGTAAAAGTAGAAACAGCAATTTGGAAAGGCAAGACGCGCCTAGAAACTGTGATGTATAAACTTATGTAAAGCCTTAAGAGTCGCTCTCTCACAAAGTTAAATTATGCCTATGCTTAAGGCCTAGAAGCAGAGGAGACTTCGTCGATAGTACTTAATAATTGCTTTTATATGATTGCAACAAACATGACTGGGTCAAATGGCTTACAAAATGGCTACTGATAGGAAGATGATCCACCTAGCAATAACAAAAGGATATTCCACTTAACAAGAACAAAAGCGATAAATGGATGCAAATACTCTGAAATCCTTTAGGAATATGATAAAAAAAGCCAATTGTCATTTATATGTATATCTAGACGCGAGTGCCTAATATATATCTAGACGCGAGTGCCTAATCTTTAAGGTTTATTCGTTACTATAAAAGGCAATGACAAAACTTTATATCATGGCCACAAAGCATGCGCTATTATAACTAGTCTTCAACACTCACTCACTCTCGCGTAATCGTTTATAGGCTATGGGTAGCGGCTATGCATTAGATTTTACTAACCCAAAGGAAAAGATTGTCAATATCTATGTATGTACTTTCACATATGTATATCAAAATGTACACGACACTATTAAAATCTTTAAGACGAGTATGGGAATGACTGTGAGGCAGTTTGAATTTACAAGTTCAGCGGTGTCAGCAATTGGTTAGTTTGGTGTAGAGGGAAGATGACAGACAAATTGTTCTCGCGCTAACCCCTACGGTTGCATCTGCGGCCTAGCCGGTTGAATAAAAAATGAACTCACACAACATCCCATTACCCTTATACACTCTCCAGTCTACCCTTAACTTATCACATCCTTTTTCTATCGTTTGAGCTTAAGTTTACTATTAGATATTGCCCCATGACATGAACGGCATGACGGACTGGTAGCATAAAAGCGACACCTGAGATTACACCAGCACATAAAAAAAGTTTACATTACCAAATTAAAAACTAAACGATATCATCTATTTCTTGTAACAATTACCATGGGCATGGCCATATACACAGCAACCAAAAGGAAGAATTTTTTGGCAGAGGATAAGATAAGTTACCAATGCTTCTAAGTGAAGACTTCAACGTGAATTTTTACCCTGGAGATTCTGGTTCCCACATTAACTTTCACCAAGTGTAAATTTAACCATGAATTGGTTTCAACAACTCGATACGACACCATTGACACTGCATTTAAACGATATCTTAACCCCGTTAGTACGAAACTCTTCGCATGATATTTCAGTTGCAATAAGCTGCTCATAGCTGAAGTGCCAATTCAATCACCACCAGAAGAAGGTATAGAAGCGGTAAAGGAGTCTTAACTCGACTACCACAGTTCAATGGAACCACAGGTTCATACTAAATGTGGAAAAATGGATCACGAGAGAGCGTACGAAATTGAGTTACGTTCTTGAGTGGACATGGATGCTATAGAGCATGTCTCAGATACGACGACTCCCCGCTGTGCTCGGTATGCCTAAATGTAAAAGAGAACGAAGAGTATGGGACCTATTGTGGATATCGTCAATTTGACGACTTTGAGTCGATGTTAAAATTGCCTTCTGCGAAAGTCGATTTTTGTCGAAATTAGTCGATAAAAGAATTAATATGAGTCGATTACACAATTGTTAAGTCGACATCAAAAATGTAATCGACTCATATTTATGTTTTTATCGATAAAAATCGACTTTCTCAGTATCAAAATTTAACATCGACTCAAAGTCGTCGGATCGACCCGTTCCACAATAGGGCCCAATGTTCACTTTAAATGCTCGAAATTAGGCAAGCAAAACGCTGCGCAGAGATCATAAGCTATATGTTGAGATCGGATGATGTTTGGAACAAAGTGGAGGAGACGCTATAAATTTTCCATCAGAAGAAGCTAAGGCAGAAAGAAGCGGAAAGGGAGGCAGAAGTATAAGCAGGTACAAAAAATCTGAACCAGCCCGCTATGCATTGCTGAGAATGGAAAGTCTATAACTGACAGGCTGGAACGTATGAACTTGTGGATTTCATTATTTAATCTTTTTGTTATAGGTAAGAAATAAAGATCTAGTGAAATAAATAATATAATGAAAGTATAAATAAATCTATTCACGACATCCTAGTTGAAAAATTTGATCTGCTTACTGCATCTTCGTGGATGCTATAGCATTCATTGCATATAACGATTACAATTTTGTTATTCGGATTACTTTTACAAAATGTGTCTAATCAATTTCAGATATCACAATTAACTTATAAAAAAAATTGTTTACTTGATGATTTAACAGACCAGCTGCTGCTGTTAATTGACTTAAAAAATATAGTTACAATCGTTGGTATAACATATAAATGAAAAATTAAGATAATGTAATTTAGGTACATAGAGAGTTATCCTTATCGGAACTCTATAAGAATTAGTAAGAAAAATAAAACTCTATTCAAATTTTATCTTGAAATTACTCAAGGCAAACGAAGAGATTTATCTCAATTCGGTAAGAAGCATCTGCTCCTATGGAAAATACGGTATTAGCATTAAAAGTGTACCTTACATAAATTAATTTAGAGATGCAAAACTAATGAATGAAATGTATAGAATGTACTAATAATATAATTACGCAGGACAGCAACAAAATTAATTCTTATCCCAAATAAATACATGCAAGGTATTTTTTTTTATTTTGTATAAATTACGTTTCTATATAATTTAAGGTAGTCAGTTCACAAATATATGTATCAAACTGGAGATCTTTTAAAAAAAAAATAGAATTTTCCTAGTGTTTTAATATCCTGATTTAGATCGCACAAATACCGGGAAATGTTTTAAATTATCATAACTTAAATGTTTTACCCTAGCTACAACTAACTAAACCCTTGGAGGCTTAAAATGTAAATGGCGAGCGGATTGTTGTTGCTGCTGCAAATCGTGAACGGATGCTGATAGAGATATTGAAGGTGGTGGCGGTGTCGTATCCATAAGAAAAATAGTATTCTCTTCAAGAGATTGGACATTACTTGAGCCTTTAACAATTGCGGTCAGGCTTACCTTCTGATGCAGCTGCTGCTGTTGTTGTTGTTGCGTTGCCGGCTGATCAAATGAAACAGCTCTCGGTTTTCTATGCTTACTGGTCGAGCAATCAGTTATTAGATTATTCGATTTCTTTTGCCGAAAGCTACTTGATCGATGTGCCTGATCACCACCGATACAAATACCCCCATCACCAACAATTCCGCCGACTGCTGATGTTAAATTACCAGAACCAGAAGTTGATGTACCAACGACTGGTAAGGTATTACTATTATTGTTGACACTGGCACTTGTGCCAGTACTATTTTTACCATTTTCTTTATTACGTCGTGATGATGAACGATGTGGATGATGACGAGCTATATTTGGACCACGTCGTGACGATCTTTTAACTGGATAATGTACTGATTCAGCACTGGCACTTAAGCCGATGTTGCCAACTTAAAAAGAAAATGGAAATGGTATTAGTTCAATTTAGAAAACAAAATGTATTTATTAGTATGAAATGTATATATCAATGCATTTCGTTCTTACGTGATTTGTTTTTATGGAACATGCTGGGCGAATGTTGACTATGATGATTATAAAACAATTAACACACAAGAAAAACCTACATGCAGAAAAAATATTTTTGGAAATTTGTATGCTGGAAAAGCCCAACGAATTAAATTTTTAGTTACTTTAAAACAAAAACTGAAACGGAGCGAACGAATATATAAGCAGAGGACATCTATCGTTTTTAAAAAATAATAATTAAATTAAAAAATTATCATATTAAATAAACAGTTAAAACTAACGTGGCCAAATTGTTTTACGATTGGGAACATTAGTTTTGAGTTGGATTAATTAAATCTAAACGCACAATCCCACATTTATGATTATATTTGATACCAATTCGCAATAATAATTTTGAATTGCTTCCAAATTGATCCAATTATGATCCCAATTAAACCCTAATCAAAACATATACATTAAAAAGCGTTTCAAGAATTTGTATAATAAATTTAAAACAAAATGTTTGTGTTTGTAAAATTTTATTTGTTTTTTTCTAGTACGTTTGAATCAATAAATATAAAATTTTGTATCAAAATAAGAGTTTGTATAAAAAACATAATTAAACATGCTAAAACTTTCAACTTAACTTTTCACTTAATGCAATTATATATTACTTATTTTATTTACAATTTATTAAAGTCACTGTTGAAAAATTATTTTGAAATAGTATTATATAGATAATTATGGTATAATGGATATAGTGGTTTGTATATTTCAGTTATCAGATACAGTTAATCGCTATCCTTTCTTCAGATATTTTCAGAACATCTGTTAAAAGTTTGTTATTGAGTAAAATACATTGTTATAGCATTAAAATAAGTTTCTACGAGCCAGGATTCATTGGTACTGCTAGATCTGTTCTAACAATCTCTTCCTAATTTTTTCTTATGGCTCATCATTCGCCCTTTGTACATCCAGTCCGTCATGTCGTTGGCACGTCATGGTGCTACGTCTAGTAGTAAGCTTGAACGAGAATAGAATAGGTTTTGGGGAGTTATGAGGAGCAGGGAGGATGTCGAAGAAGATAGCGAAGAATTTTATTGGATGTTGCAGGAGTTCGGAAAAACTAAATAGCGAAAGACGGTATAGGCTGAGCGGGCTAATCGTGTGTTGCTCTAATAAGATTGCCGTGGAGGCAAGAGATTGTGTATTTCGTTGGAAAAAGCGATGATAGTAGCGATAACATTTCGTCAGTGCTGCCACATTCATACGGTAGCTTAGAGTGTGGATAGTGGAGATAATAAGGAGAAGTCTGCAGCTCTATCTCGTTTGCAGGAGGATTTCGGAGACTCTACAATGACGAGACCTACGAGCGCATAGATGTGAAGAAAATAAAACTCTGTAAGCTCCGGTGGGCAGGGCATCTAGATCGTGTGAGTGAAGATTTGCCTGCTCGGAATGTTCTCTACGGTAAGAGCTATGAGGTGCGATAGCCACCCAATCTCCACTGGAAGGATGGCGTGGACCAGGACGCTCAGAACTTAGGGATGCCAAACAAAACTGGATGACATCGGCTCAGAATCGGGACCGGAGGCAAGAACAGTTGCGGGGCCAGGACCGGATCCCGGTTGTAGAGCCGTTAAAGAAGAAGAAGAAGACCTTTTAAGAAATGCCAAGCATTGAAGCGCTCTAGCCTCTGTACTAATTGAGAGAAAAACTGCCAAACCAATTAAATTTCTCCTTATACGATAAGTACTAAGTCTCACTGCCCGAAGGCGCCACTATCACAAGAGAAATTTACTATCGTGTAGTACACGGCTACTGTCAAAATTTCAGCCAAATCGGACTCGTAGTTTTGTTTTGACTGCGTGTGGAAGCGGGCGTATCCGCGGCTTTTAGATAAATGGAAAAAGACCAATATCGACCGGTGATTCGATTCTTGTTTTTTGAACAAAAATCGCGCAGCGATATCAAAGAGCGATTGGATGGTGTGTACGTTGACTCTTCTCCTTCGATAGCAACCTTCAAAAATTGGTTTAACGAGTTTCAACGTGGCCGCACGACAGCTACTACGGTGGATAACGTGACAAAAGTCCATCTTGTATTGGCAGACCGCCGATTGAAGGTGCGCGAGATAGCTGAGACAGTGGGCATATCAAAAGACCGTGTAGGTCATATCCTGCATGAAATATTGGGCATGAGAAAGCTGTCGGCGCGATGGGTGCCACGTGTACTCACTTCGGACAACCACGGCCAAATTGGTCGAATTAGACTACAAACTGCACCACTGTATTCTCCAGATTTAACTTAAAAAGTCACTCGCAATTTGAGTCGAATAGGGTTATCGCCACCACGGGGGCCTACGTTGCAGACCTCGAGAAAACGTATTTTTCGGACGGCCGAAAGTAGTTGAACCATCGCTGGGTCAAGTGTATCGAGCTAAAAGTAGACTTTGTTGAGAAATAAATTGTCACTTAACCAAAATTTTCGATTATCCGGGCCACTCTTGTATGTCGTGAATTTGTAGCCAAAACCTGGGGCCCTCAAATCGAGGCCAATGTTTTGTTTACACACGATGATCATAAGGAACATGATCGTGTATGCGTCTATTGCATGGTGAGTCAAGACCACGCAAAAGCTGGCCAATATTCAAAGGTATTACGGTAAGAAAAAGCAGCCGTCCAATTGGTGGTGTGGAAGCCCAATTGAAGCTCCCTTCGCTCCATCATCGGAAAAAGAGGCTCTGGGAGCAAGGACTATTCTCTTTCAAACTAGAAGACATTGTGGATCAGCTGTCGAACCTCAAGGAACTAAACTTGGAGCCAATTCTCGCAATGTCCGATACAATTTCTGGCACTATGGACTTCGACAATCCGTTAATGACGTTTATCAAAGGCCGATCAGCATTGCAGTTCTGTTCGCTTAATTATTATTTAAGCAGAATAGGACTGAATTGTAGCTATCGATTATGCGGAGCAGCTCCCGAAATGGCGGTGAACTTACTGTGCGGTTGGGAAGTTACAACTAGGAGGAGGAAGGTTGTGAATCCTTAATCAATTTTAGGCTATATCAAAAGCCTTAACCTTGATGGTTTTTATTGACGCGGTTGGCACAATAGTCGACCAAATAGATCGCAGTGCCTGCAAGAACGTAACCGTTTTCAGATGGTATTATGTTTTTCTGTTATAAAAGTTCGCTTAGATAATCTTAGTTAATATTGTATAATAAACAAAAAAATAGGAAGAAACAATCAATACAGTAATACTATACAATATAAAAATTTCTATTTTGCGACATTAAGCGAATAACACATATCAAACGATAAATTATTGCTGTAACGACATGTAAATGTAAAAATAATAGTGTTCGTGTTGCACATTAATCAAAATATAAAATCTAAAACGCTAAAAAACATTGAAACAAAGCTAAACTGTTGTTCGTTGCTTTGACGATGATCATGTTGTTGATTGCGATTATTAATATCATTATTATAACTATTACGATTAGATGGTAAACGCCTTTGCCGTGCATTGGCAGTTAATATATAATCAACTTCTTCATTACTTAAATGAAAATTAGAAAAATCAAGACTGTTATCACCACTGCCATTCACTAGCAATGCTGATGATGTATTCGATTCGGAATTAATTGATAGAAATTCATTTGATGCATCATTATCATAATTGCTGCTATTATAATTATTGATTCGTCTTCGAATTGCATTATTGTCATAATAATCATCATAGGCAGAGCTAGTGCTTGGTAAATGATGATCATCAAACATAAATGATGATAAAGAAGAATGATGCAGGCGATTAATATTATTATTAATATTATTATTACTAGTAGTAACAGAAGTAGTGGTAGTAGTAGTATTTAACGTTTTATAAGTACCAGAAATTGGTGCAAAATTTGTATCCATTAGCATCATTGCACTTGCGGGCGTTATTGATGTTATATTATGTTCATCAGTAGGTATATCAGTCTCCATTCGCTGCTGCAGATGATGTTCTTGATGCTGCTGCTGCTGTTGTTGTTGCTGGTGATGCTGACGATTATGCTGATGATGTTGTTGCAGCATTAACAGCATCTCATTGTTTGATAATGCGGGATGTTCTTGTATGTCATTTGTACTGCCACCAAAGTAGCCATGATAATTGTCACAATTTGATAATTCTAATGAGCCGCCACGCCCTCCAAGGAACCATTCAGAACGTGTACGCATTCTAGCTGTTTGACGCTCATGTACCTTTTGGATTAGTTCATCGTCCGAAAGCGGCGGTTGTTGTTGTTGTCGTGGTTGTGATGGTTGTTGTTGATCATGTTGTTGGTGTTGTTGCGGTGTTTCAAAAGTGAACTTGAATTTAATTTGCTTATTCTTAGAATGTTATTTTAATTTTTTTTTATACTTGAATTAAAATTATATTTTCAACTATTTTATGATTGATTTAAAGAGAGAGGGAGAGAGACAACATGACTGAATAAACTTTATTTTTAATGATAGGAAATTTTAATGGATATATGATGATTGAACAGAAACAAATGCCTAAAACAAAATCTAGATGCGATAGTGTACATATATTTATTCAATCACATTAAATGCAACGATTTATATTTTACATAAAAAATGTATAAACATGGAAATATAGTGAGAAAAGAAAAAAATAATAATTTTAAACTCAACAGGAATAATGTATTTACATAAAAATATAGCATTTAATACTAAAAATGATATGTTCATAAAAACAAACTGTTATAGGACAAACCTTACATATATACTATACTTTTTGTAACCAATTAAGGCTATTTTCATACAAACTCATTTTTTTCTTCTAAATACATAATATTTATGAAATAAATAAATATATTCCAAAAGGAGATTCGAATTTTGGGGAATAATTTAACTTTAAAATCCCATTTGAGTTTAAGACTGGATTTATATATGTATGTATATTGTGCTTTTTCTACTAATGTTTGTTTAATTAAATCTCAGAAAAATATCTTATTAGGAAATGGAACTAAATCTCCTTAATGGGAAGTTAGAATTGTAATAAAATATAATCTTTCATGCAAACTAAATAAAATGAATTTAAGAATGAAAAGCATGCAACCAACATGAATTCGCAAAAGGGACAGCTGTGTATATAGTTTCGCCATTTTAGTTCTGCGATTAAGTGAAAAATTAGCTTTGGTTATAAAAGAGAGACGCATCGAGCATTGAGATCAAACCACTACTTTCTAAAGGCAATATTCAGAATGAGGGTTTCAGGACGATACCTTAGGAGCCAACGGTAAGCAAGCAATCGTACCGTCACCTAATTGTTGGTGCCTCCTGGATAACCAACGGACGACGGACGTACCTAGGGCCAGGGGGTATAGCTGGGCCACCCTACCCGTTGGGGTTTAATTAACGGATCCGGTCCTCCTGGTAGTGAGGTTGGGCTAACTACCGGACCCTGTAAAAACATATCAGTTAAGAAACCCCAAGCAAAGCCTCGGAACGAACGGAAAAACGGCAACGACGACGGCAACAACACCTGGAAATAATTTTCGGAACATTGAACACATGAAGTATGTGCAGAACTGCATCTGTTGTCACTATTAGATAAGTGTCTTCTCTTCTTCTTCTTTAATCCCTCAAGGGACTTAGGGCGGAAACAATGGACCTTAGTAACTACAGGATATTCTACAGCTTCTGAAGGGAGCATCACTTAGAAGTAAGCTTCGTAGTACACAAGTCAATTATAGACAATGTCATTGAATTCAAGCCAATAAGTGAACGACTATGTTCAATACGATTCCGAACGATTCTTCACCCTTTCGATCATAAACACACATGCGGAGATGGAGGAGAAAGCGGACGCACCAAAGGGCACTTTCTGTTATAAGCTTGAACACGCATATGACACGATCCTTTCAAATGACATCAAGATGGTGATAGGAGATCTCAGCACCAAAATGGGAAGAGAGAACTGGCACAGACCGGCCATTGGAAAGGAAAGCCTCCACGAAACATCAAGAGCAGAAACATCAACAGCCAGAGCCAGTGAATGGTACGACGAGGAATGGAAAGCAGCTATAGAGGCCAGAAATAAAATTGCAAAAATATACATAGAGACCGACGAGGAGTAAGAAATTGAAATACAAGGAAACAAAAACAGCAAAAAACAATTGCAGAAAGAACAAACGACAATTAGAGGAAAACTTTGCACAAAACAAAACACGGGAAGCATACAAGGAAGTAAACTTCTTTAAGAGGGGCTCCTTCCCAGTCAATCAAGGCTTAAAGCAGGGCGATGGGCTGGCACCTATGCTATTTAATCTCTGCCTGGAAGAAGTAGGAGAATTGATGCGAACGCAACCTTGCTTAACAAAACAAAACAATTGACAGGATACACCGACGACATAAACTGCAGACAATGCATGCAGAATACGCTACAATCACGTTTTATACAAAAAGTGTAAAGTTTCGACACATGCCAAGCTACGACGTTTACTTTGGGCCGTTCTTCAAGGACTTTCTAAGTGCAGAAAGCAGTGGAAATAATAGATGCGTTTCATTTTCATTTGACTACGTACGCCGGAGTAGTTGGGCGCACTTCCCCACACCAGCCTATGCTAAGGAGTAGCAGCAGGGAGTAGTTGCGATAAAATGAAACGCATCTAATAGCTCATCGGGCGTAGTAATGCAAGAGGACGTAGTGACTATAGAATTACCAAGGCGGCTCCAAGCACAAGCTGTTCTGATTAAACAGAAAAGTAATAAATCTCGAGGCGTATATGGTATTCCTACCGAAGAACGGAGGGCTAGAACTGTTAGAACAACTGCACAAGCTTATATGCGATATTTGTGAAGGAGAGAACCTACCATTCGAGCGGAAGAAATCTGTTAAGTGCAATTCATAAGACGCGAGGCCAATTATGACTCATGATGAATTACATCAGATATATGTATGTATACCGAATCTAAAATAGCTCATCGATATTAGCAGTAGACGCAACTATGAGCCTAGGAAACCGTAACAAACACCGAACAACCGAAACAATCTATGTTTTTTTCCTAACATGCATCAAAATTAAAACTAGTTCTAGCTACTTTCCAATCGAGATTATTTGTTCGACTGCTAACTAGTTGTATGTTATACCCAATTTTACACACGTTGTAGAATAAGATCCTACTTTAAGGTCTAAATTCTGATTATGAAATATTGCTAGTACCATGCTAAATAAGACTAAAGGCTCAAACATAACCAATCCGTTCCGTCCGCTCTGCACGTTTTTGCTTTGTTCTTTTTGACATTCCGTCCGCTTGATTGTGACTACCACTCCGTTCGTCTCATGGAAAGTTTATGGAAACGTCAAATTTCCAACTTTTAAAAACGAACGGAACGGATTGGTGGTTCTGTTTGAGCCATTAGAGATGGGATATATGTGCGAAAAACTATACAATAGGTGTGTTCGATGACTGCTCCATCTCAAGCTGGAGCAGAAATAATCAGCAATTTGCGTTCGTTGAGACTTTTTGACAAATCTTTTCTGCTCCCATTTGCCTTGCTCTGTGTTTTTTGAGCCTGCTCTGGGTTGAGAATTCTCACTTATTCTGCTCCACCAAATTTGTAGGAGCAGGCAGAGCAGCCAAATTCTTCTTCTTTCTTTTTTCTTTTGACAATTGTCAAATCGAAAACGAGAAAAATCGGAAATTTGGTTTATAAATGATTTATTCGGAAAATACTTGGAAATATTAAAAAAAAAAACATTAGTTTTTATAGAAATAACATTTCGATGCTATTCAATTGTTTTAATCGGTATATATGTATTTCTTCTTTTAAAATTGACATTCGTATCTAACCTCTAAAAGCCAAATTTGGAGCAAAATTGAGGGGACAAGTGGTTTTTGAGATTGTTGCTATTTTCTGACTTTTTCTGCTCTGACATCAATTAGACAGCTGCTCCTAATTGAGCTGCTCAGCTCTGCTCTGAACTTTTTAAGCAGTCATCGAACACACTTAAACTTTGAACATATGTACATACATATGTACATATGCACATTTTTTTTTCATAGAAAAAGCACAACACAGAGTCTCGTTATTTACTGTAGAGTTATTTACACATTATTTCTATCATATATAGAGGAATTTAATTTAATTTTGCTTTTGGATAAGAATAGTATAAAGATAACTATTTATATATATAAAAAAAAACATTGAGAAAATAAGAAGCACCAAGAATAATCCACTATGACCAAATTAAATATGTTTTACAAACAAAAAGTGCGTTCACGATAAACGTTTAAATTTTTATTAATATTTTATTTAATCACATGAGTAGGAAAATATGCAAATAAACTTTATTTAGAATATATTTCTATATGAAAGCTCCGAAATGATTCAATCCATGCAAAGGACAAAAAAATAATAATAATAAATTTGAAAATAAATAGAGAAACGATAAAACAGAAAAATATATATAAAAAAAAAAGAACTACATATGTTCATTACTCAGAAGTCTCAACCACACCATATTATTGTTATTATTTGCCATAATATCTTCTTTCTTCTTTTAAATTAAAATATTTTTTCAATTTCTTTGAGAAACAATAAAGAAGTTAATAATAATATATATGTATGTTTATAGATAAGGAAATTATTATACTGAAACCTGTGAACTGGGAAAATAATAGTCCCTCACCTGCGGTAAGTACGATAAACTTTTTGTACTTTCAGCATAACGATTTACTGCTCTCAGTTCATCCATTGTCATTCTCTGGCTAGCAGCTGATGCTGATTGTGAAGATCGTGTTGAAGAGCAACTTGATGAATTTTTAATACTATTTGTCCCACCTCCACCTGTATTGCCATCACCACCACCTTCACCATTACCATCACCACCAGCTAAAATGCCAGAACGAGCTCCATTCGGTTGTGATGATGATGATGCTGATATTGCAAATACCCCTGGTCCTTCTAGCGACACTGATAGGCGTGCACATGATTCAAGTAATGAATGTTCTGGAATGATACCAAGCGATAGGGCACTATTACCAATGGCCGAACTTGAGCTGGTCAACAGAGCTGGTGTCGACTGAGATTCTTCTTGAGCAACTAGATTTATTTGCGTTTTTTTTTGTTTTTTATTTTTTTGGTTTTATTATGGTGAAGGATGATTTACGTGCGGTTGGTAAATAAAAGAGAAGAGAAAAAACATAAAGGATGAAATTAAAAATATATCTACTGCACTATAAATGATTTAAATAATTTTTGGAGTTAATACACAAAAAATCTGTTAAAAGGTATTTTTGTTAATAATAATAATAATAGTAATAACAATAAAAATAATTATTAACATTATAAGAATTCAAAAACTTACTTAATCCCCAACGTTCACATTCACATTGTAACCAAGTTTTTTCGGCTTCTAATGAGAGTTGAACTAGACATTAAAATATTGTTTTGTTATTATAGTATTCATTATTATTAAATATATATAATTAAACTTCTACATCATATTGTTAGTAAAGCCTCTGTCTGTTTTCAAGTTCATTAGAAGCTTGTGCTTCATATGAATGACATCCAAAAGTTGATTATTTTAAATAAAAATCGCCCGAGTGAAACAAGATCTATCAAACCAAATATCATTTCTAATGGACATGCTCATAAATTAAAACTAGCATTATATTCTAGCAAACTGTATAACCCGCCGTTCGCCCGCAAGGACCTCTGAAGGTGGTGACACCCGAATTGTCACTTCTATCAAAACCCGAGAAGATTCTCTGCAGACAAACACCTAGCAGATCTGTTAGTAATAGAGTTAACCCTTCTAATACAAAAGGCGCACTTCTTAGCTGAACCAAGAAAGGTTTTCCTACTTAGCACAACCAAGCACTGAGATGAGGCTCAACACTAAGCATGCAAATATACAAATTAGTAAATTAAATTAACATGTAACCAACGCAAGCAACAGGAAACATAAATGGTCACGTCAGATTTAAAAGACTCATTTTAAGGACATCTTTACTAATGCTTACGCTAAAGGCATACTTTAATGAACATACGGTTTACAGGTTCCAATCTGCCGTAATTCGTGTTGGAGGAGTTGATTTGTAAAAGAGCTGGTCCTCTCAGGTTATCATGACTCTCTCTAAACGATGCACGGCGACCTAGAAAACCTGAATTAACTTTTCCATTAAGGAGCTAATGAACAAAAACAACATCGGCCACTTCACGACGCTTATGAAGAGAGCTTAAGTTAAGTAACTTAAGCCGAGATTCATATGATGGAAGAACTAATGGGTTTTCCCAATGAAGATGATTCAGTGCGAATCTGATTCAATAGTTCTAATATGCGAAGAGTAGTGAGGAGACCAAACCTGGGACGCATATTCGAGTAATGGTCTGACAAGAGAAATATATATGTTTAGTAACCAACGGGTTATTAAATTCTTTGGATCACCTTTTAATAAAACCCAGGACTAAACTACCTCTGCAAGAAATATAGTTGATGTGAGTGGAAAAATTCAGCTTACTATCAAATCTAATCCCGAGATCTTTAACAAAATTAACACGAGAGATACCCTCATCAGAAAAGGTGTAGTTAAAAATTATAGGATCACGTCTCCTACTAAAAGTCATGACTTCGCATTTACCAATATTAAGAACCAGGTTGTTGTTAGCACAAGAGTAAAAGGACACACAAGCACAACAAGAGTAAAAGGTGTCAAGGTCAACTTGCAGAAGTTTGCAATCCTAATACTCTTTATGTGACGGTACAATTTGATGTCATCAGCGTAAATCAATATTCTACAGTGTCTTAGCAAGGGAACAATGTCATCAATTGACAATATAAAGATAAGAGGGCCAAGATGACTTCCTTGAGGGACACCGGATGTCGCTTCAATGGTTACTGATTTGGAACCACGAAAAAGAACTCGGTAGGTCCTGTCAGCTAAATAAGACTAGAAGGGCTTGCGGAAAGCCAAGCTTACTTAATTTTAGAATTATAATGGAATGGGAGAGCTTGTCAAATGCCTTACTAAAATCAGTGTAAACACTGTCAGTTTGACAACCAGAAACCAAGCCCTCGACAGCACGAGGTAGTGGAACGAGCTGCAAGAAAACCATGTTGATTCGTTGAGACCAGCCTCTTGCAGATAGGAACGGTTGCAGAATAGATAATTGATTCAAAAAGTTTCGGTATAGCAGAAAACTTCGCAACTGGCCTATAATTCGATATTTCGTTCTTGCTACCACTTTTGTGAATAGGAATTATGAACGAATTCTTCCAAAGCGTAGGGAAGTACCCTTTATCCAGGGATTTTTGAAACAAGGTTTTCAGTGGAGACTGCAGAACCTCCACACAGGAGTTAAGGACAGCAGGAGGAATACCGTCGGGGCCAGAAGTAAAGTCGAATGGGAGTTCGTCGATATGTTTCACGATATCAGCACTGGAATCAGATAGTAAAACTGCAAATTGGAAGCATTTTTTAATGAAGCACTATATGGAAATAATATGATTTTGTTGGAATAAATCGAATAATTGATAACTTTAAACTCCCTAACAAGCGCACACCACTTCAAGATAGTAACTGTAATGGTATGGATTCATGAGTACTCAAAGCACAATGCTTTTATAACTAACTAACTAGCCCATTCATAATTATTAACTAATTATTATTATTAGTGAGTAAAATGTATTGTATATAAAAAAACACACACCTGCATAAGTTTGTTGTGCCGATTTGCCACGTGGCGGTGGTGGATATCGGAAACTACAAATCCATTCATCTTGCACCTTCAATATTCTTCCTGTAACTCGGGCATAAAATTCATAATTTTCCCTTCCAAATAGATCATATGTAGCAAACTGATCAATCATTTGTTTCATTATTCTTGTTGCCACCTATGGAAAATGAAAATAAAACAAACATACATATAGTTAATTGTATTGTTGGCGTACTATATATTTAAATGTATTATCTATCTAGTCTGATATAATTTTCATATATTTTTATTTTTAGCTAAAATGTAATGTTACATAAAATATATAGTTATTACAAAATGCACTGCGCATGCTTAACTAGCAAATAAAGAATTTTTAAAGAAAAATTAAAAATTGCTTCATTGGCAAAATAATCACGAGGTATTTTGCGGTAAGATCTTTTAATAATATTTATCATACTTTTGTGCAAAGTGATAAGTGCTAAACAAAAGCTGTAATATGACAAATGAATATTAAAGGAATGTAGCCCTGATATAATTAATAAATATAAAAATTGTATTCCGAATTTACATAGAAATTTTATCGAGTAACTTTGTTCAATGGTATAATATTGTTTTTGGTCGTTGAATTAGCAAAGCCTTTATTTCGAATTTGATATTGAAGAAGTATTGCACTTTTTTTGTATTTTAAGTAAAAATAAATAAATAATAAAATATATTTTATATCAACAGTAATTCTAATTTGCAACTACGAAAATTCTAAAATACTCATGCCGTTTAAAGATTAAACACAGTTGATAAATGTTTGAAGCTACGGTGAAATATAAATGCAATTATACCAGTACAAGGGGCTAGCCGAGTATTTTGGATAGGTAGCAATTTTAAAAAAAATTGTAGTTGTGTTGTTCATGAGTGTAAAGCTTAGTTTTCGAAGTCCCGGAGCAGGCTATATATTTGCTTCGGCCGCCGTCTTGTTAAGGCGATTAAAACTATATTTTTTCTTTATATCTCCAATATATCGACCAATATTTTTCTTAGAAATTTTCCGTCGGTTTGTTTGGTTAATGCGCAAACTCCAGACTTCTTCCTAAGACACTCTACAACCGGGACCCGCCCTCTCGTAAATGTTCTCTCCTCTTAAGATGCCGAACCGATGTCATCGAGTTTGGTAACGCTAAGCTCTTGGCATCCTAGTATCAAATATCAATAGATCTTGGTTCTTCTAAACTTGATGGCGACGGTGTTTATGATTAGATACTAGTGGAGCCTCCTGGATTGAAGCCAATGTTCAAATTGGGCTGTAGAGCCATCGAAGATGAAAAAGATTGATTGAGCCACCAAATCCTCAATGAGCTTGCCATTGCAATGGGATACGATTGGCCTCCATCCTGATTACGTGGCCGGCTAGTCTCAGTCTGTTGATTTTTATTAAAGTTGAGAGTTGTGGGTAGTCAAAAATTTCATACAACTCGTTGTTGTATCTTCTTCGCCATATTCCATCCTCTCTGGTTGGGCCTATTATGTATCTGAGAATTTTCCTCTCAAACCTGTTGACTCGTTCCTCTATGTCCTGGGTCATAGTCCAAGTCTCGCTGCCCTAGCACAGTACTGGTCGCATTACTGTTTTGTAGAGTGAAAGTTTCGTTTTCCTGTGTACAAATCTTGAGTGAAAGATTTGTTTTTTGGCATAAAAGGCTCTATTAGCCAGTAGTATTCGTCTGGTTATTTCTTCTTTTTTTCGTTGCTTTTTGTGATAGTAGACCCAAGGTAGAATGTTTTATCGACTACTTCTAGGTTATGTTCGTCGATGGTTATATGTCTTCCCATTCTAAATCTTCCTGCTCTGGATTGTTGCATCACCTTCGCTTTTTCTTCGTTTATCTTCAGGCCTATGTCCTTTACCGCCTCTTTTAATTCGACATAGACTTCTTTTGCTGCCAAAAAGGACTTTCCCACGATGTTTACGTCATCCGCATATCCAAGTAATTGTACCGACTGGGTAGCTATTGATGCATTTCTCTGGACTGACGTTTTCCTTATCACCCATTCTAGGGCCAGGTTAAAAAGCACGGGGCTAGTCCATCTCCTTGTCTAAGTCCTTGTCGTACTTCGAACTCCTCTGTTATAACATTTTGTATCCTTACTTTCGCCAACGAGCTATTTGTGGCGCATTTGATCAGTTGTACCAACTTTGAGGGGACTCCTATTTCCGATAAGATCTCGTATAGACTCTCTCTGTTTATTGAGTCATATGCCTGTTGAAAGTCCTCAAATATCTGGTATACATCTACATTCCTTTCCTAGGTTTTCTACAGAAGGCCAGCAGTTGGTCCGATGTTGACCTGTTTGTCCTAAAACCAGCTTGATATTCTCCTGTAAGGCCTTCCGCTATAGGTTCCAGTTTTTGTTTCACAAGAATTGTGAAGATTTTGTAGCTGGTGCTGAGGAGATGCCTCTGTAGCTTTTGCAGTTTAATTTATCTCCTTTCTTGTTCAATGGCACTACAGCCCAAATCGAGCCTTGGCGTCTTTCAGTTTTTTCCTCCAACCTTCTCGCTAACTAGCTAGAGTCCTCCAATTTCTCCACAAATGTGCAGCGTCTGTATCTACGGCTTCAAACCATCTTTTCCTCGGTCGTCCTTTTGGCCTGTCACCGATTATGATTCCCTTATATATCTTCTTCACTGCTCTGTTTTCCGGCATTCGCTCTACATGTCCTTCCCATCGTAGTTTATTTATTTTGATATAGTTGACCACACCGTACACACGAGCCATATCAAGCTACAGGCCTTATAAGAAGTTGTAAAGTTCAAATTTAGTTTTCCTGTATAGTGCTGTTGATTGAAGTACTTTACGTAGTGAATAGAAACATCGATTGCCTTGTAGTATTCTGCTTTTAACATCTTCCAGCTCATCATTTGTTGACGACACTATTGTTCCTATGTATTTAAAGCTCTTCACTACCTCTGCATTGTAGCTATCTATCATGCAGGTGGTCCCTAGGCGTGTCCAGCATTGCTTTAGTTTTGTCTTCATTAAATTGTGAAGCGGCGTTGTCTAAACTTATATAGTATTTCTTTGCTCCTCATAGCGATCTACTTACTATGTTCAGATCATTAGCATGTTCCATTCCTGTCTAATGGTGTTCTTCTGATGACAGCTTCTAGGGCTAGGTTGAATAAAGAACGTACGTCAATCCATGCGTTTCGAGGACTGTAATACGAAAATGAATGATTGGCCATAATAAACGTACATCACATGCACTAGTTTTTGTTAATTGACAGCGATCGAAGCCCAATTCTACACCAACATCGAAATCTAAGTTTTACACTCTCGACCAGCTCCCCCTACATACTATATGAAGAAATGCTACCTACACAAAATGTTCAACCAAAGCGCCATTTTACTGGACTAAATTAGCCATAACTTTCAATACTTCTATATATGCAAATATATGTTAAAATATGTTTTTTTATATTTTAGTTGCCTGTGCAAACAACAAACTAAAACTTACATTCACTTCCGCCTGTAGACGAATTGAGTAAAAAGAGAAGCGCATAAAACAAATTTTAATTCGAGTGTACGTATTACTGTTCGTTTAGTTGAGTAGCAGGTAGGGTTGCCAATAGGTGTTTACATATATATATCTACTTATATATATAAGTATATATATATACATATTTCGTTTGGTTTAGTTAAGTAATAAGTGGAGTGAGATGGTTGCCAATAGTTGTTTATAGATTTGTGTATACATATGTATGTATATATATATAGTTACTTACATATATAATATACATATATATGAATATAAATAAATATGAAAAAATTGATAATTTGATTTAGATAAAAAGAAGCAGATTTTTTTAGAATATTTTACAGCTAAAATAAAAAAATTAACTAAAGGGTTACCGATCCATGACAAAATAACACAATTGACCGTATTCTTTATTGCGGGTGAGATCAATGCACTAAAAAACTGGAAATATAGCGCAACTGAAGGGCACGTACTTACTTTTAAATTGTTTTTGATGGAACAATAGGTACGATAGTAGCGATATAAGATATTCAGCTGGTTACGCTCTTGCGGTGGCTTAAAGGGTCAACGCTGATTAGTTAAGGGGTCTTTTATTTTATCTAGATAAGATAAGAGTGGTTTTCGAAGCGAAGTCACGCTAGGCTGCTCTACTCAAGACGGGTGTTCGAATGGAAAATTTGTATATTATAGCCTAAGTCGTTCACTGAAGGACAAATTTGCATTTCTTGATGTTAAGAGGGATGAAGCACAGCCCTAAATAGGACTTAAGGTCAAGATCATAAAGAAGAAGTTTAGCACGAGATTGTCTTGCATTATCGAAGGCGTAAGAACATAGAGTACCGTAATTTTTAAAGATTAGAAATAGAGCAGGTGATATAATTGACAGCTGAGGAACGCCGGCAGTTTTTTTTTTCTTGTGTGAGGTATTAGGTCCAAAGGTACTGCGGCCATTAATTTGGCCTATTGTGCTACAGCCCCTACACGTCATATTTGTAGGCCACACCGCTTGAACAGTCTACCTAGTGATTTGTCGCTTAGACTTGAGTGTTCGAGTAGGGACTCCTCGAACAAAGAGATCCTGCTCCTCGCTATTGCGGGGCACTCACAGAGAATGTGGAGGGCAGACTCATCCTCTTCCAGACAAAGCCTAAATGTAGGATCCTCCGCCCTTCCTATTCTCCATAAGTGGTAATTTAGTTGCACAGTGTCCGATAATCAAGCCAACAAGTGTCCTGACATCACTCCTGCTGCGCCATAACAATTCCTTGGCCGTGTTAGGGGACGGCACAGAAAGGAACCGCTTAGAGTTGGTCAGTCCAGGCGCAGACCTCCAGCGCTCAGTATGTTTCAAAGTCCGATCGGCCAGTGCCCTTTGCAGCAAGCTGAAAGGTGCCCCAATAGCCGGCTCTGGACCAATGAATGCAATATCAGAGCCCTGTTTAGCCAGGGCATCCGCACTTTCGTTGCCTTTGAAGCCCCGGTGACCCGGGACCCAGACAAGGGTAATTTGATTGAGAACCTCCAACTCATGAAGACCACGTTGGCAGTCCCTAACTAATTTCGACTTAGTCCTGCGGGACCTTATCGCTCTAATTGCCGCTTGGCTATCAGAGAAGATAAAAATCCGTTTATTTTGGTAGGCCCTTCTTAAGTTCTCATGAATGAATGCATGCATGCCAGAATAGCGTACACCTCTGCTTGAAAGACAGTTGCTAGAGTGCCTAGGTTTATCGCCCTGCTAAATCTGGGGCTTTCACTCCAGATTCCGGCGCCTACACCTGTCTCCGTTTTAGAGCCATCCGTGTACCATACTAGTCTGCCCGGCAATACTTTAGGAAAAGTGCAGGTCGGCAGTTAGTAATTGATTCCGTCCAAGTTTTTCTGGATTGTATGGACGGAAGCGAGAATCCCGATCCGAATCAATACCAATTGCTTATATTTTAGCTACCATAGTCAAACGCCGCCCTGGAGATATCTGGAGCAATGAAGCCTGCCTCATTAAAGTTATGCGAAAATCTGTTCCGAAATAGCATCCAATGATGAAGTGTAGGTGTAGGCAAGCATTATAATGTGGTCTTGGATGATGTGCTTAAAGCAATCTCTTAAACCCAATATCAGGTAAGCATCAGATGAAATTTGTACTTTGCCTAATGTTTTAACTTTTTTCAGTAAAATTCATTAGTTAATTTCCTACCAAAAAATCGAATTAAAATTATTCCAAATAGTTACAAAGTATTCCTTTTTGTTCAAAAGCTGCTCTAAATCAATGCTGGGCAATAGAAGATCTTGATAGCCACCCGAGTTTTCCAGCATCCTACACCTCTCTCACTCAATCTCACAAGTAGAATGTGGTGTTATTGCTGGTGCTCTGCAAAAGTCAACTATAACTAAATCAAATTTCTTACATTACAAGAAATCGTAAATTTTATTGTTCGATACGAAATAAATACTATAATCACTTCGATTCAATATGGATCTTCCCTGTAACACAATATCTACTCCTAAATACTTTTATCTTCGTAATTCCATTAATTTTTACAAAATATCTCAGTCAAACTATATCATAATAATATACATATCACGATTGCATCAAATACCACAGACATTATTACTTCAGATGACGAATATAGAGTACAAGTTCAACATCATTGACAATAATTGAATTAAAAAGAATTTTTTTGGTCAAAGACCGTTTTATGGCCCTCAATCAACTCGGAAATTTCTTTTCTGTCATGTGAAAGAACAGAAATTGGTCATTGCTGCATTGTAATAATGTAGACAACCATTTGTCATGGGGTCAAAGTGGGGCTGTGTGGGGGTACATCGATAAATGGAGAGAGATGTCCAATTTCGGTTTCATAAGGGGCTCTCTAATCGTAATGGAGAAAAATTTGTCTAGTTTAACAAATTAATTAATGCAGAAATTTAGTTTTATTTTATATAGATAACTTATTATAACTATTTAACTTATTATAACTATCTATTCGCAAGTCGAGTTTTTAGCCAAACATAAATAATATTTTTCACTATGTTATTGCAACTCAACCTGGGGCCAGTCCACGCAATGCGACGTCGACTGAAAACGACACGAAGCGCGTTCTAAAACCTTACTATGGTTAACTGTGGTAAACTTTTGTTGTTCAAAAACTCCCTGGTTAGCTCCAACATAATCACTAGCATAAGTTTTTGACGTTCAAAAATTCCCATAGTTAACCATAGCAAGGTTTTCGAACGCACTTAGTGTCGTTTTCAATCGACGTCGAATTGCGTGAACTGGCCCCAGATCTGTCTATTAAAAGCCAGCTTCAATTGAGGATACAGGGATACATAGCTGTTAGTTCGCTTACTCCAGGGATAAATTAACAGAGGTTGCTTTACACACGTAGTCAGAAAAATTGAGAAACCTTCTGCTAAGGAAACTTCCTTATGTGCGCTCCATGACATCGAGGGTATCTAACTACACGAATCCAGTTTCGATGTGATAGGCTATGCAGATGATCTTGCTTGTATTGTCTCCGGTAAGGTTGACCTGACCATTACAGAGATCATAAGACCATTACAAAACTAAGATGGTGCACCACGGAGGGCATATCAATTAATCCAAATAAGGCTGTCCTGCACCCTTTTCCAAACTTTACAATTTGCACCTAGTTTGGACAGTTGAGTACTCGGATTCAGCCAAATATCTGGGCGTAAGGCTAGACAAAAGACTGAACTGGAACGTTCAACTGGACTACGACATCAGTAAAGGGTATATGCGTTTGTTTGGGTAAGGCATAGGGCTTTGCACCACAAATGAAGTTCTGAATGTACAACACAATCGGTAAACCTGTTGCAACTATAGTCAGGTAGCTCAAGAACAACAGGTAAAGGCGATCTTCAAGTGCAGCTTGTCTCTTACTGGAGCTATGCGGGCCTGTTCCACAGTTACAATGGAGGCAGCCATTGAATTGACTCCATCGCCTTCAGACTTCAGATGTTATTAAACTGGGCCTATACATCCAAAGGACCTCAACGGTATCCCAAACATTTCAATTTCACGCGTATTCGACCATGTGGTTGGTAAACATAGTTTCAATGGAATTTCAGGATGATTATTCCAAGAAACCTCGACTACCTTACCGATGGGTCAAAAACAGGGGCGGCGCTTTCATAGGTGCCAATGGTGCACTTGCACCGGGCGCAATTTGACGGGGATTAGGGTAAAAAAAAATGTCACCCTTTGTGCTATCAGTCCGTCATGTCGTACACGTCATGGTAATACTGACCGTGGGAGGTTATTCCACAGTCGAGTTAATCTCGAAAAGAACGAATTTCTAAACTGATGGGAGACGAAAGGGCTAATCTTGTCTTGCAGGAAAAAACATTGCCGTGGAGGCAGGAGGATATATATTTCGGTGAGACAGTCGTTGTGGTGCGCAAACTATGAAAATTATTTCTCCCATCCACCGAATGTTTGGGTCTTTTTCCATTGTCTTTCACTACGATTAAAAAATGAAGGAATGAATGAATCGGGCGCAATGTGGCATTGTGCACCGGGCGCAAAACGCCCAAGCGCCGGCCCTAGTCAAAGATGAAACACTGTACAGAGGCTGGTGTAGCAGGACTCAAATCTAAGGTCGCGATTGCAATGGGGAAGTGGCCCTCGGTGCTTCAAACTTAAATCCATGCTGTAGGCTCAACCTTGAGATTTGTAAATCGCCAATATTACAGTCAAGCTCAAGGCCCTTAATCGTGGAAGTTTTTCGCCAAGTAGTTGTAGGATGCCTTGATGTACTCCAGAGCTTGGACAGGGAAAATAGAGTCTCGCTCTGCTGGGTCCCTGGAGATTGGGTTATCGAAGGCAATGCGGCTGGAACAAGCTCGCGACTCCACCTCCAGATAGACGGCTTGGTTAAGGGACTGAACCTAGCCTATTGTGAATCAGTTCGAGATCTCAAGGTTAAAGATCTAATAAGACCCTTTGCCTTAAGGTACATTATCACTCTAAATAGGCCCGACCTTGGGCTGCTGCTGAGATATCTGACTGGCCAAGCGGTACCGCCTCCACAACCTGTCTCAGAAGGCGCCGGGACACATATATGTTCTCTGTTAATGTTCCGCTTTGATCTGACTTAAAGGAACAAAGTTTATCAGAAAGCTTTTGAGCCCCGATCAGGAGCATTTTTCTTCAACTAAAGATCTTTCTGCCTTCATCCGGGGGGTCGACGACCTTTTCCATCAGAGGTACACAATGGGCCTAACTTGCCCCCATACTCACATAATAAATTGAATGATATACAAAACATGAATCGTGTTCATAATTGAAAGAAAATTATTAGCTAACGTAAACTTTTACGCATGGCTGGATGACTTGAAAATCAGTGGACTATAGCTTTCCTATTTCACTTTTTATATATATTTACATTTTTTATTGTAAAAATATATCTGCATTTGCTAAAGAGGCGCGTAACCTGACATTGGAAGTTCCATACTCTATAGCTAAGCATTATCAACTTAATCTTGAAAGAGTCAGCAAAAGCTTTGGAAACGATAAAATTGTGCCGTAAATATATTTCAATGCTTTCACACCTATGAATGGATAAATTAAATTACGAAAAAAAAAACAGAGGTAAAAGTAAATAACGAAGAAAGAATGGCGATTTAGTGATTATAGTCACATAGATAGTTAAAGCATTGATTGTTGCAATAATAGCACAGCAATAATTTGAGACATAGTTTTTATGAAAAGATTACTTCAAACATTTTGAAATGTAATAGTCAAATATCTCTTGTGTTGCAAAAATCTTAAGAAACATTTACTCCAAGTCATTTGAAGTAAAATTTTTGAGGTGTAAGTACATTCTTGACGACGACAGAGCCATTTTTAAGGTAAATGACTATAATAATCGCCAAGCCGTATTCTATACTTAATAAACGAAGCTCATGCTAAAGTTAAACAAAAGATTTCGCTGAAATAGATCTGAAAAGAGTCCGTGAGATTATCAAATCGATCGTTAATAGTATTGTGATACTTTCAAACTAGGGAATCCAATCCCGCGAGGGCGGGATCCCGCAAATATGGGATTTGGGCAGTAGAATCACTTGTTCTAAAAACCGAAACAATAGACAATATTGCAAAGTATTAATAAAAATAGATTTAGGCCCTCCGAGACGACTGATTTGCAGCTGTTTCGTGATATTTCCCGTGTATAGAATTCAGAATCTATACATGGGTTGACGGAAACGAAACTCATTTGAAACTAGTTTGAATTGTTCGTGTGCGAATGTTCTTGCCGATTGAAAACGATTTCAGTTACCCGGTTGCACTTCATCTGAAATACTTTACATTTGGTCAAAACCTCGTGACTAAAAACTAACACCGATTGATCCAAAATCAGTTGAGCTCGGGTGCGGCTAAAGATTTCATTTTAATTGCTAACTGGTTGTGCTCTTGATTATTGTGAAACCAATGTGAAATTGGGATTGCAAATCAGTCGACTCGTGTGCGGAGGGCCTTACACTCAACAAAATTTAAATTCGTTAGTTGAACATAACTGCCTACTAAGAAATACAGTAATAACACAAACTCATTTAAATATATTTATGTGTGCGTATTCGAACGTGATCAACTATGAGTTTCCATGCTGAGTTTACCCTGGGTTAGCACAGAGTAAGAGCCCATGGAAACGGAGGTTAAGTAAAATTTCCAAGAAAATTCCACGAAACACGTTGGATTAAGCCGGGTTTAGGTTATGGTTTGGTTAAATGTAAGTGTAAATGCAAATTTACTCTATGCCTACGATAGGGGATTCCCTACGTGTTTCCACGAACTGAGAGTTTTCGTAGAGTAAAGAGAAACCTTTTTCCCCTCAAGTTAACTAACTCGATACTGTTTCCATGACGGCTCTGGGCGAAAGTGACAGGTAAATAATATTGCATTGCGTCGCCGTTGGTATGTGTGCAGTAAAGGTAACTCAATCACACACATATGCAAAACTCGGCAGAACCGGGCTGGTTAACGAAACCTGCGTTTCCATGAACGCCTACTTTGAGAAAACCCAGGGTAAACTCTACATGGAAACACAGTAGTGAACGTAAGGGGATTACCCTTGCTGCTAATTGTGTTGTATTTCAAAAGAACAACTGAGTCAGTTAAAACAAAGTATTCTGGCCATTTCTAAACTACGCTGGAATTGATGCCGCTGGAATTTTCTAACATCGGTGGTAGCATAAACTCTGATGAAACCGAGAGCAATTTCGAAATTTAAATTTATGCTACTATGTAAGAAAATTCCAGCGTAGTTCAGAATTGGCCTGAATACTCTGTTTGACTGCAGTTTATTACGCTCTTATTTCATATAATATACTTCAAGAAGAAAATCTATGAATTTTTTTGTAGTCCTGCAAATCCCGCGGATTCGCGGGATTGTTGACCTCGATCCCGCGGGATTGAGATTTTGATGCGGGATTGGATTTCCTATTTCCTACTGTATTCTTTTATATAATAGCCTTAAATTTTCAATATATAATGCAACTATTATTAGTTAGTTAGCAATCAATATACATACCTAACTAATAAAAGTTGCATTGATGGCATTATACGAATAACCTTAACAATAGTGTATATAAAAGTTTCAATAATATAGCTTAAAAAGCATTTTAACTATTATTCCGGTTATAAATAAATTAAAAGCGTTTACCCTCGATAAACACGAAACGCGCGATAAATAAAAATCTCTCTGCAGCCATGCATTTACTTGTATAACATTCACGATATCAATTTCAAACAAACAAAACTGAATTGCCACACATAAAACCCGTGGAAGATTGCAACTTTTATGGTAACAAATAATCAAATAATTGAGTTGCGCGCGCACCTACAACCATATATCCCCAGAAAATTAATAATAACAACAACAAAAATCCACGTACCTTGAGAAAGCTAACACTACTAACAGTTTTTTAGTATTTCACTTAATGTTTACGCTTACGAATTTGTGTAGTCTGAGGGGGGGCATACTCTCATTTTCAACCGGTTTCGATGCACCCTATTTAATATCTTACATTTCTTCGTACAACAACAAACCCTTAATTACATCTGAAAACACATTTAACGAAATCGCGCAAAATGTTTCATTGCAATTTGCCCGTGATTACGTGCAACCGGCCTCATCGTAGTGTAATGCAATAATTTATGATGAAAAAATTTGTTTACAAGAAATATACGACATATCAAAACAGTATGTGGCTGGAAGAGCTGAAATTATTGCAAAATTGTCTGCGAAATTTCTTCTTAATAAGCAACCAGCGTTTTCTGAGCGTGTTAATAATAGACAAACATGTATATTTCCTTGTGAAAGCTGATATAGTTCTTTAAGGGAAAAAATCGATTTATTTGGAATTAAACAACGGAAAATTAATTTCGTAAATACTAAAGTTACTTGAGGTTTTATTAGATCTTGTCTCAAAGCTCTAAATATGAAAATAAAAACACAACCGCTTACGAACTCACTTATGGTGGGTGTACAGATAGAGACTTGCTCGCAGAAACATCTGCTGTAGAATTTTATCTGTGAAACAAGGGAAATCGCTGCTAAGACACTGAAAAATGTTTACAGAGACATTCCGTGAGTCGTTTCATTCAAACTTCACAGTCTGTACAGAAGCCGCGTCACAAAAAATCCGAAGGAAAAAAAGTCCTTGTCGTGTGGACCAACTACTGACTACTGAATTCCGATCCCCCGTTTACCTTGCTTTCGTAGACTATGAGAAAGCGTTCGACTCGGTTAATAGGAACTTCATTTGGCAGACACTACGGCGACGTGGACTGCCTGATAAAATAATAAAATTGATAAAGGCCCTATATAACAATGCCAAATGCAAATTTCTACATAATGGAAAATTATCCGACAGCTTTCAGGTGAGCTCATGAGTACGACAAGGATGTCTACTTTCGCCTTTACTATTTCTTATAGTAATAAATGACATCCTTGTCGGCGTTCTAGATAGTAGAACAAGCGGCATACAATGGGGCTAGACCGCCTTAAGGATCTCGAAACGCCGATGATATCTGTTTGCTGGCCCACAGACACTAGGACCTCAAAAACAGGTTAAGCAATTTGGCAACAGAAAGTATTCCAGCAGGCTTAAGGCTAAATTCGACTAAAACAAAAGAAATGCGGATTAATGCAAACACCATTGAACGGACAGCGCTGAATAACCGTGACGTGGAACTGGTAGATAAATTCTGCTACCTCGGTAGCAGTATTACCGAAAATGGTGGGGCAGAAGAAGACGTAAGTTCCAGAATAAATAAAGCACGAGGCGCATATGCATGCCTGTCCCGCATATGGAGATCAACGGTGATCTCCACTAACACCAAATTGCGGCTGTTCAACTCCAACGTTAAGGCAGTTCTTTTGTACGGTTGCGAAACATGGAAAGTCACCACAGGGTGCCTACAAGTCTTCATCAACAGATGCCTTCGTCGTATCCTAAAAATCCGCTGGCAAGATAGAATTTCAAACGAAGAACTATGGCGCCGTTCCGGCCAAGAAAGAATAGACGGCCAAATCAGGCGAAGGAAATGGAATTGAGTTGGCCACACCTTGCGACGCGAAGACGAAAATCTAGCCAAACAGACCCTTGCCTGGAATCCGAACAAACCCTACTAGCAGAAGCCGCAACAACTGGGAGATCCTGGTCGGAGCTGAAAGCTGTCGCGCAAAACAGAGTCCGCTGGAGGGCAACTGTTTCCGCCCTATGTCCCATGAGGGATTAAAGGAGCTTAAAGAAAAAGAAGAAGTAGGTGTTTGTAGAATTGTCCACGGACTCACGAAGAGAACAAGAACTGAGATCAACGTCAGAACGATATTTTCCCCCTAAGAATTCACTTTTTCCTAAAATTATCCGATATTACACTTAAATCCTAAAACTCTCTATGAATTAAAAAAATATCAATCAATCCAAATTGAATGCAAAATCTCCCACAAGAAGAGAAATTAAAAAAAGTGTAAGTGGTTAGTGGGAAAAAACATAATCTGAATTTCATCTTTAATTTTCGCCCAGAACTCCCCCCTCGCCATAAAAACCCGAATGAGAAACACAAGAAAGAAAACAGTCAATGTGTAAATTTCACCATCTATTGGTCTAAATTTATAGCACGCGTAAAATCCGCGGAGTTTCGGCTATTGATCGAGATTGAAATAAAATTAGAAACAAAGAAGAGATCTAAAATCAAAGCACACAAGTTGAATGCTTTTTAATTCATTAAAGAAATAATAAATAGTATTAAAGGTTAAGGAGAAGAGTAAAAATAACTATATCTGTAAAAAGACGAACTTAAAAATAAATAATGTTGGGTTGTTAGATGAAAAATTATTCCTCTTTGGGGAGAGGAGAGAATGTATGTTTTTTTGTTTTTCTTTATGGTACAAACCTTAAATCTTAGTACATCCTCCATTCGTGCTGTTTTTCCATCGCTGACACATGATTGAAAGAAACTGGGAGCTACTGACACTCCTAACGCTTCACTACTCATGCCAGTGCCTGCTCGATCCGCATTACTTGCTATGACACGGAATGTTCCAAAAAGTAGCACCAACAGACGTTGTGTATATATTGGCAGTGATGTAATAAGTCTGAAAAATAACCAATAGCGTTTTAGTAAATAAGTTTAATTGGTCCATAAGTTAATTTAGACTAAAAAACAGTGCAAAGGCAGTAACTTTTTATATGTAATTTTTTTCAATGGTAAGACTAGCCTTATCGACTCATTTGAACGAGTATGTCCTAGCCTGACAGCGAGTATGTCCTAGCTATGCTGCGCCTGATACACAAAAAAGGAGATCTCACAACGACCACAAATTATCGCAGTATTAGGTTCTTGAGTACTCCGTATAAGATATTCTTCTCTATAATTCAAAACATGGCCCATGCGGTAGAAGCATTATAGTCCAATAGTACCTTCAGCCCAGGCAAATCAACAACTGATCAGATTTTCAGCTGGAGGCAGGCGATGGGAAAATCTTCAAATACTTTAAGACCTGTCGTCTTTGCTAGGATACGCGGAGTAGAACTCTACAAAGCCATGAGAGACGATTTAGGATGACTATGACCAACGTGACAAGCCAAGTAAAGATATCCGGAACACTGTCCAGACCAATCAGCATCTATAATGAACTCCGACAAGGACACGATCTGGCCTGCATAACCATATATTCGGTCCACAAGTCCACCCAATTACTGGCTTATGCAGACGACATAGACATCGTTGGTAGAATATGACGATCTGTACTGGACGCTTTCACTCAGATTCAGCGTTTTGACGTTTTATTCATTTTGAAGGAGGCGTCTTAGCGACCAAATTTATTTGGTCTATTGTGTCAATTATTCGCTCTCCGTCAGCTAATGGAAGAAGGAATTCGTTGCGGCAAACGAACTGTCGTCGTTTTCATCGATTTCAAATCCGCTTTCGATTGTATCGATTGAAACAGCTTGTGGAGAGCCTTCTAAACCGAACACGTGCTATTGAAAACCATCCAACTTCTCCAAGCGTCGTACGATGGCTCAACCGGCAGCGTTCGTATTCGAAGCGACTTATCCGAGGAGTTCCCGATTCAAACGGGTATACGACAGGGAGACATCACTTCGCCACTTCTCTTCAACGTTGTGATCGACGCGATTATGCGTGAAGCATTCGATGGGTGACTCGGAGTTCGATACGACAACAACTTCGTAACTGACTTGATGTTCGCCAACGATAGCGACGTCGATGCCGAAGCAACGAACATCTTATAGGACATTTCCCGCATCGCGGAAAAGACAAGAGTGCTCACAACCGTCGGTTCGAGGGCCAGTGTTCGCCTCGATGGTACCAAAATCGAAGATGTTCCGATGTTCAAGATTATTGGTTGAGGAAACGAAAGTGGCATCGACGGCCGACGTTCACAGTCGCCTCGACCAGACAACAGCAATATTCGCCTCGCTCAAGTGGTAGATATGGGAACGAACATATATTGCCGTCAAAATGAAAATCTTTACGAACGTCGATCCTTCCGATTCTTCTTTATTCGGAACCGTGGACATTGCTCAAACCGGACGTTAAGAAGCTCGAGGTCTTCCAAATGCGATGTTTGAGGCAGATTCTCAGTGTTTCACTCCGCGATCGCCTTCGAAACGAGACAGTAAGACAAAGATGCGATCAGCAGACACTGATCGAAGAGGAAATACAAAGGCGTCGACTGCGGTGGTTTGGACATGTTTGCCGAATGGATGATAACCGCTTGCCACGTAAACTTCTCTGGTGAGACCGTCTCGCAGACTGGACGGAATTCAGCGATGAGCACCGTAGAAAACCTGGCTAAAGAATATCGAGGTCGGCCTAAAGAATCAACGATTATCAGCGGGGACATCCTACTCGGACCGCCAGCTAACGGATCAAAGAAGAAGCCTCCGTAGACGCACCGCCCTTCTTCTTTACTAATAACGGGGGGAACGGAGAAAGATTCAGTAGAACCTTTATGGCCGCAGTCGGACAAGTGGTTTTAGCTCCCGTGATACCAAGTCAGGCCAGCACAGCACCCTTTTCTTTGGCCTTCACCCACCATGCAGTGGATGGATATGGGACCATGAGCTTTCAGACCTTCGTGTATAGACAAAACATTAACCTCGGTTTGCGGCCCCGATTTTGCCTACAAATTGATGATATATATGGAGAGATGTTATTGGCTTGTGGTTACGCTCTCAATCTGGGGTTTCTATGAGAGCTTTTGGTCCAGAATTATACCTATAGACATTTAGCCCCTTTCAGAACCATATTATTACCATCTAGAGACGGAGCTTTTAAATTAGCATCCTTCTATTAGTAAATGGTACCTACAATGACAATACCCAAGTTCTTGCTCTGACACCAGCTATGCACATATGATCGAGAGGTTCACATGAATCTGAGTTGCTGCCATCATGGCCGCGGCTGATCGTTATGACATTATCATCTGCATAGGCTTGTACTTTGAAAGATCGGTTATTCAGGCCGGAAAGAAGCTCGTCAATTACGATTGATAGGTTATAGGTCGTCTCTTTGAGGACAGCTTTTAGCAATCATTATAGTAAACAATTTGTCATTCATTTAGCAGTTATCAATCTGCTGCTGAGAAGCGACGTAACCTATCTCGCAGTGAAGCTGGTGACATATACAAGCGTACATGCAGTGCATTCAGAGGCTCCATGATATCCGGCGAATTTCCTCTGACACATAATTACATGGCTGCGTTCCGTGCCGGCTTTCACACATAGCCCGAAAATCTAAGCAACGTGTTCATGTGTTTGTGTGCTTATGCTTGTGTGTGCTATCTCGAATGCGGCAATGCAGAAAAAGTTGAAAGTAGCCCGACCTTTGCGTGGCATGCCTTCCATTCACGGAATATTCCGTCAGCTCGCATTTGAATACGCACACTTCTATATTATCTGTCAACGAATGCAACGCATGTACGCATATCCAATCACCAGCTTGAGTGGTTGCAAGCTCTTTTTTCTGTTACTCCGCTGATCGCGTAAGGGTAATGTTGTCAAACCCACCCCAATATCTGCAAAGACCCAGAGAGAGAGGTTGCCCAGCATCCATTCGGAGTTAACAGCGTCAGCATTTAAACGTCATGATAGCAAATTAGTAGTGTGCGGTAGGAGACGTCATATCCAAGAACCCATCATCAGAATGCACATCACTCCGCATTCTGACTCCATATTCCTGCGTACTGGGATTAGGATCTTATAGCAAAACTTTTAATTGATATTCTGCATTAACTTGACTACCTTTTTGTGCAGGTATACTTATGCCGTCATTATATAACCGAAAACTCTTTCTTGACACTATAAATATGCAACTACAGCTAAGTACAACTCCAAAATGATTCATTCTTTGTTAGCTATTTGGATATATCGAAATTTTAGTGACTTCCACACAATGTAACCTATTTTTTTTGTTTAACGAAGAATAAAGTGGACAACGTGATACAAACGCGGTTGTATTTACGTGCGCAGAATTCTATCAAAGAGTGAAATTCCTCTTCTTTAATTGGAGATTGAATTGTTCGGTTAATATAAATTGTAAACGTGCATAGATTAAATGTCGTTTAATATACAAAGGTTTATGAGGGACATTTATATTGTACTTTATTAATAGAAAGAAAAAAGATTGCATTTGCTACAAAATAAGTTGAGAATAAGAATAATCTAGACATTTGTAAACGTACCACAGACTTTTATGCTGTAATAGTTTAACTTGGAAGATTTTCTCGATTTTCGAGAGTTTAAGGGTAATGTAATTGCTGTGTTTATTGAAGTTAATTGGTGGAACGGGAGCATACTATTATCAAACTCGTTTAATTTGTAGTGCTTTTGGTTCGTTCTTGCTTGGCGAGCCAAACAGGCACTATTTAAAATATAAGAGATAATGAGTGCTATGTAATTGTAAATTATACACAGACTATATAAAATATACATATATGTAAACATGCAAATTTATTGAATAACTCTGAAAAAGATTCTTTTCTATGAGTAAAAGAAACACTTCTGCTTTTTTTAAATATAACTATAAATATTAAATTTAAATTGAATCTCATGCACCGGTAAAAAATTCTTGGTATTAATATCTTCAGTATTTTAAAAGATAACTTGAAAATATTCTTCCTCATGCTAAACAAGCTACGTACTGATTTCTCAGCCATTCTTAAAAATAATCAGTAAATGATGCTGAATTGGAGATATTTGGAGTGAGTGCTTCAATAGTTTTGTATACTTTAAAAGCATTCACGTGGAGAATTCGAAATTGATTGTGGCTTTTTAAATATGCTACGCTTTGTGCATGCTTTTTATCGGTTTTATGACTCGACTTCCTGTCGGTGTAAATTTTTGTTTTTATTTGTTGCGTATTTGTTTTTCTTTTAAATAGAGAAAGATACTTTTAATTGAGAACCCTTGTTCTATCAGACAATTGCCCGATGTGCGAGATATAATTGCTGCAAATTTAAAATTGGTTTTATCACCGTCATTTGTAAATCAATGTTATCAGGTAATTAGGAAACATGGTTAAGGGGTCGTCCATTAATTACGTGAGGCATTTAGGAAGGGAGGGGGTCGAGCCGAATCTCACCAAATCTCACGGGGGCGAGGCAAATATCACGTAATTTTTCTTTTCTTCAAGAAACAATGTAAAATTGCTAGAAAACTGGGTTAAATTAAGTAAAACATGTTTCTCCACTAAAAACCCGCAATCACTTACAGGCCGCCGGCAGGCCAGGTCACGGCCCGATGAAGGCCACACAATACGTAGTTTGATTGAGGGATCAGGACTTCAGGTATCCACCAAACAGGCCGTGGATGACTGAGGTGGTACTGAGGACTTCACTCCAATACAATATTCAGTCTGACTGGGTTGAGGACTTCAGGTACCCGCCTGACAGGCCGTGGCGTGCAGGTACCGTCATGATTCCATGATTCCCTACAGACACACAGGCGAAGATGACAGTTTAGCATAGCAGGTTGTTAATACAAGTGCATGGCCTCAACGAAAACTTTAAAGGCACAAACTGATTGGTGACTGGAAAAACCTTTAAAATACACAGACCACCTTATTTGCTAATAAAATGGACAAGCGGCGTGGAAAAATATAATAACGCCATCACCGCCTTTGCGCTAATATGTGTGTGCCTTAGGCGGCTCCAGACTCACGCCGTGAACACCCGCGAATAAGCGCGAATGAGAGTGTTAATTGTTTTCGCGCCTTGCTTTCAGGTCCGACTTCATACGGCGGGAATTCGTGCGGTAAATTCGTAGCTAGAGACTGAATAGAAGTTCTGGGATGGTAGCACGTAAGTTGTTTCAGTCGACCTCTTCATACAAGTGTTTCAAGATTGTTTGTATGAAGTGGTCGATTGAAATAACTTACGTGCTACCACCCCAGATCTTCAGGCACAATCTGAAGACAACTGTCCACTCATATAAAGATTTTTTCAATTTTCTTGGACTGCAGGCACCATCCAGCTGGCGGCCGGGAAGGTGTGGCGAAAACTTTCAGGCCACGGCCTGCAGTCGACCTGTGTGTGAAAGGCTGCCTTAAAATATGGCTAAATTCTACACAAAAAAATTTATGCGAACGCTAGAAAGTAGCATAGCAACTTCTCGATTGCCACCGGAAAGCCAAACGCATGACTCGACGATTCGGACCCGCGAAACCATTAGAATATATAACGACAGGAAGGGGTCTCGTCGAATTTTAGCGTAATGAAATTCTTGTTGAGTACGCTCACGATTTGGTAGTTGTGTCTACTATAAGCGGAAAAAGCGAGTGGAATAGAGGAGGGCAAGTAGGAGCTCGAATTATTAGTTATCTAAGTATAATTAACGCTAGCGGTTACGACCGTAAATACGTATTTTTATTTAAATAATAGAGATTTTTTAAAATCTGAAAAATCTCACGTGAGATTAGGGCGGAGAAGGAGGGTGTCGAGCCAAATCTCACGAAATCTCATCAAGGGAGGAGGGGGGTCGAAAAATAGCAAAAATCGCCTCACGTTATTTATGGACGACCCCTAAGTACTCGGTCCAAACTTTGTAAATATATGTGAATTACACTGCACAACCAAAAAGTCAAACTTTGGAGCAAATAAGAAAGGAATATTTCAATCAACAATGTATTCATCAAATGTAAAGTAATGCATCAAAAAAAAATTGAATATTATTGTTATCGTTGACACATTAGCACCAATATAGAATTCATTTCTCATTCAAAATTTATGCTGTGGATTAATAAAACCTAAAAATACTACCTTGGCCCAATTTCCTATCAAATGCATAACAGCATTGGGGAGATTCACCAAGAACAGACACTGTGGCGACTAAAAATCACACTCGTTCTCCTCTAACTCTCTGTCTGAGCAGAAAAATAGACACGATGTTAGATAAAAATTCTGAATCTTTGCCGTAAAATTTATTTTCATATAAAAGAAAATACATAGTCCACAAATATGAAAAAATAAAACAAAAAATCGGAAAAAGCTAAGTAAATGAAGCTTGGCATTTTCAAAAGACAGCACGTGTTCAACATATGACAATTTTGAACTTTAGCCAAAAAATATTTAGAAGTTGATGAACTTTTCACGTAGGTTTTTACTCAACAAATTGACGAATGGTAATTCATAATACAAAATTGCAAAAACAACATTGAGATTTTCACACACACAAATAAAGCAAATTCTCCCTAAATTTAGACGATAATGGAGATTTTTTTTTTTAAATTGAATAAATCAGGTTTTTTATTAGTGCAGTTCTTTGATATTCTCTATTAAGTTTGCCAATAGTTATTATGATGTATTCGTTTATATTAACTACTGTTTTGTAGGTTTCGTTGGCCATTCATCTTTTCTCCATTTATGGTGTTACATAAATAATTGTCCTATGCAACGGCCTCTGTTTTTTAAATGTGAATCTCTAAGCTCAGGAAATTCGTTGTCTTACCATGCCATTATTTCATTCATGCCATGATGCAAAGTCCGGTAGAGCCCTCACCATAAAAGAGGGGAATCTCAAAATCGCTGTTTCCATGCGCAGTTCCAGTCTCAAATCTCTACAATCGAGCAACGAAACTCTGTTTAAAAACACACTGTCTCATTTATATTCTCAACCACAATTCCATATGAACGTTCATTTCCCTTCTTTTATGGCGAGGGCTCTATATCTAGTAAGTCGAGGAAAGAAAACGGAACATATGTAAGATAGAAAAAGCCTGATCAGTGCTGAAGGCAGTGATAATGAACTTTGCATTTGAAGGAATTCAGAAATATGTATATTTAAAAATGAGTACTTAGACGGAAGGTTATGCGAGGAGAGGTCCGTGGGTTGGGCCAGCCTGGCGTTGCGAAAAAAATTACGCCCCGGGAGGCGAAACGAATATTATTTAAGCCTGGCAGCAGGTTGAAGTAATCTCATGAAATCCAAGGTACTAGCAGAAGCCGCAACAACTGGGAGATCCTGGTCGGAGCTGAGAGCTGTCGCGCAAAACAGAGTCCGCTGTAGGGCAACTGTTTCCGCCCTATGTCCCATGAGGGATGAAAGGAGTTTAAAGAAGAAGGAGGAATTGTTGTTTAACGATTGAGAAATATGATCATTTAAAGGTAGATCCTCGTTTAATCCTACCTTAGGATATTAAGAGAAGGGTTAGTCGTTAGTTCTGTTAGTACGGAAGAACTAGTGGTTCGAGTTAGGACAGTACTTCGTTTTGGAAGCGTGAAGGACGAGAGAGTGTTGAGAGTAAGAGTTGTTTTTATTTTTCTTCTTCTTCTTAACTATCGCTAAATATGCTCCCGAGAAATGGGTTAGAAGGGATTGAAAGGAGGTCATTTATAAATATAAGAAATAGAGCAGGTGATAAAATTGACGCCTGGAGGACCCCGTCAGAGATGGGGTGAGATTCTGATTTGATGCCATCCAATACTACCTTGATTGAACGGCGGGAAAGGATATTTTCAATCCACTTCCGTAGAAGCGAGTCGTCTCCAATAGCTTTGAGTTTAGCTAGTAGGACTGAGTGCCAAACTCTATCAAATTCGTTGGAGATATCTAGAGCAACCCGACTAGACTCACCAGATCCATGTATGTAAAGAGGGAAGAAGAAAGGAAGAAAGTTATGTAGGTGGGGAAAGTGGATAAGGCGAAGGATCCTGGGATGGTAGCCAGGTGCCTTACTCCCTAGACTACTAAGGCCCCGAATGGTTAACCACGGGAGTCTTTTAACGCCAAAAAGTTATGCTCGTGGTTATGTTGCAGTTAACCACGGAGTTTATGAACGACAAAAAAAGTTTACCATAGTTAACCATGGTTAATCATAGTAAGGTTTTTAAACGTGCTCCTGCTGCATGCTAGGTGCGGGCGAGTTTCATTTTTACTCTGGAATAAAACTAGCCTGCTCCTAGCATTCACACTCCCGCCACAGGTATGCTGTATATTGTATAGTAAGAAGAAAACGGTGACCATAAAGGTTGCCAATAGCATACTCAGTAGAACGGTTCTCATTCGATAGCGTAGGTCAAGCAGCATTGAACGTGATTAGTAGTTAGCTGGGGGACTGCCTGGTAAAACAACGTTCACTTTTGGAATGGTCCATGCCAATGAGAATACCCGTAGCGGGAATTTTTAGATTTTCACCCCTGTGGCGGGAGCGTGCCTACCTTTAGCGAACAAATTTTTAGATTTTCATGCCTGTGGCGGGAGCGTGCACACGCCTTAGGGCCTTAGCTGTTGGTGGGATATCTGACTGGCAATATGGGGCTGCGGTACCACCTCCATAACATATGATTGTCTCAAAAAACAGAACGGCGTCTATAGATGGAAGGTGAAGAGACATCCATTCCTGTTCTCTGTAAACGTCCTGCTCTTATCTGGGTTAGAAGAAGAACCATTATCAGAGAGCTTCAGATCGGACCGTCTTTAATTAAACACCTTCTTGCTTTTGTCCGGAAGGCCAACGGTCTTTTTCTTTAGTAGAGTATGTATGGTCGCGATGCCCACCATTTGGGTTGCTGTCCCCGTATTTAAAAAAGAAGTGTAGGGCGACCAAGAAATAGGTGGATCGATGACATGACAATTATACCCATTTCAATTGGAGCAGCTTCTTAACACATGATTTAAAAATTAAATTTAAACTGCGATATTTATGTAATTTATTCATTATATTCTTTTATGTACAAATTACAACTGATTTGATTCATGTATTCTTTTATGCTCAAGATATAACTAGAAAACGAGTCTACTATTTATTTACGATTTTGTGTGATGATGCATCATGTTTATTTCTTCGAGACTATTGATGAATCAGTTCCCACAAAATTTTAATTGGATTCCTTAATCTATATAAATTTATCTAAAAAGCTCCATCTCCTCCAAGTACTTATAGACTATTTATTAATCAATGAAAAATAATATATTTCCGGTATTAGTCATAATTTTCCTGACAAATATTTTGTAACATAGATTTCTCGTTTGAAAAAACATTTCCCCCTTAATACATACATATGTAATTGTTCAAAAAACAAATAAATTAAGCACTAGCTATATGAATACCATTGTAAAAAACTAACAACACCTTCTTTTTGTAAATGTGTTAAGAATAAATAATCAAAATTGTTCGCCATATCATAAATATAATAAAGATATCGAGCGACAAGCTGGAAACGACTTGATAGTTTAGTTTAATGTCTCTAGTCCTAACCAACGCCCTCAAAAAAACTGAAATCCAGATCGCATGGCTGCTGTCAGTTATATATTGAGTTAGTGGATGTTTACACTTTATCATTTCTGTTTTTTTCCTATAAATATTATTCTTTGTTGCGATTTAATCTGACCGACTGTGGTTAATATTAATAGATAGTTCTCTTTTAGCACGATATCTTAAACGTTCCCTTTTCATTGTTATCACGCTATCAACTGTTGCTTTTGTATATTGTAATACCTGGAGAGAAAATGTTTATCACGATTATCGTAGAAATGCCATATTTCAGCGAGCATTGCTGCAATTTTAATAAATTTTAGATTGCCACAGAACTACCTTAAATGATTCTACGGAAATCATAATTGAAGTAAAATCGTGTGGCTGGAAATGTTTTTACATGCGAGTTGCTTCTTTTTTTAACTGAAATTATGCTGCAGTTGCTGTTGGTTGTAGCATACGAAATGCTAAAAGAATATACTCATGTAGAAATTTAAAGTATAGTATAGGAATTTCATATTGAAAGTTAAGCTAACACTTGTGATTCACATGTGATAGATTTGAGTATTTGAAACTTGTTTGAAAGGTTGGTTTACACGCATCGATTTGTTTGTGCGAACTGGCTTGCGCAAGTCAATTTGCATAAGTGAATTATTGCGTATGAGTGCAACTTTTTGGTTTGCGCAAGCCAAAAAGTTAGCCTTGTGCAATTATTTGCACCCATTGACTTGCACAGCCAGCTTGCACAAGCAGATCGTTGCATGTAAACCGACCTTAATAGCAATTGTTGCATGTAAACTTCGACCCTAACCGAATTGTATGTAGCCGACCGACTGAGATCCAGCACAGAATGTCCAGATGATAAAGAAGACGCTAAGCATATCGTCTTTAAATGTCGCAGGTTTGTGGAGCACAGGTCTGTGGTGGAAACAACGGCCAAGAAACAGATCATGAGGTCGGAGGATATGTGGAGAAAGTTGGAAGTGATGTTGTAGGGCGTCCACCAGAAACTTGAACATTTCGAAGTTCAAAGAAGTTCAAAGAGACAGAGAAAGGCAAAGGTTTCCCAGAAGAGCATCGGTCCGAAACCGGCTATTGGAGCACCCGCTTAAGATGGTCGTTGCCTATTGCACTTTGATTAAACTACTCTAAGCAGTTCCTTCCTATGCCATCTCTTAACGCGGGGCACAGTAGGAAATAAGTCAGGACACTTATTGGCTCGATTATCGTATTCTGGGCCCAGTTGTGGACACTTGTGTTGATTACCGGACTGTGGGCTCTTAAATACCATTTATGGAAGATAGAAAGGGGGAAGGACCACACCTTTTGGACTTAATAACACCTCACCAGGTGATTAGCGATCACCGGAATAGGGGGAATAACATACAGGATGCCGCAACTATTTCGGGCTGATGGAAGTGCGATCATAACCTCCTAGCGGTACCTACTGGTAACTGTCCTACGAGGTCAGGTTAGGTTAGGTTAGATAAGGCTTAGTGCTGGTGAAACTTAGGCCAAAGGGATAGGTCCATTGTGATGCCATAATCATTCCACTTAAACCCACGTTAAAGTATCGTTTCTTCGCTAAACCACTGAACTGCTGAGTCATCTTGTTAAAAATCTGCGGCATTCAGAGATAGTTCTGGAGTTGTTAGTGCCAGAGCGCAGAGCCGTCTATCTGAGAAGATGTAGACAGTTCGGTTCCTGTCGCCTTGCAGGTTGATTTGCAGAACAGCCTCATGTATGGCTAAAACCTCCACTTGATATACACTGCAGTGACCGGGTAGTCTGAAAGGGACTTCGTGGGAATGTTGACAAAGTCCAGCACCTTAAAGTGCCCTCCCCTGATTCCGATCCAAGATCCAGATTCTTTTATTCTAAGGGCTGCGATAGTCGCGTTTTCCCTTTCCACAAGGTTCAAAGGAGGGAAGAATAACATAACTTTAGGGCATCTGTAGATGTGGAGCGCCTATTATGCATAACTCCGCACATCTTTGCACTTTCTGTAGTTTGTTTAGCACAGTGGACTTATTCATGGTTGGACACTAACACCCCGTATAGGAGCATTGGACGGACAATCGCTGTGGGGAGAAACCCTATTTCTTCCCTATGGATTTTTTGCAGGCGAAAAGCACTATGTTCGCTTTCCTAATTCGTTCTCCTGCGTTTTCATTCTAGAGGATTCGATCATTCCAAACGCCTCGATGCTCAGCTTCGCCAAGGCCAGTCAATGTCAACGAAGGCTACTTATATATATTCTTTGACTTCGAGTGACTTTTCTATGGTTGAAACCAATGAGTGAAGGGTAGAATCCGTGGAGCTGCTCTTTGTAAAGGCGTGCAGCGTGCCAGAGAGTTCCGAGGTTCCTATGAGAGTGAAGGTTGATTTGCTTTGGAGCCGCATTTTATCATATCTTTCGCTGTGGAAGTGGAGAGGCTCCAGACTATAAGTGCAATTATAGTGCACTACCGGAGATGCTTTGGTTTTTTAGCGTGGAATGTGGCGAAACGCGGCTCCAATGCGGGTCAACCTCTAGTGTTTTGAAGTGTGGAGTTGCACCATTTTTGCAGTGAGCGACATATTGGTTGGGAGAGGCCAGGAACGGTTATAGAGCCATTCAAGAAGAAGAATACCTCACCAAAGAGATACATAATTTCAAAATAAATACAATCTTATGGTGAATCAGTTAACATAAGAAGTTAAACTGCAACAATAATTTAAATGCACAGAATCTTCTTGAATATTTTTATGCTTTTAGTAAGTAGAGTCACCTGTTCTTGGCCTGCCATTAAATATGTGATGTTTATTATAAATTTCTACACACTAAATAAATTAAGCAAACTTTATAGCAGCCCCCAATTAACCCAATATGGTTTCATTTTAAAAATAGTATAACAAGTTTATTTCTGAAACAGGATCGTAAACTATTAATATACTCTATTTAGGTAAGCACGACCCGAAAACAGTTTGATTGAAACTACACTCACGATGAATGCAATTACATGTAATATCGGTTATTCACATTATGCGAAAGCTAAAAAAGGGACTAAAAATCAATCAATCATTCACCTGTGTATTCTCTCCTGTTGCTCCAACTCGTTTTCAAGCTCTACAATAGCGAATAGCTGCGCCTCACCATCTCGCCCAAAAATGCCATTTGGTATTTTTCGTAGAAATTTCTTAAGAACACTTGCTATAGTATGAACTGAATAGTTATCAACATTAACTAATCTTCCAGCTTGAAGGAAATGTATTAATTTCTTCATAGCGCCCTGATGTCCAGGCGCCCTAAATACATCACGACGCTGCGGAGCCTCCTTGTTCAGCTTCAATATTAATACTATCAATGGTCCAGGAATATCAGTTTTGCATACTTCATCCAATGGTACTCCAAATTTGACCTTTTCAAGACGATATGGATATGGACCAGGACCTGGATGCCCACAAGATGTTACAACACTACCAAGATCAGCTGCACGACGATGCACTCGCTGTGCCCAGCTGGCCATTTCACAGCTTTTCTGCTTCTTTGTTAAATATTTCCAAAACAATTTGTATATAAGCGTTTGATATTCACTTGTGATTTGCCTTTTCTTTTAACACTTTAGCAATTATGGAGTTAATTAAACTGATAAAAGATGAGAAATTTTCCCTCTAAGCCCGAAGGAAAATTTTCTTCTAACACGAACGCACACATTCTCACTTCAATTCGTTCTCGTATATAAAAACATCAGCGCTGGAGAAAATGTCAACTATTTATAGATGTAGTTGTTTGGTGGCATTTCTAGTTTTTCACAAAAAAAGAAGAAAAGGGCGATTTATACTTCGATGTTGGTCGTTTTTCAATTAAATTTCTTTTCACTACTATCAATGCTGTGCTTATTTCGATTTGCTAATCGTTTTTATTTATTATTCAATTACGAATTTCTCTATTGTGAGGAGGGTCTCGCCCCGAAAAAAATCTCTGCCCTTCCCGACAACAGCAGAGAGCAACCAACACCAACCGAGAAGAAAATTCATTCACGACAGCCGAGATTAAGCAGCTATGTTCACCACACACTATCGTTTTCTATATGGTTTCGAACTTGAGTTAAATTCGATATTCGACACCAGAGGCGGTTTGCTTGGATTTGCTCCAATGAATTTCACCACAATGGGGAATATGCTTACGTGAAATATGTTTTATATATCGTACGGAATTTTGTTTTCGTTCCAATTGCTGGTTAGAATTTATGTTTGATTAACGCAAAATGGCTGGTTAAATAAAGATTTGACATTAGATAACAATGATATTCAGCGCGTCTTTATATCAAATAACGGGGAAATAAATATGGATAGCCTAACAATAGGAGCTTCGAATAATTAACAAATTATTATCCCTATGATAACAGAAACAAATCAATAAAACTTAATAAAAAACCATTTATTAAAAATTATTTTTACACTTAAATATAAAAAACGTTGCAAACAAAACTTCCAGCACTATTTAATGCTATTACCACCAGTGCTCGGTTTTTCCGATTTATGATGTTTTTCTACAGCTTTCTGTGCATTGCTCAACTTTGATTTGCCTGCGACCGCTCTTCCTCGTATTTCTTCTTCCACAGACTTGTTGACGGTCTTTGAAATTACTTGTTTTATCTTGTTAAGCTCTGTAAATTTACTCTTCTTTGGCATAATTGGTGCATCTAAAAATAAAAAGGATTAAGCTGAATATGCAGCATCAACACACAAAATTCCCAATAATAACTTACTTGCACGGCGAGTAAATGCGGAGGCTTTGCTCTTCTGTTTACGCTTTACACTTTCAGGTAGTTTGGCCTTCGCTTTCACTTTCCCTTGAGGCATATTTTATGCAATTAAACAAATAAGCCCTTTTTTAAACGTTCGATTGTTGCGATTTCAGAAAGTTTTTAGGGAACCGCGAATCTGTCAAAATCCACATGTAAGATTAGTGAAAGTACTAGATCAATTACCTTTTCGTTATATATCGAATTTACAATTATATCTAGTAGATGGCGCTAGGCTATGTTTTGATGACAGATATTTTCTCAACGACAAAAATAAATTTTCACTTTTTCTATAATATTCTTCGTACCCTCTTTTAATATGCCATGTTATTATAAAAAAAAAATGCCCCTAGCGTATGCAGTAATAATTTGCAGGAAACTGGTGGTCCACTACTGAACAGGTCACGGAGATCCTTGATTTACATGCCTCTCCACTACTGGAGCTATGGGGATCTGCCCAGCAGTTGCGATGGAGGCATTCATTAGATTGGCCCCATTGCTCATCTCCCGCCGAGTTAACCGTTAATAAGGTGCCAAAGTTCCACTCATATCGGGTCTTCACCTAGCGAGCAGTACACCCCCTTGTTAACCTGGACGTTAAGAAGCTCGAGGTCTTCCAAATGCGATGCTTGAGGCAGATCCTCGGTGTCTCTCTACGCGATCGCCTTCGAAACGAGACAGTCAGACAAAGATGCGATCAGCAGGCCCTGATCGAAGAAGAAATGCAAAAGCGTCGACTACGGTGGTTTGGACATGTTTGCCGAATGGATGCTGACCGCTGGCCACGTAAACTTCTCTGGCGAGACCCTCCCGCAGGCTGGAGAATCCAGCGATCGGCACCGAAGAAAACCTGGCTGAAGAATGTCGAGGGTGACCTAAAGAATCAACGGTTGTCAGTTAGCGCGGCTCGAGACGTCGCCAAAAACCGTCAAGGTGGAAACGAATCGTGAATAGAGTCCGAGACCCAGCGGCACCGACAGCAGCGTAATCGTGGCGGGAACGTCCCGCTCGAACCGCCAGCTAATGGATCAAAGAAGAAGAACCTGGTAGATCATCCCTTCTCGGCTGGTTACCGGGATTCACATGCTTCAGGAGGCTGTTTCTCGTTAACCCCGACGGTTGCATTTGTGGCTCAGTGGGCTGTTTGAAAAAATAAACCTCAAGACTTCAAACTCCAGACTCCCCTTAACCTCACGCTGATGTGGATTCCGGTTCACGAAGGTCGCATTGGTAATGAAATTGCCGACAGCCTGGCTAGAGTATGGGCAAACTCATCATCTATCGGTCCGGAACCTTTCTGTAGATTAGCAAGCTGCCACGTAACGTGACTTGGCCAGGAAAAATATAGCCCCGTCCTGCTGGGTCCCGGTCATTGGGGTATCGAGGAGAAAGAGGCTGCAAATAAGCTTGCGATGGAAGGGCCTGACACTCTGGTTAAAGTTCCCGAACCCTTCTGTGGCACCTCACGTTACCGTGAAGTCCTTGATGAAAAAACTGGGTTAAAGGACTGAGCATACCAATTGGAAACCAGTCCCAGGTCTTAAGACAGGCTAAAGGCTTTAAGGAGTGTTATTACTCTAAACGAACTTTAGGCTGTTGGCGGAATATCTGACTGCCATGTGAAACTGCGGTACAAATTCCACAACATAGACTGCCGCAGGAGACAGAATGCCGACTGATCTCTGTGAATATTCTGCTCTGATCTTCTCCTTTATCAGAGAGTTTCTGAGCCGCGTTCAGGATCGGCCTTCTTCAATTAAAGATCTTCGTCCAGACAGAAATTATAAAATGATTCATAATTCTCCATTACTTGCACTAAGAACTGCTGTAATAATCCCAAATACCCCGCTGGCAAGTTGGGCATCCCGTACAACGTCAATTTACGTAGATGTGCAAATGCCCGACTATAGCTAACGACAGGCAGCACACACTAGGCTATTACGATCTGAAAGACTTAAGAGCGTCTAATTTACTTACTTTTACTTATTCCCTTTTAATCCTTCATACGACATGGGGCCGAAAGATTTGCCCTCCAGCCACAGCTTATAGCTCGATCTTCCACTTGTTGCGGCCTCTGGTTCTGATAAGCTTCCTAAATTCTACACAATTAGTCATCCATCACTCCCGACAAAACGGCTCCCCAAACCCCTAATCGGGCCTTCGGTCGCACTGGACGTAGCCCTACACCTACCCATCTACCTACTTTTCCTAAACAGCCAAAAATTTCACCCAAAAGCCGGCAAAAAAAACATTATGTGAAATTGTTAAAATTTTAATATTAAATACTTTACCATAAAACTCTTTATTCTTTGGCTTAAATTTATACAAGAAAAGAATATTACAAGGTAGATAATAGTTATATTATTTTATATATATTATATATTATTTAAGAAATTTAATCTTTTGTCTGGGGGTGAGAAAACATACAATTTTAGAAATCTTACAAAAAAAAAACATTCTAGCTCTTAAATAAAATGTAATCCTTTACTAATTTACATAAAAAAAATTAAAACATATTTCATAGTTAGGATGATATAATAGAAATAAGTAAAAAAATAAATAAAAGAATCCGGTGGAATAAAAACAAAAAGAAAAACGGTTAGTTCAATATTATTAATTTTTTTAATAGTTCTCCTCTTAGAGGAAAATTAAATAAGAAAGAAACGCAAAATTATTTAAAACAATTTCATACTTGCTTTTAAATATTAATTTTAAAAATAAAAATTATGCTTTTTTAATTAAAAAAGGACAAACAAAATTTCAGTCGCTTTTTTCTGCTCGAATCTATCATTTTAATTAAAAACAATTCCTTAATGTTTCATGTTAATTTAAAAAAAAAATAAAAACTATGTTTCTAGAGGACAATACAATAATTTTATAACACAATATAAATCGTTTTTGTTTTAATTCAATGCAAATAATTATATAATTAATAAAAAACTATGAAACGACATATAGAAAACAAATAAAAATGGCTATTATCTAATACGCGCCTTATAAAATAGCTTTCATATTTCTTTACATTGGTTTTAAAATAAAAATATTCTCAAGGATAAAACTACTTTGATGTTCGATTAGTATTTTTGGTTGTAAATAAAACAGTAAATAATTTGATTGCAATTTGCGTTATTTAATCAAATTTAAAAAAAACCGCTAAAGAATCCTTTTTAGGCATGCTGCTATTGGTCATAGATTATCATTTGAAAGTTCGGACCAACCGGAGCAAATCAACAAATATTTAAATTATCCCTTTTCTTTTTTCTTTTTTTTACACATCATTTTTTCAGGAGATAAAAATCTCATTTTTATTTCTAGTTCATTTGTTTTTGTTTGTTTTTTAGTTACAGATAATAATATTTCCTTTTCATTGATATTTTAATTGCACAGAATAATAATTATAATAATAGTAGAATTATAACGCCTACAAATACGATTTTTAATGGATTAAATAAGAACTTAACCGGTACAGACTTCCGAGTGCTCATCCCATGAGGCGACCTGTGAATAATAACGTTTAACATAATAAGATTATCAAAAAAAACTCTAATTATAGTTATTTGAAAGAATGATTAAAATAACTTATGACACAATTAAACACAATAAATTCTAAAGTAGGCTTTATTACTCCAACCAATCCAGAAATGTTGGAACCAAATAGGAAAAACATTCGAATGAAGTATTCCAACCTTTGCCCTATCATAACTTTCCGAACTCACATATTCAGCTCATACCGAAAAAAATATAATAATAATATTCCAACAATCGCTCGAAATACCAGAAAATACTCCCCAAGATTAAGGAGACGATAATCAATAAAAGCTTATGTGCTACCTAGAGTCCAAACAAATCCCGAATGACAAACAATACGAATTTAAAAAAATAACGTAAAATAAATAATTTTTTTTTAAAAACTTGAACAATATTCTTTAAGTAACCAAAAAAACCATACCAAAAAAATAAAAACAAATTGCGGTAATTATATTTCATTGCGTGCGCAATTTTTCATTTATTTTATTTATTGTATTCTACTTTAAATTCCCTTTTATTTGATACCCATATCGACCGGATTTCAAGAAATATCTAATCCGCCATTTTGTGTCAGCCGCCATGTTGTATTTACAATTATGTCCCACAGCGTATCATGTTATTATTATAATACTTTCTCTCTCTTTTATTTGGTGCCCCTCTCGAGAGGATTCTTAAGAAACAAGTATACCGCCATTTTGTTGTAGCCGCCATATTAAATCCACCATAATACTGAATTGTTGCCTGAACTGTCATCGGTACTGAAGCTGAGGGTATTTCTGCATGATCGGATAACCGGAAGTGTGGATGCATTTGAATACAATGAGTTAAATAATGGGCCGTCCACACTACGCGGACTTAGATCCCACACGCTTTTCACCGTACGGCCTCAGAAAAAAGCGCGCATGAGCATTTAATTTTATGAATCGTGAGTAAATTGAGAAAACCGTCAAGAAGCCCGTGTTGTGTGGACGTACAATGTACCTTTTTAAGCACAGCCTTATGTCCGCGCAGTTTGGCCGTACTGCCTTTGCCATTAAAAATATTGCAAAAAAAGCCATTAAACTCTATATGAAAAAAAGAGGCAAAAGCGCGTATGACAAAAGTCCGCGTAGTGTGGATGCACCATAAAACTAAGTAGAAAGGTTACGACGAGCACAGTAAATAAATTTTGCCATTACAAAGCTTGCATCTCCCTCCGTCAAAGGGATAAGGTTACAGATGAAAATTATTGCCTTCTTGTCCACATAAATGAGACCTTCGGAATAGGAAGATTTTCCGCAAAAAAAAAAAAAAAAAATAAGGAGAGAATGTATCAAATGCGTCACACTGGAAAATGGTTATGATTGTTGCATCGGAAAATTTGTATGAAAAAGAAATTATGTTTCAGGAACATTTGTATCTCGGGTGACTTGTTGCCTAGGAGACATTCACATGGCGCTGTGCCGTGGGTTTCAAATACTCCCCCTACACCCTTAACGTCTGTCTTATGACGGATCCTTGGATATGTCGCCTCCTTCTGTCATACTAAGCCATTGAAGTGGTGATGTTGTTAGCTCTGAATGGAAGCTGAGCAACTCTCAGTGAAAAGGGGAATACATAAGTGAAAGCACCCAGTTGCATAATGACTGATGTAGATTTGTAGGTTGTATCAGGATGAACTTCTCCTTTCGTACCATGTTCATGGACATGGCTTTTATGGACCAATTACATTGTATTCATCGATCCGGAACCCGCAGTTTGGTTAATAGGTCCTTGCCAATCGGACATGGATGAGACATACCGAATTTTGTAGCCCCGCGTCTGAATTGGCCAACTTTAAGCGGTTGCTTTTTTTATGTGATAAAAGCTGGCTTAGAAATTACCACAACTACCAATCCTTCCTGTGCGATCTCTAAACGTGGCTAAGGAATTGTTGGGGCGTAGTAGAAAGGGTTTCAGGGGACTTGCTGGCTAGACTACTAGAGACTTGTCTGTAGAGTTTGCCTTGAGAAGGATGAATCTGCAGACTGCTGAACCTATTCAAGAGGTTTGGCCTACCTCATGAATAGTGGTATAGTACAAAATTCACCAAAATCTCACCAAAGAAAAAGAAGAACAAAATGAAGGTAAACAGGCAGGGCTAGAGAGGCAGGAGCTTCTCAGTACAATGTGGCCCACCTTCCAGTAGCTAGCTTCGTCAGAATAACTTTTCCCGCAAAGAAAGCAGAGACAGTGGGCGCTGATCCATAAGCCCCACTGTTCTGACTCTGGTGAGCACTTTCGAGGGACTCAAAAGTCATGCAAAATAGTTAGAGAGATTAATGAGTAGAAATATGATACCGTCTGGGTGTAGACCCGCAACGATGTCTCGTGTGTTAAGGATGGCCTTAGACAGGCGGTCCTTGCTGGTAGACCGATATAAGATTCTCACTACCCCCTCGTCGCCACTACCACCACTTGAAAGAAACTAGCACCCTGCGAAACAGTGAACTATTGGTGGTAGCTATACAGATCCGTGCATGCACAACTCCATAAATTTCCTCTCAGTATCTGGTTGCGTCGAAATTAGAGTGATTTGTAGCCAAATTGAGAATTCCGTACAATACCCACTGCCGTAACTGTGAACAGGAGCAGGACGGTGAGATAACAATATACTCGCTACTAGCGCCGAAAAGTGAAAATCTAGAACCCTCATTCAAATATCACTGAGGTTTATCGTTCTAATTAGGCCTAATAAAACATACCAAAAGACTTTGTTCTATTAAATAAAGTTCATAATACACACCTGACATTCTCTGCTGCAATACCATTGATTGCCGCAACCAGCGCAAACAAACTGGGCCTCCTGTTTTTTGCATCCCTGGCAAGCAGGAACTTCATGTTCACCAAAGACCTGACCTATAGCATGAGGAGCTATTCTACCGATTCTGGTAGCTCCGTCAGCGCCACTGGAATCTCCGCCTTCATCGATGACAAGCCTGTCCACACTATCATCAGCTTCTTCGTCCTTCTTGAATGATAAAATTAAAGTAAAAATAATGACTACACCTTCATTAAAGATCATCATAACTTACAATGTTAGAATGCTGCATTAGACTCTGAGAATTAGTCTGCGATGGTGTAACACTCACTGGTGTAATCGTTATTTCACTATTATGTCCAACAACTTTAGAAAGATTAAGGCCGGAGCCAGCAACTGCAGAATGAGATGACTGAAGACCAGATGGATAGGAATTTATTGTAGGCTGACCATGCACTGGGGTAATTCTTTCTGGGGCTGTTAAAAGTCTTGCTAATGTAGGAGAAAATGAGCTACTATAATTTTGAGATGTTGGGGTTTGAGTTGTACTCGTAGGGGCAGTTGATGTTACAGTTCTAGTAGCACTTTCTCTCAGGAACTAAACATGAAAATTTTAATTTTTTAATAACCAAACTACAAGTATCTTCAACCTTAGTCAATATCCCATGTAACAGTGGCGCAGTGCCCGGTTCTGTATTGGACTGTGTTGTAGAAACAGGATGTAGAGTAACTTCCGGGTATGGAGGTGGTACTCCTTGCGAAGAATTGCCTGTACAAGTGTTCTGTAGTTTCATAGGAACAGAACTACCCAGTCTTTCTGTTTGTCCACTCATTTTTGCAAACTGCACCAGAACATCCTTGAAGGAAACATTGCCTAAGTTTGTACCTGAGCTGGTGCCAATTAAATTGGTCATACTATGCGACGAATCATTGCTTGACGGGCGCGAATTCTGCAAATAGAATCAAACTGTTACTATTGGAATAATTTATTTATGTATTATAAAATTCTTTCGTACCCCATCGAATTTAGCCAGCAATAATCCTAAATCTGTGTTCATCTTTCCTTCGCTCTTTAAAGCATTCCCTAGAATTGATCCCGAGTCAGTCGCTGATGGGTTACTTTTTACTCGTCTCCCTCGTCTTGGTACGACTTCTGGGTGTCTCTGTTTATACTCAGCTATGATACTTTTTACATCCTTAAATACTCCCTGTCTTCCTACCATTAATGTTTGTCCTCCATTTGTATTGCAATTCTGTTGTCCAATTTGTGAATGATGATGACCATTTAACATTTCTCCCAATTGCTGTTGAACTGTTGATGCTGCTGAAAGGTAACTATTAAGAATTGGCTGTTGAACACTCAGTGAACTTCCTGCCAAAGCGTTAGATAATGTTAGCGGAAGATTACTCAGTCCAGTTGAGACGGATGGTGTCGCTGTCGTTGAGAATGCAACAGAAGCGGCTGCTGCTGCTGAACTGTTGAAACCAAGACTGCCTGGCGATGATGAAGGTTTTGGCAAAATATTTCTAGAAACAAGAAGGCTGTTTAAAAAAGAGAGGCGACCGGTTAATTTACATTAATGGCGGTGTTAGAAAAAAAAACAATGATTTAATGAAATGAAGAAAAATAAAAAAATATAATAGGATTTTGATATTGTTTTTCTGCAAATGAAAATGCATTTTTTTATTAAGTACTCGGAAAGGAGGTACGAGCATGTTTATAAAAATATAGAGCCACGATCGTAAAATTATTTTCTCAAGCTATCCTTTCTTTTGTTTTTTAATGAAACGAAAAAGTTTAAACATTTAATTATAAATAAAAAATTATTTATAATTTTATTTCGCACCAAATGAAATATTATCAATTATTAAATTTTCCCGTTGTATTAGGGCTAAAAATGAGGAGAAATAGGACAGGACAGTTATAAAATTTTAATATGGTTAGGTCTGTTTTATACTAGGTACAGACTTTTTATTACATACGAAGGACATACATACGAAAAGCGTAAGTTGGAAGAATTAGAAGCCCTTCATAGCGGGCGAGAAGTAAGGCAGTTCTACAAGAAAATAAGAGATGGTAGAAAAGAAATTGAATCGAGTAAAAGACTAGGGAGATGAGTTAGGCGAAGCAAGGCAAGCACTAAATGTATGGGTGGAACATTTTAGTAAGCCCCTGGGTAAAGATGAAGAAAGACATAGTGGACAAACATTTAATTATAACGATAGAACGAAGAATTCAGGGTAAATAACTGGATCTACCGTGCAGGAAGTAGAAGAAGCTATAAATAAACTTAAAAATAACAAGTCATAAGGTATAGACAATATACCAGCAGAAATATTTAAAAAAATTAGTGACACATTAAAAACACTATACATTTGGAGGCAGCATCGAAAGCTGGATTTATCATCAATATATATAAGACGAAACATACATGGATCCTTAATTGAAATAGTCTATTGTGGGGCGTGCAATAGAGTTGTGTCCACCTATCCGTAAACGGACGCATCCATGGATCTCGGAAAGCTGTCTGGACCTCGTCAATCAGCGTAAGCGAGTGAAACACGCAATACCGACGATTGCACAAAGAAGTTCGACAGAAAATAAAATCGAAACGGGAAGCGTACTAGAATAACGCTGCGGCTGACACGGAAGAAGCGGCGTCGAGGCACGAGTACCGGACGCTGTACCAGACAATCAGCTGTAAAACCACGATTCGTCACAAAGCCAATTATCGAACAGCCGACGAATCAATTTCTCGATACCGAACCGACATTTATCGAAAATGGAAAAGCGCATGGAATAGACCAAGTAACCGCCGAGATGATCAAAGCCGGAGGTGATGTTTTATCACAACGACTCCAAGTCCTCATAACACACATATGGCATTCGGATTGTGTCGCGTCGGCGGGGAAGAAAGCGATCGTTGTTCCAATTTTGAAAAAAGACGACAGTCGGGAATGCAAGAAAGATCGCGGTATTAGTTTCGTCGTTTCGATCGTCGGCAAAGTATTTACGAAAATCATACAATCGAGGCTACAGAAATATCAAGAGCAAACGAGCCGGAAAGAACAAGCGGAATTTAGACCACATCGAGGATGCATTGATCAAATATTCGCTCTCCGTCAGCTAAACGAACTGTCGTCGTTTTCATCGATTTCAAATCCACTTTCAATTGCATCGATTGGAACAGCTTGTGGAGTCTTGGAAACCGAACAAGTGCCATTGAAAATCATCTAACTTCTCTAAGCGTTGTACGATGGCTCAACTAGCAGCATTCATATTCGAAGCGACTTATCCGGAGTTGCCGATTCAAACGGGTATCCGACAGGGAGACGTCGCTTCGCCATTTCTCTTCAACGTTGCGATCGCCGCGACTATGGGTGAAACATTCGATGGACGACTCGGAGTTAGATACGACGATAACAACTTCGTAACTGACTTAATGTTCGCCGACGATAGCGCCCCCTACGCTGACACGGATGCCGAAGCAACGTACATCTTATACGACACTTCCCTCATCGTACCGTCATACGAGTTAAAAATCAATGCGGAAAACCCGATGGAACCCAAATCGAATATATTCCGATGTTCAAATATTTGGGATCATTGGTTGAGGAAACGAAAGTGGCATCGACGGCCGACGTTCACTGCCGCATCGATCAGGTAACAGCAACATTCGTTTAGCTCAAGTGGTGTATATGGAAACGAACAAATATTGCCAGAAAAAATCTCTGCAGGATCACAAGCGCAGTAAATGAAGAGGGGGTGTTTGGAGAAGATGCACCAGGAGCATATAAAAAAAACTTAATATGACCAAAACTATCAAGATCTCACGACATATAATGAAAATGTCTTGTAAATCCTGTTTCTCAAAAGTCCAGGGGCAAAAAGGCCCCAAGGAAGACCTATGAAGCGATATAGAAATGGGAAGGCCCGAGAAAGATGGAAGAATTTTTTTCTTGGGAAGGTCAAGGCTCACAGAGGGCTGTAGCTGTAGGGCCAGTGATATGATTCGACATCGAATATCTAGTGTAGTTAGCACTCTAGTCCTATACAAATAAGGATAGCTAGTGCATTTAAAACCTCCTTCAGACTGTTAAGGTAATTGTATTGCTAAAAAATTGAATTTACGTGAAAATTTTGAAAAATTCCCCAATGAAAGAAACATTAATGAGAACCGATATTAAATAATAAAAAAAAAAAAGAACTAAAAAAATAATAAAACAAAAAAGAAATAAAATAAAAATAATATTAAAGCAAGCAAAACAACTCAACTTAAAATAGTAAATAAAATAAAAATATAATGATTAAAAAATTTCATAGTCGCCAATTTTTGAATTTAGGAAAATTGAACAAAAAACTTCCATAAAAATGCCATTCCCTACTTACCGATGTAGTCGCTGTGTAGTAGCCTTCTCTTTAGCTAAATCCGAGCTTTTCATATTGGCACGATTTTGCAGGATACTTTGAGCAGTCTCACCCATATTAGAATTACTTTGTGGATTACTCGCAATTGGGGTAACATTGGCATTTGATAAACTATTCAAAACAGAAATATTTATATTATCACTATAGACACCACCAGCACCGCCACCACCAGAAGTAACGGTGGGTGTTGAATTATATATTTTCGGAGGTTTAGAATTTTGAGTTATAGTTTCATTAGGATTATCGATGTCAGTACAACCTCCACCAGGAAAATTTGTTTCACCAACTTTAGTAGCCATTATTTCCATAACTTGCTTCTTTCGTGTTATTCGAAAGCAAATCTCCTCCTTAACTTTCTTCAAATGAAGCATATTATTCCATTCGATTTCTTTGGCTTTCATCATTTCATTGATTGTTTGTATTTCAATTATGAGCTGATTAATGTGTTTTTGAATATCCTCTACTGAGTTGTTAGAAGTCTTTTCTATATATTCATTTAGGATTCGATTGTGTGTTTGAAAGTTTGCTTCCAGTTCGACTCGAAGTTTTTTTGTAGGATGAAGATCTTCTAGATTAGTGTCATCTAAACATACACTACGCAAACGTTTGGCCGATGAAGAAGATAGTTTCTTGAGATCAGTTTGTTGTATATCCTAAAGCGTATTGATTCTATGAAAATGGTAATCTATCTAATTATATCAACTTACCTTAAGATTAGTCTTGGTTTCCAATGATGTTTTGTTACAGCTCACATTATCACTAACATTTTTTGGCACAGCCTCTGCAGCACTCTCTTCAATTGGTTTTTCACTATTCTCCTTCTTTATTTCACAGCCTTCTATGAATTTGTCATCTTTCTTTTCAATAATATCGTCATTTACTTCCATTTTTGTTACATTGGTAATAATGTGAGTAGCTTTTATTGGCTCCAAAGATGTACTTTCATTGGTGGCGGTGGTCCTGGTTTCAGTCGAGTCTTTTTCTTCATTTTTCTGCTGTTCTGTACATGCATTTTTCTCCTCATCATTCTTACTTATTTCTTCCGCGTTACCATTTAATTTAATGGTAGCTGATGATGAAAGCAGCTTTTCATTATTTTCAACATTTTCCTTATTCTGATCGTCATTTAATGCCTTTGGATATTGCTGCTTTAAATCTTCAGCACTTTGTATGGAATCACGAATTTTATCAACTTGTTGCATTTTGCTGGTGTACGCCTCAATCGGATAAAGGAGTTTTTCGTCGTCAGTTTTTTCATCAGATTTTGATGTTCCCGTTTTTGTTGAAAATAAGCTAGCGGAGGTTTGATGTTGGTGGGCAAAACGATTCGTTAGTCTAGAAAAGAGTGAGAAACATCACATATTACTAATTATATCATTTTAATAATTAATTTACTAATTTTAATATTTGATATTCTAATAAAATGGGTGGGACATTTACAGGCAGCGAAACCTAAAAGAAAAGTTAGAAGAATTGTTTTAGCGAGCTATTGAACCGAAATGAAAGTACGAGACACTTATCAGAAGACGATCTGTAACAAAAAGAAAATGACACCAGAGAAACAAACGTACAATCCGAAGTTCAAAGTTCTATACGTTCCTTAAAAACCAACACTCCAGGAGTCGATAACAACCCGGTAGAGTTGGTGGTTAGTCACCAGCGAGATAGAGGAGCAGCATTTAGTGTATTTAAATACGCACGCCGTAACTACCTCGGACTAGTGGAAGTGCGATCATAATTTCCTCTTGGTGGCCACTGGAAGCTGTCCTGAAAGAGATGGGCTAATATGATCAGGCCTACCAAGCCAAAATGTAAAATTATAGTGTCGAGGGCTGCATGGTAGTAGCTAGGTTTTACGATCTCCTCTGGGCACCGTGCGTACCCATTTGTATAGTTAATGCCTTATCCTGAATCTGTCAGGATGGATCTTCAATTTCCTACCATAGTGGGACTTTTGGGACCAATTAAGTTGAAAAGGACTAAAGCAAGGAGAGCCGGAATAGAATTCGGGAGCATGCGGAGGACATTCGAGCCCCGCTTACGAGAACTCCTTCCCTAAAGACCAAAGGCAGGACTGCGCCCAGGAACCCGCGAAGCCAAAAGGCAGACCTAGACACCCGTCACTCTGACCAAAGTTTCTGGATCCGGCAGAGAACTGGCTGCACCAATTCCCATGTAATCTAAGGGAAACATTCCCATCTCCAGGGAGCAGGGAACCCAGAGGAAGAGAAAAAAAAGGTGTAGTTGCAATACGCCGACGCAACTTTGTCTTAAGTTTCTAGACGCACTAAAGAGTTAAGACAAAGAAGGTCTCAGTGCATTTGGGGAGCCCACGCAGCACTCCCGAGCCTGCTTTCTTGTACTCCTTCCGAACAGACCGAAGGCAGGTCTGCGGTTGGGAGTCCGGGAAGCATTTAACAGTCAAGTGCAAGCGACAAGCCACTAGGCAAGCTGCTGAATTTATTCCAGCGGTCTATCCTACATATATGAGCGTATAGGAGTACAGTACAATAGGCCAAGCGAGTAGCCGCGGTACTTTTGGACCCAATACCTCACAAAAAAAGAGTTAATCAAGCAAGGAGGCAAACAGCTGTCAGCAGTTATACACGAACTAGTATACTACAAATAGAGGAACGAAAAAATGACAGAAAATGCCGAGCAAAACATTATCTGCCCAATATACAATAAAAGCGAAAAATTCATCTGTGCAAACTGCAGAGGCATATCTCTTTTAAGCACAGTATATAACGTAATAACAATCATAATTAAATTCCGAGTGGAACTCGATGCAGAACCAGAAATTGCATGTAAAAATTAAATAGCATGGCCGCCAACCAACTATTTTCAGTTAGGCAGATCCGCCGAAAATACTGAGGCATTTATCAATTTTTCGTTGATTTCAAGCAAGCTTGCCGATAGAATTGACAGGGAAAAAATGTTTGCGACCAGCTTAGAAAAGGCCAAGACTTAGACCATCGACTTAAACATCCCCTTAAAGATGAAGCGAAGTTAATTAGAAAGGGAAAGGGAAAATACAAGGTGTAGAATCAAAATACAAGGACAAGTGACGGAGATCCCTATCAAGAAGGGTTAAAGCAGAGTCAGGATTTGGCAGCCATGCTATTTAATCTTTGCCTAGAAGATAAGGCAATTTAACTATCTAGGATCAACAATCAGCCGGGGACAACACGCCACTGAAACGAAAAACATGCGTCAGAATAAACGTTGCAAATAGAACATACTGCTCACTTCTGTCAGTAACGAAATCCCGAGACATCTGAAGACAATTAAAATAAGAAACTATAAAACAATCATACGGCCAATAGCTAAGTATGGATGTAAAGCATGGAGTATCAAGGCCAAAACTTTGCAGATAAGATGGATTATGTGAGGAGATAGTTTTCGGAATGGTATACGGACCAGAAAACGCTATAACCTCGAATTGTATGACTTATACAAAGAGTGTACACTCTCACCACATTCTAAACTACTACTTTTACTTTAGGCTGGGCATGTTCAAAGGATGGGTAATTCAAGGATGCCGAACAACGCCCTGAATTTACAACCAGATGGGAAACGACCTCCGTTAAAGTGGGAGGACGGAGTAAAGGCTGATCAAGCAAATTTCCTCTACACAAGAAACTGGAAGCAAGCTGCCGGGAAGAGGAGTCTGGAGAAAGAATCTGAAGCAGTAGAAGGACTGGTCTAGCGTGTGTGCCTCACGAACTTAGTGAATGTAGGGAGAAGTGGGAATACCTCTCATCATCCTCACTATTACCTTCATCTGCTCGTGAGGCACTAAGGCTCAAATTGGGCTGGAACGCAACGTCTAAACAGACACTAAGGTTCAGATTGGGCTCTACATCGAAGAAGAACTATAAAAAATACCATTTTAATTTATAGGAGATGTGTTGTTTGTACAAACAAAGCATATATGTATGTATGCCTGACGGGTGGGGTCTGCAGTAATTGAAACTCCACACAAACATTCCGTCGACATAAACCTTTTTATTTAAAACGATAAGTCTGTACAAATAAAGGTTTGTATCGTGTAAACCTAATATTAGCATTATCGATATCGCACTAAAACATCTTAATAGAGCGTTGTTAAATACTAATGGTGGGTCCAAACGACACAGACTTTTGTTCCCACAAACTTTCGTACAAACTGTAAGGTTTAAGTGGAAAGGTTGGCACAAATATGTTAATGGAAAGTCTGTGTGTACCTATCAGAACTACTTATTGTCGGTTCACACAACAGCGACTTTTGTTCGCAGAGCCTTTATTCTTATAGAGTATAGACATTTATATAGTTTAGTTTATGCAGCAAAGCAGCACGAACAAATGTATGCATGAAATTATTCCAAAAGATAAGAACTTTTCAAAAATCCTCTCTACAGACTTTCAAATATATATATTGATTTTTTTCTCAAAGTCTATAGTAATAAAAAGTCTATAGTAATAAAAAGTACGTCGGCATCTGCAAAAGTCTGTGTGATGTGAACCAACCACAAGGAACAGAGCCTTTTTAAAAATTAAATTTCACAAATCAAAAAAATAATAGCACCTACATAAATGGAATGAAGAAATTGTGCAACAATTATCTCTGTCAATCAAGTGTTTGAGCAAGCAATGAATAAGGAGGGAAAAACGAAAACGAAAGTCCGCACAGCCGACTTTGCAGAGTAGAGTGTACAGGCTGGCTAGCATGCGAATGAAACATTGCTAAAGATCCAAAAAAAATATTGTTAGACATGGTTGACCTCAATTTGCCCACAAAGGCCAAAGACCTCATGAACTGTTTACGAAATCGAATGTTTCTTATATCCATGTTCGTCAAAGAAAATCCTTCAAATGTAAATGGCTCTGAGGCACGGTTTTCGAAGACAATAGCTACGGCATACTTGAAGACATTTTATGATCGTATTTTCTTAAATTAATTAAATTGGACAAATTACTCACTTTCCATAATTATTAGAATTCCATCAGTTTCTAGTTTGTCTAAAATGCCCTATCCATCAAGCAAATGCACCGGGCGGGCACCTGCGGCGACATATAAATTTTACAAGAATAATTCAAACTTTAATGTTGCTGTATGGCTTATAAACACCCGCTTTTTGGGTATCGAAAACGAGCAAAATGAAAAACGAGAATGAATGAGAAAAAAATTATAATAACACTTTCGAATTTTAGGTTGAAATACAACAATGCTGTGCTGCGATGGACGCGCTCGGCGCGGTTATGTAGGCAATATGCCAGATGTAGAACAAGAAACCTTCAAGGCGAAGTCAATCGTTATTTGACATCACTGCGATGCGATTCGGCCTTGTGAGGTATAAAGTAGTCAGTCACGGTCTTTTAAGCACACAAAGTTCATAATAGAAAAAATACGTTTCATAAGAAATAAAATAAATAAAAACCACTAAGAATTATTATTGATAAATCTCGGCGTTATCTCACATTTTTATAAATTACACACTGGGTAACTTCAAAAAAACACACAAGTTCAGAACTTTTAGACACTTCCGGAGTTAATTTCTATTATCAAAATTAATTTATTCTCGTTGGTATTATTATAGAGTTGGAATCACGCACACCGCCGCCAAGTCCCGCGATGTGATTTCAATGCCGTCTGCTTATGGACTGCCGGGCCAGCGGCGACTGTGCTCGCGGGCGGAAAATCAAGGCAACATGGAGTCGAAGCTCAGCAAAAGTTGCACCACCAGACCGAGAGATATCGCCTGTAGAATATTCATACATATACAGTATATAAATCCCCCATTTCTTTTGGGGGAGATGATACGTGAAAATATGTAATCCTATGTTGTAACAAGGACCAAGCCTTAACCGGAAAAAATTAACCATAGAAAATCCTCTATGCAAATGATTGGGGGGATTCTTACAACGCCGTGGAAGCATACTTCAACTGAAAAATCTTCTAATCTACCTGGATGAAGGTGATAAAAGGTACTCTCGAAAAAGCTCCTTTCTGTACGAAAGCTACAATCTGTGATGTGAGATTGTCTGCAGGGTTTAATGTGAAGTTTAAGCATTGAGCGAGTACCTAGCATGCAGATACTACACCTTTCGCTATTATGAAATTCTGCAAACCTTTTCCGAATGGGGAACGTAAATGAACTACAGTGGAGAAGGTCTACATTTCAGTAATTTGTTTGAAGTACCTAATTAAAGTGGCTTCTCTCTTGGTGTATTTCATAAAAATCGGGTTTGTTATTAATTATCCTTCTTTACCCCTCTTGGGAGCATAAGGATTCCACAAAGCTTCTCCATCGGAATCGGGTTTGAGCTAATCTTTAGACTTCAATCCAGGTTTTTTCGTGATTTTCGATTTTTTTTATTACTGTTCCACTGCAGGTGTTTTCGCCCTACCAGTACCTTAACTTCCTTTTTCATATGAAAAAACCAAGCTTAGGAGTAACCATTTATACTACCAGTCCGTCCGTCATGTCGTTCAGATCATGGTGCAAGACATTGCCTTAGAGTTCAAACGTGAGGCTCATCGTCATATTCTTCTACGCCCTCCACACCCCCCCTAACCTTTCCTATTCTCCTCAATTCTTCAAACCAAGCTTGACATAGTAGTAAGCTTGGTTTGAAGAATAGAGGAGAATAGGAAAGGTTAGGGGGGTCTGGAGGGTGTAGAAAAAAATGACGTTGAACTTCACGTTTGAACTCTAAGGTGTTGTACGAGTTCGGAAATACTGACTGCGGGAGATTATTCCACAGTCGAGTTGTTCTATTCATAAACGAACTTCTATATCGTATTGTGCGCGAAGGGGGGGGGGGGGCGCTGTAGGGTATGGGGGTGAGCCGAGCGGGCAAGTCTTGTGTTGCGGGAAAAATATTGCAGTGCAGGCAGGAGGTCCCGAATTTCAGTGGAACAGTCGCCAAGGTAATAGCGATAAAGTACGGAGAGGGCTGCTACATTCCTACGGTAGCTTGAGATGTCTATGGAGGCGCGAAAGGCGTCATCACCAATGAGTTTGAGGGCGCGATTTTGCACCTTTTCGAGACAAACCAAAGTGGTTTTTGGGGCCACTGCCCAGACATACGAGTTGTATTCAAGGCGCGGCCGAATGTAGGATTTGTAGATTGTAGTCAAGGCGGCTGGCCGGAGGAGGGACTTGCATCTCTTGAGAAATCCAAGACATTGGGAGGCTTCTTTGGCGATTTGGAATATGTGATCATTCCATCGCAGATGCTCCGTTAAAGTTACCCCTAGGATGTTGAGAGTTGAGTCAGCCGTTAGATTCTCTTTATTCACTGAGATAGGAGGAAGGTCGGTACAATTTTTGTTGGAGAACAGGCAGTACTTCGTTTTCGTGGCATTATATTCGGCGCGGTTCATTTCACCCCAATGAAGAATCGATACGATATCCCGGTTGATCGCAGTGGACATCAGTTGACGGTGTTAAAGACAAGGTCTGGCGCGTGCTTGTCTTATATTGTCGAAGTAGTAAGAGAAATGCAAAGTACCGTCATCAGCGAAGCAGTGAAGTTCGTTGGAGGGGATTAAGAGTAGATCATTAATGAAGATTAGAAAAAGTGCGGGTGAGAGAATTGACCCCTGGGGAACTCCGGCCGAAATGGATTCTAAACCAGAAAAATTGACATATAATACGAAGGAATTTAATGACGAAAACTTGTATTTCGTATTGAACTCCTGGCTATTATACTATCTTTCACTATTAATATATTAGTGCTTGAAATGTTAATTAATTCCCATTGTTTTTGTTTTTTTCTACCTTAAATCTTAGGCCTACTTCCGATCCACAAATTTCTAAGCTATCTATTTCCCTTTCCATGTCGTCTCCCGAATGAACAATTAAGTATTTGAGTTATCTATACGTCTCCGACCTTTCCTAAATCCTACATGCTGTTCTCTTAGCTGGCAGTCTATTTTATCTTCAATTATTCAAAAAATTATGGAGGCCAGTATTTGTTTGGTAATAACTCTCCAATATCCCCATTCTTTTAGATGCCCTTTTTTGGGCAAATTAATAATTCCTGCCATCTCCATCTATTTGGCCATCTCGTTCGGTCTATATCTGCTCTAATCTAGGTTGTAATTTCTCTGAATGCAAGTCCATTTGGGCCTTCTGTTTTCTTAGTTTTTAGGTTCACCATTGCTTTTTTGACCTCTATCAGCGTTGGAGGATTTATATTAATTTATACTCTGGTGTCATGATGTTTCTTCAATCGATTGTAATAAATATTACTATCTAATTTGACAACAATTTTTCTCATGTATTGATATCCCCTTTTAATACATCTTTATAACTATACAGACAGCAGGTCAATAAACTAAAAATTATGTTATATTAAATTTCACAAAGTTCGTGTCTTCCAACTTTTAATTCTATTTGAACTTTCGTGATCCCAAAAAGTCAACGTCTATCTCCTCTCTGGTAACCACTATAACACCAATATTTTAGCTCCAATTTTAATAGTTGATCCTCTCTCGCTTACCATCACCCAGCATGGAGATAAATATCCGAGTGCAATTTAATGCATTCTATATGTATATGTGGTGAAAAAGTGTATCCTGAAACCGAAACACGTTCACTGTCGTTGCGCTTTTACTCTACTGAATGGGTATTTTCACTTTCGAATACCATGGCATGTGCAAGGGGGAGGATATTTACATTGCGCGTCGAGTGCACAAGAATATTTATGTTTCACCTTGAGCAAAACATACAAACATCCCCTCTCCTCTCAGCCACCCTCTTTAAATGATAAAATGTCATTGTACTAAAAATCGTTATTATAGTTTACACCGGACGAATATTTGCTTCAGTACAATGACATTTTACCCCCCGGGTCGAAACCTTGTGTATCAGGGTGCGCCCTACATTGAACCCTCAATTTTATAGCATTTCCGTTTTTTATATAATATCAAGTCACGAACGAATCTTTTCGTTCTGCATAGAACATGAGAGTTTTTTTTTGTATTTATATATGCAAGTTGATTGAACTTGAAAAATACTGGTGGTGTAAACGTTTATGAGGATTAATTTATGAAGAAATTTGATTTTCTGGGTGTATATTAATGATAATCTAGCATTGTTGCTGAAATCAATAAAATTTATGTTCTTTCACGTTTGAACTAAGTTCGACATTTTCCAGTAAACAAAGCACAACTTTTTTTATAGCCACAGATTATCTTAAATCCACTTTGGCACATGTCTTCTCGATTTTTACTTTCGCAGCTAATATCATAAGCTTAACCTTTGCAATCGCTACATTGACCTTTAAATGGGTTCGCATGATCAGTCCCACTATACACATGTTGACTCGCTTCTAGACATATGTTACGCTACTAGATACATATTTTGACTCGCTTCGACTTCAATAAAATGAACCCAATATTTCTTCTTCTTTTAGAAAAGGTTTTGGACTTTATTATTTTTATGCTGTCTTTGCAAAGGTGACTCCAACAATCCCTCTTAACTACTAATAATTATTTCAGTTCTCTCCAAAATCATGGGGCGATAATGAACAAAAAGCTTATAGGGTGTGTCGAGCCCAAACAAATGCTGAATGACAAAAAATACGGCTTTAAACAAAAGAGGTCCACCGTCGACACCTATGCCAAAGCATGCATCCATTTGGTGAGTATAGATATTTCGATGTGGAAATCTACAAGGCTTTTGATGGAGAGAGAGTGTGGCATCTGCTATGCTAGCTAAGTTTTAAGCTATTAGTGTTGATCTTGCTCTAAACAATTGGATCAAGTTTTTATTTTGGACGATAAATAAAAGTCGTATTGGACGGCGTCAATTCCTAATCTTATCTCTAAAAACGACCTACTCTCGATCCTATCCAACCTACCTCACAGCTTCACTTATGATAGTGCTTTGCATTACTTTTATGCCTTCGGTAATGTAAGACAAGCGCGTTCCAGACCTTGTCTCTATCATCTTGGACTTATGTTTAATTCAATATCAACAGAGGCGTTAAACTCTGAATGGAACCGTAAGAATCGAGTTGAATCCACTGCTTCTAAAATCAAGTACTGCCGTATTTCGAATAAACGCTTCCTTGCCTTCACGGCACGATTAACCCAATCAAAGCATACCCCCTGACTTCGTGCACAATACTCCTACAAAATGCAGGAGTTCAAACGGAGTATTAAGTTTTAAGCTTAATACTAGCACCACGACGTGTTCAACGACATGATGGACTGGTGATCTTCTTCTTATGCTCCTTTAACCCCTCATGGGACATAAGGCGGAAACAGTTGCCCTCCAGCGGGCTCTGTTTGGACTGGTGATACAAAGGGTGTTTCCTGAGCTTAAAAAATAATGAATAATGAAACTGAAAGTACAATATATGCAACGTTTCAAAGATCCAAGCTACAATTTGGCGAGGAGATCCTGGAAACTCTAGTAGAACAAAACCTCATCGTAACCATTGACGATTCAGCAGAGAAACTTCGATTTTGTCAATCAATCGTACATCAGCACCTGCAAGTCATTGAGAAAGTCAGCAAGGTTGTTCAATGGGTTCCTTACCAATTTCGAGGCTTAAACACGAGCAGAGTCAAGTGGTCGGTGGAGTGAGTGGTTGTCACCGACGTAAGATGACTCTATATGAGGTGAACTATATTACTATTACTAATATTATAAACGCGAATGTTTGTATGAATGTTTGTTACTCTTTAACACAAAAACTACTGAATGGATTTTAATGAAACTTTAAAATAATATAGCTCATACATCAGAATAACATATAGGCTATAATTTATACCTCTATCTCGAATCCTTCGGATAGCTGTAGTGTACTGATATAGCAAAATTCAAAACTTTTGTATGAGAGGTACTCTTCAAATTACTGCTAAAGAACTCAAATCCATTTTGATTTGGTTTTTTCCAAAAAAAAAAAATAGGATTCCCAAAGTTTCAGATCAATCGGAGGTGATTTACGGATAATCGCCGTACAATTTTGTTGGAAAAGGCAGATTTCTCGCGAAGGACGCACTATGGAACAGTTGAAAAAACCAACTTTTGTACGTTTCAAATGGTGAAATGGATATTATTCAGAATTAAAAATAAGAAAAAAATGTTCTTAATGTCTCCTACTGTATCTATCATCTCACCTGCAAAATAAACGGATGCTATAGCGTGCACCAAAAGAATTGCAAATATAAACAGGCATTAAAATTTCGTGTATGGATAAAATGCAAGCGGACATGCATTGTAATTTCCTCTTCGAAATTCGTTTACGGACAAAAATACTCCCTCATAGCATCTGACCACGACAAGAGTGGCAAAATGTCTCGATTTTGAGATTCCCAATTGTTTTGACGCACGCCATACTATTGGTTTATAGGTGCAGCGAGGCGCACCGGGGTCCAGCTAGTACTGTTATAATTGCAGTAACCACTCAAAATTTTGTACTAAGAATAAGAACAAGGAAAAACTACTATTTGTTTTTTTACAAATAAGTTGGTGTGGGTAGTTTAAGTCATCAGCGCTGACCTGATGCGCACATATAGTCTATTTTAAATTTTGTACTTTTTCCATATATCTATTTATGTATCAAAATTTACAAAACTTTACAAACATTGAAATTCCCCACGATATTGTAATCTAACATTATCAATAATTCTCGCAATCAGTCATTTTAAAATCCAAAAAGATAATACCCCATATTTTCGCAAACGCACAGCGAAATATTATTCAAAAAAGAGAATACAAACGAACAGAAGCAAAAGCATGAAACAAAAAGATTTTCTAGAAGGACATGGCGAAGAATTTTAATTTAAATAAATCACAAAAAAAAAAAACTCAAAAAATTGATAGCAGACTTAAAATATTTTTCATTTTTAGTTTAAGTAAGCAAAATTGAATATCATTGAAACAAAAGTTCACTGACCCAAGAAAGTCATTGACCAGTTGGAACAGCTCCAAGAAATTGTAGATAAAAACTAAATATCATGAGGTTACTGAAGCGGACAGGGAAGACGGGGCGGCAGCAAATACACCGAAAGCCAGAGACGAGGAACTTTCTGAAGTTAGAGTTGTGGTCTGTGTGTGTTGTGGTTGCGATTTTCCGTTTCGGTCCAATGGTCAAAAAAATATATAATCCCCACTGATTAAAGCTCAGCAGCCACAGGGAGAGAATTTTTGTGCAAGGTAAGCTAAAAACCCTTCCCTTAAAGCAGGCAGCCCAGGCAGGAAGGTGGTTAGCTAGAAAGCCATATAGGTATATATAATATAGAAAACCTCCTACACATTCTGTGCAACACAGCAACAACCACATCCTGTTTTTATGAGCAATATTTACTTTGTACTGCAGTAGAAGCAGCAGCAGCATCAACAATCCAAGAGGCTGCAAACTACAATCCCCCCGGGGGGCGAAACAAAGTGTAGAAGAGAGCTTTCGACCGGTGCTGTGGAAACCACCACTGTAATTTCATACCATTTTACTTTAACGAAAATTTTTCACCATTTGCGACGACAGTGTATATGCACACAGTCACATCCACTACAAAAAACAATTGCGAAAAATGTACAAAAAAGCAAGTGCATAGATCTAACCCATGGCCACATTCGAGCCAGGGAGGCTTGTGGGGGCAAGCGAATAAACGGCGATAAGTCATTGGACGCTTCTATTGCACAGCGATGCACGTTCTATTTATTTTGCTCCAACTGAACTCCACGACGTCCGGGTCACTGAACTCAAGTTGTCTTATATATCTATGTGAAGTGTGAGAATTGCTTGGGCTGAGATCAACGAGAACAAAACGGTCTGGAAATGATTAATTTGGAAATGGAGAGCAAAAAATCCTCGGGTATTTCCATTTGCCAGGACTCTCAAAATCAACCGTCGAATCCACGAATTCTTAAATTATAATAAGGCATCTCACTGCATGTTTACTGCAGTCATTACTGCGCTGTTGGAAAGTAAAAATAAAGGAACACTTATCTTTCTACGATTGTGGGCGAATCCAGCACTACTTTTATTTTTATTGTTAATAGCATTTGCATAAATACGATGTCTCTAAAAATGGAAAGGGGAAAATAGAACACTCGGGTTCTACGTACGCATGCTTCATTGAGTAAATAATAATTACTGAAATAATGGCATAGTGATTAAACGATCCCAGTCAATATCTTCTTGTAGGATATGGGGATCTACGATTATTCCCTGTTGGCTCCACAACATCAGAGATCGTCAGTGCAGGGTTTATCTAGAGACCACCAACAATTCATTGTCATGTCCCCTACCGGCGGCGGAGCAACTGGCGATCCTTAAGGCGTGTCACCAAATGAACCTCACAACCTACACAAGGATGCAACATTGGAACTATAGATTCAGTGATGGTGCTCTTCAAGCTAGTGGAGCCTTGTCAGAAAGAATTTGGTAGAAAACATAATGTGACTCTCGTCTGCGATCCCAGAAATAGATGGGGAGATAGAGATACACCAAATGTTTGTTTCAGGCCAATTTTGTTTGGCCGCCATTTTGATTTAGGTGTCACTTGTCAGTTTATAATTGACATTTGTGGATAGTAGTCGATAACCATTTATTATGGAGCTCGGTATAGAATAGATGATCAAAATTGTCGACAAAAGATCATCATGAACGACGAAACATATTTGGATTTATCTGGTTTTTCCAATAAACAGAATAGCCGCTATCTATTGGGTCATTGAAATCCCTTAATTGATACACCAACGAACATTACATCCTCGTAGAGTGATTGTATGGTTCGCCATTTCCGCCTGGCGACATCATAGACACACATCATACACGTTCTTCGAGTAGGCTAGAAACAATGCTGTTTATTGCAATGTTTTCGTATATTTTCTAGGACGTCATCCATCCACTTTTTTCTTGGTTAACCTACACCTGTTTTCCTGATAGCCTGCATTGTTCCTGAAGTGCCATAATCCACGCTGGTGTCCCCAAGGCTCCATTCTTGGGCCACTTTCAGTATTTTTATTAATGACCTTCCCTTAGCTGTAAAATATTCTAAGATTCATATGTAGGCAGCTTTATTTCCTTGAGCCAAGAGATGAAATGCATGCATATGTATGCGAAGAAGCTTGCTGTTAACTTGCGTCATCTACCCTACTGGTCGACAGTAAATTTGCTGCTAAATCCTTTGAAATCCCAGTGTATGTTTATCTTTTTCACTCTACTACTGTTCGTCCTGACTATCGCTATAGTTGGGTGATACTGAATAGCAGTGAGACCTGCTGCGATCACATTAGTTTCATTGTTGGTAAAACCTACGGACTCCTGTCAAAACTTCGTTACCATTGTGGTTAGATGTAAAGGGCTATGCTTATGAATTTGCTTAAAGACTTACTACTACCTCTTCTAATGCATGGCCCTTCCATATTTCCCTCTCTCGATTCTTCTTGCGCCCATAAACTTGAAGTAGCGTTTAACGATTGTGTACGCCGTTTTGACCACATTTCACCCTACTCGAACTCCGTCTTGGGCTGCTCTCGATAGTCACGAGTATAGGCTTCTGCGACTGTTAGTATTAAGGATGACATCTAAGGTTAGACTCTTTCACATAACAAAAATAAAAGCTTTTATGCTGAGGACATCACCTTGGCCATTAAACCAATAAAAACTAAAGTGCCTTAATGCCTTATCAATTGTAAATCAAGAGTAAAATGCAAATTATTTGCACAAAAATATAAAAATTAATTTACAGCTCATATTGTTATAAAATGTACATATGCATACCGACTGAATAGCTTTGAACTGCAACAAAATCAAAGCTACCACGTTTTCATGGTCACATGAACGGCTATTTAACTGAGAAGATTGCTTTTTGCTATAATTTACACTATGAAAAGAAACTATGTGTTATCGTTAAGCGCTTTTCGTTTTTTCTTTTTCACTAAAACATATTTGAGCTAGTTTTCTAGTATTATTTTTCTCAAGGTCATAGTAATAATATATGGCGAATTGTTTATATGTATTGGAAAAAGAATGAACATTGTTAATCTACATACTAACAGATTACCAGCGTATGCAATAGTACTAAGATTTAAAAAATTGTTTTATTTGATAGCAGCAAATGCATATTAAATTAAAGAAAAGCTGTTTAATGTCACATATGTTTTTTAAGCTTCCTTCTGGAGCTCTTGCTGATTAGACTCTTTAGGCTTACATTACACCCAAATCCCCTAATACGGAATATGATAGGAACTTATTGCGGACCACTAGATTTTGGAACAATCATACATCAACCCCGTTAACCTCTTAGGCCAGGACTCAGAGAGAGTTCTTCCAAAATTAGACTAGGTAAGTTTAACTCTAGTATATCAGGGTGAGAGTGACAAGGGACACAACACAAAAGGTGGTATTCTCGTTGGCGAGTGACGTGACTACGAGGGACTCTGTGGAGTGAAACTGTCGATGCCTTCACACGTATCGAGGAAAATGTCACTCCACACGCCACCTTGCGACAATTAAATATGAATTTAGTCGATTTTCTTGCCAGATATCTGTTAGACTGACAATGAGAATACCGATTTAAGGTCGAATTGACACATCTACCACGTCACTCGACAACGAGAATAAGGCTGAAAATGTCATCATCTTCTGTAGCACTATAGCCTATCATTGGCCTTGGCTTCCTCCAGCATTTTTTCCATGTCGTTCCGTTCCTGACTAATGCCCTCCAGTCACATACGCCTAACTCAACTAAGTCTTTCTCAGCGGAGTCCATGCATCACTTCTTCGGTCGACCTGAATTCCTCTTTCCATCAAGATTCGATTTATCGCTATTTTAGCAGGATCCGCCAGAGTGATATCAATAGCACTCTTTCTCTTAATGAACGAGACGTTACTCCTCACCCATTCTGCTAGGTCAGGGTTTGAGCAGACCAGCCTCTTCTTGAGAAGCTCCCTTCGAAAGACGCTTACTTCGCTGCCCGTTTTTCTATGACGACATCAATGATCGCCTCCTGCAATTGTGCCATTTGCTCAGGTGTCAGAGGGCAGTTGACCATGTCAGTCGAGATGAGGCCAAGCTTAACACTGCTTATCACTAGGCTAAAGATGAGGCGAGGGAGTTCCTTGGCCGTCTTGGTCCTCTTCTGTTCCAGACGTTCCGGAATTTCCTCTGAGCGAACCCTCTACAGCTCAGTTTTTGTTGGAGAGTTTTATGAAAGTTTTTCCAGGGCCATATCACTGGAGAGGCCTTTTGCCAGTGCTTCGTAAAAGCATTTCCTCTGGCGGTTGGAGAGTTTGTCAAACGTAGAGACATGACCATACTATGAATCTGTTTCCAGTCTCCCCACGTGGAGGGGGTAGTCGAACTTCCAGCAGTGTAGCACACTTCCGGCACGGAGCACAAAGCAGCGTGTTAGTCCCCCTGTGAAGCTATTGGCTGACTGAGGAGGGTTATAACTCTATAGTTCTCACATACGAGTTGATCTCCTTTTTTATGCAGGGGATATACAGGGTGTATCAGTTAAAATGTCGAAACGCCTGGCTGTGGATAGGTCTTGGATAGACGAACAAAAAATCGTATGGATGAGGAAATCGTAACGGTTTAGCCGCTAGGGCGTTTTGATTTTTTTTTGGTAGAGTCAAGGTTTCAACCCATCAACGTCCAGAGTTATGAGTTTCGACACATTTTAACTGATACACCCTGTATTACACCTTCCGTCCTTCAAATGGGATGTTTTTCTCCAGATCGATCCTACAAGCTTGTGCAATTTATACCCTAATTCTTGGAATTGTGATTGTTTATTGAAGATTACCATAATTCACCGAAATTTCAAGTGAAATATCCGTTGTTATTTAATTATTTAATCTAAGTTGAAGTTTCTTCTTATTTATTCACCTGTTCTCTTCTACAGTGAAGTCAGTCTCCACTTTTAAACAGCCAAGAAGGCATCGTGATTCCATTAGCGCTAATGAACAAGTGCAAAAGTTAGATAAGATTAATGTTTAAGTATACACTTGTAATCAATTAAAAACCAGGAATCAGATTCTACTAAAACGGTTAGTGTAAAGCTCAGACATACATCGAAGTCGTCCCTAATATTAATTACTTACTGTAAAATTAGGTGCTCAATAATTCTTTATTAAAACTTAAAAAAAACACAAGATTAGCCTGCTCGCCTCACTCCTTTGCCTCTCGCCACCCCCCTTTCAAGTAGTACGAATTCGTTTTTAAATAGAACAACTCGTCTGTGAAAAATAATCTTACCCAATCAATATCATCCGAACTTCTACAACAATCAAGAGTTCAAACGCCCCAAAACGTATTCTATACCCCGTAGTAAGATTACTACTAGACATTGAACTATGACGTGACCAATGACATGACGGACTGGTGGTACAAAGGGTGGTTCTTGAGCTTAAATATGAGATCTACTATAGAGATGTGAAATTCAATTATAATTATTAAAGATATAAGTTTTGCTTTTTTACTTTAGTGGCATGTAAGATTTTTATTTATTTTACTTCTAGGAAATTTATATTAACATACACATAAAATTATATTAATCAAAACAATCAATTTATCGCACATAATATCCTCCTTAGTAATTTCCAAATGAAAAAAACAACAAATTTTTGCCTAAAATATCAAGCAGAATTATTATCAAAACACGACGAAAAGCCTTGAGTCCATATTCTATCTACATCCATTCTGTGACGACGTATTTGTATGGCCCTGGACGTATGAAAAGATATGAATAAAAAAAAAACACCAAACCACATTGAAAGTGAAAAAAAATAAAATATGCGACGAAAAAAATACAACGACCTCGCAGCCACCTCCGTCCTCCGCGTACCTCGTCGTATATACAAAAGCCTCGAAATGGGTCAAGGAAGGGTCGTTGTTACTAAGCAACACGCTAGGCTACATCGTCAGCCCGGCAAGTTAAGACTCCAAACCAAGATTGGCCCTCAGCGAAGCCATCTCATTGGTGTGCCGCCAGCAATAGCGCGCTACCACGACGGCATACTTGTCAATCATCATGGGCTTGGTTGGTGTCTATGCATGTTGTTTTGGCTTAATTCAACAAGAAAATTATGTCTGATTAGAGTTAGAGGAATATTGAGAGATTTGCTCGGATATTTTTAAAATGGGGAAAACTTTGCTTTTTGATAGCTCGAGACGGCGACACTTCTGTTTTGTTTTCAATCAGCTTTCTTATTGCCATACTGCTTGGCTTTACACTGCCAGTACCCATCTTATATGTGCGCAATTGTAGTGCAATATGTGGAATTGACAGTTGTGTCAATATACTTCATTTGAACGACCTCAATATGTCCTTGTTTATCTTCAATGAACCGCGATACTTCTTCCTTATTTTGTTCGTTTTCTAATACTCTCATCTGTATTCTTAATTTATGATCAGAAGTGATATCATGTTAGTTGTGATATACATAAATGAGCTTATACATCGCTTGGACTAAGAAATAATAAGTGAAAGATTTCGAATCTTAGATAAAATCGTTTCCCCTCCATAAGCTCTGCTATTACTAAAGATCCCAATTCCATAAATTACGTGAGGCGTTTGGGGGAGGATGGGTTCGAGTCGAATCTCACCCAATCTCACGTGGGGAGAGGGGGGTCTCGCCAAATATCACGTGATTTTTTTCCCTCAAGAAACAGTGTAAATTTGATAGAAAACTGGGTGAAATTATGTTCTCCACTAAAGACCGCCATTTAGTTACAGGCCGCCGGCAGGCCAGGTCGTAAGGCACTGCCCGATGAAGGCCACACCATAATCAATCTGACTAAGGGATGAGGACTGCAGGTATCCGCCGACTGGCCGCGGCATGCAGGTAACGTAATGATTCCTTATAGACACACAGGCGAAGACGACAGTTTAGCATAGAAGGCTGTTAATTCAAGTGCAAAGATGTTCATGGCCTCAACAAAAACTTTAAACGCACAAACAGATTCGTCACTGGAAAAACCTTTAAAGTACACGGACCACCATATTTGCAGAGGCAGCAGGCGCGGAAAAATTAAATGTATGGAAAATTCTGTCGCAGACGGCCGCCGTATCCGCTTTCGTGCCAATATGTTTGTGCCTTAAGGCGGCTCCAGACTCACGCCATGAATACCCGTGAACAAGCGCGAATGCGAGTGTGGATGGTTTTCGCGCCTAGTTCGCGTCTTGCTTTCAGGCCCGACTGGTTACGGTGTGAATTCGAACCGTAAATTCACGGCTTGCGACTGAATAGAATTTCAGATCTTCAGGCACAAACTGACGATAAATAGCCACACACATAGAAATTATTGCCAGTTTTCTTGGCGGCAGGGGAGGTGGATAGCGATACTTGGCTTCAAAGCGAGAACTTTCAGGTCACGGCCTGCCGTCGACCTGTGTGTGAAAGAGGGCCTTAAATCGTACACAAAAATTGTTATGGGAACGCCAGAAAGTGTCATACATAGTAGTACCTCGATTGTTTAGCCGCCGAACGTGGAGGAGGTATATTCATCGCTGTTAAGAACAATATACCAGTTGAACCTATTGCTTTAAATGGTGGTACCCTGGAACAAGTTTGTGTTAAGATCAAGGGGTTAGGTCAAAAACAACAGCTAGCCCTGCCCAGTCCAGCGAAGTCTATTGAGTCTTGAGAATGTCACTAAATCGTCATAAATTTAATATAACTCGTTATTACATCTGATTCTTCATGTCCGTTCCTGACTAATTGGGCCTATTATGTTTCCCACAATCTTCCTTTCATAAGGAAAAGCGAAAAAGGTTTTGTTTCCGGGTAGAGTTCTCTCACTGATTTCTTCTAGCTATTCGTTTTTATTCGTCAAGGTTGAGCCTAATTGTGGGTCCACATGGCACAGGCTTCTAATCTGAAATTGCTACCTATTGTTGATCTATTTACTCGTGTCTGCAGAATTACCTTTCAAGCTTAGTTCTTTAATGTCTGAGTAGCATTCCTTTAACTGTTCTGTCGGATCTATACCTAAGTTTATGTCATTGGCATAACCGATCACCTTAGCAAATTTGTTTACCAGCATTTAGTTTCGTTGGACTGATATCTTTCTAATGACTGCTTCCAATGCTAGGTTGAATAGCATAGACGCCAGCCCATGCAATTGATTAACTTAGAAGGCATATGTAAGGGTGTTCTGAACTCTTACTCGGGCATTTGTATCGAGGTGGGTTAATTGTATCTATAGCTGGCACACCTAATTCGGGTGGGATCTGAAGTAGCTTCTTCAAGTGAAAAACTGTTTATGGCCTCAACAAAAACTTTAAAGGCGCAAACATATTGGCGGCGCGGAGAAATTAAATGTATGAGCAATTCTCAAGCAGGCGATCGCCGTCACCGCCAAACTGTTGCAGGCGGCTCCAAACGTTTGCAGTGACCACACCCGCGAACAAGCGCGAACGCGAGAATAGAAGATTCTCCTAGTTCGTCCCTTGCTTTCACCTCCGAGTGGATAACGCGTGAATTCGTGCCGTAAACTTACAGCTTGAGACTAAATAGAAAATCAGGGGGGTTATCCTGGAATGCAATTCGAAAGTTGGAAGAAAACGAAAGCCAGTTGCGATGCGATTTAGTTTTTGTATCGCTGAATGCGATCGCATCGTATTGAAATGATTGCTTAATAATAATGAGAAAAGAAGCTGTTTTCAGCCAACAAACTTCACTTATCAACTTAATTTGGCATTTTGATGCGAATAATTGTTTGAAAAATGTTTAAAAAGTTTTTAGAATTTTTGAAAACAAACAAATAATTTCAACGTATCCGTCAATGGCTTTACTCACGGACTGAAATCCGATGACAAACGGACAAATTTGATTCGAATTCGCATTGGGCGATACCATTTTCTTATTTCCGAATTTCATGACTTTCGAATCGCATTCCAGGATAACCCCCCAGATCTTCAGGCACAAACTGACGATAAATGCCCACACACATAGTTTTATTAGTTTTCTTGGACTACAGGCCCCATCCAGTTGGCGGCCGATGAGTGTATGGTGATACTTGGCTTCAAGGTGAAAATCTTCAGGCCATGGCCTGCCGTCCACGTGTGTGTGAAAGGGGGCCTTACGATATGACTAAGTCCTACACAAAATTTTTTATGTGAATGCCAGAAAGTAGTATAGTAATCCCGCGATTATTTAGCCGCCACCGGCCAACGAAATGTGCGGCTAGACGAACACTGCGGCGTGCGAGTGAAAAGGCAAAAAAACAAAAAATCCCCAGAAATCAATGGGAACGCATCTGAGCTACTAAAGGAAGGAGGAACGCAACTCTTAAGAAACTTACACCAACTCATATGCAACATCTGAGAGGAAGAAGTTATACCATATGACTGGAAGAAAGGATCATAGGTCCAATCTACAAGAAAGGAGAAAAATTAACCTGAAAAACCACAGAGGCATCGCACTCTTCAGCACCAGCTACAAAACCTTCACAACCTTTGTGAAACAAAAACTAGAGCCTATAGCGGAAGGCCTTATAAAAATATATCAAGCTGGTCTTAGGACACACAGGTCAACATCGGACCAGCTGCTGACCTTGGGAAAGGTATATAGATATACATATACCAGATATCTGTCGACTCTCAACAGGCATATGACTGGGTAAACAAAGAGATACTGTGCAGGATCCTATTGGAATTAGGAGTCCCCTCAAAGCTAGTACAACTGATCAAACGCGCAACGAATAGCTCCCTGGCGAAAGTAAGGATCCAAAATGCAGCAGCAGAAGACTTCCAAGTGTGACAAGGTCTTAGACAAGGAGATGGATTAGCCCCCATGCTCTTCAACCTGGCCTTAGAATGAATGATAAGGAAAACGTTACTACAAAGAAGTCCATCCATAGCAACGCAGTCTGTACAACTACTTGGATATGCGGATAACGTGAACATCGTCGGAAGGTCCTTCTTGGCAGCAGAAGAAGTCTATGTCGAATTAAGAGGGGCGGCAAAAGACATAGGGCTGAACATTAACGAAGAGAAAACAAAGGTAGGGAGATTCGAAAAGACAATCATGCGCCTTATTTACAAAGGAATACAATATAGATGGGCGGACCAAATCGAACTGCCAACTCTCGTGGTGCCTGCCCTGTAGCTTTGAAAAACGATGAGGCAGCAACTGATACCGTCGTAGCGCGCCCCCTAAAACGGTTCTGGAGGAGAATGTTGTAGGAAGTCAAGGATAATTACAGGCTGTGGAGCTATTGATGATGATGATGGCGTATGCTAAGAATATGATGAAGTGAAGCAACAACTATGACGATAATGCAAGTGAAGTGGCTGGGAGTTTTCTCATCCAGAACTGAGCTAGGCTTGTGAAATCAGTTCTACAAATGCATTTGGAATATTTTGGAACAGACAGTGCGATGCAATAGAAGTAAATTGATAAATGCCTAACTGTATGTCTGTTCAGCGAACTGCTACCAGCTCACCCTGGGGCACAAGCTTGATAATACGTAGCTCAATGCAATGACTCAATTCCTTCACTTTGATCCCTCTTTTAGCCTATCAATAACCTAGGAATTGAGTGTATTCCGAATGCCCCAGGCTGAGCTGTCTATTCTCGAATATAGATTTATTAAAAATACTTCCTCCTATCTTATCTCTTCACTTACCTCTTAACACTTTTTTTCTTAGCCTGTAGCCGATAGTCGTATATTTTGGGAATTTTTCTAAATGCATTCTTCGGCCTGCGCATTTTTGCCGTCTCCTTTTCATTCTTTGATTGTAATTCCCCAGTTTTTCGGCTACTGTTGTCAAATTTCCTAGATGACATTACAACTGAATCCATTAAGTCTTCATCAGCATCATAATCGTCAAAGTATTCATCTTGTTCATCGTCACTACTAATAACCAACTCCTGATAGGTTAAAAATTTTTGTTCTACATTCGGAGCATCGTCTTCATCATTATCACGTTCCTCCTCCTCTTCCTCCTCATCTGAAGAGCCTATAATAAGCGCAACATCAGGCTCAGCCTCGTCCTCCTCACTGTCATCGTCATATTCTACTTCATCTGGTGATGGATCCTCTGATTCGGTTGGCCCTTCCTCTTCATCATCCTCCAATTTGCGCGATGGAAAATTTTCTCCACTTTTACCGCTTTCAATAGTTTTAGTGCCATTACTATCAATAGTTTCTCGTATATTATTTTCACTATTCCCTCGGCTGCCGGTGCCGCAATCGTTCATAAACTCTGGCGGTGTCGTGTCTGCGTCCGCCTCTGACAGATTCAGAGAAAAAGAGCTTTCATTTCCTGATGTACTTGAGCGCATTGTTTCGTCACTTTTATCTTTTAATTCACTATTATTGATAACATTTTTTATGTTTAAATTAACTTTTTGTGCTGCAGTTTCATTTTGATCATTGATTTTTTCACCACAGTCAATTTCCATATCCTTTTTTTAAAGTCCTCCGCGCGTCACAAAAGACAAATGGCGAAAGAGAGCCACCGATTAATATCGTTCCCGTTATCTCTACGCAAAATACATTTGCATGACTGAGATAGAAATATTATTGTTGGACTTTTTTCTTTACAAATTTTGCACTTTTTCTGGTGGAATTATTTTTATTGTCCCAAAAAAGAATAATTCGCTTCAAATTAAGAAATAAAGTTTCGCAAAGATATCCATAAAAAAATCTTAACAATAGGGCAATGATATATGGCTGTGTGTAGCTGAAGTATCTTCACAAAATCACTTATGCCGGCGACTATGTCCACTTTCACATTACTTTATTATAAAAATACCAGAAACATAGTAAATAGCTGTAATTGAATTATGTTTTTAAATATTATAAAACTCTTTATCTCGATTAAATTGAAAACAAATCGGAGCTGCGAATCCAACACGAGTATACACTCCTGCCATGTTAATTTTCAAAATGGCTGCACAGAGAAGAAAATTATATTTTGGGTGCCGTTCTGTTTATATAAAAACAAATCAAATTCCTTTTTTTATAATTTAATTTCATTCTATACTTGTTAATTTATTTTAAATATGTATAAAAATTGTTAGTTTGAAATAAAAATAAATATTAAAATACATTTAATTGAAATAGTACCGAAATATGATCAATCCCAATAGATGTCTCTGAGGTAAGTAAAAAAAAACTTGCTTTTCGTGGAATTTCACTTCGCGCTTAAAAGCTTTGTTTACTCTCTAAAAAGTTCTCTGTGTATCAATTTTTTTTTATTTTTCAATCATTAACTTCCCGCTAAAATGTAGGTCAAATCGAGATAAATTATTTCTGGAGGTATTCATCAAAAATCAGAAACTATGAGAATGAATTCACATGAGGTGCGAACAGTAAGTTCAATTAGGTATATTTAAAATTGTGCACGTTTTAAATTTCCACATTTATATTTTGACATTTTCTTAAAATGGAGAAGGTAAAAATTTCCTTTGTTAATAGAAATAAACAATCTTTCACAGCTTGTATATAAAGCGATTTTGTGTTAAGACTTCCATTTGAAAGTTAGTTACGAGTAGGCCTTCAAACGTTTTCTATTTTTTTAATAAGCGTTCAACCTTGGCCCGCAAGATCAAATTCGAAATGGGATACGATGAAAAATTTATTTCAATTATATTTTTATTGTAACAATTCGAGCATGTTCAATTTTATGTAGAACAATGTATCTTGCATTTGGGAACTCGGTTACAGCTTAACTGGGTACTTACCTACTATTTTAAGATGACAGCTGATCTCTAGCCTGTAGCCGTATCCAAAATAGTTTAAATTAATTTTAAGTCTTATTAGAAACATTCCTGTATGATGTGCGGGTTCTTTGAGAGATGGAATTTAGGAAAAACAGGAAAATTTGTATTCCATCTAGTCTGAGCCTGTCAAAATTGCTCAAGTTAGCACCTGCACATCATTTAGGTCGATCTTGAACCTTACAAGGTTTCGATTTTTCCTGAATTGTTTTATCTACGTATCTTTAAGATGGGCTAACAAATTAAAGTAGTACACTAGTGTCCAGCTGCCTCACCCAGGTAAAGGTTAGGTTAGGTTGAAATGGCTGCTGACTAAGAAGTCCACTTAGGCACACATTGGGGCCATTGTGATGCCATTCTAGTGTTGGGACAAAGTTCAGGCCATTTCAAGCCATTTGGAGCTTTTAATAAAGCAACAGAGATTAGGAACACCAGCGTTTTGCAGCTCACTCAATCCATCAAAGAAAGGTGAACCGAGGAAGGTCACTCTTTTCTTTGTAAGGGCGGGGCATGTGCAGAGAAGATGGGAGACAGTTTCTTTCTCATCTTCATTACCACAACTTCTGCATAAGTCGTTGTGGGGAAATCCTAATCTCTCGGCGAGCGGGCCAAAGGGACAATGACCGGTCAGCACCTTCACTACATGGCTTATCTCGTTTTTGTGTAACTGAACAAGAGAATTTGAACGCTTGCAGTGGTCCATCTCAGCCCAGCTCGAGCTAAGCTGATTTTATAGGTGATTAAGGGCATTCCCATCTGGTTAAGTGGGGTGTCCTTTTCACTTCGGTCCCATGTCAGAATAGCCTAAGGCTCGGCTGGTTCCTCTGGGATCAAGGTACGCGCTCTTGATCGGCTCGGGGTTTCCTTCCTCATAACGAATTGGAGTTTAGCGCCTGACCATGCTTCTCCGATTCTGGAAGTGGCTATTTTCGACGGATCTCTGATCGGCACATGCGATGAGCTTCACGTGGCCCTTATGTCATCCGCCATCGCGACAGTAAGGAGCGGTGCAAGGATGCTCCTGAAGGATTGGGAGGAAAATCGTCGCGAGCCTGATCTCAATTTTACTCCATTTCTCAGGCAGAATGGTGCCATCTGGATCGCTTTCGTCGATAACGGCGATCACGATCTGACCTTTTAGCACTTGGCTATAGGTCTTAGTAGTAGGAGAAAGTAGATTTTCCTACTACGCTTAGCCTCAGGGTGATTAGGTTCTTCAAGGGCTTTGGTGTTGGGTTGCCAGTTTACGAAATATACCCCCTGTCGACCCTCGTCGCCCACCTAATTCGATGATTTCACCCTTCGCAACTCCCACGAATCGAGCAAAGATTTTTTTGGCGCTGCGTTGCTCTTGGAGCTTCATCTTTGATGGTGGAGCGCCTTTATAGACGGAGGGCATAGGGGTTTTGTTAACCTTCTAGAGGCGCTGGATAACTGCACGGATGCAGTTCAAGGGCCTGCTTCTGTCGAATCAACTTGCTAGGAGGGATTGGGGAGCTTCGGATTAGAGCCTAAAGCTCCCTTTTTCCCTTTACTAGATTTACTGCATTTAAAGACAGCAGGTTTGGATTCTTGGCCCCAAGACTGAAGGCAATGATTTTTTTTTGTTTTTTCCATAAAAGGTCCTACGAGCTATGCGGAAAAAGGGGTTCATCCTGTCAGAGCCGCATACCAGGAAAAGGCACTTATACTCACCTACCTTGCCTGGGCGTTGAAGGGAACCGTTTGCGACTTGCACTCTTTAACCATTGGCTGACCATGCAGCCATCAGCACGGTAAACACCTTAGCTTAGAAGTGGGGGAACTGGGAAGAGGAAAGGATAAAAGAAAAAGAGAAAAGGGAAAGGAACTGGATGTACCTAGCTTAGTCTGACTCCTTCGCAATTAGCCTGTTCGGCATGGGTATCCCTACCGGTGGCTTCCTGGTTACCAGCTAACCACCGGCGACATAGCTACTACGAGACGGGGAAGCCCACCACCACGGCAAGGTGTAGGTACCGGGACGTTGCTAGGATCGTTTTGAGATCTAGGTCCCAGATTCCCTCAATCACGAGGTATCTCTCAATAAACAATTACTGAAGATCTCCCTTTTTGAGTTTCGAGGGATCTTCATTCGGCTACGGGAAAGGTCTTTATAAGGTCTATCCGTTCCTGTGGGCGCTCTGTCAGTTCACGATACTGAAGGCAAGGTCTGTCACGTGCTTTTCTTATATTGTCGAAGGCGTAAGAGTAACGCAGAGCACCGTTATCAGCGAAGCAGTGTAGTGAGTTTGAGGGGATTGAGAGCAGATCATTAATTAAGATTATGAAAAGTGCGGGTGATAGAATTGACCCCTGGGGAACTCCGGCCGAAATGGCATGGGGGTTGGATTCGATGCTGTCCAATACTACCTTGATTGAACGACCAAAAAGAAAGCTTTTAATCCTCTTCTTCTGTCAAAACCAGACCAGACTCACCAAAGCGATGGATGCTTTGCTTGAGATGTTCGGTTAAACCCACAAGATCTTCAGCAGCCCGTTTGGTCTAATGCTGTACTGCCTTGTACTTGTTGGGATTCTAGATATTTCATCAGGTTTCTATTGATTATTGTCTCCATTATTTTGAAGAGAACAGAAGTAAGTTTAAAGGGTCATAGGCGATAGTTTAAAGGGTCGTTGGCTTCACCTTTCTTTGGAATGGGCTGAACATTAGCTAGTTTCCAAGAGTCAGAATAAACTCCGGAGAAGTAACACAGGCCGAAATTGCGCAGAGGTTTATCCAAAGGTGAGTCACATTTCTTGAAAACCGTAGAGGGAATATTGTCTGGTCCAGTGGATTTATTAACGTTGAGCTCTGTGAACATTTATACTCCTCGCGTGCCTTGAAGAAAATTCTGTCCATTGAATCCAGGGCAGAGCTAACAACTAGAGGACTGCCTTCAGTAGTAAGCTAGATTGGTAAACCAAAGATGCTATGTGATAATCAATAATCTTCATATATTTTTTTTAAAACTTATTTGTAAATATGTATGTATAATGCCGATTGGCGTAAATAAATAAATAATTTCTGCTTACTTTAAAAATATTAAACTTCTTACAAGTAATCTTCAGAAAATATCACAATCTGCAAAAAACTCGCTTTACTTTCTAGCATGACCTCAATTTTAACGATTTTACCTATTTTCACTTCATTTTTTTCGGTTTTTCAGCAGTGAATGGAGGCCGATGAAATATTTCTTCGTTTGCTCGTTTTTTAGCGTTAAAAATTACTTTAATGGTGAGCGAGAGAATTGATGATAAATGAATAAATGAAAAAGACGAAAATCAAGGAATATTCACAACAGCGAAGAAATGCATAAATAAATCAGGGTATGTTTTAGTAATTAAAGTGTTTTAGATATAATATTTTCTTAGTACATAACAATAGTCTTTGAGAAAAGCAAAAAAGAAACAGATTTAAAGTTTAATTTAATTTTATAATGTACAAGCAATTCCTTCATATGGCGAACATTGTTGTATGACCATATTTGTGCAATAATTATAGATATTGATGGATATCGTAAACTGTGACAGCCTCGTGCTATAACAGCGTCATCGCTTCCGATCAACAGCATATTAAAATAACAGAATATGCTAATTATCTGTTAAATGTGTTCAAATTTAATTTTTCGATATCGTATTGGCTGGGGCGCCTATGCAAATTACCGACTTTATGAATTATCGAACGACTTATAAAAAGAGAAAGTTGGTGATCGTTCAAAAGATCGAATTTGACGTTTCCTTGGTATATGGGTTCTTCTAGGCCGATTTGAAATTAGTTTGCAACTGATCACGTGTGACTGTGCTTGCCGGTCGGAAGCGATTTCAGGTGCGTAATTGCACTTCAACTGAACTACTTTACATGTCGCCAAAACGTCGCAACTAAAAATTTTTGAACTAAAATCAGATGCGCCCGTGGGTGGACAAAGGTTTCATTTTGGTTACAAACTGATCGTGCTCGTGAAACTGGCATTGCAAATCGGTCGACTCGTGTGCGGAGAGGCTTAAGGCTTTTGATATAGTCTAAAATTTGAATTTGGAATCTCCCTAGCAATAATGAAGCAGCGATGGAGGAGACTCGAATTCTTCCTCGCTATAGCAAGGGCTCCACTGTTTCGGGAACTGATTCCCAAACCGAAAGCTATAATTAACCACCACCCTTTTTCTACTTAAATATGGCAGAGATCTGGTGGGCTGGTAGGCCAAAAGTGGGGTGTAAGCAATAGGCTCACCACATCATCAAGCCGGCGGCTAAAACACGATTGGTGGCCCCTTTTATTATTATTATGTCGGAAGGGGGGCAACCCATATGGGGAACACCGCGAGAGCAGGACATTTACAGACACATGTATGGAAATCTTTTCGCATTCCATGCAGAGTCGGCGCTCTGACTCTTCTGAGATAGACCGAGGTTGTTGAGGCGATGCCGTAGTCATACATGGCCGGTCAAATATCCCACTAATAGCGTAAGGTTGGAATGTATCCTATATTGAACCTAGCTCTAAAGAGACAGACAAGATTGTGGAGAATCAGATCAAGGAACTTCTTCAACAAGAGTGCGAGAAAATGTTATCTCTCCTCCGGGTTCAAAAAAGGGAAATGCTCATTTAACTTTGGCCCGTTCGAAGAAGTTCCCAGGAATAACGGCCTGGAATGCTTCCATGGCTGCTCCTAACTAACCGGGAATAAGCGGTCTGGAGGATTGATCCTAAAAAGTGCTCGCAGCAGGCACCTCAAGGTTTAGAAGGTTAGAGGTGTATTAATCACGTTGAAGGAGACTTTAGAGAGGAGCTTTAGGATCTTGCCTTCAGGCAATCTTTTTGGAAAGTCTCAATTTTTTTTATATGAAAAAACCAAGCTTAAGAGTAACCCTTTATACTACCAGTCCGTCATGTCGTTCAGTTCATAGTGCAATGTCTAGTAGTAAGCTTGGTTTGAAGAATAGAGGAGAATAGGAAAGGTTAGAGGGGGTCTGGAGGGTGTAGAAGAAAATGACAATTAACCTCACGTTTGAACTCTAAAATGTTGTACGAGTTCGGAAATACTGACTGCGGGAGATTATTCCACCGTCGAGTTGTTCTATTCATAAACTTCTAAACCGTATTGTGCGTGAACGGGGGGAGGGGGTGAGCCGAGCGGGCTAGTCTTGTGTTGCGGGGAAAGTATTGCCGTGCAGGCAGGAGGTCCTGAATTTCAGTGGAAGAGTCGCCATGGTAATAGCGATAAAGTATGGGGAGGGCTGCTACATTCTTACGGTGGCTTAAGGTGTCTATGGAGGCGCGAAAGGGGCCATCACCAATGAGTTTGAGGGCGCGATTTTGCACCTTGTCGAGACAAACCAAGGTGGTTTTTGGGGCCACTGCCAAGATATACGAGTTGTATTCAAGGCGGCTGGCTGGAGGAGGAACTTGTATCTCTTGCATTCCTTATTGTAAACTGTTAGGGTGAACCTGTATTCTTCTTTCAGCATGTTGTGTCCTATGAACAATCCCCCTACTTTCCTCCGCATTGCAGTCAGTCTGACTGGAGGAAGAAAAAGTGTTGCTGAAATGTCAGGAGGAGGTCAGCACCTCAGTTCGCTGCGTTGCAGCTATTTTAGTTCACACACTGAGCTGATAGAGGCGGCGAGCAGGTCTGATTTGTAAAGAGCCCTGAAATTTAGACCAGTTGATTTTTTAGGAAGCAGGAAGAGGTGCCTATATATGGGTGGCTGACAATGTTGAACCTGAGGTGGTAGCACATAAGTTGTTTCAATCGACCTCAAAACATTGAATTTTTGTATGAACAGGTCGATTGAAACAACTTACGTGCTACCACCCCTGATGTGCAAATGCTCCGATAGTGACCATCAGCTTTGGAATTTGTCAAAGAGTAGCCTGATAGTGACAAAGATGGGTTTGTTCGATCTGCATATTTGGGGTCCGGGGGCAATTCGATCCAGTTGCCTCCCCCTTTGTAGCGGGCCTGGTAAGCAAAGAGATTGAGCCGAGCGAGTTAATCTGGGGTTGCGGATATAAGATTGCCGTGGAGGCAGGAGAGCTTTTATTTTGATGGATCATTTGCTATCTTAGTAGCGATTGAATGAGTTAAATTTCGCTGTTGAATAAATTGGACACCCATCCGCGATCGCCAAGACAGGATCTGTCATTTGCTTGTCTTCCATCAACAAAGGCGTTTAAGTAAAGCAGACCACCATTATCAGCGAAGCTGTGAAGTGGGTTGGTAGGGACAGGAATTAGTGGGGACACCGGCAGAGATGATAAAGGGCTACCTTGATTGTACGACCGGAAAGAAAACTCTCGTTTCAGTTCTTCAGAACTCTTGCTTAATTTAACCATTAATAACTGCACATTTCAACCATAAATAACTTTACTATCCTTTTTTGTTTAATTTTTTTATTCATAGGACGCTCGTTCTGGAAATAAGTATTTCATTAGGGTTTTAGTTAAACTTCTTGAAGATTTCATCCAGTGTTTTTCGCTAATATTTAACTAATTGATTTGTTTTTTGTGCTGTTAAAATTACATTTCCCGTGGAACAGAGCTAGAACCACTTTTTTCCTCCGCACTTACAACAATTCTCTTCCCTTACTACTTCTCATTCTTAGTGATTAATTAAAACCAATTAAGATTAATATGACATTTCATTATGTGTGCTTATAGAAAGGAGCAATTTAAAGATCTGGCAGGATAACAAAGAGGAATATAAAAGTCGTTAATTAAATTCAATTGAACGAAATTTTCTATTAATTTTTATGGAGAATGCATTTGGTTAAATTATAGAACTGCAATTGTCACAAACATGGAGGTAACAGTGTGTAGCTACACAATAGCTACTCGAATATAAAGCGTGGTCATCTTGAATTTATTTTAAACTTTTACAAAACTTTTAAGATTGTATATTTTTTGTCTTGTCTATAATAAGCAAGCCATAAATCATACCGCAAAGGACTTTCCGAGTAGGTTCCTCTTCGATTATACGACCTACTTGATCGATTCGACGGAGTCGACCGAACTTCATTTTTTTTATTCTTCCTCACATTACTTCGAGGGGATATATTCTCCTGCAAGACCAGTTTTAAGCACGCTCCCATGTTTTGCTTACATCAATTAAAGTTGTTACGTGTAGGGCTGCCTTCATGCCCAATTATGCCCATGCGCTTTGGCGAGCTTGGAAAACCCTGTTGCACTTTAAATTCGGTGGTTGTTTGGTCGACCGGACTTCAAGCATCTACGGATGTTCCCTGGGCACCCTCGTCCAACATCAATGTCTACCAGTTCGTCCAATTTAAAAGACTATTTCTGTATTTCTTTGGCCTGGGGTTTTTTGAAATTTTTTGGTTTGAAATAGCTAATGCGGTTTTTATTCCTCTTCAAAATCTCAAGGGACTTCTCGTTCATAAGTGAAAGTGCTATTCTTCTGTAGTTCCAACGCTGTGATGATCGCCCATTCATCTATTGGAACCGTAGGGTATTAAGCCTGGAGGCACTGTATAAGCTTACTTATAAGCGTCCAGGTTTACTTCAGACAAGCAGATGGGGACTCCTCGGGACATCTTGAGATCAGCTTGAGGCTCTTGCCTTTGCATGCGCCACTGATCGTCTACATAGTATTCGTCTAGGAAGTCCTTTGAGGCCTGGTCTTCGCATCTGATGACCATAAAGCCTCTGACTACCTCCGAGGAGTCATAGCAGGGCGCTGATCTTCTCTTGCTTGAGAAGATGTGAAGCAAAATCATGTCTGTTAGTTTACCTTCCAACTTTGGTTTGGGGGCTAATGCGTCCTCTCAAAGCCATCTAGTCCATTAAAGCCCCTTGCAGGTGATCTCTGGCCTGCTGCGGCAGGCTTTTTCTTGAGGGAACCCGGGGGAATTTTTGCCTTTTTGGACTCTCGCTCGATCTTTTCTTCAGGAGAGGATCAAGGTCTTTCTCGGCTCATTGCTCTCTGTACTCTTTCGTGCGGGCCTCTGCTTTTGCCGAATTCAACCGAGGTGCATGCTCCAATGGGTGTTAAGCTTTGATTCGTTTTTCATTTCCTTTTTCGAAAAAAGTATTTTCCTACTTTCCTTTCTTTCCTTGCTACCGTGCAATATATACTGTTATCCACCGTTATCCTGCTCTTGAAATCTGTCAGTCTCATTGGCGACATGTAGTAGAGTGGAACGCAAGGTCGAGTAGCTTTAATTTTTTATACGATCTAATCTCTTATCGCTAATAAAGCAGAAGTGTTGCAATGCCGGACGGAAGTTCAGCCTTACGCTTGACGAATAGACCAGTGCTTGGTCTTCGATACATGAACGTCAATCCATGGAAATGAATCCAAATTTTGGAATTTGGGCCTTATGCGTGTTTCAGGATCCTGCTGAAGTTTAAAAATACTTGAAAAAAGACTAAAGAGATATCATTTGTATATCACTGACGGCAACGTGTGCATCTCCACAGATGGCGCTAACATATTGGCCAAACTAGAAAAAATTATTGCTGCGGAACAACAACTTCCCTTGCTCATAGAATACAGCTAGAAGTTTTGGACGTGTTATATAAGAGAAAACTGCACGAAAATCAGGAGGTCGATGATTGCTTAGAAGCAGAAGTCGAGAACTTACGGGAATCAGACGATGAGGATTATAAAGTAGATTTTCCAAGTCAACATCAACAAGACTGTGGAAGTGGAAAATTGCTGTGTATTGAAGAGGAAACTCATGCATATCTCTCGGACAATATATCTCCTACCATCGAAAAAGTGCGGAAGATTGTTCGTATGTTTAAACGATTACCAGTTAAAAATGATTCACTACAAAAGACAATTCGAGAATAACAAGGGAAAGAGTTGACTCTTCTTCTAGACTGCAGAGCAAGGTTGAATATTCTGTTTATGATATTGGAACGATTTTGTCTTCTGACTGCTGTTCATAAATGTCTATTAGACCTTCAATCCACGGACTTTTGCTAGAACAAGATTTCTACTGCATCACCGATCGCATTTCTTCGTTGAAGCCCAAGTTGACTGTCGACGACGTAAAGATTCTAATTTCTTAACCACAAAATTAGCATTACAGATTTTGATGCAGAAATTACCTTGCAGGAGAACTCCAACATGCGCAAAATTGGCAGCATCACTCAGACTACGTATACGTCAACGTGTTTGCACAGAACTCTCTGGAATCTTGTAATATCTCCACAACCCTTGTGTGCCGGAAGATGACGAGCTTTTTCAAATACCATCGACAGCTGCGATATGTAAGAGTCTACATAATCTTCCAAAACGAGTGTCAGTTATAAATCCTGATCAAGATGAGAGCGCTAAGATAACTGACCCACCTGGAACTGAATTAGAATCAAATTCAATGGAAGACCAATTGCAAATGGCGATTTCGATAGATAATAATTTAAATTTTCGGCAACCGGCATAGTCCCGGGATTGGGAAAAACTTCCGGGATTGCGTACCCTAGTATAGGCCTTCTCGCGGCTCTTTGGTGTCGAATCCTCATAAGCGGTTAGTATACCACCTCGTTGGATTTGGTTTGCTCGATCCAAAACGGATGTGCTATGGCTGGCATTCGGCGAATTGACGTCTCTTGGCTGGAGCCTAGTAGTTGACAGGATTGAAGGTTATTATGCGGGTACTGGTACGGCCTTTTTAATGTTTTTACTATCCTTTAAGCCTTTCTAGATGAATCCAAACAGAACTTTTAAAATTTAAAAAAAAATATCACATTCAATACGGAGTTAAATATGAATCCAGTTCTTCTATTTACCATAATTGTGTAGTTAATTTGGATATGTTGATAATGAATATCTTCCCCCGTATAAAATTGCTTTCAAAAATGCTATTCTCATTCAGTAGCAGCATATATTCTCAAAAAAAGAGACAACAAAATTAATTAAAGAAAATATAAAAGTCATTACTGGCTTTAACTTAGCGTCTGTTGCGTAAATATCGCGTTTTAATTATATCCACGAAGTTATCGTTAACCTTTTGATAATGAATCATTTGCATTTAGCGAAATATAAGCACGTATAAACAGCTGTTGACTTAATGAAAAATAAAAGATAACCGCAAGTAATTTTCTAAAACAAAAAACAAATAGAAATGTAATAGGAAAAATAACAAACTCGGCTCTGACGTCAAGAAGAGGTCAAGATCTATACTTTATTGCTGCTGCAGTATTCTCCTGCTCAAATGGCATGTGTTTCAAAGTTTCGAAGCAAATGAAGACGCAAGAAGCAGCATTAATTTTGGGCATATCACGGCATGAAATGAAGAAAAAGGAAGAATATTTTTACGCATCGAAGGTTTTGTAGTGTTCCTTTTTTTAATTAGCCCTTTTCCCTTAATTTTGTTGTTGAAGTAGTAGTGAGTTTCGACTTTCTTAATATGCTATTAAAACGTTCAATACACACACATATATATATTGAAAAGAAAAAAGACTAAATAAAAAACGATGACACGTTAAAAATGACGACAAATAAAAAATTGACTTCCTCTAGACTAGAAAATTTCGTGCTGTTCTTTCCGCCGCTGATTTTTATGGTTTAATACCCATTCAATGGAACATACCTGAAGCGTATATTCAATGCAACATAGCTGAACCGTGTCGCATTATCTTTTGATATTTAAATTTTTGGTGGTTTTTATATTATTTTTCTTTGTACAATAAATATAACATACAATTAATTATTGCGGCTAAAAATGAAATCCATATAGTTCCAGTTACACAAGTAACAACAAGAAAGCTCAATGCATCTTAAAACTTAATAAGTGAGATCTGATTGGAAAGGTTAATGTCGCCTATCCAATGATCTTTCCTTGCTTTCTTTCTTTTGATGAGGTATTGGGTTTAAAAGCACCTTAGCCACTTCGCTTGATCTATTGTACTGCATCTCTATATCTCATATTTTGTAGGCCAGATCGATTGCGCAGGTGCAGCAGTCTGCCAAGTGGCTTGTCGGTTAGATTTGACTGTTCGAGCAGGGTGTCATTAAACACTTTCGCGCGGCACAGACGACTTGAAAGGCAGACTCATCCTCTTCAAGGCAATGCCTGCATAGTGTCCTCTAGCCTGTCTGGCAATTCACGCCGCAGTAGCCAACAAGTGCCCTGATGTCATTTGAACTGCGATCCAGAAATTCTTTGGGTCCATTATGAGATGACACAGGAAGGAGCTGCTTTAAGTTGGGCAATCCAGGTGCGTATCGCCAGCGTTCGATGTTTTTTATCAGAGTACAAAGTGTGCATTCAACAAAACTAATGGATGCCCCAGTAGACATTTTCGGGCCAAGGGTAACTTGATTGAGAAGACGTAACTCACCAAGCCCCTAATTTAATTCAGTTCTAGCCGTATCTAGGGGACTATTTTTCTAGGCCCTTTTTACGTCTTCATGAGTGCATGCCAGTTTGACGCACCCTTGTGCTTGAAAAGTCACTAGGGTGACTGGGCTTACCGCTCTACTTGCTTTCACTTCAGATTTCGCCGCCCACACCTGTCTTTCTTTTGAAGCCATCCGAACACCATACTAGTCCACCCTACCAGACAACTTATCTTGCATTTGCAAGGAAGGTAGCTCGAATTTTGAGATCTTAACGGGCATGCAGAAAGTTAAAGGGAATGTTTATAGACTTGAAAGATTTATCAAGAGCGTCCTGGCTTAACTGTGGTATTGACATTCCTCCAGACAGATGGGATATAAATATGTGCGAAGCCCTGGAAGCCCTGCAATTTTGCATATTTAGGGAATGACTAGGTTGTAGTCACTGCAATGATGATCCCGGCCAACTTACCCCAGTAGGTAGGTCCTTACGGCTCCCCTTTTCTTCTTCTGGGGTTCAGGCTCTCCTGGACAAACTTCTGACCGCTACCGTTTAGGCAGCACACCGTCATGGAACTGTTCCCCCTAGAAGATTTGGATAAATTGGGCGGTCTGCACTACAAACCTAGAAGTCCAATGAATTGAGATCTAGAAAGTTAGATAGAAGAGTATTATGTAATAGTGAAGGTGCGCCAACTATCCACTTACCTTCGTTACCTTATAGCCTTGCAAGGGGCCAGAATACATACATGACTAGGTTTAAACGTTGTTTACTTTGGTTTGAAATATAGTTGAACTGAAATTAAAACATAACCTCAAATTTTGTGCGAAATTCTCATTTATAGATACGCAAAAACACCGAACCCAAAACTAACGTCGAAACGTCACGGATGGTAAATAAACAAAACAAATGTCACTACAACCCAATTACAATTCAATCTGCGTATATAAGGACAAATATCAACTCGACCCAGGTAGAAGGGTTGGTTTGAATGGCCCCAGTTTTAACTCGAACCCTGTTTATGACTGGGTTTAACCTGGGTTGAAGCTAGGTTGAACCTAGTCATAAACGCGATAATTGACATACCATTATGTACATGTACGTTTGGACTTAGCGGGACGTCAATGTAGATATCAGAGTAGACTCTTAAGGCTGCTAGAAAGAACAAAGAAATTAGAACGACCAAATGACATCTATTCGCTCTTCTCCGGGGTTGTCATCAATGATTTGTTTATGCTATAATAGATGTTGGTGCTATTATTTTGCAGCGAATACTCTTTGTAATGTAGAGCCCTTCGATGTTTCCCACCACCTCCAGCAAAGTTAACTCAGAGGATCTAACTCTGAGAGAGGCATGTTGAGCTGATAAACAAAATAAATCAGAGCATAACAAAATAAGAAAAACTTAAACAATTATCTTCATTTTCTAAATTAACTTTATACATTTAGTCAATTGTTATTGTTGCTCTTAAGCCATTAATCGTTGAATATATGCCGATTTATTACAAATATGTCCATATGTCCTTCAATTCCCACGGGAACGGCAACCCTAATAAAGTAATTTCAAATTCATCTCCGTTCTATATGAGATATGTCAGTTATCAATCTTCTTCCTAGCCAAAGGAATAAAAGCGCCAAGCTATAAGGATGTGTCGTACGCTAAAAACGGGGGTGAGCTAGGTACAATAATGCGGGGGTGTTGTCGGTCGTATTTCTTTAGTGTAGGAGTTCTATTCTATCGACTATAATCTCCTCTATTTGTGTATAGTAAGCTTTTCCTGGCATGCGCAGTGTTAAAAGGATAAAAATTTCTTTCTTATTCCGCTATAAGGTTATATTTGGGGTAGAATGAGTAAAATCTCAACGTTATGTTTAAATGGATTTTCCCCTTTGAAACAGTTGTTGTTTTTTTATTCAACTTTTTTTTAACATCCTCAATACATTTGCGCACAGTCTTCGTATTTTCGTATTAAGAGTAGAGTAGGAAGAGCGTTGATTTTTGAAGGTGAAGATTTGGTGGAATGGGTGTGGGGGGAAATATCATCATTTCTACTCACAAACATGTCCCAAAACCTATATAATAAATTTAAAACTGCAAGAAATGTGAGTCGCTTCTTCATTCTTCAAGGTGTAGTGGTAGACTTTTATTAATAAAGAAAACTTTGATCCGTGGGAAGAGCAAGTTGAGAAAAATCAATAAATTACAATTTTCTGTTACGTCTTATATGTATCTCGTGTTGCTGTTTACAAAATAGTATTTCTTGTATAACGGGACAGTCATCGCAATGGGGGTGGTGTATTTTTTGTTGTGTGGGATTCTGATGTCCTGATAAAAAGTACAAAGCACTTGCAAGGTTTTCTCCTTATCAAAAACAAAACTTTAGACGAGATTTCTTTATCACAGTGTATTTCACAACTTTTCATATTAACTCCACACCAATATGCACGCTGCAACCTTGTATGCCATAACGATCTATATGATAACACGTCGTCTGCTGCATTTGCATTATATAGACTAGACTAAGCTAGACTTTCCACGCGAGTTTCGTTCGTCTAGTTGCTTGAGAGTTTTCCAAAACTTACTAAACATTTTATTTTTCGCCTGGGATTTCATTGACAGATTTTAGTCTTAACGCGAATGTTTGCTTCAGAATCAACCTTAGATAGCGGTCAGGCATAAAGACGGCATCTCTTAAATCTATTTTGATCTTTATACAAGAATATTGACGTACTGAGTTTTGAAAATTAGATTTAACTTTGGTCTTGTGTATTTTTTTATGTGGAAAACCCAAGCTTAGAGATAACTTGCTACCATTGGATCATGTCTGAATGATAGAAGAGAAGGAGGAGCTTGGGGAGTGGTCGATGAACCTTACGTTTGAGCTCTTAAGGTGTTGTACGAGTTCGGGAATACTAGCCCCTGTTCTGAAAGTCGAGTCGTCACGACACGAGAAGTCGTTGAAGTTGAAGAAAGTGATGTTCAGTCGAATTACGACTTTCAGTACAGGGGCCTCAACTCAACTTAGCAGTTCCTCTCTAGGCCCTTAGCTGCGGCCCCTGTGCTGAATGTCGAGTCAGCATAATGGCCTAGAGTGGAAGTGCTAAGTGCGAGTTTATCCCCCTATGCTGAAAGTCGCAATTCGTCTGAAACGCCACTTTCTTCAACTCAAAAAACTTGTCACAAATCACGACTCGACATTCAGCACAGGGGCCTCAGGCCCCTCGACTGACACATCACTTTCTTCAACTCAAACGACTTGTCACGTCACACGACTCGACTTTCATCACAGGGGCCGCTGACTATGAAAGATTGTTTCACAATCGAGTTGTTCTATTTATAAACGAACTTATAGACGGCAGTGTTGGCGAAACGAGGGACTATCGAGTGTGAGGATGAGCCGAGAGGGCTCATGAATCGGCTCGAGAAACCAAATAGGGCTCCTGGTCTCACATTGCGGGTAAAACGTGCTATGCAGAAGGGTGATAATTTCAGTGAAGCAGTCAATATGGTAATAGTGACACGATGCTGTCAAGGCTGCTACATTCCTGTGATGGCTCAAAGGGTCTACCAGGAGGCACAAAAGTTGTCATCCTCGATTAGTTTGATGGTTTTGAGCCATTAGTTCAGAAAAATGAGCTGCACTTGAAGCGGCGTCGAATATATGACTTCTAGATTGTAGCCCTGGCTGCTAAAGCAAGGAGAAATCTGAATCTAAGAAATCCTAGGCTTAAATATAAACGTTAGTTCAACTTATTTCCTAAGAAAAGACGTTCACAAAACCATGACATTCTCTAAGCTTAGAGATAAGAAGGTTATATTTGGGAGGAAAGTCCTTCAAAGGATATACGGCCTAGTCAGTGAAGATAATGCATAAAAAATACGCTAGAACAACGAATTGTGTCACTTATACTATCAAGGGCAGGAACGAATCTATTACCCAAACCATTGGAAAGCACAGTATACATCCTCAGTGCAATGATAATGGTCGTAGACTGATGGACTTGGACGCTACTGGAGCTAACATGATAGTGGCCAGCATGAAATTCGAACACAGAAGAATACATAGAGTAACCTGGAAATCTACTAATGAGGAGACGGTCAGTGCTATAGACCATGTACTGATTAGTACAAGGTACAGCTCATAAAAAGGACATCAGAGAACCCTCCCCAACTCAGCGTATAAAATACTCTCCACTATTTTGTACAAAAAACTTCTACCCATCGCAGAAGGCATAACAGGTAGTTATCAATTGACCGGCTAGATCCACTATAAACCATATTTCCTCTTTAAGAAGAATTTTGGAAAAATCATGAGAATTCAACATCAATATTCACGTACTGTTTATAGACTTCAAGCAAGCATATGACAGCGTCAAGCGTTAGGAGCTATTTAAAGGTATGGAGTGCTTCCGATTTCCGGAACACCTAATCGAAGTAACAGAAGCTACAATCGAGGTAGTGCGAAGCAGAGTAAGATTGGAACGAGACCTGATACAAGGTGCCGTGCTGTCCTGCCTCCTATTTGACATAGTGTTGGAAGGTAGAAACGACGGGATCCATCTTTAACAAGTCAACACACATGCCGATGACGTCGCTCTAATAGGTAGGTCTTTTGCAAGTGTGAAAGAAGCCTTCATCAAACTGGAAACAGCGAATGGGATTACTTATCAACGAAGCAAAAAATAAGTATCTTTGTACTTCAAAAAGATACACGACTCCAAGACGAAACATTACAATAGATGCATATAATATAGAAACCGAAAGAATTTACGTGTCTTGGAACAATATTGCAAGCTGACAGTAGCGAGGCAACGGAGATCAGAAGGAGAACGTTGCTAACAGAAGCTATTTTGGCCTTCGACAACATCTCACATCACGCTTTTTGTCTAGAAGAATGAAGTGTAAACTGTATACCACGATAGCGACCCTGCAAAAATAGTGTTAAATCGAATCCCTAATGGAAAGCGAAATTAAGGTTGACCAAAGAAGCGATACATGGACTCCGTTGAGGAAGTTTTAGTAAAGTTAGGCGTTAGCCAAGAGCCGTAGTAAGATGAGTGGGGGTAGAAGCTAATGAAGGCCGAGGCTCGAATTGTGCTGTAAAGATATCGAGGATGGAGTAATTGGCAGACTGCTTCGGCTACATACCTCTATAGCATTATTAACGAAAGTGACGTGGCAGAAGCAAACGTCCATTCCAGAATAAATAAAGCAAGAACCTGACCGTTGTGCTGAAAGTCGAGTCGTGTGGCGTGACAAGTTGAATTACGACTTTCTGCACAAGGGGCCATAAACTCAACTCAGCGCTCTCTGGAGCCTTATGCTGAAAGTCGATATTCGACTGAAACGTCACTTTCTTTAACTCAAACGACTTATAACACCACGCGACTCGACTTTCCGCACAGGAGCCCCTGTCTTGCATATGGAGATCAAAGGAGATCTCAACTAAAATTAAATTACGGTTGTTCAACTACAACGTTAGTGCGTTTGTATGGTTGCGAAACATGGAAAGTCACCCCATTCATCACATGGCGCCTTCAAGTTTTCATCAACAGATGCCTACTGTCGAAGGCGAAGGAAATGGAATTGGATTGACCACGACTTGCGAAACGAGAAAATCTATTCAAACAGGCCCTTGACTAGTATCCTCAAGGAACCCGTGTCGAGGTGGAAGATCTAAAATAACCTGGAGGAGAACCTTATTAACAGAGGTCACAACGACTGGGAGATCCTGGGTGGAGTTGAGAGCTGTCATACAAAACAGGGGCCAGTTCGTGTATGTCGAAAACGAAAAATTTTTTTCGTCTCGGGTTCGCGTAAGTCGAAAAAATTGAAAATTTTCGACTGAAGCCGACGAAAGGCACTCGAAAGCTTTTGGGTTATCGAGTTTTTGCATTAGGACACGAACAATTTTCTTTCGACCTATGCGAACGCTAAAATTTTTGTCGACAAAATTTTTCGACTTCAATTTCTTTTCGTTCTTTTATCGTCGTTCGCCATACACGAACCCGCCCCAGATTCTTATGAAGGATTCTGTGTTTCCGCCCACGAGAGATTAAACGACCAAAACTGAAACTTTAAGGTTAACCTTTTTTACTACGAATTATTAATAATTTCTATTTTAAGTTCGGCGTGTCCTTTGACAAAGTTGAGCAAACTCAGAATTTTCCTCCAAGTAGTAATAAGTCGGTAGGTAGGTGGGTGAGGATATTCAAAAGGTGAACAAAATAAAACACAAAAAATGAAAACAAAAATCTTTTTTCTAACTATTATTAAATCTGAAATTTAACAAGGATTTGCTCTTTCTTTCTTCGTCTTAGATAATTTCAATTTAAATTAAATTAATAAATTCATAATTAATAATAATAATTTTTATAATTTAATTCAATAATAGTTAATAATAATAATAATAATAAAAATTTTAATTTGTTTAAATTTAATTTAATTAAATTTTCTTCCTTTTTCTTCTTTTTTTGTGTAGATTTATTATTATGCTTGTAGGTTTTAAGTATTATTTTTTTTTTATTTTAATTTACTTATTTTTATCGTTTATTTTCTTTATTTATAATTTATATATATATGCGTATGTGTGTGTACATATATATAGTTTCCCCTTTTTTGTTTGTCTAAATATAACCTCCGGCTCGATAATTATAATCATAGCCAGTAAAAGAATGACTCCTTGAAGGATGCATCCCTTGTTGTGTTGGTTGTTGTGTCACGTGCGTATTATGCACTGTCTGATGATGATGTTGTGATAGATGATGAGATTGTTGCTGTTGCATCAATGTTGGTGGTGGCTGTGAGGAATTATTTGTCACATTGTATCCCCCTACACCGCCTGAATTAGCAACAGCAGCCGCTAAAGCTGCCTGGGAATGCTGTAGCCCACCCAGTGAGCTAGAAGGCGTCGACATTCCTGTATTCATTGGAAAATTATTGTAATTATTTCCAGAATGTTGATGATGTTGTTGCTGTTGCTGCTGCTGTTGCTGCATCATATCATTTTGCACATGATGTTGATTCAGCTGCTGATGCATTTGTTGGTGTAGTTGATGTTGTTGTTGCTGTTGTTGTTGCTGTTGATGTTGTTGATGATTTTGTGAATGATGGTTCTGATTCATGCGGTTCCCTGTACCAGGGAACATCATATTTGTGTAGTTGCCAAGTACTTCAGCTGCTGCCATATGCTGTTGCTGGTGTTGCTGAAGTTGTTGTAGTTGTTGTTGTTGATTATGGCTTTCAAACATATTGACGTCACTATTGCTATTGTTGCTATTACTATTAGCACTATTATTATTATTGGAATTGCTAATGCTATTGGTGTTCAGGCTATTTCCAACCATTGGACCACCACCACCACTGATTGCGGGCTCTTTTCGAGCCCCTATTTGTCATTCACCCGTTGCTGTTACTGTAGTCCATTGCCAAGGGCTTGTGTAGCCAGTCTTTTGTGAACTATAAAAAGAGAAAAAAATCCATTATTAATTATTTTTAATAAAATAACAATTAATAGTAAAAAATGAGAAATTTAAGGTTATCGGCTATCACGCTATCAAAGATTGAAATAAGATATCCAAGAAATATTTGTTTTCAGACATAGTAATGTTGTACAGTATGCAGCCGTTATTATCGCGCCGCGCACACTTCGATCAGGAGGCTCCTGTACAACTACAACTCGACTGAGGAATAACCTTACACAGTCAGTTTTCCCAAAATTCATTTAACAGCAAAGAGTTAAAACGATCTGTGTTAGTCGTTCTTCTTTTAACCGAGATCTGGGTCGACTCTATGCTGAGAACTCGCAAACTAATGATTTCTCATGTTGAGGGATATCTGGAGGGCACTATAGTAAAAGGCTGTCCACAGGGAGGAGTTTTATCCCCACTTCTGTGGTGCCTTGTTGAAGGTTAACTCCTGGAACTACTCAACGGCCGCAACTTTTTCACCCGAGGCTACCCAGACCATATCACCGTGGTAATAACGGATGAAACTGATGAAGTCATGTCAAGACGTCTGTAGCAGGCACTAGATCTCGTATCTAGCTGGTGCGGCAGCGTAAGATTGAATGTCAATCCCGACAAAACGATTCTGGTTCTTTTCACCAGAAAACGATCACACTACTCAGCCGTCTCCCAACACGGCCAAGGAATTGTTAGGGCGCAGTTTTTTTATGTGAAAGACTAGAGTTTCAGGAAAGGCCCCTTAATACTGTGTCGACAATCTATTTTCTTCATATCGAGTGCAATGTCAAACAGCAGTCTAGTCGAGGAAGGAAGGAACTGCCACAACCTACTCGCGATATTTTTTAGTCCACTTACTCCCAACCAACTGTCGCGACTTTGACATCGGGGACATCCTGAAACGAGTTGAATTTCACCAACCAACCGACGACATGCGGGGAAGGTCTTAGGAATGTAAAGAGGAAGAAAGAAAGAAGAAAGTTATGTAGGTAGGAAAGTAGAAAAGGCGAAGGACCGTGGGGCTGGCCGGGATTCGAACCCGGGACCTCTGGGTTGGTAGCCAGACGCCTTACTCCCTAGGCTACCGAGGGCCTCATAAGCAGTAGAAATGATGTCGAAACACTTGTTGACTTGGATATCCCACCAACAGCCTGCAAATAGATTGGTAACGCCCCTCAAGGCACAGGGGTTTGTAGTCTGTCTAAGACCTAGGACCAACACCTAATAGGTTTAGTCTCTTACTCCGGTCTTTTACCAGGGACTTAGAAGTGGACCATGAGAAGCCACAGGAAGGTTCGGGGCACTGGACCAGCGTCTCAGACCCCTCTGTTGCGAGGTTGTCCCAGTGTCCGCGGATCTATCAGAACGAGACTCTATATTTCTTGGCAAGTCTCTGAATAACGTCAAAGCAGCCTGCGACCTGCTACACGCGGAATTCCGAAGTTAAGCCACTTTTTTGCCTTATTTTACTGGACTATAAATATGTCCTTTGACTGTATTGGGCCAGTTCGATGAGATCTGAAGTCTCAGGATACTTATGGTGGCGGATTCCTATATGAAGATGTGCAGTGGAGTCAGTCCGTAGAAGCTGTGGAACAGGTCCGCATACCTCCAGCAATGCATTCCCGTTCAGCCTCTTATCTTGCATTACTCCCAGATATTTGACTGTGTCTGACTAAGTACTCAACGGTCATTCCTTGGATAGAAACAGGACCTTGGTCCAATTTGTAACATTTAGCAAAGGGACCAGGACAGCTTTATTTGGATTGAGTGATAGGCCCTCCGTGGGTCACAATCCTGAACTTCTTGGAGTGGTTATCTCAAATATCTGGTCAAACTTCTCCCAGACAATGAACACAAAGTTATCTGCATAGCCGATGACATCGACCCAGATTCGTGTAGTGTGGTCAAAACTTTGCCGAGCTCTCTTTAGTCCATCTTATCACGGGGATTTGTAGAGTTGAAAAATGGCCACTGTCGGTCGAAGATGTTTTTAGAGAGGCTTCGGTCTGTAATGGCACGCTATCTCAGGTGTGTCTTCACAAGGTCACATGCATAAAAAGACGGGAAACGCGCTCGGGCCTGGTTCAATCGTGCCTATTGAACTTCGTTTAGGTGATGGCATTTGGGATGTAATTGGATGGCAGTGAGGCTTGATGTAATTATCCTATTTTGTGTGGTCAAAATATTCAGATAATTACATCAGTCATCAGTCGGGTAGGTTTTCCGACAGTCATAGCAGAAAAAGTAACTGAGGGGCCTTCCAAAAATCAATGCTAAGGTGAAACCTTTGGGACAAACTAGGAATTATATCGAGACTCAGTGATAACGTTTGCAACCCAAATGGAATGGGGAATGTAACAAATCCCAAGATATTCCTGGGGGTACCGTCTGCGGTTTGGATAAAGATACCTTAGCGGTTTAGCTAGATCTCTCGGTGATTCTGGAGAAGCCGCTTTGCCCCCACTTCTCAGACAGCGAATATTTGCGACACTGCTCACACTTGCGCCCATAGAAGGCTCATCGACATCTACTGACTGAGTATACCCCAGACCCTCTTCAAACTAAGCTTACTTCTAGACATTGCAGAAAGACCTGAATGACATGTCAGACTTGTAGTACAAAGGGTGATTTCTAAGCTTGGTTTTTCCAAATAGAAAACAGTCCGGCGTTGGTTCAATCAAGAAACAAACAAAAATTCAACATACACTGTTCCTTTCACAAAGAAATATTGCATCGTTGCTAATTTCTGCCATTTATTAAAGTGTAAGAAACTTAAAATTGCATGGGAGAAAGTAGGCCAAAACGAGAATGATCAAGTTGAGAATGGTTGAGCCACGGAATTTCTCTTGTGCTTGTGACGGCTAGGTTTGTTTACTACTAGTTGCCGATTGCTTACTTTCAGCATATTCACAAACCCAATTTAACTGTGCAAATATAAAATTGAAAGAATGCTAACTACTAAAAAGCTAAAACCGATTAGAAACTCTCAGTTGAAAAATTTCTTTAAATCGACCACGTCAGAGGGATTACTTCAATAATATTTGCTTTTTCATTTTAGTGTGGACAATGACTACAGAAAAAAATCATCCTATAAAAATTCTGCGATAACAAGTACGCACTGTTAAAGGGTGGAAGCCTAATTGAATTGTTACCTTGCAACTGCATGATTTAAAGCGAACAAACCACAAAAAAACAATCCCCAAGGCCAAAACTGTTTACAACATTGAAAGTCGCTGCCAGGTATTTTTAGATCAGCCTTGAATGTTTTTATCTTGTTTGATATCGACCTAATTTATATATATCTATATATATTTTCTCCTCATGCTCGGATCAATCCCCGTTTTTAATGCGAGTTGTCATAACCAGAACTTGAATGGAGGTGGGCTTGTTGCTTTAACCAGTAATAATAATAATAGAAGGATTATTTTTATAATTTCCCCAGCCTATTTTTAATTCATCTGTGCCTGTGCAAGATATGAAATGTGATATAAGAAGCTCGCAGCATTTCGATCAATAAACGATATTATTCTGCCCACGATGAAGATTCACATTTTAAATATTTATTCGCTAGAAAAGAAATAGAATTTTGTAAGATCTCTAATGGATCGATTAATATACAAATGAAAGGGAATCGAAAGCTGATAATTCTCAGCGGAGCTCCCTGCATCTGGAAAGGTGTATTCGTTCATTCGGAAATGCTGCTTTTTTAATTAGCGATTATAATGAGCCTCCCTGGGCTTTCCAGTTTTAGCTTAGTATATGCAAACAAGTTTAGCAACTTCATTTTTCACCTACTTCCACATAATTGACCAATTTGACGCTTGGCACATATGCATAGTTACCGTGTCAATTCATTTGACTCTTTTGTAAGAAGTCACGAATTTCTGGTCGAAATTTATAAATTTAAAATGGCAGCGTAAATATGGCTGGAAAATTATGCTCTGAAAAGCACTGAAAAGCTTTGCGTTATCTGGGGGTTTTTAAGAGGGGGTAAGGAACGAATTTGTGGTCAAAAAATTTAAATATGGCCATCGAATTTCGGAAATGTGGTCCGCCCCACTCAATCCAGCATCGACTAAGGGACGAATGACAGGTATATGGCTAACCGGGGGCTCGTCTTGGCGCGCTGTTTTGTTGCCACAACCTCGTGTACCGACAGATAGATGGTTGGCTGTGACGTTTATCTATAGCTCTATAGCCATCCTGTGGAGTTTAGGAAGCTTATAATTGATCTGATCTTTAGTCTGGATATCTCCAAGTTCTCCAGAACCTAACTGCCTACTGCGCCTGGTCACTTTGGCTAAAGCCGGACATTTAAACATGAAGTTAATGAGAGCGTCCCTTTCGTCTTCCTGCAGCTACGACAACAGCCTTTGTGTGGGGTGCCCAGCTTGGCCGCGTCGTCTTCTATATGCGAATGTCCCGTGATGACTGCCATAATACAGGCAATATCTCATCAGGGCCTGTTTAGGAAGTCCTTTGTTCTTTCTTTGTTATAAGTGGATCAAGTCGTCCTAGAGATAAAGCAGGTCTCCAATGGTCTCCACTTTTATCTGGCTAGCAGCAGGTGCTAGTTAAAAATAGCGTTTTTGAGTCGTCCTATTGGGCTGCCGATCATCTCGGTCTCCTAGCCCCAGAGAGAGAGAGAGAGAGAGAGAGAGACTTCTAGCTTGGCTAGGAAGTCGTCTTTCGGGTTCCCATCTATGTTTCTATGTCCGCGAACCCAGACCAAAGGCACGTGGTGCTTTCTACTGATCCGATCTAACTCAGATCTGCATCGCTTCACCAGCTTGAAGCACATGATTACTGATCCCAGAGCATTGGCCATCTATAAAAATACCAATGGTAAATCCTTGTGTAGGTTCGACGTTTATTGTCTGCTTGGCCTGCCGCTTGAAAGATACTGCCATACAGGACATTAAACTATTATTGATTTCTAGATAAATCCTCGCCCCGATGTCCTCTGTCGTTTTGGATCCGTAGGTGAATATTCGTATATCCAACCTTCTATGATCGTCTCCGTTTCTCCACAATTTTCTTGAAGGTACTTCGACGGAGAAGTCCTTTCTGATTATCAATCTAAGGAAAAGTAGATCGTGGCGACCACATCTTTGAGTATCAGGTTCAAGATATTGCTATGACCGTAGGGTTTTGTCGTCCAGGCCCCAGCAGTCTAAGGGCATTGCACAAGACTAGATGTTTGATGTGGTGGAAGCGCGGGGAGCAGGGGCTAAAGTAAAGAACATTAAGGGTGTTCTGAGGCATGTGATGGTTGTTATCATCACATGCCTCAGAACGGCCTTAATGTTTCAGTTCAGTTCAGTCAAGTTGAGTTTAGGCCTCTGTACTGAAAGTAGTGATTCGACTGAAATCTCACTTTGTTCAGCCTACACGACTAGTCGTTCGGGATGACTCGACTTTCAGCACAGGGGCCTCACTCAACCTGCAGGTTTACCCTAAAGCGTGTCCACAGGTGATCCGAATAGTATACTTGATCTTATACCCCTCAGTTTTCTACTTTGAATGTTTCAATGTCCGTAGACGCGAGATAACCAAGACTTTCCCCCAACTTTTGAAATTCTTGGTGCTTGGGAATATCTAGACCTAGAACAACTTAGAGGAGAACTCTATTAGCAGAGGCTGCAGAACTGGGAGATTCTGGCCAGAGCTGAGAGCTGTCGCGCAAAACAGAATCCCCTGGAGGGTAACTGTTTCCACCCTATGTCTCATGAGGGATTAAAGGAGCGTTATGTACGTTGGGAATACTAAGGTTGTGAGGTTGCCCAGGTCACATACCGCTAGGTTTGAATTAATGATAAAGTCGAATAGTGAGTCTCCCCGCTCGTTATTCTCGGTGCTTGATGTAGCGTATGTCGGGAGTCAAGGTTGGCCCCATTTGATTTTTTGAGGGTGCAATTTTACCAAATTTATTCTAGTCAAGTTTAGGAAAAAACTCATTTTAATAACAACATCTTGCATCAGGTAGAGACCCCTGTGCTAAAAGTCAAGTCGTGTTTCGCGGCAAGTAGTTTGAGTTAAAGAAAGTGACGTTTCAGTCGAATTGCGACTTTCGGCACAGAGGCCTACAGTGGAAATGCTAAGTTGAACATAGTCCCCTGTGCTGAAACCGTGATTCGACTGAAACGTCATTTTCTTCAACTCAAACGACTTGTTGTGTCATGACGACCCGGCTTTCAGCACGGGGGCCAGGCCTCGGCAATAAATTTACTAATAAATTGAAAGTATACATAGTATACTTAAACTTGAATTTTTACGATACTCTGATCTACTTGTAGTTCGTATATGTTATCATATAACTCGATCGATCGGCTTTTGAACTTGATGTGCGATCTAAATAGCATTAAATTTTGAGCAATTATTCCGCTGTCAAGGTATGTAATGTATGTTCCGTACAAAATACTATTAATAATAAGAAATTTTAATAATTAAAAAATATGGATCCTAATTTCGTTCCACTTTCAACATTTTATTATTGAACGACTCTGTAGAAACTTCCACAATCTTTTACCTTGCTTAACTTCCAGGTCGTGATTCGAAAAATCTCTGTGTGCTGTTGTTGGCTGTTATCAAGAATATATATTTTTTGCAAGGGAGGCACTAATTGTGCGCTTATTAGTGCGGTTGAGTTTTATATTACTAATTGGGCCGGGAATTGCTGGCCGAGCTTCGAATGATATGAAGCAAATCGAAATGAATATTTTTGCCGGCAAAACGAGGAGCGCGGCAATGTACTGGCAGAACTAGAATGTTCTAAATATAATGAACGGAATTACAGCATAGAGAGAGACTAAAAGGGGACATTAACAATGCGTAATTAGCGTAACGTTTCAAATTTTTCATGCCATTCTTTACAATTGACTTTACTTAGTAAATGTGCATATGTATTGAAATATTGCATTGTTTTTAATTTCAATGTTTGATTTTGAATTAATAGAAAATACGTGATACTGTATTTGCATTTATTTCAGACGAATTGACTTTGGATTTAAAATGTTGTATGCAATTTTAGTTTTAGTACTGATTTTACTGATAAAAATTAAATAACTTCCGGTCTGCGTGTTGGCGGGTCTTTTCCACATAGAATTTATCGTGGTTCATCAGCTTATAAAGGGACCTTCTGTCATTTTGTCTTATAAAGGGACAGCTGTCATTTTAAGTTTCGCACGATCTTTGAACTGTCAGCATACAACTGTCATTGTTTGACACGTAAAAGCTAAGACGCGATATGGATCGATGCAAAACGTGTTGAAATAATGAAAAGCAACTACGAAAATGGTGATAATATCCCGGAAGGATCCGCAAAAACGTACTGCTTGTCATCATCAAGCACGGGTACATAATGTATAATAAATTTAATCAATAAATTAGACCTTATCGGAAATGTTAATGTAAAAACTCCAGCTCGTGTTTGTCTGGCCATGTTAGCTGCAAATATCGCCGCTGTATCTGAAAGGGTGACTGAAAACCGAGGTTTGTCCATTGCGAGACAATCCCGGGAATATGTCATATCACGAGCCAACTTGCGTCGAATTTTGCATAAAGATCTTGGCCTACATGTCCAGCAGATCACGCACAACGCTGCCATCCGCTGATTGGGTTGCGGAAAACCATGAAGAAATCATGATTTTCTAAACAGAACTATTTTAAGGCTCGCATTTGGGGCTCCCAAAATGAAAGAGAAAAACTCGAACAACCTCTACAAAGAGTGACAGTTTGGTGTGTTTTTTTGGACTGACACTGTAATGGGGCCTTACTTGTTCGAGGACTGTTCTTCTGACCTTTCTGGTCTATTGTGCCAACCCCATCATTAAAAACCTTCGAGGTTAATGGTTTTAATAGAGCCAAAAATTGATTTAAGATTCATATTCCTCGGATTCATATCCGAAATTTAGGATTCGCTTCGTAAATCCTACCGCAGTAACTTTACATTTGCTTAGCAAATGGTCCGCTGTTTCGGGAGCTGCTCCGCAGAACTGACATCCTTATTCTGCCTGAATAATAGTTAAGCAAACCAGTCCATCAGGAGATCTGCTATTCTTTTCAGCCCCATCTTTTGGAAAATAATAGTTTGCCTGCTTTAACTTTGCCGAAACTTTGGATGAATCTTTTATATTAACGGGCACTCTGGGTCTTTGTCCAGCAATGAATATAGTTAGTCCAACTTTACTATAATAGATTTCTTTACCAAACGATGTTGTTCGACTTTTTTTGCCTACGATGGACGATGTGTATTTTCAGTAGAACGGTGCAGCTCGTCAAGTAATTACTCTATCGAATTTTGGACCTGGGATTTCTCGAAATAGAGAGTTCAGTTCGTCGCCAAGCCAAGATCGGGTGGTCTAACACCATTGGGATTTTTTCTCTGGGGTTACGTTAAAGATAAAGTCTACGCCTCTTGTTGGCAGTCATTGTAAACCAAGTAAATAATACTCAAGCTCTTGATTGAATTATTTGGATTTAGCCGCTTTTATTGAAGTACATATAAACTTAATGAAGCGTTTAACAGATTCAGTTAAAGGGTTAAAAAGAGAAGAATGTTACATCAAGCGAAAACGTTTTTAAGAAGTAGAAGTTTTCAGAACCTAAACTTTTTATACTTGCTCTGCAGCAACCCTATTTAACCTACCTATCTTGTTTTAGGAGAACCACCTGTAGTTGGGATCAAACTAAAGAACAGCTGCTCAAAGAATGTAAGGAGCCGCAAAAGTTGCCATCTCGATTGTGTTTGATGACGCGGTTTCGCTAGACAGCCAAGTTAAGGTGAGTTTCGAGGTGTCAGCCCAGATAATTTAGTCCGTACTCGAGACATGGCCGATATAGGACTTGCAGATTGTAGCCCCGGCAGCAGGTTGGAGGAGGAACTTGCATCTCTTAATAAATCCCAGGTATGTTTGGCAATTTAGTTCATGTGATCGTTCAATCGAAAATTCTCAGATAAAGTTATACCAAAAATGTTAAGAGAATAGTCGGTCGTAAAATTCACACTATTCACTGAGATAGAAGGAAGATCGGTGCAGGTTTTATTAGTGATGATACAGTCCTTTGTTTGGGAGGCGTCAAATTCACCGCGATTCTTAAAATCCGAGTCCGTATTGATAGAGGTGGACATGAGTTCACGATCAAACAGACAAGATATGGCACGAGCTTGTCTTATGTTGTCGAAGGCGTAAGGATATCGCGGAGTATTATCATCGCATTGTTTGGAATCGAGAGTAGACCATTCTTGAAGATTAGCAAAAAAACGGAAGATATAATTGATTCATGAGGAACACCGGCCGAGATGGTATAGGGTTAAGAAGATTCGACGTCTTCCAATACTATCTTGATTGAACGTCGAAAAAAACTCAATCCAGTTACTAAACCGATAGCTTGGAGTTTGGCCAACAGATTAGAGATATCTACAGCAACACCCAATCCAGACTCACCAAATCGGTGTAAAATTTAATTGAGATGGTCCTTTGGGCTTTGGGTACACTCGGCGCGCTTCCCCGAACAAAGCTCATGTTCCCAGAACTATGGTCCCTTGTCTAGGAATGGCCTCAGGGATATAAGGAGATCGCCAGTCGACCTTTCACCTTTTTTGTGTAACTATGCTGAAAATGAGCCAGTTTCCAAGAGTCAAAATAAACTCCGGAGAAGTATGAAAGGGCGTCGAATTTGCGCAGAGGTTTAGCCAAAGGTGAGATCACTGGATTTGTTAGAGTCAAGCTCTTTAAGACACGTATACATTTCACGAGTCCTGAACTCAAGGGGGGCGGGTGGTGGCATAGCAGATTCGAAAGATTTTGAAGCGAACAGAGATGGTGAATTTACAGGCGTTTCTTAAACTCCATCGAGATGATTCAATCAGAGAATGTCTGCATCCTTTATAGGCGATTTCTTTGGCTTTAATTGCATTCATCCTCTCCTGATTACACCATCTATTCATGGAGACATGGAGTCTTTATGGATTTGAAGGAATGAATAAACACATTCCGGCCAGTGTAATCTAGAGAGCATCGCGGTTCTGGAAACCCAGCTTACAACTAGCAGCTTAGAAGAAATGAATAAGCTCCAGCTGGGAACTGTTGGGGAGTTCGCCTAGGATCTGGCTTGGTTGAGGTAGAAGCTTTCTATGGGAAATTAGTGTTTACTGGACAGTGGTCCGAGTTGCCGGGAGGCGAATCAACCTCCACGGATTACCGCATTGGGTGGGAGGTAAGGAAAAGATCAAGGAGGTTGGTCTGGCGTTGAGAACTTGCGCAAGATGATTAACTATTTAGTGCAGGTGCGATTCGAGAAACTAATTCAGCCAATTTACATTGTTATGGAAGGATAGGAATTCGGAAATTCGTTTGGAGATGAGGAGGCTTCATTACTAATATTAGGACTTCTGTATAGAAAATATAAGAAAATGAAGTGGTTAGGAAGTAGTGAGTGACTTCGGATAACGAACATGATCCTAAAATTATCATGGCTTTCATCTTGATTATGGCATCTAGTATATTGCAGCCTAACATTATTTCAAAAGGTAACTCTTTTAATGGTCACCAATTAATCCGAAGTATTTCCATAGATAATGTCATAGTTGAGCTGCTTGGGTATAGACAAAAGTTATAATTTCTTCCGAGTACGTAGCATTTAAAATTATTTGACATTCAAAAAGAATCAATTTTGTTGACGCACGAATCTATAAAAAAACAGGCAACGACTGACTACGTAATAGTGATAGATAAATCTCAAAATAACTGCTCGGAAGAACCACATATGTATGTCCACCGGAATTGCGAACGATGTTGTTGTCAGTCATTAAATTTCACACCGTGAAATCCAATTAGCAACAAACTCTGGGGTTTTTTTATTTTACTGTTGTCAAAAGTTTTAGTGAAAAATGTAGCAAAAGACGAAGGTAAAAAGTAGCGAAAAGAATTGACGTAATTGACGTAACTTACCTTCCGAACAACGGGTGCCATAACGGTGCATTTGGGTCATTGATCATTTCGTCCAATCCGTTCGTAGTGCTGCCTACTTCAGGAATTTCATCACAGTGCAGAAGACGTCGCTGCATGGCAGCAGGGTCAAGTAGGTGGGCTCCAGGCTTAACTTTTAGTTTACCCTGTAGGGACTGGCCGCCACTATTGCTATTATTATTATTATTGTTGTTAGTGTTGCTATTGTTATTTGGAAGGGAATGGATATTGTGGTACTGATGCCCTTGAACTTGGGAATGAAGGGAAGGCTGTTGTGATTCGATTTGGTGCTGTTGCTGATGGTTGAACTGTTGGCTAAATTCAAATGACGGCATTGTCATTAGGTTTGACACTTTATTGGCATTCACTTGCATAAGTCTGTCTGGCTGAAGGAGATTGGATAGGGACTTACATGTAACACGCGGCTTCTGTTCATTTTGTGAATGTTGCTGAGGCGACGGCTTTGTTTTTCGCACTGCTGATATTTCTAGCCCCCCGGAATTGGGTCCAAAGAATGGATTTGCAGAGCGCATATTATTTCCACCAGATTTGTCCAGTAATGAGGGCTGTCTCATTTGAGAATGGTTTATGTCGGGCCTAAATGGATTGACACCAATCATGGAACGCCCTTTAGTGGTTTGTGAATTTTGGTGCTGCTGCTGTTGTTGCTGCTGCTGATTCCTCATATTATCCGAATTCTTTTGTGCGAAAAGTGCTGCCATATTGAAATTCCTGTTAGCTGAATTTTGCTTTGGTTCTCCTGAAGCCTTCTTATTTGGATCACGTTGTCCACTAGAATTTAATTTTAAAGCTCTCTGCATTTGTGCTTGATTGAGCGCCTCTTGCCACATGGCGAATTCTAGTGGATTCTGAAACGCCATTGGATTCGGCACGGTATTGGGACTAAATGATGGTGGAAAGTGCTGCCGTTGTTGAGGTTGTTGCTGTTCGTGACTTTGTTGCTGTTGCTGTTGTTGCTGTTGTATGAGAAACGGTAACATTTCTGCAACATTTGCCGAATTTGGTAGGCCAGCCATAGCTTTGAATAGTTCTGGAGCCATTTGGCCAAGATAAGGGAGCCATAACATTTGATTAAATGCCGCCAATGTTGCCGCATCAATATCATTCGCTAGACCCGATGCCAAAAGTGGCGCCATCGGACTAAGCAACGATTTTGAGGTGTTGGTCTTCTTTGCCGGAGGAATTTCAATTGGAGGTAGCGATTGCGTTTTGTCTATCCTAGGTTTGTTCACAGCTTCTATAGTAACTAGTGGTACTGGCGTATTCTTCGGCCTTGTCAATTCCACTTGCTTTTCTAGGATAGTTTCTAACTGTGCCATTGAAATAACAAGTATATCAGGATCCTGTAATATTGAGGGATATGCAAAGGCCTCGGGTAGTCTCAGTTCCGGTCTAGTAGTTAATAAATGAGGAATTTCACGTGCTGGTGATGCTAAAACAGCGCTAAGACGATCCTTTGGCACTAGGATGGGATCAGGTACTTTCCATTCAGGGTTGCTTATCAGCAAACGAAGTTGTGTTAAAGGATCTGGATCTTTTCCAGATGATAACATTTCGATTAGCTTATCAGATTCATTCTTTTCGTCAGTTTCTGGCTCAGTTTTGATTCGTTTTTGAAGTGGTTCGTCACTATTTATATCGTCATTAAATACAGAAACCGGTTGTGATCTTTTAGCCTCTTCTGAGCAACTTACTGTTGGACTTGCCGATTTTCTATGTTTACCTAAGTCTAGAGGTTCTTTTTGTTGCTGCGATGATGTATTGGTAACTTTAATCGGTGTAACCGTTACTGATGAACAAATCTTTGGACTGGTTGAGCTATTATTTAGCAATTGATCAAGAAACACACTTTTGTTTTTGGAATGCATTAAATCTGGGGATGGTGGAACCGCAGGTAAACCGCTCGGTTGAGGAGATTGTATAGCATCTGAGCTCCGTGATAGCGTTCGTTCTGGCTGATGGTTTGACGATTGACATTGTGGTTTAACTACATTTTCGCTCCCTTTTTTACAAGTTAAGTCTTTTGGTAATTCTTCAACACATGAATCTGGCGAAACAATTGTTGTTGATCTCTCAATATTTTGTTGGTTTGTTGATTCGCAATTTGTAGATTTTGTTTGAGTATTGAAAGATGTTTCTGATGATGTCTTTTCTAGGTCTTTTATTGTTATTGATAGCTCTTCAAATGTAGTACGATTACTGAATGGATCAGATGATTGTGTAGAAGTTTGGAACAATTCACCATGTAAATCTTCAATCTCACCAGCTTCATTAAATGATAAACATTTCGGTGATGCCGCTAATGATTCACCTAGTCTTGAGATTATATCTTCGACTGGCTCAGGCTGCATAAGGAGTTCATCTTCTTCATTGTCAAAATCATTTGTCAGGCAAATTGTGTTGTTCTTTTGATGATTTTGAAGATTAACATTGCCATGGTGTTGTGTATCATGTGAGCCAGGATTATGATGTAGATGATGTTCATCATCTTCTGATATGTGATTATCCTCACATCCACGTTTAACAAGCGAGTCTATCAGTTCGGCACCTGTCATAGCGTTATCACAATGTTGCAGTAGATCTGCCTCATCTAATAAATCTTTTAGATGTTTTGTATCGACGTCATGACATACATCATTCGGGTCAAAGCTATCTGAAAGCACAACATGTTCATTTGTTGATTGTTGACCAACTACTTGTTGTGTAATTATTGGTTGAAAGACACCTGTTTCTGGACATAATGCCATCATTCCAGTGCTTTCACCATCAAGATGTTGCATGAATGGCATATCCAGCTCGATGTCATCACTTATTTGGGTTAGGTTTTTAGTTAAGTCTGATGTTGTATCATTGTTATTTGGTTCAGATTCTAAATTAATTGGAGGTAGATGAACTGGATGTTGTTCTACAACTGCATTCTCTTCTTCTACTTCTTCTCGTTCATGATTTGTGCTTTCGTATACTATAACATCTTTTGGCGATGGTGATAATAATTCTCGCACATCGGTCATATTCTCATTATCATCATCATCATCATCTGATATATGTTTTCGTTTTTTCTTTTTCTTCTTCTTTTTTTTCTTTTTACTCTTTTTCATACGTCTGATAAATTCTTCTGTTGTTGCTGTATCATCTTTGGCTGTTTCTATTAAATTAGAACGTGTTTGCTGTTGCAGTTCTTGCTTAATCCTTACTAAAGGATTTGGTAGTAATTTAACAACTCGCGATGTTGATGTATCAGTACGTGGTATCGCACGCCATCCATTAGCTGTTTTTGTCAATCGTATACGATTACGTTTGTCATAATCCTCGCAACGTACTTCCACAATTCTTGTGTCATCTTGCTTAACCCATAAAAAAATTGGATTTACACGTGGTACAAGATTCTCAGAATTGGTTGATGCTGCTGTTGTTGTTGTTGCTGTTGTAGCTGCTGCTGCTGTTGTTGATGATGATTCTTGTTTTGATGTCGTTTGTGCTAGCTGTGCTGAATGTTGCTGTGATTTCTTTGCAGTTGTTGTTGAACCTGTTTGTGTTGACAATTTTGTTGTGTTTGTTTCAATAGCTTTAGGCCTTGCTGCTGGTCGACCACGTTTCGTTTGCGGTTGCTTATTTGTTTTCTTATTGCGACGTCGATTTGATGGATGTTCCTCAAATAAAAAGAATATATCACGTGGAATTCGCCGCCGATCAGATTTACGATGTTGTACTTTTGTTTCTGTGACATTAATATCATTAAAAGCAGGCGTTATTGGCTCATATTTTGGTCTACCGCGTTTCTTTTGCTGTTGCTGTAAGGCGGCTGGCTGTATTGTAATAGCAGCTGGTGTTGTTGTTGTTGTTGTACACGGGTTAACGTTTTGATTGTCTTCTTGAACCATTTCTGTTGATGAAATATCTTTAAGATTTTCTGTTGTTAAACAACTTTCATCAGCAGTCGTCACAGTTTCAACATTATTATCATTTAATTGTATATTGTTTTCTCCACTTTCCAATTGGAGCTCTTCAATTTGTTGTTGTTTCTTTTCCTCTGTCTCAATTGGACATTGATACTGGAGGAGTTCACTAACATGATTTTCATCAATCTGCTCAGAAGGTGTTTGCGTGTCCTCTTTACTATCTTCTAGATTATCAACAATTAATAAAGAGGAATTTTTAATATTTGATACAGTTTCTTCAACGTTTTCGTCGCTTTTATGACTAGATGTTTTAATACAATTATCATCAATGATTGTTGTTTCGGTAATATTACTACTAAAATTTTCTAATGATACGTTATTCAATAATGTTGGTGTTTTTGTTACTAAAGACAATGTTTTGGTAGTTGGTGATGATTTATTATTTAAAATATTTAATGACGACGACGACGAACTTTTCATACAATTATTAATATTATTTTGATGATTTATATTTGATTTACGAATTGGTATTAAATCAGGTAATGGTGGTAATGATGTTAATGATGTTGCTGGTGAACGTGGTGTCATATAACCGTCATCTTTATTATTATATTCTGTTGCCTTGTCCTCCACATCATCATCATCATAATCATGTTCAAAAATTTCTGTTTCTGCTTCTTGTTCTTCAACAATGTCATTATCAACATAGTTATCATTTTCTGTTATTATAACAACTGTTGTTGATTCGATTGGTTCTGTTGATTCTTCTGATGTGGATATTTCTGTTGTTGATCTTACTACTGTAGGCAATTCTAATTGATTTATTGTCTTTGCTTTTTCTGTTGCTGTTGTTGTTGCTGCTGTTGTTGTTACTACTGGTGATGCTGCTGATGTTGATGAAACTGTCCATGACGGTATAACATTAGCAACTTCCGTGCTCATAGCTTAATTTTTAAAAATGTGTGACAATTTTTTCTTTTTACTTTTCGTTTCGCTACAAAATTATGTTTTAATTATGTTTAAAGCAAAAACGAAAATTTTGGATTTAACTAATTTATTTTAATAATTATTTTTCAAGTGTTTTTTTGTTTTTGTTTTAAATAATAATTGATAATTTATTATTATTTTGTTAAAATTTTATTATAATACACATTTCTGCTTAGTGTTGTTCTTCTCTGAATCATTTCATTTTGTGTGGAGTTAGTTTTCGTAGAATCAAGGTCAATGGTTTGGTAAAGGGATAAAAGAGGATTCCAAAAACAAAACTAATAATTATTAGTTTTAGGGTAGATTTAATGTGTGTGTGATGTCTTAACAATAATTCCACTTTTGTGTTGTGTCTTTATTAAGTTTGTTTCTTAGTAAATAAAAAATCTTCATTGCTTTTGTTTTATATATCAAGGTTTCGAGTCAAGTATATATTGTTTTATAAGCCACTGTACCCCATTTTTAAAATGTTTCTTTTTTTGTTTTCTAATTTGATTTTATATTTTTTTTAGAATTGCAACTTCCGCTCCAAATGGAAACAATATAAAAAAAATGGATAATGTCATAAAATATACTTTTTAACTAGAAGGAAGTTACGCTGAATTAAGGTAAGTTTATTTTTTTTTAATTTGCACTTTTATTAAATTTTTTATTTAACACACAAATTGCTAATATATAAAATTACATGCATTGTATATATTTTTTTGAATTGTATATACATAAAATTGCACTAAATCATCATCATATATATTATATTAAAAGCATACGGGACAAAATGAAGAACAACACAAATTTAATTTATTTTGCTTCACAATATCTCAATTTCTCTTCTCGTTACACGCACACTATCAAAGTAAACGCAAAAAGGAGTAAGGAGTAAGGAGAGTAAAATAATATTTATTTATTTTTTTTACTTATACTCTCACACATTCTATTCCTATCCTTTTCTCTCTCAAGATATTGCATATGAGTTTTCAAAATTGTGACACAGAGATTGCGTCGCTTCTTTTGGTACAACCACCACTAAAGGATAACTCAAAAAAATACTCTATAATTTTTCTCACTTCTCTACTACACTTAAAACAAAGCGCAATTTATATTGTGAACATATGTATAGGAGCAGGACAGAGCTAATTTATTAATTTCTCTCACTTTTCGACGACTACACTTATAACAAAGCAATTTACATTGTGAACGTATTTTCTACGTTGTGTATAGAAGCAGGACAGAGATATTGATCGTATATCGGAATTTTTCATGAATATCAGACCCTTCGTTTTGGCCTGGCACTTGTAGTTTTCACTTCGACCTTTTCTATTTTTTTTATTTTATTTTTCGAAATGGTTGTATTGGTATTTTTTTGACAAGAAAAATAGATTACTTCACTTTACAAAAAACTTTTTATTATTATTAAAATTTATCTAGGAACACATTTTTTTTGTTTAAAAATTTTCTTAAACATATTTATTGCACTATTTCCCTTTCACTAATCACAACTTAAACTCTATTTTTTTATTTATTTATTTTTGAATACAGGTTTTTTCAGCACTTTTTTAAATATATAGGCCAGTGCGAAATCATATTTACACTGATAGATCCCAAAATTTGGTGGCATGGGTGGTATATCCTTTCATGCTCGTGTTTCTGCTGCTGCTGTTTCTTTATTTTATTTTTTCATTTAATCCATAATTAATATATTTGTATATCCATATTTGATACGACTGAAACTTCTACAAGTTTCTCGTATATTACCCCGAATTTTGTTCGAAAATGCATCGAAAACGATAGGCGAATAAGAAAAATGGCCGAATTCCCGAATCCGTGCACTTCGAAATCGTCCCAAAAAGAAAAATTGGTTCAAATTAGAAATCGGTGTGTTTCTTTTAAACGAAAAGACATTTTACAATTGACAACTAAATATTTTTATTTAAATAATAAATCACAAGAAAGCGACAAATAAATTTCATTCCTTTTTCCCCGATAGTATAAAAAAAATTCCCAGTCACAAAGTTCATATATATAAAGATTTCTCTTGAAAAATTTTTACCCAATTTACACAAAATTTTGTTTACACACTTTTTCTACATTAATGCGTCTATCTCTTTTTATCTTATATTACTTAAAACAGAAAAGAGACCTCTCTGTGTGACACTGTAGTAATTGATTGCTATATGTTGACTGCCCCTTTAATTTTACTTAAAGGTATAAGCGAAAAAGATTTTTCATTGTATATGTGTATTTGTTTTCTAAGTGCTTCAAGAAAATATCATTTTTCTTTTTCCCAAAATATTTTTCAACCGCGCGACATTCCCATTATTCATGGAAGTTCATCGTTTCGCTGCCCGTTTAGCACTGCTTTTAAAAGTCGCCTAGAGAGAGAAAGAAGCTCGCTCCTGTTGTCAAAGTAGCTGTAACTGTATTTGTTAAATTATAAAACGAATAGAAAAGTATACTTATACTGCTTACTCTGCCTGGTATTGTCTGTGGGAAAAGTGCATAAAGAAAGAGGCAAAGATATAGATAAAGAGAGAGAATGATTTCAGGTCTTCTCGACTGTGTGTTGCGCACTTTTAAAGGCGCACACATGCTCATTTAAGCTTCGAATATGGTCGGAGGCAAGTCGGAGGGAAACCTCTCTTTTTTATTATATTTTTTTTGCATTCAAGTTTTACACTTACTATTTGGTTTTCTTTTTTCTTTATAGCTACCACCTTCTTATCTCGCACAGGTGAGATTTTTTTTGACGAAATGGAGATATTTGAGATCGAGGTCGCGTATATAGCAGGCATTCATTCGAAAGATGTGAACACAAGCGCGATTATTGCGCTTGCTATAAGGTGTAGTCCACTGATATGGAGAAGTCAGTGGTGGCGACTGCCAGTGGGCTCGATTTGGATTCACTGTGCAATTGCTAAGCCCGAGAGGATAATCAAATACGTCAACAGAGGTACACCACAAAAAGGCATGATAAGTAGCGGTGAATAGCATACTACATAATCTGTACGGAAATGGAGCTAAGGAAGTAGCATATGGAGATTGGTGGCAGGAATGTTTTCAACCTTGATTAGTGAAATTATGCAGGGATGTCTGAACGGAGTTAGCAGCTTTGCAGAGTGGACTGAGGACCGGCTATTCACTGCGAAAACGAAAATTCGCAATTTCTACCGTCTTAGTCAAAAAAGAACACCGTAAAGCCACAATTTATCCTTGCACTTATGCAGGAGCCTTGAGTAACTAATGGCAAAGTCATAGAACTTAACACAGGATTAAGTAAACTAGTATATGAATGGAGCGTCACGCTGCCCTTTAAATTGACAATCGTATCACTCATTTCCCCATTACTAACTTTATTTCTGGAGCTCCAGCGGCGATATCGACAACGGTTCCCATCGCCAACGGCTGTCATAAAATTGTCCGTTTCCTGGGGATGATGCCACCTTAAAAGGTTCGAGAACTGGTCAAGTTACCTCGCAAGGCGAACTGACAATTTATCATCTGTTGCATTGTATATGCTCATCACTCTATTTGGGGGAGCACTGATGTTAGAGGGAATGTTTTCTAGAATTTCTTGTTATTAATTGTAATTGCACTCCGCCGTCGCCTGGTCTTAAGTCCAGGGTGTGAAAGGAGGAGGGTGGTCGACCTGCCGTATTGACCAGAATCGGGAAACCGAAGAAACTAGGCAAGAAATCACATGAAAATGGATATGCGGATGACGTGAACATCATGGGAAGGTCCTTCTTGGCAGCAAAAGAAGTCTATGTTGAATTAAGAGAGGCGGCAAAAGACATAGAGCTGAACATCAACGAAGAGAAAAAAAAATGTGATGCAACAATCCAGAGCTGGGAGGCTTAGAATGCGAAGAAATATAACTATCGATAAACACAATCTAGAAGTAGTCGGTAAATTAGTCTACCTTGGGTCTACAATTACAAAAAGAAACGATGAAAAGGAAGAAATAACTAGACGAATACTACTGGCTAATAGAACCTTTTATGCCCAAAAACAATTCATGCACTCAAGATTTGCGCACAGAAAAACGAAGCTTTCACTCTACAAAGCAGTAATACGACCAGTACTGTGCTAGGGCAGCGAGAATTGGACTATGACTCAGGATAAAATAACGAGTCAACAGGATGGAGAGAAAAGTTCCCAGATGCATACTAGGCTCAACGAAATTTTTGACGACCCACATATAAAAATCAACAGACTAAGACAGCCGGCTACGTAATCAGGATGGACGATAACCGTATTCCAAAACGAATTATGGTGGCAGAAATTTCGGGAAATAGACCAGTAGGCAGACCCAGGAAGAGATGGATGGACTCTGTGACGGCGGACGCAGAGGCAATGCTCAACATTCGGAACTGGAGAACTGCTGCAAGGAACCGTCAAACTAGAAGAAATGCCCTAGAGGGGGCCAAGGCTCAAATGTAGAGCCATTGGAAGAATGAATGGAGTTGGATCTTGCAAATAGGTGATGTTAAACACTAGAATCACTGCAAGATGGGAGGAAGTGCTGGGCCTCACCCTCACTACAATCGGATGAGATCCAGAACTGCCGTGTTTTGGATTAGTTTTCACTGTCGGACCATCTGTACATAACGTTCAACATTGCGGGTATCCCACATGTCCGTACGTCTTCCCTGTTTTCTACGAAAAATAAACTCCATGAAGCTCCAGGAGCTTGTGGTCTCGACCGGGGCAATAGACTCTTTTCAATCGTACAAATCTCCGGGGTATGCTGGCATTTTCCCAACACTTCAGTGCCTCGAGCCGATTCTCGACAACCGGATCTATCTCCTTAAACCTACCTTCAATTTGGGATACATTCCAACCATCTGAAAGAGAGTCGTGGTTTTAATCCCTAAACAAGTCAACAGAGCTTATCCTCTGTTCTTTTGAAAACTATGGAAATGCTGCTGCACTTTCACATCAGATGCAAACTGGAGCTTTTCTTCCTCTAGAAAGTTCCCAGTTCGCTTATTCAAATTGCAGCAAGCAATCAACGGAGGTTGCGTTACGCCAAATCAAGAAAGCCGGCAACATCCAGTTGGCAACCCTCAGCTTTCTAAAGCAATGGCTCTCAACAACTTTTGAGGTCACACAATTGAGTGGATAATTGGCCTGCTTGCAGAGCGTGACATTCGTTCTACTTGATTTCATTATTTTACAGCCTTATTCTCGTTGCCGAGCGACGTGACAGATGTGTCACCTCGTCCTTAAATTGGTATTCTCATTGTCAATCTAACAAGACGAGTAAATCGGCAAAATTCGGTTTTAATTGTCGCAAGGTGGCGTGTGAAGTGACATTTTCATCGACATTCCATCGCGTCTCTCGAAGTCACGTCTCTCGGCAACGAGTATATTAGCTTTTGGAGGGATATCTGATTGTCCATGTGGGGCTAGGACTGTCTCAGGAAATAGCCGGGTGGCCGAGAACATGGGCCCTATTCTCTATTACAATTTTGTTAAATCTGATCCGTTAACGAAAAATATAGCTATAGCTTTCGCATAGGTATTTTATATGACAGATAACTGCAGCGGAAAAGTCACTATGTTTCAACAAGTGTTTACAGTTAAACCTTCTATGTTACACTACTCTGCATGGACGGCGGCGAAACTCTGTGAATGTCCTGGTCTGAACTGGCTTAGAAGAACAACAATTATCAAAGATCTGGTGCTTCGATTTTCTTCAATTGAAAAGCTTCTTTCCTTCTTCCAGAGAGCCGCCGATCTTTTCCGTTAGTGGCGTACATATGTGCATAATATGTGTGGCCACCGATACTATAAAAAAAATACGGGGACTTATGCCAACCAATCGCGCAGCCATTAGAAATTACTTTCTAAGAAAAACTATATGCGTTAATTTTATCATTCGATTTAATGTCAGGCGGAGTCTCCACCACTGTCCCATAAATTAAGCGAGTATTATTTAGATTCCGCCATAATTAAAAATCTCTCATGGTCCTCACATATGTTTAAGCCAACGAGGTCGTTCAGTATGAAAGCAATTGATTAGAGAACGTTAACGGCTAAAATACAGCATTCTATATATAACATATGTAATTCATGAAGTCAAGTCTCAACTGTACACACAGAAGCAGCTCCTCTCTGAGCGAATTTCATTGTACTAAAAATGTAGTAAGCAGAAGTCAGCATCTCGTGGTGGTCCGCCATAAGATTGTCAAGAACAAAGTTTAACTAAATCGTAAATTTCCATCTGCAGTTTATGATTTCTGTCTAGTAATTCTGAAGTGGAGAGGAGTGGTTAACAATTAGCAATATTTTCCGCCAAGAAGAATAAGGCTGGAACTTGACGATAGTTTGTCGAACTGAATTATTTTCCCTCAAAAGTGGCTGTATACAATTGCAGCAAATAACTATAGACCATAGTACCAACACTTGAACAGCGTACTTCACTTTGTTTGTAGTGGCATTTGGGGAATCTCTCGTAGAAGATGAATGTACTGTTCGTGGGGACGTACGTTCCTTCTGAACTTGTGGATGATCGGAGAAATGGAGATGACTGGTGAGTCTCCTCGCCACTACCTCTCCCTTCATCCACAGCAACGTACGTTCCTACAAACAATGCAATCATCGTCATACAAGAATTCTACGACCATTGACCGAATTTTAACGAGTTTAAATCATCTTTTCTTCGATCCTCTCATATCTCATTCATTTAAGATTTACTTCCCAGCTCGAACGCATACACGCAGCTTCACAGAGGAAAGCGGTAATTAAATACAGGGGCATTATAAATTCGTTTTGGTCGCACCCTTCAAAGCGATATCCGAGATTTCAAAAAAAGAAAAGCTCATTTGGTCATATGTTTTTAATTTGCCAATGTCCACTCTATTCGTCTCTTTTGGCGCGGCGGTCTCCTCAAAAATGCATTTCCCCAGCTACAAAAAAAGTGCACATAAAACGCAATGCGTATGCAATCTTCGAAACGAAAGGGAAAGTGTTCGGCAAGCCAGAAAGGGACATATCGTAAACGCCCTTATGTGTGTCAAATGCTTGCCAATCATAGGTGTTAAGCCACGCCTTGCTAACAATTGAAATATTTTGATTGGGAACATCTGAATAATATCTTTTGTTTAGAGGACATGACCCCCCTTGAACCCTTCATGTAATGCAGGGCTGCTTTGCATTTTCACCCTTCAAACGAATTTGCTTTTTGCTTCAAAGGGCAAAAATTTTGTCTGTGTTTACACAATTTCCTTGAGAAGGTGCCTTCGTGTAGTTATGACGTAACATGTTGATGACGTAACAAGAAGGGCGTTAACATCTCTTACCTTGGCTTTAAAGCGGTGTGTATGGAGTTTCTGTTTCTTTTGAAGAATTTCCTTTGCGAAGTTTGAAGGCTCCTTAAGAAAGCAGGAAGCATTTTTTTTATAAAATGGTTGAGAAAAAGGGCGTTGGTCATTTCTAAAATGGAAATGAAAGAAGTTGGGATAAAAAGGATAAGAAAAGGGCGGTGTGTTACAAACTTGGCTTATTTTTATTATTAATTTCTTGTTAAAAATTTATAAATGGAGTTTCTTTGGCGATTTTGTATAGGGAAGAAAGGAAAATATATTTTTGTTCCAATTATCAAATGAAAATTCATATTCAGCGGGGAATTAGATCTTTTTTTTTATTTTTACACACATTGATTTATAAGTAAGGTTCAAACCAAATATCATCTTTCAAAACTTCAAGTTATGCTCCGTTGCTAACTTAGATTATAGTCAGGTATTGGGTCCAAAAGTACCGTGGCCACTACTTGGCTCATTCTTCTATGGCCGTATACCTCATATTTATGGTTGCGAGAAAAATATCGCGGTTAGGTTGTGACAGTTCCTTCCTCTCTTCTCTCTATCTTTCGGCTAGAGCTGCTGTTCCACAGTGTATACGGAAAGAAATAGATTGACGACAGTACAAAGGGACTTTCCCTAAGCCTCTAGTCTGTCACATAAAAAAAATTGTAGGCCAAACGGTTTCTCAAGGTTCAGCTGTTTGCCTAGTGGCTTGGCGCTGAGACTTGCCTGCTCGAACAGAGTCTCAGGAACTCATAGTCCTTAAAACAAAGTCTGCAAGCGGGTTTTCCCGTCTTTTCTATCCTCCATAAGTGGTAATTCAGGCCACAGTGTCCAGTAATGAAGCCAATAAGTGTCCTGAAATTCAATTTTTGTGGCCGCGTTAGGAGACGACACCGGAAAAAACCGCTTAGAATTATCCAAACCAGGTGCGGACCTCCAGCGTTTCATTTGTTTCATCAAAATCCGATCGGCAAGGGCCCTCTTCATCAAACTAATGGTTGCTATAGTTCCGGACCGACACAATGTCACTGCCTTGTCTAGCCCTCTAGCCAAGGCATCTGCCTTTTAATTGCGGCTGGGCTAATTTTATTTTGGTTCTTGGTCCTTAATTGCTCGAATTGCCGCTGGGCTTTCAGAGAAGACAGAGATCAGTTTGTTTTTGTAGGCCGTTCTTAAGTTAGTCCTGAATATTTTGCATAATAAGTCGCAGCCATCGCTGGCTCCAGGGGATTTGTACGGTTTGAACGATCGAATCGCCTCTCTAATAGATTCATGATTGAAAACGGCAGTTGCTTCTTACCAGGTAGCTTTGAACTGTTAACTGTCAAGCAGAAGTTGCGCTCTCATTTGAATAAATGGTCTTAAAGTGACTCTTCCTGTAGACTAAGCACGACGGCTCATCTAAAATCCACCAATTACTCACATAGTTAGTAGCTGAATAGTTGAATGGTCAACCTATAATCTCACGTCTTCTTCCGTTGTCGAAGGTAGAAACCTTGCCGCGGTTTAGTATGTCCACGTTAGTTGTTAGGAGGTAATCAAAAGGTGCTCACCTAACCTCACATCCTACAATGATTTGCACGATTTCTTTTAGTTTCTTGGAAGGTGGTCATTCCCAATCTTCGTTTTCACCATTTCCAAGCCTCTCGCCGTTTTGTCTATAAGAGGAAAGCAGTTAGTGTGTTTATTGTAAACGACACAGGCTTAAGGGTTGCCGCCCGCAGCATTTAATGCATTTAGTGATAGAAGGTCCTGTATAACACCTTTGTTTATACATGACAAAAACTATCTTGTCAAGGACAGCCGAGCGAACGGCTTAAAAAGACCTGGGAAGGTAGTGGCACCCGATTTGTCACTTTTACTAAAACCCGAGAAAAGTGACTGCAGACGAACACGTAGCAGCTCGGTTAGCAAGTCCCAATCCCACCTCCCCGCGGTGCTACTTGAGGGCTTTCTTCGGAAGAAGCTAACGGGAGACGGGTCTAATGACGAGTTTTCTGCGCCACAAATACCATTGCTCCGACTTGGCAAACAAGGCCTCGGAACCGGATGGACAACACGATCACAACTAGCTTTTCGAATCGGATCATAAAATGTGAGAACACTGCTTTCGGGTGGAAGGCTGGATGAAGCCCTTAACGAGATGAACCGGTATAAAATCAAGGTCATAGGAACGAGACCAGATGGCCCTATGCGGGGGAACATACCTGAACAAACCGTGAGTCCTTCTTATATTCTTGGAGGAACGACTCTGAAAGCAGTAGGAACGACTTTGGCGTAATACTCATCAAGGAAGCCAGCAGCTGGTCACCAGTTTTTGAGAGGATTGTTACCGTGCGCTTGCGTATCGTACTAAGAAGTACTACGATAGTCCAATGCTACGCTCCAACTGAAAACGTAGACGATGACATCAAAGATGAGTTCTATACGCGACTTAATGAGGTTTTTCGCTCTATTCGAAGGGGAGATTGTGTTGATAGGTGACTTAAACGCAGATCGGCCCCAACAACACCAGCCTTGAACACACGACTGGAGATCAAGGTCAACAGGAACAGCAAGCTTTTAGTTAACTTTTGTAGCTTCAGGTGTACCCACTTTTGTCACAAGAAGATACACAAGAAGACCTGGGTGTTGCCCGATGGTAGAACGAGAAGCCAGATAGATCACGTAGCCGTCAGATGGAGAACTATTGTGGAGGATGTCAGGAGCTTGATCAGAGCAGCCACTGAAACTTACTACCATATGATAGTAGCAACTATTCGCCTCAACGGCCGCCAACTAGGAGATCCTTGACGCGCTGTCGCACAAAACAGAGTCCGCTGGGGGCAACTGTTTCCGCGCTATGTGGAATTAAAGGGGAATAAGTAAGTGAAGGACAGTCAAGGCAGCCCTGCTGTGTTGCAAGTTGCATTGGACCATCCGCATTCTTGTGTGCTTCTTACTGCTGTGATCCAGCAAGAGGGTCTTTTTATGCCAATTGTCTCGACTCTGCTAAGGCCGAAGATGTAGAAAAGGACATGCCATGCTCTTTCAGCTGCGCAGCCTCCCTCCGTCAAGGTCCTATTACTTTGAAGAAACTGCCATCTTAAGCACGTTTGTTGGCACAGGTGACATAATGAGTCCACCACTGCCCTCTTTACTGTCGGAAACTGAGATGAACAAGACTATAGACGGACTGTAGTAGACTTTGTTGAGTTTGGTTCCATGTTGTTGTCGGCTGCTACTATTGGCCTAAAGTAGGTAAATAATTTTACAATTCAATCCGCGTTTTTCTATCCTTGATTGTGGGACCAAGGTTAGCTGTTCTTGCAGAAGGGGGCACCAAGTACTTTGTTTTGCTTTCGTTAATTTGCAGTCCCAGTTTATGTGTTGCCCACTCCATCCGGTTGAAAGCGTTCGTACAGCACTTGGAGCTCTTCCAGCAAATGTCATGATATGAAATTAATATAATTTGTTCACGAATTGCGGGTGACTTTTTAATTTTTCGCTTTATTTAAAAATCACTTTCTTATCACCACGTTTTTTTAAGATTCAGCACAAAAAATGCCTTCAATAAATTCAGATATCCTGTACCGAGATTTCCTAAGAAATACTTCTTATCTATCTACACCCATAAAATATTCCAATTTCCTGTATTGTGCTAAAGGAATCTCCAGTTCCTTTTCTGACAGAAGAAATTTATCTATTTTCTTACAACATCCCAAAAAAATGTCCATGCGTCACTCCAGTATCACGGCTGTCAATCAACAGAAAATTCCATTCAACAAAGCCGAAGTGGTTTGAGGGTTTTTTTTTTCGAATTGAACTTGTCCCACGGGGCCAACGTGGGGAAAGTCTGGTTGAAATTCAGTTCCTCTTCGCATAATTTCCAACTTACCAGGCACATGCCTGCTCCTCTGCCAATGCCGCCATCTCTGACCCTAGCTGCACTGACGTGGTTCGATGTATTATGTATCGCTGGCAGAAATTTGTGGAGCTCCCAGTATTCACTTTTGTTTGTTTTTTTACTGCACGTTGATGGCAGCGACTTGTTCTACCGGAAACTAACCACGGCTTATCTAACACAAAAAGGTTCTAGGGTCATCATTTTATGGTAATGGTGTCGTGCATTTCCCTTTTGTTACTTTATAAAAAACCGCATGTATAATATCCGCCCAGAGACGAGTACTTTTTCATTATTCTTTTTCATATGGATTTTGTTTTTAAATTTATTTTTTATTTTTAGGTGGCGAATGTTCTTCGCGGGAGAGTTGAAGCTGAAAATTGGTCAAGACATCATTTTATGGCTGCAGTTGTGGATGGATGGATCAAATGTCATGTCTGCCTCTGCCTCGTTCAGTAACTCAGCAACGAATCGCCAAGTAAGCATTAAAATTTAATTTGTGTTAATTAATCTTAATTTTCCATAAGTATTTTCAACTAATTCTCTCCCATCCACTTTCTTGCAATATTTTTTTGTTTATTGAAGCAATTTTTATATAAAACAAATCTGATCTGTCCAACAGTCCTCTAAAAATAAGATGTCCCTTAAAACCCACGATTTTTCAAACCCTCTAGTTTCTATTTCTGGACCTCATCATTGGGAAAAACATCTCTTTTCTTGAGCCATATCTTAAAGAATGGTGAGCTCACTAGAGCTCCGGAACAGTGAGCATACGGATCAGCGACTTCCCATCACTGCTTGCTTCGTAAAGCTGGTGACATATCCAAGCCGTACATGCATTGCATTCGTTGACAGATAATGTAGAAGTGTGTGTATTCAAATGCGAGCTGACGGAATATCCCGTGAGTGGAAGGCATGCCACGCAAAGGTCGGGCTACTTTCAACTTTTTCTGCATTGCCGCATTCGAGATAGCACACACAAGCATAAGCCCACAAACACATGAACACGTTACTTAGATTTTCGGGCTATGTGTGACAGCCGGCACGGAACGCAAACCATGTAATTATATGTCAGACGAAATTCGCCGGATTTCATGGAGCCTCTGAATGCAATGCATGTACGGCTGGGATATGTCACCAGCTTAAGAACGGTGGCTTCGACGTAGCTCGCTACATAATTCTCTGGCCACATAAGTGGTAAGTGGCGGTAGGTGCATCGGCAGCTGGATGACATTCTATTGACAGGCTCGGCTAGCCTTAAAAACCACCTCCTTATCTTCCATTTACGCCGCAGGTCGGCTTACACTATTTCGTCACGGGGCTGGATCAGCTATCTCTCCTGTCACTTCTTCGCCTTTTTAAGGGGGTGGTCTGCAGCGTCACTTCCACCTTTCTCCACACATTCTCGGACCTCATCAAGGTTCTCTCATAACCCAATTATTCACAATTGTTATGAGTCTACGGATCCATCGGCCCTTAGTACCACCTTCGTGCCCCTTTCTCTGGCATACTGCAATAGGCTGGCCGCATATCAGAATCTGTCTCAGAGGATCTCCTTAGAGGCCCACTTGCGGAAGTATGGGCACCTTTTGCTCCATCGCGAGGCCCCCAAAAAAGCGACCGCTTTTAGACGACGGAATGATGCAGTAAGAAAAGTTTTAGATGATTTCTGGAAGCTGGGTACTCTTGTAGAAGCTGCTGGGCTCTGCATGGCCCTCGAGGAAGACAAGAATGCCGATTTACTTAATAAGAAGATAGTTAGATAGTAGACCACAATAACTCGGCGAAAAGGTGAAGGCTCCGACTATACTGTTTGAAAATCCAACTGAAAACCCTTCAGAAAAGAAGTCCGGCCAAATGGCAGAAAGTGTCAGAATGGACGTCCTTGCGATGTGTAGATCTGGAGAGTCACCTGACCACAAAACAGTTAGTTGCCGTGCATGGGAGTTTGCTGGAGGAGATTGCTGATTTGAGGTAAGGGTCAGAGCAGTCCAGATACGTTGGGGTTGCTGCGCGCAACTGCGATGGACTGCCTTATACCCCGGCTTCACCGGCCTCAGATTAATCAAGTTCACTTCAATCGGCATAAGTGGCTTCACCGGCTAGCATGTTCAGTTCGTGGTTGAAATTGTTGTTGCTTTTTCGCCAGAAATTAGAAATGCAAAAGCTTACTGGAATTATTCCAATTTTTTACTCTCTTTTGAGCGAGCTTTTACTTGGAAACTCAATTTCATGTTCTGTAGGCCCAAAGCAGGCATTTTTTCCTGACTTTAAAATGTGAAAAATGTATGGGAAATCAGGAAATTTTAAAGTACAGTAGACTAATTTGCTCGAACTTGCGAAATTTTGGCGGTGAAGCCGGGGTATTAAGTCCTGGAAGGAGCAAGCCTTGTCGCTTTTGTGGTCCGTCGCTGCTCTGCGTGAACATTTGTTTGAAAACGTTAGAGATCCAAAAACGACCCTAAAGGTGTAGGAGTAGAGAATTCTCTGTGGACCAAAGGTTTATTGACGAACTGAGGTGGACGGGTGGCCATATTAGCGGCAAGTTTGGCTGGGCACAGCTTAGGATCAGAAAAAATCCCATGTCCATAACTACCCCCAGCCAAAATTGCAACGTCCCCTCATCGACCGCCAGCATCTGACGAGCAATCACGCCACGGCTGCCTAGGCAGGCCTCGAAAAAATGTTTGTCTATGACAAGCCGAAATACAATTTAAGTGAAAGCGTCGACCAAAAGGCGTCGAAAGACAGCCCCGCTCCACCTTGAATAAAGGCAAGGGCCGGCGCTGCGTGATAAGGAGGCGTCGGTTTGGTCTGGGACCCCATATCTTTACGAGGGGTTCCCTAGATGCTTACCCAGCTTCGGGATGATCACAAGTGTCATCATGCAGATACTGTTCCCACAGAACGGAAACACGGACAATCTGTTTGCAGTAAAAGTAGATATCGTAGACATGCCAGAGCTAAGGGAGGAAGAAATTGTAGAAGCCGCGAAGAGGATTACTGTTGGAAAAGCTCGTGGACTGGACGCTATACCGAACACAGCGGTGAAGCAGGCGGCCAGTCTGGCACCAAGTGAATTCGCCCAAGTATTCACAGTGTGCCTGATGGAAGGATTGTTCCCAAGCAATAGAGACGTCAAAAGCTCATGCTCATTCCGAAGCCGGGTAAGCCTCTGGGGACCGGTAACAGATTACTCCATAGCACCGAGAGAGAAGGCAGCTTTTCGGAAAGGCAATTCTACTTCAATAAGGCTAGATCGGCGACGGATGCTGTAATGTATATGAAAAAGAGTTGCGCATTGATTGCTTTTACCATTGCGAAATGGAGCAAGATCGTCGAGTCATTGATAAAGCCGGATACACCGAAATATCTAGTGCGCATTGTGAATTCTACACTGGGAGTAAGATCAGGAAGTGACGGAGAACAACCTGCAGAGTCTCCCAAGACTCCATCCTTGGTCCCCTTCTGTGGATCATCATGTTTGATGAAATTCTGGCGCTAGCTTTCCCCCGAGAAGGGGTCGTTAGAATGTTCGGGGTCGCGGTAGTAGGAAAGCGACTCGACGAAATCGAGATATTCGCGAACGAAGCGATATGGAAGATAAAGACGGGGCTCGAGAACGTTGGTCTTATGCTAGCTGAGGACAAAACGGAAGTAGTGCTAATCAGTAAGCGGAGAAAGGTGGAGACCATAGCGGTGAAAGTCATCCGCTCCCAGCCTGCACTTATGATTTGGGGGTGATGATTGACCGAAGACTAACCTTTGCAGTGTATTTGGCGGGCGCGGCGGCAAAAGCTTCCACCATCGGCGCAGCACTAGGGAGTATTCTACCAAACATAGAGGACACCAGGCCGACGTCTCCTTATCACGAGAGTGGTTAGTTCTGTCCCAGATTCGAAGGATCCATTCAACTTCGTTAAACCAACGAGCAGCTAAAAATGTCAGTTACGTATAATCGATGATAACATTTTTGTTTCTTTAAGTAGTCATAGTAGGACGATCCAACGGTGAAGATACAATCCATTAATGCTGATTGACAACAGACTCTATATTCTTAAAAGCGAATACTGGTTTCTATACAAAAAATTAGATGAATGTGATCAGATGTGTCGATCAGTTTCACTCCAATTTCGTCAAAAAAATGTCTCGCCTCACCTCTTATTTTAACATTTTTAAGCATTTTAGCTTTTTTCCTTTTATTGTTAAACGCTCTATAATCATACATATAAGCTAAGTTAAAAAACAATGCGTGAACGTGCATGTCACTTTAATCAACTGCCAGAGGAAATCACTCGAGGCATCCGCGCAAAGTTAATCATAAACTTTTGTGCTGTTGCTTCTTGTACCACACCAGGAATATCCCATACAGAAGAAATGCGTGCTACATTGTATTTGCTTGTGATATATCAAAGAAAAAGGAAGTCCATCTGCGCTAGTAGCGGAGAAGAAAAAGATTGAAGACTGCATTTAGATTTTAGATAAAAATATGAAATAATATGTGCTCGTGTATGTGTTGGTCCATTAAAGGCAGGCCAGCCGCGCTCTGCCTGCGCGAGTGATGTATGTACAAATGAAAATTGAACTTAAAAATGTTCACTGCACAGATGTGTTACATAGATTATAGATTCGTCAGTATTCCGCTGAGAGCTACATGAAAACGATGCAAACTGTACAAACTCTGTTACTGTATATAACCACGAGCGTATTAAGGGTTCATTGAACTCAACTGAATTTTCTACGGTAAAAAAAACAATTCAAATTTTTCTCTCTTTTTTATTTTCCCCAGTAAGTCTTAATATTTTTTCTATGAACGAAGAACAAAGGTGGAAAAAGAACTAAAGAATGAAAACACGATGTCAGGGAATTGTATGGAGACGGAAAGTTAATTTTAAAATGGATTGGATGAAGCATCGTAAAAGTAACAAGGTGTCTTTTTCGTGATCTTGCTTCAATTTCTTTTATCGCACTAGAAAATTTCAGGTAAAATAGAAATATACACAAGTAGATGCGTCGTTTCTAAGCATTTAAAACAATTTTTTAAAAATACTGCAAGGTAAATCTTATACTCAATTATTTTATTGTTTAATATAATATATTAGGTTAGGTTAGATATGGCTGAACTGTTGGTTTAAGCTCATACCCTTAGGCCAAGAAGGCAGGCCCATTGTGATGCCATAGTGATTCCACTTTAAACCTGATGTCGTTTCTTCGCTAAACTATATCGATGATGTAGAATTCTAGGAAGGCCTTACCGATGGAGCACTGAAATAAGTAGTTATAAGGTAAGGGGTAACCCTTGTTGAATCTTCTAAGTTGCGAGATCCCAATCTTCAAGATTTCCGCAAGCGTGCTTTGAAAGGGATCACCAAATCTGGTTAGACTCCTTTTGTTTAGGGCTGGGCAGGGACAGAGGAGATATAGGCTGTGTTCCCAAATAGAACCCAGTATACCGGCCGGTGCTTATGGCGTCTTAAATCGCACACAACTGGTATTGAAAATATACAGAATCGGGTGCGATTTAAGACGTCATTAGCACCGGCCGGTATACTGGGTTCTATTTAGGAACCCAGCCGTAGCAGTGGCGGATCCAGGGGGGGGGCCATGGGGGCCATGGCCCCCCCCAAACCAACAAGTATCACTATTGTTTTAAAAAAAATTAAATTAAAAAAAAATTGTTCAGGTATTGTTGCATGCGCTGAATTCAAAATATCATTTATAATTTAAATAAGTTACAACGTTTAACAAATATCAACAACTTAGCCTTTCTTTACGGTATTTTTACGAGGGCCAAATCAGAAAAGATTTCTTATCTTTTGTCGATTGTTACGAATCTATTCGCAAGGAGGACGTTGCTGAGCACGGAGAGAAACGACTTTCTGGCGAGGCTCTAGGTCATATAGTGCTGGATATTGTCAAGTCTTTTACTTTGGATACCTCAAAATGTGTCGGGATCGGAACGGACAACTGCAGCGTAATGATTTCTGGAAACCAAAAGAATCTGGGAGCTGATGCAACAACCCAGCTTGAAGCAACGAATGCCAAAAGATGCCCATGCTACAACCATTCTTTGAATAATTCTCTTGCAAAGACTTGCAGTGTGGCGTCCTGCAGAAATGCTATGGGAACAATTAAAAAAGTGATTCAGTTCGCTAATGCTTCAGCCAAACGGGCTCACTTATTTCAACAAGAACTCGGTATAGCTTTCAGAGGGCTTTGCGAAACTAGATGGGCGGAAAGACACGATGGCGTTTTGCAATTTCGTACAAATTTGCCAGGAATCATGAACGCACTTGACAAAATCGAGAATTGGCAGGACAAGTCAACATCATCGAAAGCTTTTTGTCTTCGCAGTGTCCTTGAAAACAGCGACTTCTTGGTTTCAGTAATTGTTCTATGCGATGTCCTGGGAACTACACAACAACTAAGTACTCTTCTGCAGTCGTGATTCGTTAGACTTGGTTTGTGCAAATGATGCTCTTCAAGATGTGTTGGCTATTCTACAGTCACATCGAGAAAAAGCATCTGAATGCTTTAAAAACCTTTTCGTCGAGACGAAAATGATTACAGAAGAAAGAGGTATTCAAATTACCACTCCACGCAATTCCTCAAAAGCCCGACAAGAACATCGATCTAATCCACCGGCAGATAACGTGGAAGAGTACTACTTGAGGTCAGTTTATATCCCGGTCTTAGACTACGTTATTGCAGATTTGAAAGAACGTTTACCTAAAGATACCTTAAATTCTTTTAATCTGGCCATATTCATTCCGAGCCGTATAACTGATAGCAGCGAAGATGTCAATAAAGCATTGTCATTGGCAATCCAATATAAGGATTTCCTTGAAGACGTAAGGGGAGTATCCTTTAAAATGAAAAAGGAGTATGAAGCCTGGAGACAAAAATGGAACCGAGAGAAGGAAAAGGGAAGTTCCTTACCCGAAACTGCTGTTGCGACATTCAGTTATTGTAACAAGGATCAGTATCCTATCATCAGCACAATGATACAGATATTGCTTACGCTTCCATCAAGTGTTGCGACAGCTGAACGGTCCTTTTCAACATTACGTCGTATTAAAACATGGCTGAGGGCCTGCATGGGTGAAGACAGGCTTACGGGTCTAGCCCTGCTAAATATTCACCATGATATCCATATGAATATTGATAATATTATCGAAAGATTTGCTAAACAAAAAGCAAGAAGACTTAATTTTATTATTTAAATAAATAAAAGTTAAGTTATTTCAATAACTAAAAACAAAATCTTTGAGTTTTTATTTATATTTGTGAAGCTCTACAACCCTTCGTCAAAAGCTTAAAAAATTCGCCAATGGATGAGGATGGCCCCCCCCAAAATGAATTTCTAGATCCGCCACTGAGCCGTAGTACACTTTCCTCCTCGTCTGGATCCTTCCAGCTTCTGCAGAAATTGTAGGTCTCAAGACCTAAGCGGATCACATGCGTCCCTATAAGACAGTGTCTGGTCAGCACTCCCACTATAGCTGAGAGGTCTTGCCTCTCGAGGCTCAGTAGTGAAGTGGTCCAGTGGCGGCGCTTTAATAGGTGCAAATGGTGCACTCGCACCGGGCGCAAGTGGTCAGGGGCGCAATTTTAGAAATTAAAATTTAAAAAAAATTCTTGTAGTTTGTCCGGAAACCGTCAAATTTTTCGTAATCTTGATGGATGGTATGGACTAAAAAATGATTTCTTAACATTTTATTCTACGTAATCGATTTTTTAGAGCTTTTTGTTGACTGATTATTTTAAAGGAAACCGATTTTTTTGTCATTGACTGCAAATTTAATAATGGGTGTTATCGCCTCGGGCTCCATGACGTCCCGTCAGCGGTCTTGAGCTCTCCTAGAGTAATAAGTGCTGGTACTCTTGCCCGAACCCGCCTTTTAAGGTTGTCCCAAACGGGTTCGATTGGATTAAGACCAAGACTACGCAATGACCATGACAAAGTTTGAATATCGACCTCATTAAGGTATTGTGTGACAGATCTAGCGAAGTGGGAAGGTGTATTAATGACAAGATCGGTACGGGCCTCTAAGGAGATATCTCCCCAAATCTCTATTGATTCACCTTGATAACCTACTGTTTCGGTTGTAGTGCAAAGAGCAAATCTCTCATTTTTACTTCTGTAGACGTGCTGACGCCCATCTGGACCTCTTAAGGCTATTCTGTTCCCATCTGAAAACAGTACGTCCTTCCACTGCTCCATAGTCCAATCACAATAATGTTGCGCAAAACCAAGTCTAGCTCTACGGGGCTGTGGGAAAAGCGGTGTGGCGCGAGTTGGACGAAAAGCCCTTAAATTTCTTTCTGCCAGTCTTCTTCTAATCGTACGTTCCCTTGCATTAACATTTCTGATCTCAAACAGACGCGTACGAGCTTCAGTAGCTGTGAAAATCTCGATCTCTCAACACGTTGGTGACAATAAAGCGGTCATCTCGGGTGGAAGTGCAATGATGCCTGCCTTGACCTGACCTCCGGATGTATGAGCCAGTCTCCCGATATAGTCTAAAGGCATCCCGTACCGTTGTTCGAGGTACATCGAGAATACCGATGTCCGAACTCATGTGGATCGAGCGGGCGCCAGAAATTCACGAATTTCTGTCCATGTACTTTATCATGTTAGAAAAAGTGGGGAAATTCTACTTCCCCTTGTGCCGGAACTTACCCGAGATTTTAGCTTCCAGATTTTTATAAATTTTCTGCCCTTGTAAGTTTTTACCCAAAAAGTGAAGAAACAGACATTCGTCTTCTGAATCAGAACTAAAAATTGAGGGGCAAAATCCACACCGAGTGAAAGAAAAATGTTTACTGCTCTGGAGTGCTTTTGAAAATTCTTTAGAAAGCGCTATATCAACTCACTCAAAGGAAACAGTTATTCCGATGGTTCTGTAATGCGTACTGCTGTTTACTGGGATTGATATAACTTCAAGTTTCGTAATTTGTTAAAAGAGATAATCAGCGAGCGAGAATCAGTGGAAGGGGCGCAATATGGAATTCTGCACCGGGCGCAGAAAAACAAAGCGCCGGCTCTGAAGTGGTCCGCCTGAAATCATAAGAGGGCCAAGTTAATTTTGCCAAGGTGCATTTATTAAGATTCCTCCTATGCTTCTCCGCATGTTGCATTGTGTGCTGTTTGCATCGGAGTTTAAAAATGGCCCAAGGCATACCAACCTTTTCCTTTCCTGGAAGCAGAGTGGCGGTCGTGCTTTTCCTAGCCAGTTCGTTAACTTTATAGTTTCCCTCTATATTTCGGTGACGAGGTGGGTCCTGAACTGTTGAGCCATCTCATTTGCGACATTCAGAGGGATTTGGGATTTGCCTGACTATCTGAGAAGATGTAGACAATCTGATTCTTATTGCCTTTCTGGTTGATTAGTAGAACAGCTTCATATATATCTCGAACCTGCGCTTGGTATGCACTGCAGTGACTGGGTATTCGTAAGGCGACCAAATTGAGGAAGCCTCGTACACTGCCGTCGAAGAAGTTCGCATGTCTTCGGTGATGACATTCTTTGAATTTTATTATAAAACTTTTAAACGTCATTCGGTGCCACCACAGTAAAGCACCGTAAGTTGCCATGTGTCTTATGGTGATGGTATATTTACAGCATATAGCTTTTGGTTGTAGACCCCATGTAGATCCAAGACCTTTGAGGGGGCCACACAGAGATCTGCATATCCTAATAATCAAAGTATCCAAAGTGTCCGTGTATCTGGGATTTCTAGTATCCTCCTTATTTTTAAGGATTTACCCAATCTAAAGTGGATGTGTCTGTTGTTTGAACACTGTGGCTCGTCTGAGCCCCCCCTCCCTCCCCACCACATTACTCGCGTACTTAGCGACGTGTTGAGTAGCCAGCATGAATTCTGTAGCTGGTTTCCCGCAACCCTGTGAAGCGCCATTGTTTTCCCATGCCTCCTGCACACAAGCTACGTCGACAGCTTGGATGGGTAGCCCCCTGCAAAGATTGTTGAGACAGTTGCGGGTATTAAACTGTAACAAATATTAGAATTCGTATAAATTTTCATCGTGTGTGATAAAACAAAAAATAGTTCTGTGTAAAGGCCAGTAGTTCAGTTTATTCTGAATATAATATACAATCCATCACGCTGCAAAATAAAATGGCTGGGAAGTATAACAAACATTCTACTCAAATATTTCCGATATAAATTGCACAACTTTATAGTAGTTCCTCGATTTCCTTCGCCTCATGCCCCGTTTTTGTTAATACGATTTTCTCCCACATATATCTTCCACCTCCAACGCCACAAGCAACCACTTTCACCACCATCCCATCTATAAGAAATACTGAAGCCAAGAAAATCGATATTTTGCCATTAGCACAACAAAATGATAATCCTCGTGATTACCTAATTTCCGTTTTAATAGAATTTCACTCATTTCGATAATTAATAATAAAATTGGGTTGAAAGGTTCAACCACCCACGCCGTTCCCACCTTCAGTAGTGTTCCAACCCTTGTTGCTGCCAACTAAGCTTCAGAACTGCGGCGCAATGGAGGAAGTCTGTACCTAAGGAGCGTGGGTCATTACCAATACTCTCTCGATGACCAAGAGCCAGCCTTTGTAAAACACTGGAACTAACAGCGTTTGTCCATCAATCTTTTCCGGATCCCGACTGTGAGCGGCGGGGGTGTTTCTACAATCATCTCGCACCCATCACCCACCACCTACTGTAACTCAAACCCGGGACTTACGCCCAGTAGAATCTATAATAAAAAGGGCCAATTGCGCATTTTGGGTAGGCAACGATTTTTTAATATGAAGTGTAGTTTGTCATAAGTGCACAGTTTAGTTTACAGAGTCGTGGGGCTGGGATTTCTTTTATGTAGCTTGGTAACTAGGAATACTGCAGAAGTCTTAAGGATATTCTTTTCTGTGTAATAAAATTATCTATAACTTTTGTGAGCATTTTTTTCCATAATATATTAATATTAAATAAAGTGAACTAAAAATGTTTAAAAATTTGGGAATGTTGAACTTTCGGAACTTTCGGATTTTGTACGAGCTAGGAAGTACTGGCTGGGGAAGATTGTCCCACAGTCGAGTTGCTCTATTTATGAACTTGGGGGATACTTGTTTGTATTGCGTGCGAAAAGGTGAGCTGTAGGCAGAGGGAATGTGCCGAGTGGGTTAATTTCTTGTTAGAATCCAGACTAGTTGAATATGTCAAAAAATACCAAGGGTTTCGGCAGTTATGCCCTCTTTCGTGATTCCCCAAGGAGCGGCTGCAAAATACCCAATATCTTGGGAAATACTGGCCAGCCTGGGGTGGATTTTAATTCACAGACTCCCTGGAAGGTCTCTAACAATTTCCTATTCAAAAAAGAAATTCCAGAAATTTCCCAAAACCACAAAAAATGCAAAGGGGTACCCCTTGGCATTTTTTGGCTCAATTTTCTAAGGTGCTCCGATTTGGACGAATTGGGCCTCGTTAGAAGGGGCCCGGGAATTACTGGTCAGCCCGGGGTGGGTTTGAATTCACAGACTCCCAAGGAGGACCTTAACAATTTCTCCTTGGCTTTTTAGGCCCGATTTTTCGCACTTTTGCCCTCGTTGGAATATTGCCCTAAATTCTTCTTTACCCGAAACTGCTATGCTAACCCCATCCTCGAGCACAACGCCCATTCAATGGACAGAGTATTCGCCAGGACTCGCGAGGTGTACAGATGCCTCAAGGAGCTCAATGCCAACAAATCCATTGGACCCAATAACATACCCTATCATCTTAAAACAATGCGCATCACCTCTGGCTAAACCTGTGTGCAAACTTTTGCCCCATCCTACTCCTCCGGAGTGTACCCAGACTCTTGGAAACTTGCCCGTGTTCCGACCATACCGAAAAAAGTTGACTCCATTCTTCCCTCCAACTGACGCCCAATAGCAATTACATACTTCTATTATTATTAAAAGGCTCTACAAATATGTTGCTCACTGCAAAAGGGGTGCAGTTCCCCACTTTAAAACACGAGAGGTTGACCCGCTACAAAACCAAAGCGACTGCAGATAGTGCACTTCTGGAGCCGCTCCACCCTCACAACGAAAGATACGACAAAATGCGACTCCAAAGCAAGTCAACCTCTAATACCGTAAAATATGGAGCCACACCACTGCTATATTGAACGAAACAAATGTTGCTCGTTCCGTAATAATTCTTTTTTCCGGGTGAGGTTAGAAGCCTCACGCCAACCTTACTTGGTAGCCCCCTTCTCGATCATATTAGCCTATCCTCTCTCATAGGATAGTTACCAGGGGCTTATGGGATATCTAGATCCAACCTATTTATAAACGGCACACAGACAGTATTGGCCTTCCTCAACCGAAGTTTGGATGTTATATGGTGAGACTAGTCTGGTTGCTCTAGATATCTCCAAGGCTTTCGAGTTTGTGCCCCTAAAAGGAGGTGACTCCGTCCACCTTTTAACCACACAGGTGGCAATGCAAGCTCCAATGCCCCACAATTAGCAAAAAAGACCTGATTGCCTCCAAAGAAGCCGCTGCTGCTGGTGAACATGGCGGTGGAGCGGCCCTGTGGGAGTAGTTGCTCTGCTGTCACCATAGGCAGGGCTATGCCCCTAAAAGGAGGAGACTCCGTGCACCATACTAACATGACAGGTGGCTGGAGCAAGGCTTAATTCCCCTGTTAACTAAACTCAAAGCTATTGGAGTCGACTAACTTCTACAGAAGTGTCCAAAGACCTGCGATAAAATGATTATTATCTTTCAAATCGCCAAACAAGCATCTCATACCACGTTTATAAGCGGAGTTTCACTCCCGGATCTTCAGTCCAAAGTAAAACTACCGATGGGTTTATAAGCAATGGGAGTGAAAATCCAATACTTTCTGTTTTGAAATGACAGCTCCAAGCTCAAATTTAAAATCATAGCAAAGACAAATTGTAAACCCAATGTTTAATTTAATGTATTTAAAAAATCAATAAATAAAGAAAAAAACTATTGTAGCAAAATAAAACACCCAGCTTCTTCTTTACTAAGTTTTCCCCCTTCGGAAAAAATTCTCACTCCCAGTCAGCGTTTATAAGCACAACATAAACCGGGATCGAAGTTTCACTCCAGCTTTTTCTTCGGGAGCGAAAATCCAAGTTCTGGAGTTTCACTCCCAGTTTATAAGCGGTGTTTCACTCCGGATCGAAACTTCCATCCGGAGGGAAACTCCGCTTATAAACGTAGTATCAGTTCTTGGAATTTATTAAGAGGTGCAAGTTCCTCCTCCAGCCATCGGCTCGTGGTGTTATATAGAAATCCTATATTCGGCCTCTTCTTGAAAACAACTCCTTAATTTGGGGCGGCGCTTAGATGACCATCTTGGCGTGGCTAGATAAAATATAAAAAAGAGCCCTTAAATTAATCGACGGTGACACTGCTTGCTCCACCATCGACCCTCTGAGCCACCGCAGAAATATAGCAGCACTGACAAAAAGTTATCACTGCTATCATAGAGACTGTTCCATCGAAATAAACGCTCTCCTGCTTCTACGGCAATCTTATACCCGCAACAACAGATTAGTCCACTCATCTCACTCCCACCACCTGGATTTCGTCTTTTCGCGCATTGAACAGGATAGCAATTCGTTTCTAAATGGAACTACACGACAATCCTTCGCAGTCTGTATTTCCGAGCTCCTACAACATCAAGAGTTCAAATGTAGGGTTCATCATCACATTCTTCAACACCCCTTCGAACCCTCATAACCACTAAGCTATTCCGCCCCTTACTAAGCTTGCTGCTGGACATTGTACTATGAAGTAACAAATAACATAAAGAGCTGGTAGTAAACAGGATGATTCCTGAGCTTAGCACTATCACATAAAAAAATAAAAAACAAATATTCTGCATGATCCCTTTATTCGAATCTGTTTACATCTAACACTTTTATAATTATATTTAAATTTTCCTTCCAGGTTCTGATCCAGCTGGACTAAACACCATTGTCCAAAGCAAGCAGGACTACCACAGAGCCCGGCGATCGTCATGGGGTTACATGCTATAACCACGTTTGGATATGCAGCACGATCATAGCCCAAGGCAACATATGGGACCTTAGTATGGTGGCATAATAACTGTGTCTACCAAACTAAACCAGCCGCAAGTACAGGTGCCGGAATCTAGGCTTTAACCGAGCGTGCATACTGGCATGCACCGACATCTTGGAAAAGGCCTGCGTGAAGAAGCGGAATTTTATATATTTGGACAGCCCAGGAGCAATTTGAACAATAAATCCACAAAGAACCAAGTCTAAATTAGTTCGCGGCTGCCCAGACGCACCTTTGGAGCTCCTCTTGAGCATTCTATCCACCTTTCCAGCTCATTTTTCACCAAACATTGCATCATGGCGTGAAGAAAAAAAAACAATGACAGCATGTCGTAAAAATGCAATTCCCTGACCTTTAATTTTCACATAAAACAAATTTTATATAATGTATAATTATATACAGTCTGTCAAGATTGAGTTTGCACTGAGGAGAAAAACTCATTTTTTCGACCTTCACAGCGAATTTATTACTTTTTATTATAAAATGTAACTTATTTTTTTCTAAATTACACTACTTTGGACTATTCAGAAGCGGATGGTAAAAAAACTATGCGTATGAAAACAAAAACTATCGAAATATTCCAAGAAAACTACGCTCATACGATATATTGCCTGTCAAGATTGTGTTTGCACACAGTTCTTCGAAGGCTCATTTCGAGGAATTCCGCTAACATTTTGCCGTTTTAAAATCTTAGTTGGGTTCTTGGGTTGTTGTAAATAAATGCACTCATCAGTAAACGTTTTATTTTTGAACTGTGAGCAGATAAATTTGTATTGAAGTTAAAGTTAAATTTGTATTGAAGTGTCTTTAAAATGCCTGGAAAAAGATTATCATTTGAGGAAGTACAATTAGTTTATTATAATCACCAGTTAGGGAAAACTGCAGAGGAAATATCAAACATGCTGCAGATATCACGAAGAACCGTTTTCAATGTATTACATCGTGCCAAGCACGAGGGCAGGTTGCAACAAAGGCACGGAGGTGGCGCCAAACGTAAGATTTGCGCACGTTTGGAGCGGTTATTATTAAAAAAAATTAGGGAAAACCCATCGGTTTCGACCAGAACTTTAGCGGAGATGCTAAAGCAAGAGTTTGGTCTAGAGGTTTCTCATGAAACGGTTAGGCAAACAATACTGAGACATAAGTATAAATCGAGAGCTGCTCGAAAGAAACCGTTACTCTCGATCTTAAACATAAACAAACGTTTAAATTTCGCAGAACGCATGTTCGAAGAGCCACTTAATTATTGGGACAACGTCATATTCTGCGACGAAACTAAAATTATGCTGTACAACCATGATGGCCCATCCAGGGTATGGCGGAAGCCTCTGACAGCGCTAGAAAATAAAAATTTGATTCCCACCGTAAAATTCGGCAAACTCTCCGTCATGGTGTGGGGCTGTATTTCCAGCAGAGGAGTGGGAGAGTTGGCATTCATAGAGTCAACGATGGATGCCCAACAATATTTGAGTATTTTGAAAAAACATTTGCACAGCAGTGCGGCTAAATTCGGGTTCATGGACGGCAACAAGCCGAATTTCAAATTTTATCAAGACAATGACCCGAAGCATAAGGCGCATTCTGTGCGATTGTGGCTTCTATATAATTGTGGGAAAGTATTGGACACGCCTCCACAGAGCCCGGACTTAAATCCGATTGAAAATTTATGGGCGTATTTAAAAAAAAAGTGGCTAAGAGGCGTCCGAAAACCCGTGCAGCCCTTAAAAGTGCAATAATAGACGAATGGACGAATATTCAATCAACATACGACATTCAAAAGCTGATTGAATCAATGAAGTCACGATTAAAATGTGTGATAAATGCAAAGGGCGGCCACACAAAATATTAAATTAGCGGGACTCGCCGAAAATCCCCTTCGAGGAAATGAGTGCAAACACAATCTTGACAGGCAATATATCGCATGAGCGTAGTTTTCTTGGAATATTTCGTTAGTTTTTGTTTTCATACGCATAGTTTTTTTACCATCCGCTTCTGAATACTCCAAAGTAGTGTAATTTAGGAAAAAATAATTTACATGTTATAATAAAAAGTAATAAATTCGCTGTGAAAGTCGAAAAAATGAGTTTTTCTTCTCAGTGCAAACTCAATCTTGACAGACTGTATTTATAAATGTACAAAATGTAATTTCCACATAAAAAATAAAAAAAAAACTTTATAAAATGTAAAATTTCATTTCTCTAAAATAAAAACAAAAATTTTTTCAATAAAAATGCATTTTTCTTATTAACAAAACTTTTGCATCTACTTCTCATTGTATTCGCTGACATATCATACAGGATCCCTTATTTTTCCATAAAACGACGTTTTCGGTGAAATTTCGCCTGAAAGTATGCAATTTTTTGGGATATCCGAGTCGGATTCCCCCAACAAAAGATCCGAAAACGACGTTTTAGACAGAAATAAGGGATCCTGTATGATATGTCAGCGATTACAATGAGAAGTAGATGCAAAAGTTTTGTTAATAAGAAAAATGCATTTTTATTGAAAAAATTTTTGTTTTTATTTTAGAGAAATGAAATTTTACATTTTATAAAGTTTTTTTTTTATTTTTTATGTGGAAATTACATTTTGTACATTTATAAATATATAATTATACATTATATAAAATTTGTTTTATGTGAAAATTAAAGGTCAGGGAATTGCATTTTTACGACATGCTGTCATTTTTGTTTTTTTATTCACGCCTTGATGTCATATTGGGTTGAAAATGAAATGGAAAGGTGGATAGAATGCTCCAGAGGAGCTCTAAAGGTGCGTCTGGGCAGCCGCGAACTAATTTAGAATTGGTTCTTTGTGGATTTATTGCTCAAATTGCTCCTGGGCGGTCCAAATATATAAAATTCCGCTTCTTTACGCAGACATTTTCCAAGATCTTGTAGGTGCATGCCAGTATGCACGCTCGGTTAAAGCCTAGGTTCCGGCACCTGCACTTGCGGCTGCTTTAGTTTGGTAGACAGTTATCATGCCACCGTACTAAGGTCTCGTATGTTACGATGTCACTGTCATAAGATCCCATATGTTGCCTTGGGCCCTATGATCGTGATGTACTACATCCAAACGTGGGTATAGCATGTGACCCCGTGACGATCGCCGGGCTCTGCGGTAGTGCTGCTCATCAAATTATCTATGGGTTGATTTCAATGGAGTAGGGCAACTATAATCCGGAGAAGTCCAAGCTTTGTGTGACTGGAATCAGGGCCGTTTTATCAGGATCGGCCTCATTCCTAAGATAGTGAGTCTGCTCGAAACCAAATCCAGTGCGTGCTTCTGTGGATGGCAGTTTCTTCATCATTTCCCACATCGTCAATTTATATAAGGAAGACGCAGTATTTTGAATGCTTGTTACTTTGGAAATTGCGTAGATTATTTCTTGCCTTTCCTTTGATAATGGTGTTTATTTCAGCTGAGAAGATGATCAACGATCAGAACCTGGAAGGAAAATTTAAAAAGAATTAGAAAATGGTTATATGTAAGCAGATATGGATAAAGGGATCATGCAGAATATTTGTTTAGGGTGTTTAGGAAACTATAAATTAACTTGCAATGTTATGAACTGAATAATCTCGTGAATAATATTACGTGAGAAAAACCATCAAAAGTTCTACCTTACGGGTAGTGTAAAAGCGACTTCGGGTCTAAACAAATTATTCCAAGACAACATAGTGTGAAATAACGACATCATACATCTTCATATCATTTATTATATTATAAATTTAAAGAAATATACTAGATTTTTGAATATTGCTTTCGTTGCTTATACCCCTTTTGTACCTGGTCCTTGGTAACGTCCACCAAGAAGAGATTATACTGCATCCACTACCCTTTCCTTCATCAACAAGGCGGAGGTGATAGCTGATAGCAAATCCAAGGCCAACTAGCATCTCTGTGCACCTCGAAATCTTCTTTGTCCGATATTTCTAAGCTATGAACTGCTCGCAAGTGTTCCACACAATAGACAGGGTCTTCTTCAGGACTCGAGAGGTGTATAGGTGCCCCAAAGGGATTAATGTTAATAAATCTACTGGACCTACAACAAAAGGCTTGTGGGGTATTTTGAATGTAACCAAATCCTGGACCGGAGACCTGTTAGTGTCTCACAGAACACCTCAGCCAAAGTATACGTCGATTTGGTGAATCTAGGTTCGTCGCTCTAGATATCTCCAAGGCACGTGATCGAGTTTGGCACCGTGATTTGCTAAACTCCAAGCTATTCGTATTAACCCAGCTTTAGAACTGGATCAAGAGTTTTCTTTTCGGCCGATCAATTAAGAATTGGACGGCGTCAAATCTGAACCCGATTTTATCTTTGCTGGTGACTCCGGGGACAAATTTTACCACCTGCTTTTTCCTAATATTTATAAACGACCTGCTCTTAGTCCTATTCAACCCTTTTCACAGCTTCGCTGATGACAGTTCTTTGCGGTGTTCTTACGCCTGTCAAACCTTGTTTCTATAAAATCGTGGACTTGTCTAACTAAATCAACAGAGACTTTAAACTCACTCTAGATTGCAGCCGTAAAAATCGAGTCGAATTGAATACTTTCATAATAAAGTACTGTCGTATTTCTAATAGACCAGTAATGTCTCCCCATCCATGTCACTAGGTGGTGTACAACTTCTGGCTGACCCAGGGGCCGGTTCGTGTATGGCGAACGACGATAATCGTACGAAAAAAAAATTGAAGTCGAAAAATTTTGTCGACGAAAATTTTAGCGTTCGCCTAGGTCGAAAAAAAATTGTTCGTGTCCTAATGCCAAAACTCGATAACCAAAGACCTTTCGAGTGCCTTTCGTCGGCTTCAGGCGAAAATTTTCAATTTTTTCGACCTACGCGAACCCGAGACGAAAAAAATTTTCGTTTTCGACATACACGAACTGGCCCCAGGCCTTTACATCCTAGGCATGACAATAAGAAAAGACCTACGATGGGATGACCACGTATTCCAAATCGCCAAACAAGCATGGCAGTGCTTAAGATTTTTAACAGGTGCAGATACCTCCTCCAGCCATCGGCCCCACCTCGAATAAATGTCCTTTATTTGGGGTGAGGCTTCGAAAACTACCTTATTATGGTTAGATCGAGTGCACAAAGGGCACAAAACTTATGGGGGACAAAGTTGTATGTATGGGAAATTTTCGCAGGCGGCCGCCGGCACATCTTTCTGTAGAACAATCTCCCGGGGTCAGTATTTCCGATGTCGTAGATACAACCCCATCTGCTCCAACAACCCCCAACCCTCTGACGACGAGAAGAAGGTATTTTTTATGTATTTATGTCTTTTTATGTATTTATGTTTTAAAAATGCATCAAGACAACTCTTGAAACAACTGGACAGAAGTCTCTTCGCACACTGTCTATGGTGCGTAGACTTTTGGTATCACACTATAGGAACATGTTGGAGTATTTCTTACATACGTACGCTATATATTTATGTACATACATATATGGGTGTTTTTGCTTGGGGAGTACTTTCCTTACCCAAACAAAAGCACAAAAAAAGGAACCGGAAGATGTCTGAATCTCCGTCTTTACTCTTTTTATGGTTTTCGAAAAACAACATCCATTTGTCTCTCTCTAAGGATGAATAGTCGTCCTTAGAACTTTCCTTTTTGTCGTCCACACATTCAGCTTTAAAGCTCTCAAATTTGAATGTATTACCGCCTATTTAATTACGTCAGAGTTGTTTACCCACAAGCGATATCGTAATCAAAGCAAATTTCTCAAAAACGTACTACGGTCCCATGCTGCTACCAGGAATAAAAGGGACAGCTAAATTTTACAACCTATGCCTCTGTTATCGTGACTTCTTAAAGCGCGTCATATTTGGGATTTTACTGGGAATGTTTTCTGGGAAGAAATTTATTGATTAACCATCTTCGTCCTTTTGAAGGACGTTCTTTTGTTGCATGTGGCTGTTTCCCGTGCGAAGGGAATGAATGATTCCCTAAATGTTGAAGCTTTCTACTTTAATTGTGCCTTAAAATTCTTGCCAGGGACTTTTTATGGATGAGAGGAGATTTTTTAGAATGGGATAAAAATAGCTTAAGTTTATATGTATTTTAGGAATGAAGTTTGTTGCGGGAAATGCTTTTTTTAAATTGAATATTTTTACAAGTTCGATTGTTTTTAAATGCCATAAGAGGTTATTAATTTATTTTTTTATGATTCACAGGGAACTGAATACGCAAAGTATACACACTGGACACTGAAGCTGACAAGTTTTGATGCTGAACTCTAAGGGGTTTTAAAATTTCTCTATTTAACACATAATAAAAATTCTCTCCGAAATTATATATGTAAGTTCTTTTATTTAAATGAATTTATCAAGTTAAATTAAAGCCTATTACTAGAACAAGTTGGAGGTTGTTTACACTACAACCTGGAAGTGATGACGTCGTCAGATTGGAATCGATTACAAGACCATGTATCGAGTATGACTCATAACTTTTTCTGGATATTTCCTGCTCCACGTTTCAACTTAAAAAATCAAGCAGCCAAAACAAATCTTATTTGAGAGTTCATTTATCACGGGACGTTTACATTATATGATGAAGAAGTTTGTTTGAAGTGCAGCAAACTTCCTGGAAGTCCTGCAGCTGCTATGGAGGTAATCTTTAGACTGACTCCATCGCACATCTTATAGAAATCCGCCGCCATAATTGCCTTGAGAGTTCAGTTCGCATCGAACATATAATTATCTTCGACGATGTCCCAAACTGAAATTAGAAATCTCCTCCCTGGACGGCAACTTTTTGTCCCGCTACACAAAGACTAGCCAACTCAGCTCACCCCATACACTATAGTCCTCCTCTTCGCGCGCATTTCGATTTAGTAGTTGGTTTATAAATAGAGCAACTCGATTGTGGAATTCATATAACATCTCAGAGTTCAAATGCAAGGTTCATTGATATGAAAGGCGAAGAACCTTTTCAGCCTGCTTTCAAGGCGTCGAAGGTTCCCTTCAAATTAAATGCAGGGTGCTTGGCGTACCCCAGAATCTGGACCCGGGAAGATAGGGTCTTGATATCCTGGGGCCCTGGCCCCTGTGTCTACTGAAATGGGGCTTCGCGAGAGAGAGAGGGTACCCTAGTCCTGGGTCCTAACCAAGAATCCTTCTGGAGTATCTCCCTTCCAAGCCCCTAATAGAGCAATGGGTTAAGGGGATAAACCTAACCTATTCGGAATAGGTTAAAGGTCTTAGGCGCCCATTACACGATATGGTTTGCTGTCGGTTTCGACACACAAACAATGCTATGACTGACGGAAACCCTACTGCCTAAGAAATTACATAAAACTCATATGCATGCTTTTGTCGTGTCTACGGGCCAATAGGAGGGTTGTAACTCTAACAGGGCGGACCATAGGCCGTTGGTGGGATAGCTAACTGCCTAAGTGGGGCTGTAGTACCAAAACAAGCTACGAAAAATGAGCTTTCCGCTTTAAGAATTTCCTGAACAATTAGTCAGAGCGCCAAAACAAATCGTTGACAATTCTTGATCACGGGAAAGCATGGGTGGCATGGATGTGTTTCAAGGTTCACCACAATCAGTAATCAGAAATCAATGATGGAAATTAACTCTAATCATGGATGGACAACGGAACAAGAATGTTCGAATGTGATTTGCGGAGCATCGAGAGATCACTTCTAGAGCGAGCACTTCTGCGGGGCGGAAGTTAATTCCACGAAGCTATTAGGGAAACCCTACAAGTCCCCTGAAGCAGACGGTATTTATCCCGTTGTGTTGCAGGAGGGCTGCAACCTAGACACTACCTTACTATGCAAAATATTAAGGGCTTTCTTCGCTCATGGTTACATGATACTATAGCTTGGGCTCAAGTATATGAGGTCTAAGTATCGCTTTTTACGACTGGATTGACTCTAATAACTCGCAAATTATTTATCCTCAGGAGGCCCTGGAGGGGATTATAGCAAAAGGTTGTCCACAGGGATGAGTAGTATCTCCACTTCTTTAGTGCCTTGTTATAGATGAACCCATAGAGCTACACAATGGCCAAAACTTTTTTGTGCAAGGTTATGCAGACGATGTTGTCATCGTAGTAACAAATGGTATGATGTTACGACATCTGCAGCAGAGTCGCCAGCGTAGGACTAAATGGAGACGGACAAACTTTCCCAGGACCGGTAGAAGGACCCTCGCAGGGATAACTATAGGCTTTCACAATAAGCGTAATACTTAGGAGTGGCTCTATTTTACAAGCTCCACCGCAACCATCACATGGATACTCGGGGTAAGGAGGATACGCAGATCTCAGTGGACCTGCTGTACAGCTTGTGGATCCACACAGGGTCTACAACGAGAGAGCCATGCACTGGATATGTAATGTTCCAAAACCGAGACAAGTGTGGTTGCCGAAATCTGTTATGAAAGTCCAGATGCAATAGAGCGACAAGCCTAGAATGTCTTTCAAACAGAGGTGTATGTACGCTATACTGGCATGCATTCATGTGAAATGAAGAAGAGCCTAGAAAACCCCGATATTTGTCGTCTTTGATAAACAAGCGGCAATCAAAGCGATAAGGTTCCCTACCAAGTCTAGATTAATTTGGCACTGACAACGTGCCTTTGGTGAGCTGGGCGTTTTCAAGCAAGTTTCCCCTGGTTGGGTCGCGGGTCATCGGGGCTTCAAAGGCGATCCGATGTGGATGCCCTGGCCAAACAAGGCTCTTACATTGCTTCGTGTTAAAATTTATAATTGAAAAAATGCTTTAATACGACTTAAAGAAGGACACAAAACGAGATTTCAAAAAAGGACACAAAACACCACCACAGCTTTTTGTTTTTATATAATGCATGACAGAAAAAGGATAGAACGGCCGTGTGGTATCTTGTCTTGTCTGTTGAGTGGGGACCTATTTAGCTGAATGTAGTTGCTGTTGTTGTTCTTGTCATGACGCATTTGAGAGCCCTTTGCCTATTTGCCGTGAAAGTGAAAGGAGATGCGTGATTTTATCTTCAAGATTATTTCCTTCCGGTTGATTCCCCTTTGTTATGGCCTTCGACCCTCTCTCTCTCTCCTACATCTAACAAGGTGCGGCGATATGAAAACATTTTTTGAGCATATAACGTACTGGGGAAATTTTCACATCATTGATCTCTAATTTTATCTACATTAAGATTGGAGAGAGATTTTAAGGAGAACTGGACAAATTTCTCTTAAACCAGCAGTCGCACAATAATTATTCTTTTAAAGCTAAGGACATTTTGATAAAAATTCATTTCCTACCTTAATCGTACTATACCTTCCTCTTTCTTAACCTCTGGAACTACTGAATAACCACTCGTTGTATTTACAAGAATTCAAGTCTTTAAAGGTGCCTTGAAAAAACTTTAAGGATCCCTCTAGAAGCGTTTCTTGTATATAATGTATATGGCCCTTCGAAAGAGTTTATTGTCGATAATTTAAGTGCTAACACGTGTTCTGCCTGCTTTCCCTCATTCCACTAACACATTACTGGAGGGGAGTTCGGTTGAAGCACATATAGGGTGATTTACTAAAGTTGCTGCTATTTAAAAAGAGATGTTTGCCGAAATATTTCGAGCTTGAAAGATGGAATTCGTAAGTTTCGTTGGAAAGATAGCATAGGTGAAGAGCAAAAGTAAATTTAATAAATATTTCTATTTTAAAATGTAACAAATTTAGTAGCCTTCACCTAACTTTTATGAAATTAAATTACACCAAGTTGAAATTTGATTTCATCACCTTCGTCTGCTCAGTCAGGTGGTAGCATCTGTGCAATTCTTGTCATGGCAGGTTCGAAGATCTTTAAAAAAATTAACGTGTCTCTCTACTCTGGATTGTAACGATCCAGTTAGTGATAATGGATTTATTTAGAGCAAAGGCTGCACTCGCATCGTGTAAGTTTTCCTTTAAAATGCATGCAGGGTTCTTTGACGTATTCCAAAGCCTGATCAGGAATAATTGAGTCTTGCTCGCTGCTTGGTCTCCGGTGGGATATCGAGCTCGCAAGGGTGGGGCCTGAGTTGTTAATCAACCTTTTTGTGACATCTCTTGATCTACCTCCAAGTTCCTGACAGAGGACTAGACAAGCTAAAGATATAAAAAAACCTTTTCCTTAAGGTACGTTATCACTCTAAACAGGGCTAACCATAGGTTGTGGCTGAGATATTGACTGGCAAACAGCGCAGGGTAGAGCGAGTGGAGCGGTCGCTCTAGGCGCCAGGTGGTAAAGGGCGCCAAAATGAATGCGAAAAATAATTTCGAGTAAAAATTAAAATTTTGGTGGCACTTTTTGGGGGCGTTGTTTGTGGCTAGCCAAGTCTATGTACTCATCAATATGACTCGAACACGACACAAGCAGGGAGCACTGACTCCAAGCCCGATGGTACATGGCCTTAGACCACATCCTGCTCGTGATCCATGAAGCAGACTGAGTCCTGATGGAGTACCTTGAGATCACTCCTTCATTGGGAGATCTCCTTAGATCTCTGCGGAAGTAAGGGCACCTAATCGGAGAGGCGAAAAAAACGACCACTTTCAGAAGACGGGTGGCGCAGCCCTAAAACGTTTTATGCCATATCTGGAAGCTGGCTACTCCCGTGTAGAGGCTGTTAGGGTCTGCGTGGCCCCCAGGAAGGGGATACCGATTTTCTTAATAAGAAGAGGGCTAGATCATCTGGGTGTTGAAAAGTCTTCAGAAAGCTGGACGCATTCATAATGAAGTCTAGAACGGCTCCAAAGCCGACCTTCTGTCAAATAGCGGAAAGTGTAGGAATTGGCGTGCTTGCGACTAACAATCCGGAGACTCTTCTGACCACGAAACAACTAGTTACCGTGCAAGGAAGTCCTTTGGAGGCGGTAGCCGAATTGGCTCGGGCTCAGAAACAGCCCAGGTCAGTAGGGGTCGGTCCGCCCTCTATGATGGGCCGCCTTAAGCCTTGGAAGGAGTAAGCCTTTTTGCTGTAGACGGGAACAAGCTGCCGGACAGCCCTTTTGTAATCGGGTACTTTCTATTTTTTAGTGAGTGGAATATGTTAAAATTTTTTTCGGAAAATTGGTTGTACGCTACCCCTAAAACCAAATCCCTAAAAACGCAACAGAAGACCCCACTGGCATTATGTTGAAAGGATAGGTGTCCAAAGGAAGACCTTAGGGGTGTAGAAGTGGAGAATACTCCACAAAGTGCACCGCATAAAATTCACAGATATGACGTTGTCAGGATGGTAAACACTGCAATTTTGGGCTATGGCAGGAGAAGCCTCTTTTAACGAGAATGTGACTCTCTCCACTATCTGAACGTTACTGGCTCTAATGCCCAACCATGCAATACAAACAAACAAATAGCCTCCAAAGAAGGTGGTGCTGTTGGCGAAACGTCGGGGAAGCAACTCTGAGAAAACATACTTCCTCTATTGCCGCTATAGGCGGAACTGTGACCCTAAAACCACCATCAAAATCCTTATGGGGCCCCCAGCCCATAAAGGCTTGCAAAAGGGGAGATATAATCCCGTAAGGAAATGGCAGGCAGGCAGTACTAGGAAAAAGTTTTATTTAGGGCAACTGGAAATATAATTTATGTGAAGTTAAAGCGTCAAAAAAGGGCGCCGAAAGACAATCTCGCTTCACCCTCAACAAGGGCTAGGGCCGGCGCTGCTGGCAAAGTGGGGCTGCGGTATCACCTCCAGAACCTAGGACTGTTTTAGGAGACAAAATGCCGACTCTGTACGGAAGGCAACAAGACTTCCAAACATGTTTTCTGTGAATGTTTTATTCTGAGCTGGCTTGGAAGAAACGGATTATCAGAGACCTGCTGAGCTCTGTCCACGTCCTGAACGTGAACAATAGGCCTAGTGTTCACCATTTGGGTTGCCCCATAAGATTTCAAGTAAGAATGCTGTAAGATTGGAGATGTTATAGCAAAGAATACAAATGAAATGGTCTTACGGAGTGAAAATTAAATGAAATTCTTGATCGGATATATAAATTCTAGGAAATGAATTGTTATCACTTGGTGGCTTCCATTACCATGAAAATCCTTAAGAATTTTGGAAATTAGTGAACATACTTTTGAAGCGGATATCTTTTTTGATAACAAAATATTGGACTGTACGACAGATCAATGATTCACCATGAGTTGATGACGTACTATATATCAAACCCAAATATCTTCTTAACTAGCAGGTTCGTGAGTCATATTTTTTTTGCTAATAGCCGTAAACGAAGACGCGTAAATTGTTATTGTCTACTAGTTAATATTTTATTTGTATGAGTTCGAGCTTTTACTCGCCGAAGTTGAATTTCACAAATAGCTGTGGATACACGAAATCGCACCTTTCCAATCTCCGCACGATTGCCTTGCTCGAAAGACTTTTGCGTTTTGATGCATACGTCCTCGCCTATCTATAATGGGCCCACAATTTTGGAGCAGTTGTAGCGAAATTAGGAATGGAAAAGCAGCAAGATCAGCATAAGCCAATAGAAAGAGTTTGATGCCGATACTTCTGCTTAACGCCCTATTAGATCCAAAACTCCTAATTTCGCTGCTGCTGATCGAAAATTATGAATTAAATCGATATACCTCAAAAATTAAGAAAAAAAGCTACTATTAAAATCGCGGACGAAATTATTCTAATCTGAGTATTGAATATGTAAATCTGAGTATTGTTCCACTTCACTGCTGTTCTTTGCGCCTTTGTTTATTTGTGATCTAGCAGTTTCAACTAAAAATGGTTGCATCATTATACTTTTTTTTATACAGAAAAGAGCGGACATTCCATCCCACTTAATTCCCCTACACAGAAGTGGGTTTAAACATTTTTTGTTAGAAATAAGCTCGTCATAGAAGCGTCACTACCTATACAAGCTTGATGGTACCAAATCTTCATGAACAATTATTTCGCTTTCGTTTTCTGTCGGTGGTATGGTGACTTCAATTGTTTATTAACATAATAAATACAGCATCCGTCTTGATGATTGAGTGATAAATCAGATCATTTGTATTTGTACAAATTTAATATTGAAAATTACTTGTTAAAGCGCACCTTTCCGCGTGGAAGTATCAATTGAATTCCTTAGAACTTAACTAACTGGGAAAAATTGCAAGATTAAGATAATAAAAAATTTTATCTTATCAGAATCCAAATCAAAGTCCGTAACAGAGCTTTACTTGTAAACATATGAAAACTTGAATCCAGGTAAGCTTCAGTTCATGATTAAGCGCGCTCCAAGTGGGATGACAGTTTTGGTAATATTTTCGGTATAAAGTGTTTTTTTTACTTGACCTCGGCAAGGTGTAAATTGTTTACATTTTCTTAGTGATAATGAAATTTTTGGACGATAAGATATTGGAATCAAAAATTCATTTAAGGTGTGTTTCAGTAAATAATTGAAGAAGACCTATATATAAATGATATCATTTAAAATCAATTTCCTTTAGTTTAATAAACTGCAGTGGTTTTGAACAGTGCTTATAAAATTGAATATTGTTGAAGGAATAGAGTTCTTTTTGCAGCAGCAGAAAAGTGATAAATCTACAAAAACCGAATACCGGGTAAATATATAAACCGCACCTTAATAACTTCGTTTTTATATAACTTCTATAAAATATTGTAACTATATTTAACTTGGAAAAAAGCACTTAGCGCGTGAATAAAAAATAATTAAATATACCGCGCATGACCATTACAATTTTCCCTTAAACTTAAATATAGAATATGAAATCATAAAAACGATATTTTATCACATTTGGTTCTAACTCGAAAAGGTTTTTGAGTAATCGAAATTATTAAGAATATTTGCGAACTTTTAATCTATAACTGATAACTATGTTGCTTGTATGTTAAGTGTGTTGTTAGTAAGTACAAGATATACATATCTGTCGCTATCTTGAAATTGTCGATATTTAACGGCAGCTACACTAAATTTATTGCTTGATTTAAAAGGTGATAATATGGGCATAGTCGAAGAAAAGTGGCGCTTCAGAAGTTATTTCTTAAACGGAAAATATCATTAGGAGTATCTGGAATTGTCATTTAATTTCTTATAACTGATGTTTACTAACACTGCTCAGAATAACTTAAGCTTTGATCGAATCGATTAAGGTTACTGAATTCAGCAATAAACGAGATTTTCCAAAATATGATATATCAGTTCCAAAAAGGCCGTGTAGAAATGAACCAAGATTATTGCCCCTAGTTAGTCACTTCTCCAATGACTAATTCCATCTTAATCACCCAAAGTCAAACCTGCAAACATAACGCTCTTTTATCACTAAATGCAGTGGTAGACTAAATATATCATGTTTGTTCAATGTGCTCGTGATCACTGAAACATCCCTAAACGCGGAGATATTAAACTCCTGCTGGACAATCTACAGATACGATAGAGACTACAACTCCACTGGTCTTTCGAAAGGAGGTGGAGTGCTAATAGCTACCAACGACTATTCTTAAATAGTGAATTAATCAAAATCAATTTTTAAGCATGTTTTTGTATGAGTCAAATTGAGCAAGAAACATACACTCGCCGGCTCATTATATACATCCCCATTTCGAACGAGCCTAAGTATGATATTTACTTCATATTTTAGACGAAATTAACGACATACTCTGCAGTAGCGATGATATTGGTAATGGGAAGGTTTAGCCGTCCTAATATATCACACAATCCCCTTGTTCCTGTGAATATGAATCATAAATGCTATCGATATAAAGCTTATCGACAATTTTTATGGCAATAATCTACACCAAATTCTTGTGGTAATTTTCACCATTTCATAGTACGAAGTGTATACTCTACTCCTTTCCGACGAGGATCACCTATTTACTAATTATATTTACCACTGTACATGAATCCTTGACCTTAATGGGAAAATACCGTTCAAGCAAGGCAATGGCTGGCACGTCTCAAGTGAGCCATTGATGTCTGATCATAGACTTATAGGGTTTAATTTGAGAGTTTCTGCTTCCGATGATGCATTTAGGAACACTGAGGCCAATCTCAACCTTGCCTCTACAAATCTGCAGGAAAAGATCATCGCAGCATTCGAAAGTGGTTGCCCAACCTCGAAGTACCAACCGAAAGGTTTCGTGGTGGAATAATGATCTCTGCAGGCATAGAAGAAAGTCAGAGAACTATTTAATAGGGCTCCTTAGCCCTATGGATCTCTACAAGAAAGCCCTCACCCATTATAATAAATATTTGAGAAGATACAAACGAAAGTCATGAAAAGCCTTCTGACAAGAAATAGACAAAGTTCCAGCCTCCACCATGATAACTGTCTAAGGATCAGTCCAATGGCATTGTCTCTCCCAAGATTCCTGAAGGGTCCTTTACGGAGAGCACCAGGGATACGGTGGAGCTATCAATGAGCACACATTTCCCTGGTTCTGAGGTAACTGATCCTGGATTGGCCTTAGAACCTAACATTGAATCGGAGGTGGTACTTTCCCCCCGGTTCTACAATAGGAATATAGGCTTGGCAAACAGGATTTTCAATGCGAGTAAGACTGAGTGGGCCATCGGCCCCTTCAAGGCTGCTGGAAAGAACCACATCTTCCCAGTTCTCCTTCAGAGAGGCTTGGAAGAGATTTAACAATCCTGCTACCACTACTTCGGGGTAGCTTTGCGCTGGCCCATATTCCGAGGTGTTGCAGAGAGGATAGGGTAGTCTTTATCCCTTAATCGGGAAGAAGATCATATAGGGAAGCAAAATCCTATCGACCTATCAGCCTCTTCTCCTTTCTCCTGAAAACTAAAGTTCTAGACAGGCATACTAGAGAGGGTCTTACAGCGAACCCACTTCATTGCCTGCAATTTGCCTACCGACCGGCCATATCTACAGAGACTGCCATTCATGTGCTAGTGAAAGATATTGAGAAGTCCCTGAGGGCCAAGGAAATCTCTCTTCGGGCCTTTGCAGACATTGAGGGTGCGTTTGATAACGTTATCTTCGATGCGATCAATGCTGAGGTGAATGGTGAATTGATTACGGTAATGGCTGCTAAAGGCTGTCCTGAAGGAGGCTTCCTATCACTGACTTCTTGTCGATCTGAATAGCCGGGGATTTAAAGCTTAGGTCTAAGTAGACGATATCGTTATAACAATTAGCGGCGGATGATCGTCAGCTAAATTTAAAAGCTCCTTTCTTAGATAGCAAAGAAATGGTTTTCTCAAAGGAGGCTAAATATCTAGGCATAATCCTGGATCAAAAGCTCTCCTGGTAACCCAGATTGGGAGAGTACTGCCAAGGCAATTAAATCTCCCCATATTTTCCGTCAATTTGTAGGAAAAACCTGAGACGTCAAACCGAGATTAATGTTTTGACTATATACGTTGGTCATAAGGCCATGTGCGACTGTGAGGCTACAGCCAGGAAGAGATTTAAATTTCACCTAAAAGTTATTATTTTATGTCATACTATGGCTATGAACTTATTGAGTGATGCCGAACAAAACTACTTAAGGAATAACCACTTTGGACCAAATATGCAACGTCAACAGATGGATGTATGGTCTTTAGCAGTTATAGATTATGTTTCTTCACTTCAATAAATAAAGTATCCTATAAAAAAACGTAGATCCCTTCTGACAATTTCATTTTAATTAAATTTAGATATACCAGTGCTGCTCCTTGTTACTTTATAGTTATACCATAGTGGTTTGTTAGCTTAAGTGTGTTTTGTACAGCGAATAAATAAATAAATAAATAATTAAATGAATCCCTTTAAATTTCAGATCTCTTCAGCAAATTTCAATACAAATGACTTCATTAGGAATATGTGTTCTCTGATAAGAAAAAATATGACATGATCCATTAATACTATATTACCATTTTTGCAACTCGGCCAATAAAACATGTTGTTATCACACATTTATTGTCGGGAACAAGATTGATAAAAAATAATATCGATAAGACCAACATAGAGATTTCTTTTACACATATCAACGATATAAGAGTCATTAACACAATCACCCCTAGTTTGTACAGATAAATGCCATTTAATATGTTTCTAAACATAGAAATAATTTTACTATTATTTTTAACTGGCCCTATAAGATACTCGATAGAATTAAGTGATAATGCAAGCGCGATAGAGCTACCAATAACCGTTCTTGCGACAACAGACCAAATTGTAACAACAGATCAAGCTACAGAAGTTGCAAAAAGAACGAACACCGATATACCGGACTTGAAGAGAGACGATCAAAATGTGACATCATATAAGGCGCAAGAAAATTCTTTAAATGACATGCCCAACAGTTGCAAAACTAGGAATAGGGAATTATTGAAGAAGCAGCCAATACGAACTGATGCATCTCGACTGAAAAAATGCTGTCCGTTCGATGAAAGCCTTTATAGTGACCAAGGACCAATGGATCATTGTGTTGCAAGCATGCAGCATTTCGATGTTGATATTTTAAGCGTGACTCTGTATGAAGATTGCATTGAAGATACTGAAGAGATTATTAAGCTGGAGATTGAGGTTGGAAACCCATGCAACACGTAAGTTTGTCGAGTTCCCATTTTCACAATTTCAATAATACATAATAATTCGATTTTTTTTAGATCAATGTTATATAGTAAAGACAAAGGTGACGTTCTTTACGTAATACAAAGTGGCTCTCTATTGACAATCGATGAGACTCGAAATAATAGTTATGAAGTTCATGATAAATACTGTTTAGATGTTGATTCTTCAGGCGATTTATACGCTATTGTTTGTGTAGAATCGTTGGAAACGCATTTAACCTACGCACAAACAATACTGTTCACTATATTCATGATAGTTTCTTTGCCTTGTTTAATTGTTGTTAGCTTCTTCCACTTTGCAATTAAGCAACTGCGAACTGTTCATGGATTATCATTGGGATTGATGTCGTTATGTCTGGCAATTGGATTTTTCTTACACACTTGTGCTCAACTTTCTAGTTCTGATCGATCAAAAATTGGATACGTCGTGCAGTATTTTATGTTATCATACTTTCTATGGCTTTTAGCTCTTTGTATCAATGTTGTTTTACACGCATGGTAAGTAAATACTATGTTGTTATTATTATAAAATAAAGAAAACGAGTTTATAGTGGTGTTATAACCATCATTAATTGTCGCATTAGCTTTAGAGATATTCATGCACGTAAAAGATTTTTTTTATAGATAAAATTGATTTGAAATGGTATAAATGTATTACTTTAATGTTGCTTTTTTTGTAACTAGTGAAATTGTTTAATTACTCAATTATTTAAGTCATATCCAATTGAAAGTAATCAAATAACTCTTTTCTAACAACAGGATTTATTTACCACGATACATAACACTATCTAGGACTATTCGTTACTTACATTTCGTCATATATTTTGTTGTCACTATGTCAATACCTCTATGCATTGTTCTAATAACACAATATAAGGGACTGTCGGGAATGCCGTCATATTTTTATCAAGCATGGAATAAATGTACAATATTTTTCACTTAAAGTTAACCCCCCCTTTTTTAACTAATATTTCATTTTAGCCTATCAATCATCACAGCGATATTTCATACCACCAGTTTCAGCCGCGTTAGTATGCTGTTTTCTACTTTTGATTGCTTCGTATTTCGCTTTTAGAAGGCTTGAAACACTGTCAGAACTTAAAAAGAATATACGTTATGAAAGTATTTACAGAAATACAACAGCTCCACCAGATGGTAATATACTGGATGAGGAGGCATATAGAGAAACAAGAAAGGAGTACGTATGAATTGCTACGCTTAAAGAATAAAATAATAAAGCCATTATTTTTTTTGTAGCGCTAAGTGCATTGCATTTCTAGTTATAATTATAACAACAACATGGATCATGGAAGTGATTACTTTCTATTCTCCTGGAAGTGGAGATCATCTTGCATTTATGGAAATTATAAATGGAATGCAGGGATTCTTTATTTTAATGATATTCTTAGTGCTTAGGCACAGAAGACAAATAATAATTCGATGGTGGCATGATCGAGGATCTCATAATGTTACCGATGTAGAAATGGAAAATTTAAAAACAAAAGAAAAAATCATAGAATAAAGTAAATAATATATATACACTGAGTTTTCGTTTTTGTAGTAATTGTTATTAGGAATTTCGAAAATAATAACGATAGTGATAGTATTAAGTAGTTTAGCAGTAGCATATATCCTACAATGATGGGGGCTTAGTTGTGCTGTGTTCGGGCCCACCTGTTTGACCCGAAAGGAAGTCTCCGTTCCAAGTCCCACCATACCTGGCCACATTCTGCCCTGCCTTTGCCATTCCATGGATTATGGCGAATCTAAGGAGCACATACTCGATAAAAGCCGTAATCCCAAAATGTAAACAATGGTGCTGAAGGCATGAATGGAACTGCGTGAATGTAGGTACTACTAACGACCGACTCCGTCAGCGGCAGTAACGATGCCACCATCTCGGACTGTACTTCCGTCCACTCCCCCTTGTAGTGATGGAAACGTTCCGTCTACGGGGGCTATTTTTTAAGGGGCTAAGCCAGGAGACCTTGTGGATCACCTATCGATTCTCAAGGAATTAAACCTGGAGCCAATGCTTGCATTCTCCGTTGCCATTCTGGAATTCGACAAACTAGGGGAATATGAGCCAAGATGCAAATGTCCGCGGCATTTAGCACCGCCCCGCTATTGACAAACTGATAAACAGGGATTTACTGCTATGGGCCATAGAAGGCTTTCAGCCTTATAAAACACCTGGGCCGGACGGAATTTAACCTATTGAAATTCAGAAAGTAGGGGACCTAGTTCTGGACTGGCTTGCAACCATCTATAGGAATTCCCTTCGTATAAGTTACATGCCAACGTCCTGCAGAGTAGCTAATTCCAAAAGCGCGTAAAATCTCCTACCACAATCCAAAAAACTTGAGACCTATATATCTCACATCCTTTCTCCTCAAGATTCTAGAGAGACTTGTGGAAATTCATATTAAGCAAAGCATTGATAGAAAATTGCTTTCTCGTAGCATGCCTATACGAAAGGTAATTCGGTCGACACTGGTCTCCACTCCCTAGTAGCGGTCATTGCAAAATACCTTGAATTCAAGGAGTTCACTCTGGCTGCTTTCTTAGATATCGAAGGTACTTTCAACAATGATGAATCTTCTGCGGTCATAGGGGCACTCCGGCGTCTGGGTGTTGATGAGTGCTCCAGGTCCTGTATTGATCAGCTGCTGGGGTGCAGGGTCATAAAGACTGGTCTAGGGCTTTCGGAAGAAGTCAGACGGGTTGGAACAGGCACACAGCAGGGTGGGGTCCTATCGCCGCTTCTTTGGAATACATATAACAGTCAATGAAGTGCTGACAACTCTAAGGGAGTCTGGGTGCACCACGGTGGCCTATGCCGATGATATTGTGCTTCCTAATTTTCCTCCTTTAAGACTCTGCAATGAAACACTGCAACTTAAGGAGGATGTGCAAAATCTGGGTTCATACTCGATAGGAAACTAACGTGGAGGCCGAATCGTCTAGAGAGGGCCAATAAGACCAGAACAGCTCTCTTCTTATGCTAGAGAATGATCGGAGTCACTTGGGACCTTGAACTCCGCATCGCCCACTGGTTGTATACAGCCGTAATCAGACCTATGGTGGACTGCATTACAGAAGATTACGTATCGTAAGATACTGGAAAGGGTCCAAAGAATAGCTGAGCTGTATATTAGTGGTGCAATGAGAAGCACCCCAACAGCTAGGCTGGATATCCAATTGCATCTTATTCCTTTGGACATACATGCCGAGCAAATGGCAGCTTGGACAAAGGCTTCTCTTGGATAGGCCATATTCATATGGTCACTCATCCATCCTTAGGAGGTTCGCCCCCACCTGCGGACAACCTAGATTACACTACACCTACGTGGACCTTGGAGAAAGGTTTCAAAACCACCATTCCGGCCCGACATGACTGGACTGATGGTGTTATCACGACTGGGACATTATGTATTTATACAGATGGCTCGAAACACACCTCTCTTCGTCTACCTGACCAGTGCAGCGTCTTCCAGGCGGAAGTCACTGCAATCTGGGAGGCTCTCGAATGTCTGAAGATAAATAATATATGTATCTCATAAGAATATATGTATTCTATCGGAAAGCCAGGCGGCCCTCAAGGCTCTTAATAATTGTCGTCACAACGTCTACGACTTAACTGCCACAGGTCTCTGTGTGAGACTGCCACTCAGTTTGATATAATTCTGTGTTGGGTTCCTAGACACAGGGGGATTAAGGGAAACTGTAGGCCAGATGAGCTTGCTGGACAGGGAACCGAAGTGGAAAGGACACCCCACTTAACCCAGATGGGAATGCCCTTAGCCACTTATACACTGGCTTGAGAAAAATCAGGTTAGCTCGAGCTGGGCTTAGGCGACTGTGTGTCGCACTCTTCACACAATATGGCCGACTTTGAACGCAAAGCGTTCAAAATCTCTTGTTCAGTTGAACGAAAAACGAGATACGCCATGTAGTGAAAGCAGAAAGATTGGGACTTCTCCACAACGATTTATGCAGAAGTTGTGGTAATGAAGATGAGGAAGAAACTGTCTCCCATCTCTGTACATTTCCCGTCCTTTCAAAGAAAAGAGGGACCTTCTTCGGCTCTTTTTTGGCCATAACAAACGCCTTAATATCGAGAGGGGTTTGGAACAATAGCCTAAATAGGTCGTAGTTCTTGCAAAGACGCCTCCTCAAATAATGTAATGTAATGATGGGGAATTTTCTTATTCATTTCTTTTAAATTCTAATATTAATAGTTATTCGTCTATGTTACACACAGAGGCTTTACAAGCTCTCCATTAAAGCTCATGCCTTGAATAATAACTAAATATTTATCCGAACAGATTTCTTTCTAAAAAAAATGCTGATATTTCACTGACTTTGAAGCAGAAAAGGTAAATTGGTAATTATATTAATAATTTTAGATAAAGCCTCATAAATCTATGTGTATATTTCATTGAATTAGATCTCACACAATACTAAACAAAAAGCTAAAAAAATATTGACTCATTAACACAAATATAAGGCAATAAACCCTGAAATCAGCAATGCTAAATAGGATTTTTAAAAGTCCTGCAACCTTGAATGTAATTTAACAAAATCGTTTTTTTAACTATACAAATTTCGATATTGCTTATAGCAAATAAAACAACAGAATATTTCGTATTTCTTATACACGAAAGTACTACATATAAGTGAATTTAATATTTTCTTTTGTATTTTTTTTTATTTTGCGTAGGACTGAGTTTTTTACTTAATTGAAACGAATTTCCTATGTATTTATTAAGAAAAGTTTTAATAAAATAGTAGCAAATAAATTTTAGAAAAAAACCAACTAGTTTATATAATACTGAATAAGAATTTTTGTGAATTATAGTTGTTACAAAATTAATTTTAAATATTTAATTAAATTAACTAGATATTGAGTTTGCCAAAAAAAAATTTGCAGAGTTAAGTTTATGAGAAATATTTTATGTATTTAGTGTTACTTATTTAGAAATATTTTTGCAGCCATAGCTAAAAAATCTAAAGATATTATTTCATTTTCATGCCTACGCAAGAATTATTAATATTAGACTGAGTTTTTTCTATAAGAAGAACAGAGCAATTTGGAATACTGTTTTATATGCAGATTTTGTATAACAATTATTATGTATATCAATTCAGCATTTTTTTTTACCGTTTATATCACCTAAGGGGCCGCGTTATCACAAAAGTTATATGGTATAACATTTAAACAAAACTCTCAAAAAAATAAAAATATACTTTTACATTACTAAAATAATTTTTCTTTATTTTTTTTTCGCGGTAACATAAAACAAAAAAACAAACAAAAATTTGTATATACCAACAAAAAAAATATACATAGCTTTATCTTAGAACAAATAAACAAATAAAGATTTAACGTGTGATAGACCACACTACCTAGTCAACAGCCTCAAATCTTGGTGATGGCGGCCGTTTTTCAGCTTTAAAAATGTTGCTCATTCCAGAAAGGCCGGTAATTCCCTTAATTCCAGTACTTTGAAAATATAATAATACATACATCGATCCTTCATCTAGATCAATACTATCCGAAAATTCTAGCCGAATTGATCTTCTTGTTTTTCTTTCGGCTTTCGACGGCGTCGATGCACCATCAGGACGTGATTTATCCTTATCTTTATCCTTTCCAGCCCCTTGACTAGTATACTCATATGCAATGTATTCACTTAAGCTCGAGTAATTACTTTTATAAAGTCCAATCCAATCGCTATCGTGCTCCTCAAAACCGGCTGGAATTGTATATTCTATAAAATTCTCTTCGCCGATATCCCATGCTGGAATGTATGTAAATTCGATTGTTTTCTCGCCAGGATCTTCAAACACCTGAATTATTAGAGTGATTAGTATTACACAAATTAGCATTCTATCAAAATTTACTCGGTTTAGTTTTTAAAATAGCGCAAGAATTGTGATTGCCTTGAATATTGAAGAGTGATTTACTTTGTACATGCATGACACAGAGCGAAAATTATGATTTCAAACAGAATATCTTGATTTTGAATAAAATAATAAACTTCAATCAATGGGATGCAATTAGATCATTATGATATGGTTTGTGTTATTATGATTTAGTGCAGAGGCGGTTAATAATTAAAAAAATAATAACTCTCACTTTTAGCACAATTGTTGTTTTATTCATTCACTCACACGATATTCACTTCTCGATAAACATAATATTTATTTTAATATTCTTCTGTACAAAACTTAGCTAATTATTAGGTTTTATTTTAGTAAATTAGGTGAGCAATATTAGAATCATAAGCGAGATAGGATAGATGTGCATGAGTTAAAACAAAGCCTTTTTTCCATGAATGATACAATGAATTAAACGTAATCTTAAAGTGAATGATTGACAAAAGATAAGATAGCTAGCTAAGATTAATGTTATAATTTCGAATAAAGAAAAATAAAAAGGCCATGAATTAACAAAATATATTATTTTAAAATACCCCTTTGAATTATTAATTGAAAAAATAATTGACATTTTCTTTTATTCCTAAAATTATTCCGCCTTGACGGGCACTGCGCCCTATTACATTTGGTCTATTGCGCAGTCTTTAAAAACCATCGAGGTTAAGGCTTCTAAAATACCCTAAAACTGATCTAGGGTTCCTGTTCCAAATCTCCCTGGGAGTAGGGAAGTCGCTTTATCGGTTTGGATGAATCTTTTAGCTTGACGAGCACCCTGTGTCCTAGTCCAGCCATGAAGAAACATTTACCTAGTTTATAGCTACTCCAAAAATAATTCGAATTATGGATCATCCAAAACTTTTAACCCTATAAACGAGGTAATTCGGATTATGACTTAAACCGAAATGTTTCGGCTTAAGCCACAGTTATATGAATGTATTTAATACCTGTTTATACGCTAATTCGAAATTTTGACGTAATTTTGAGTTAAATTGATTTAATTTTTCTGCTATAAACTAGGTAAATAAATGTTTGATGGCCGTTCTTACGTGGCAGCTTGCTAAGCTACAAAAAGGTTCCGGACCGATAGGTGATGAGTTTGCCCCTACTCTAGCCAGGCTGTTGGCAATTTCATTACCAATGTGAGCTTCGTGACCCGGAATCCAAATCATCATGACACAGTTGTTCTTGCTGATTGATTTCAGAGATAGGACACAGTCCACGACAGTCTTTGATGACACCCTGTGAGATTTAATGGCCAACAGGGTAGGACTGTCCGAGAAAATAACAAGGTTAGAGCTATTTGCAGCTCTATTAATACAAGTCTGGGCACGCACCTGGATGGCGAGTACCTCAGCTTGAAAAACAGTTGGGTAGTGCACAGAGTCATGGATAGTTTGCTCTTTGGGCCATATACGCCCAGCCCTACCCCTTTATCACTTGCTAAGCGCCAATTGAACTGGTATTGATGGCGAAAGCAAGCTGGCGTTATCACGTAAGATTGCTGGGTACTGGCAAATATCTAAACGACTACTGAGGGTACAATGATTTTAGCTCCTAAAGGCATGTTGGACTGATGGGAAGGGCCTTTTCATGAATTGCTGAATGGTGAGCTAACTGAGGAATTGTAGGCTCGACTAGTATCTGAATAAAATCCTACGCTGTCGCCACTAAGCTTAGAAGAAGTTACAACACCATAAACTGGCTCAAAAACAAGGCGTCAGGTGCAGATGGCTTAAATACGGAGGGCCCACGTACACCAAGCGATTCATAAATTCATTGTGCAAGTTTATGGGAGCAGGAAGCGATGCAAGAGGCCTGCAAAAAAGGCATACTGTGCCCGGCCGTAAAAAGAGAGATATCGCAACGTGTGCCAATTATCGTGGTCCGCTATCCTAATATCAGAGTGACTTCGGCAAATATCAGAGTGACTTCAGCCCAGGCAAATCCACAATTGATCAGATTTGCCCACGACCCATCCTGCAAGCCAAGTAAGGATATCCGGAACACCGTCACAAGAACACAAGAGGACGCTGCGGCCTTGCCTCCTTTTCAACGCGGTGTTGCAGAAAATGATCTGAGAACAAGTCTACCCAATTTCTGGCTTATGCAAACGACATTGAACATCATGAGCTGTACAGAACACTTTTACTCAGATAGAGCGAGCGCCTCCGCAGGAATGCCAAAATGGAAGACATCGTCTCGGAATCGTGACCACGGGAGGAACAGTTGCGAAAGGCAAGGACCGGACGCGTTAAACCTAACCTAGATAGTTATATTATTATATTCATCTAAGATGAAATTGGTTGTGCATTTGCTATAAACTGCAGCTGTAACTATTTATTAATAAAAATAAAATTTTATGTATAAAATAAAAAAACCATTTCTTTCTTCCGATCCAAACACTGCTTTTTGCAGTTGTTTTGGGATTTAAATAACGCTAATATACTAAAAATCCATCTACTGTGTTATAGGAGCATTATGTGCGATTGAAAGTGCTTTTATGCTTATTAAAATTAAAATAATCAATAATGTAAAGAATGACAATGAATAATAAAAAGCTTTAAAAGAATAGATGAATAATTCATAAACAAATCGAACTACTAACCTTAATGACAAATTCGCTTGTAACAGGCTTATGATCACTTATATTATAACCAGGATGGCTTTTATATGATAATTGTTCAACACTTAAGGCAACATTTTTGTAGGCATCGGATTTAACTTTATACAATACTCGATCAGTCCAAGCGGGTCGGCGTCTGAAATAAAATAACATTAACTTATTCATATTTATATATAAATAAATTTTTTAATCTGCTTACTTCATGTCATACTCACTCGTTCCACGCACAAACTTAAAAGTAGGAGGAAATGCTGGAAGTCTTTCTTCCAACTGATGGAATGCTTTTTGTTGTTCCCTAGCCAATTGTAATTGATCCTTGTCAATTAGTTCAGCGAGACGATCCTGTTCGATAAGATGTCTTATATCCTGCGGTGTTGTTGTTGTTTCACCAGTTAATCTAAAATTTAAATCGCCAAACCAGAAAACATAACTGGAAATTAAAAACGAGACAACATTGAATTAGTTTCTTGGGGCATAATGGATTAATCTTACTCATGATCGAAGATTTCTCGGTATCGCTTGACGTGGTAGTGATGATGTTCAAGAATTTGCTTATAATCTATTACTCTTTCTTCAAATTCATTGTCATGGGCCGCTAAATGGGAATTGACGAATGACATAGCGCAACCATACACATTTAGACGTATACTAACAGCACCCTTGTTCCCCTAGCAAATAATAGAATACTGAAGTGAGATTTAAATTTTAAAATATAAATAAGATATAATTATTCGGGGAAAGGTTCTCTCGGTAAGGTGTTGGGAGGGAGGATGGCAAATTCTACTCGAAAACCCGTTTTTGTAATGGAATAGACAACATTTACATAAAATTTGAAACGCGAAATACCAAAACATTATATAGACCTGGAGCAATGGCAGACATTATAGATGAACTTATAATATATAAAATACTCGTTGCTGGACTACAGGAACTAAAATGGACTGGTAAGAGTCCTAGAAAGGAAAGACACTGCCAAAATCTACAGCAACAATAATGACTCCAGGTGGAGATTTGAGGTAGGTTTTTGTGTGCTTCTTTAATAAACAACGACTTTACCTAATTAAATCCAGATTTCGTAATATGTATAACGTTCATCACATCAGGTTGTCTTTACAACCCTCTCAGAGTGACTTATCATAATGTGACTTCGTACGAAATGAAAGTCTTATTGGGCGACTTTAAGGCAAGCATATTAACACCCTTTCGCTTGCCAGTTCTCGCTTCACGAAGAATCTAACGATAACGAGAACAGAATCGCTGAAATCAGCAAATAGAGTGGACTACAATGGATCCATGGGTTACAAGGTTAGGAGCTTCGGGTGAAAGATTGCCAGCCAGGGGTTTCAATGGTAAAACATCAGGTAAAAGAAGCGTAGAAATGGATGGATCGATGACGTGCTAGAAGATATACGAAAACTTCGTGCAACACTCCGGATAGAATTAGTAAGACGTACAGACTGGAAGAGGAAACTTCAAGAGACCCATGTCCTAAAAGGACTGTAGCGCCATTAAGGAAAAAGGATTAAGATTACTGAAAAGAATCGATACTGAATAATATTAATAAACATTTCACTTACCCATAAACCTCCAAATCCCGTTTTAGTATATTCTGTTTCAATTTCTCTTAAATGAATTAAATGTTTTCGTTTTGCAAATATCATTAGTAACATTCCCTGCATGTGTTCTGTTTTAATCGCAACATAATCGCGATCTTTTAAGACTTCTTTGAATTTATTTGTCCATGGATCATCGCGAAAGAAACCAATTACAATATTTTGTGGTTGAGCATTGACTTCTTGTAGACCGATTACAAAGATATCGGGCTGATGCAAATCATGTTGTGGATTTTTATCAAACCCCAGCAGATTGTTTACTGTAACTTGTTCTGGAAATTTTGTACTTACATTCCATGTCACGATATAAACGCTGAAAAAATAGAGAAAAATGTTATTAAGTGACCATTATTAATTTAAAAAATGCTTAGGGGCTGTCCATCAATTACGTAACGCAAAATAAATGTGCTGTGGCTCAGACCACTATCTAGATAAGGTGAAGTTTGAAGGATAACGACAAAATGCAAAGAGGACGACATAGGCAAGCTAAAACTTGAAGAAAAAAGAGACGCCGATCGAAATGTTGTCGTACAAAACTTGACAGAAGGTGTCGAACAGTAGAAATTAAAGCAGTACAAAGGGGCAGTAGAGACCCTAGGCAGGCCCCCATATTAGAGTTGACTGGTTCGATCAGGACTGTAGATCAGCAATTGTAGAAAGAAACCTGAGTCTCCGGGAGTACATCGCAATTGGTGCTCATAAGGCACGCAAGAAACGAGGGTTTCATATAGTACGCCTTAAAACCGTGCCACATCGTCATCCAACTCGGATCTGTGGAAAGTAAGTTGTTGAAATCAACCAAGGCAAGTTAAGATGACAGCTCACTAAGGTTAGCCTCTTTAAAGTTAAAGGAATGGGTTACCACCTCCGGACAAGGAATATTCTTTGAATTGAAGCAGTAATTGAGCAAGAAAGGAGGGTGGTAATTGTCAACAGTCGTCAACAGTCATGTTGATTGCATCAACGGTTCAACAGTCATGTTGATTGCATCAGTAAAGAATATAAGGATCGAACTGCCTCCCTAATATATTAGCCACACCGCTCATTTGATTCAAGCCAAGTGAAAATAAGGAATCATGAAAGCAGGACTTCTTAGAATTAAGGTTGCCTTCAGGAAGATAGTTATCGTCTCTCCGACATATACCACTGAATTAGGTTACTTGAAATCATCAGGAAGAAGTAGTTCAGCATTAGTGTTCATCATAGTCAGAATGTGATCAAAACAAGAGATGAGAATATCATAGAGGGTATTACCCCCATCGTCAAGTGTGCTCAACATATCTGGTGTGATATAGCAGCACAGCAGGAAGAGATTAATTTTAAAAAGGGAGATTTTAAGAGCAACAAGCTCGACGTCAAGGTGGTTAGAGAAACTATGAAGCGAAATTGGGGCACAATTAATATGGCTTCTATAAGCAAGAAGTACGTCATCCTCACGAGATTCCAAGTCAGTGTGACGGTCCCTCCAAAAGACCTGGTAGGAGGAATCGAAAAGTTCAGCATTGAGAATACCCACATGGAGCCATAATTCAGTGAATGCTATGCCATCGAGACCACTAACATCGGTGTCTTAAGGATGTCTTTAGTTTTTGACCTTGTACCCCTTATGTTCTGGTAGTAGAGGGAAAGCGTCTCGAGTTGTGTGGTCTCATGTGTTGGACGTTCGGAGTGGAAGCTTTTGCGTGATGAGTTCGAGCACGGGTCCGTGGAATAAAAAGCTTAGAAAGAAAACCAGCGGCAGAAGCCTGGGTCCAAAAGGATTTCGGCAGTAACAGGCGGAGCAGACAAAACAAAAGAAGTCACAGGCTTGGAAGCTTTGCTGACTTTTCTGCAAAGCACAGATTCCGAGTTTATAGATTTCATTCAGAATTCATAGAGAATTCACAAATAGTCTCCGCCTTAGTTTCAGGGAGAATCACGAGATGAAGGTATTCAGGGGTCTTGGTACAGTAACTAGAGTGGTGCAAGGTCCCAGAGAATCTGTAGCTTCACTGACCGGGGAACACCAACTATTGGAGGAGAAGAGGGTGATATCGAGACCGGCGTAGAGGTTGACTCTGTCATTACGTGGGACGTAAGACTTAAGGTGGCACCATCATGAATGGTGGATTTGCGACTTCGACCATTCCTTAGACTTTTGCGATGCGCCTTAAAACCTGGCGCGATTTGATTGCTGGCAGCCTGTTGGAGAATAACACTTTCCGAAGGAGAAGTAGCCGTGGAGCCGGGCAAGAAGTTGCTCCCCTACGTGCAGGACACCATCATATACAACCGCCGCAGAGGCTGGGTTTTTCCAGTCGAGGACGCTTTCAAATTTTGAAGATAGAGAATTGAGGGCATTGTGATTTATGAACAACTGGTGAAGAAAGCGATTCAATATCTGCTCGAACACTCTTCGTACTTCTTTTAATATCATCCAGTATAAAGAAGCCTAAAGAAAGGAGGACAGCAACTCAGAAATTATACCAGATGAGTGGAAGAAACCGATATGTCCAATAATATATGACTGGAGATAAATTATTCTGTAAAAAACTAGAGGCATCTCAGCCTAGGTACGAAATCAGCAAATAGACCAGCAGGCGGACTCAGGAGGGGATGGGGAGACTCTGTGAAGGTTGACGCAGAAGCAATGCTCAGCATTCGGAACTGGAGATATGCTGCATGGGACCGTAACACTTGGATTTTACCATATAGGAGGACAGGGCTGTAGGGCAATTGGATGGAGGGATGAATATCAGAATTGTCAACTTCCCGTGGTCAATTGCGCTCGAATTTTATATCCAAAACTTTAGCGTTTGAAATCGTTACGTAACGCAATCCTTGGCCCCCACCTCCGTCCACCGTAACGACAGGCTGGAATACAACAAATTTGCATTACGTAATTTATGGACAGTCCCTTAGGTAAAATAGTTAATGTTCATGCTACGATAATCTACAATTTAATTTCTTAATATTTGGACAAAAGGAACGTTATCTCTAAGTAAGATTGCTATAATAGATATTTGTCTCTGCTTGCCAAGTGCTGGTGAATGGCTTTTGCTTTCGCTTGGCTAGGATAGAATGGAAATGCTAGATTTTGTCAAATTTAAACTGAATTTTATCGCTAACGACTTCCTGCCACAAACCTAACACAGTGGATTTCGCAAAATTGCAAGGTTATTAATTTGATTCTATAGAATAAATAATTATAACATATTTCCGATGTCCTCAATCACGTCATCGAATGAAGTATCCGAAATGTTATTTACTTCGTTACTGCGCAAATCCAGACTAATTCAATGGTTTTCAACGTAGAATCACAGTTTGCAATTAACTGCACAGCATCAAGAAAAACCATTGGATACCCGCCTTAGGAGGACATTTTTATAAAAAAAAAATAAATAAATAATACCCCGAGATTCATTCCAGTTATGCAAACAAACAAAACATGTGTACATCTTTCTACAGATTCTAGTTTCGTCACGCGGATGACGTACGGAATTTATGTGTCAAGAGCACAGCAGAAAGAAAATAATTTAAACTTACTTTACATTCCATGCTTTGTACCGCGGCGTCTTGTTCATTTTCCCAAATTAATTAAAAGTAATAAAAATTCCTATTTTATCAAATTTCAGCCAGAAAATTCCTTTCTTTCACACGCGAGCAATCTCTACTACCATTCGGATTATATATTGAGAAAGCAATCTTTCAACAACCACTATCACAGCATTCACGAATTTATAATTTATTTATAATTTTGTGTTTTACCGCAGGAGCAATAATATTGATGGAAGCATCTGCCAATCGCAAATTATCTATTGATGCTCGACTTGCACCTGTGTGTTATCTTGGCATGAAACTATGTATCAGATAGAAAAAAAGTGAACTCTTCACGACTGTACGCGATGCGATTATGGCTTTTTTATATGCGCGTTACGATCAATTAATTAATCGTGTTTTTTGTTGAACGAAATTTGTAATTGTTTTCTTTGAAACAAATGGAAAAAGAAGCGCGCAAAGGCCACATCCAACACTACCGCAGGTCGTATCAACACTGCTGAATGCTGGTCATACCAAATCACATGTTTTTGCTATGATGGCGATTTTAGAGAGGATAATACACTGTCATTTTTGTTGATTGCACCGACATCTCTGGGCTAGTTTAGCAGAAGGCTTCAAATCTGTCTCATAACGAAATTTTTTATTTAAATATAAATAAATTTTGTACATAAGTTTACTATTAAATATTTATATGTTATTTACAATAAGAAAATTTCAACTTACTTAGGAAATATTGCGAATAAAAATTACCTGTGTATTCGCGGCATGAGTATATCTATGCAATAACGCGCCAATTTTGAAAATCCAAATGGCGGAAAATGAAAAGAAACAATAAAGAATAAAAATCACATTTGTTATTCTACGTTGAAACCAATAAATAGAATGAATGATATTATTAATTTAGATTAACTTTGTAATAAGCTTGTAAGCAATTTTTCATTTACTTGGTCAGTTTTTCGGTTTACTATAGAAACATCTGTTGCTAGTACTTATGTAAATGCCCCACGGAAATTGGTGTTAACAAAGCTACTAGCTCTGACAATGTACCGCAATCGTCGCAAAGGCATACGTCTCACTTTTATTTGAAAGTCTAAGCTTAGGTCCTCATTCTGCACCTACACTTTGCTGTAGTGGTGACGCTTGCGTGTCCCGGTGAAGCGCTGGGTTATGTCGGCGGAGCCTCTTCTCGTGAACAGGTCATCGTAGAGATTCCAAACTAAGCTAGGTACGCCCCCCCCCCCCCCGCCGCTTTCACATACCTTTGTTCTGTTTCAAACCTGCCACTTTCAAGCAAAGGTGTAAAGGCACCGTGCTAAAGGCTGAATGGACAATCAGTTACTACTAGTATAAACAGGGTAGTTGCATGCGATCACCGTCGACGTCCGGGCAAAGTCGGTGTGTATAAGTACCTTACCCTGGCATGCATGCGACAAATTAAAAACTCCCCTGGAAGATTATGTGGCCTTCTATTGGAGTGAGTTTTAGCTTGTCCCAGCAATCTCCAGCTTTGGAATTGCGAGTGCCAACCACAGTGCTCCTAAGTCAGGTAATAGCAGGCGCCGCGCTAGAAGTCACCAGCAACTTACAAGGACTACGACTACGGACTATGAGTCCTTCTACCTCGGGAAAGTTTCACCCTGGCCCGAGTGGAGCAAGCTCTACCTCTGGATTTCCAAGTACCAACCACAGTACTAGTAAGTCAGGAAATACAACCGCACACGCCGCACCAGGAATCACAATGGCAATGGCCTCAATTTGAAACATAGATCGCAAGCGTTTGTCTTCAAAAGAAGGTACAATCGACAGCCCTCTTCATTCTGGGCAAAGAGACAAGACTGACAAAGCCAAGTTCCAAGCCATCGTTAAAGAGTGGAAAGCATTTCAGAATGGTACGACGGCACTAGTGACAACCTCTACCACAAAAAAAGGTCCTGGGAGAACAACTCGGCCCTTTTCAATAATGCCTCAAAATGGAAGAAGCCTTAAGACCAGCCATAGCCGGGGACACTAGTACATCAGGAGCCAAGTAATCAGGCTCGACAGGTAACAGGCCAATGAGTAACGTAGTGAAGGACCACCTTCCAGTGGCACGTACTAATGTCAACTCTAGGCCGGCAGACTCGCGGACCATCTCTGGGCTGATATTGAGATCAAATACCGATAGAAGAGCCTATCGGTTCCTGACTAAATGTCAGACGGTTCCAAGGAGGAGATTTCGAGATATTTGGCCGCCAAAATATATCCAAAAGAGTCACTCTGAAGCAGAATCACTGTCTTCTTCAATAACCGGTTTCACATGATTCACAAACAACCAATTCTGCGTGACCCTAGAACGCAACGACGCCTGCCTCCATGCTAGGTCTTGTGTGATCCTAGATGTACTGTTCGTGCAGAAATCCTAAATGCAAGTAACAGACAGCATTTCGCGCGGAACTGGGAAGCGTACAGAAGAGAATTCTTTGCACTCAATTAAATCTGTGATTGGTATTCTCGTATGGGCGAAAACTCCAAACTTAGGAAATCACTCTTTATACCACAAGCCTGTCATGTCGTTCATGAATTGTTTAGTTGTACGTTAGCTTGAATAATAGCAGAGTGTAGGATAGGTGGTGGCGTTTGAGGGGTGCTAGCCAAGATAGCGGTGGACCAAACGTTTGAGTTTGGGGGCCTCGGTAGTCTAGAGGTAAGGCGCCTGACTGCTATCCCAGAGGACCCGTGTACGAATCCCGGCCAGCCCCACGGTCTATTGCCTTTTCCACTTTCCCACCCACATAACTTTCCTTCTTTCTTCTCCCCTCTTTACATTCCTGATTCCCCCTGTCATAGCCTTCGCTAGTCCTTCCCCGCTCCACCAAGCGCATGTCATCGGTTGGCTGATGAGATTCAACTCGTTTCAGGAGGTATAACACTCCAGCGAGTTGTTTCTTAAAATGCCCCGATGCCAGAGTCGCGAAATGGTTTGAGTTATATCGCGGCTAGGTTGTGGCAGCTCCTTCCTACTTCTATCTCTTTCTACTCTCTATCTTCCGGCTAGAGCTGCTGTTCGACATTCTATATGAAAAATATAGATTGTCGAACAGTACAAAGGGGCTTCCCCTAAGCCTCTAGTCTATCATATAAAAAAAAAAAAATATGTGGTACGAGTTCGGAAATACTTTGCAAGGTTGTTCCAACTTCAAGGCTCTACCTCAACCTCCTCTTCTAAAATAAAAAGCCTTAAAAGGACAAATTGGGGTTAATATTTGGGGAACCTTGCCCCTAGGCCTCTCTGTATTCCATAAAAGCGAGAACAACTCGACAGCATTGTGGACATCTTCACAAACCATAAATAAAGCTGGTTGGAACAGACCGCATGAAGAGGCTTCCAAACCCCCTGGTGGTCTCCAGACTTATTTTTCAACAGAACTTCTCGAAAAATGTGTGGGGCCTCATCAGATGATCGAAAAATGCCAGTAGGACCTCCTTTCTCTGGCCGAGAAGAATGTGGTCGCTGCTCTTCAGTGGGTACCGAGTCGCAGACGGATCCAAGTCAGAGCCGGGAGAAGAAGGGGCCGGGGTATTTCCCCTTTGCTTAATGTCGAAAATTACTACCTCTTGCCTAGCTTTGCCAGTATTGTCCAGGCAGAACTTCTGGCATTCTTTCAAGCTTGCCTAGCAACACAGTCATGACCCTTCCTGTTATCATACAACGAAGCGTTCATCAAGACATTAGATGGTCGAAAACTGTCAGAAGGAGGTAAGGAGGTCACTTTTCAGTGGGTTCCCAGTCACAGGAACATCGAGGGAAACGAAATCAGATGAATTTGCCAGACGGTGGGAAACTCTCGCGGTCACACCTGTGGAGAATGTCCGGATTCGCTAGGCGTGTTAAAGAGAGATATCTCCATGTACACATTCATATGTAGTACTACAGATGGAGGAGCCTATCATCGCGCGACCTCCTGAGGTTGCCCCGTAAGGACATCACCAGGATCGTGGCGAGAAAAAAGAATAAATAATCATAGGTAATTTTTATATAAATAATTGTAGTATTGAGACAAGACCTAGGTGCTCCATGCCGAGCACCAGATGAGTCCATCATCTTCCCTTCTTCCGCCACCCGCATCTCCCGAAAAAAGCTTACATTCCTACGAATAGTGTAAAGACCTCCTATCAGTGATTTTTCTGCAATCACACTGAAACGATCTGGCCCTGAAGAATTGCATAAAACACACCATCCATTGGTTATAGCTCGTTTATTTCCAGTTTTTTATATGTATATACATATATATACACATAAAGATTTTTTTTACTGACAATGAGGAAGACTATCCATAGGATATTGAATCAATATATCACATGATGTGAAGGCACCTTTGAGAAGAAGAAGTATACTTAATACTATACGAGTACACCTTGAATATTTCTTATCTGAAGATAGGATCCTTTCGCTTTTTTTACATACCTATCATATGCATATACACCTATGATACCTGTATGCATTCTCTTGCGAATGCTGCCTCTTCTTTATTTTCTTGGATATACAAAAAGGCGCGCACGAAGGGTGTCGATATCCTAAATCTTTGAACCTTTGTTTTGTATATAAGACAAAATGCACTCTTTTTACGAATAAAACACAAACGAGTCTCATGGGAATGCGCATAAATTTTTGCATGGGATAATGCGTCTTTCAGTAAATAAGATAATAAATAATCCCGAAGGAATTTAAAAAAAACATTTTCAATTGATCAACTTGTGAGAATTTTGTAATTAGCTAGCAAAACTTTCAATTTTGATATTATAAAATGAAAGAATACGTTTCTTAGCTTAAGAGATTATCTATTATAAAAGGCTCATAATCAGGTGCTATCAGGCAACGCAATAGTACAATACTCATGTTACTTGAATCCACTTTAAAGTTTTTTGGAGACGATAATGAGATTTACACTTAATATTGAGAGCAGGTACAGCAGCCGCAGGTTGATCACAGCCGAGTCCAAAAAGTTTGCTGTGCGAGGTGATCTTGATAGACGCAGAGGTAGTCAGAGGTATTAGGGTGATCAGATGCGAATACCAGGCCTCAAAGCACTTCATAGGCGTATGCTTAACTAAGATCAGTGACGCATTAAAAGGCAATACCTTCGAATTCATCCCATCTGCAGATATCCCAAATAGGCCAACAGCCTAATGTAAATCTGGACACCGGGAAGCTAATCCAGAGCCTCCCGGTCATTAACCCGTACTTCATTCTGTCTCCTGTCAATGAGAAGTCTGGGCTGCCCTCCTGGTCGTAGGGTGCGTCGCCAACAACAGACATACGCTTTGGGAAAGCTCCGAGAATGACAAGCAGGGAGAGTCACCAATCAATTTTATCATAATTTCTAGGGAAGAAGTCTTGGACATCACGCTGTCTATAGACAGTGAAACATTCAAAATATAAAACTGGAGAGTATCGGATCAAGTGTCCTTCTCGAATCACCGATAGATTTGCTTTTGGGTAAACCTGCAGGTTGAAGCTTTGAACAGAAACTCAAGAAGGATGGACTGTAAGTAGCTTGGTCAGGTCCTGAAAGCGCGACTTTCGAGAGAGCGCTTACCTTATCGAGACAAAATCCTTATAAAGCTTAGGAGACTCTTCCAGACTATGTACCCAGCAAACCACATGTAATGCATAGAACAAAGAAATGCATTCGCCGTACATTACAAGTAAGCTATCTGAAAGTTATCAATCAGCGACTGCTTACAAGTGCCTTACAAATACATTACAAGCAATGTATTAAATTGTTAGGATTTTGGGGATTCAAAAGCGTATTATAAAGGGCCAAATACACGAGCACTCCATTCCGCCACGCTAACAAATTTTTGTTGGAGTCTTCAGTAATTAAGCTAATAAAATCGTATCTCATTTCAGATAGCATACATACTGAAAATTATTCATTTTCTATTTTCGAGAGAGATATGAGGGCGACTATACGGACGTCACATGCAAAATACAAAGTTCAACATAAAATTATAATAAATTTTGTTTTAAAAAAATATTTTATTATTAAATGCATTTTTAGTCGATTAGGATCAATGCATTTTTTCCTAGGGCAATCCTAATGCTATTCAATACATTTTATTAGTTTTATGAAATGCCTTTTGTAATGCATTTCCCACATCTATAAAATGTATTTGTAATTTATTATTTATCCATTACATACTTCTATATGAAATATATTGTTAATGCATTACAAGCAATGCATTTCATCCTAGGACATGCCTAATGTGTTTTAATGCATTCCGACTTACAAAATGCTTTCTGTAATGAATTTCATTCATTTCTGAAATGTATTGTGAATTCATTTTGTATGCATTCGTGGTTTACTGGGTAGGATCCTCTCCAGAGAGCTATCCAGTCTTTCCTTTATAAAAAAGAGAAACGGAACTTGGACCCAATCGCAGGCGAAGTCCATAGAGCTACTAAAGAACAAAATTTTCCCGGATGCAAAGACAAAAATAAAGTCGAAGCATCAGAGAATGGACCGAGACACTCCTGGGAGAAGATTTCCGCTATTATTATGAAGCAAAAGGTTCTTTGGGCGATTGATAACTTCTCCCCTTTAAAAGCATTGCCTTTTAGGCTGAAAGAATTTGGGGCTTGGACCTCAACAAAACCCTAAGGTCTAACCTAACCTCAAGGTTCTCCTCTATCCTTCAAATCAAGGAATCAAGCTTACTACTACATTGTACCAGGGTGATTCCTAAACTTGACGTTACCACATAAAGAAAGGTCTCAGCAATATCCTGAACTATTAGTAAAATTAAAAACATGGAACGTCTTATCGCAAATTCCTATTTAAAAATGTTAAATAATGCACCTTTCGCCCTTTCAAACTTTTGAACTTATCTATAAGACTTAAAGTTTAATTATGGCTTCCCATTTGCCTTTCAAACGTGACAGAATTTCAATACTTATATTGCATGCCGGACACCACCTTATAAGTACCGTAAGAAATGCGAAGAGGCGATATTTAATTAGACCCACTATACGCTTGCAACAGTTTTCTGAGAGAGAGGGAGACTAGAATCCTACGGACCTTTAGTTAGCATCTGTAACTCTATGGAGCTTATATCTGCTAAAATTACTTAAGGTCCAGCTTACCCTAATCACCTGTGCAACTATACAATTTGCAATTTAATCAGATCTTCAGCATGGGTATACGCAAGATGTGTGCGGGAATAGCCCATGTATACTGGACGCTAGTATGAACGCTGATGTTTAGATAAAATATATAATGTCTGCAATTAGTCGTAATTACTTTTATCAAAACATGCCCGGGATCAGCAAATAATACTTTTGGTGGCTTAATTAAGCCGTTGCAGATCGAATTAATCGGTAGATTATACATTAGAGGCGTACGTGCGATTATTTATTTCGTAATTTCTGGAATATATTGTTTTTAATTATGCTAAGTAGAGGCGGGATGGAGTTGCTATAACGTGAAAAAATAGTTTTGTTTCGCAGGTAAATGAAGTTAGAGGTGTAATTTAAAAAAGTACTTAATATTCGAATGTTTTGTGCCGAAAGTTCGAATAAGACTGATACTTTAGATCTTTTATTAGGAGTCAGTAAATGGGTGGAATATTAACGAGATCTGTATTCATGGTCATGGTGGTGGCCAGCGTCCATCTATTCCAAATCCGGTCGTGAAGCTGTAGCAAGGGTTAAGCGACCTGTGGCGCCATAAGGGCACTTCGGGTGAACCTGCACGATGGGTAAGGGGCCTTGAGTAACTGATGGAAAAGTCAGATGACTGATGTTCAAGTAAGTTAGTATATGATCGCAGATGCAGAAGCCTCGGGTTGCATTTTGAGTGGCAATCGTGTGACAAATCTGCCCATCACTAACTTAATTTCTAGAGAACTAATAGTGGTAACTTAAAGCTAGCTAGCGACTGTCAAGAAATCGTCCAGAATGGCGGCCACCACACTTAAGTTCCGTAGGTTACCATGGCCCTTTTAAAATTAAAATAGAAGTATTATCACTCTAAGACAACAAGATCATATTAGATTTTCAGGTCAGTTAATCTAAAATCGTCCACATATGCCACAAGTACGCTCAATAATACACAATAGCAGCGCGCCACCTCGGTTAAAATTTGTTTTTGTCCAATTCTTGCACGTTGATTTTGCTTTCTATTTGTAGCAACTTTGGCAGATATTGCCGAGGCTCAAGAATTGTGGTATCGGCATTTCATTAATCGGTCTTGTGATGGTTTGTTGAAAAGCACATTAAAAGCGAAATCGATTGGGTCAAAAAAACTAAAAAGTGATTGAGTTTCTCAATTTAGGAACCTTTGGAGGTGTGATTTTGATCTTATTAAATGATTTCAAATTTCGCAATTACACTATTCACGTTCTCTAGTTCTAGAATTCTATTTAAGCTTTTCAAGTAGTAAGTAGCTCAGGAATTCTACAGTGTAGATCCCGTACGAGAAATTCCTTTTATAGCCATAGCCGCTACGTGAAAGGCCCCTTTAATTTTGCTGGGAATTAGTAAATACCAGCCGAGGTGTTGGCGAAATCTTTTTTACACCATCGGACCGTATCTTCTCAGATGCCGCTTTAAGTCCACAGCTAAACCGTTTTAGCAGCTCTCGGATCGTGACTTAAGAGCTGCACAAGTTGGGATTTTCTTTCCCGGTGTACATCGATATCTTCTTAGCCATTCTTGGAATATTGGATTTGGTCATGGCTTCTAAAAATTCTTTCTATACAAGAAAAACTGTTGTTATTGTTTTTTATTTTCATTTTTTTTTAGTCTCTTGTATTATGAGACAAGGCGCGTAAATTGCATTTTTAACCCTTCCGCCTGACCTTTATGGGGATATCCAAACACGGTTTATCGTGGCCAGTTAAGGCGCTGAATATTTCGCTCGATTACATATACATAGATGCCAATGTTCAAAAGAACTATCGGATGATGTCAAGGGAAATATCTAGCGGCGCTTGGACATTGAATTTTATTGAAAAGGTACAATGATGTATTATTTTTAATTTGAATTGGCAAATGCGTTCTTGAAGCTCGACAATAAAAAAACATAGGAACGGTGACCTATTAATATTTGTTAAATGGTGCTAAATAGAATGTTCTAGTAAAAGTTATATTTTGCTATAACTAAGTACAGAAGGTGTAGTAATTTACAAGTAGTAATTTACAAATTTCGTGGGCCCGTAGATGCATGGGTTTAATCCTTTAGATACAAGATTTAGTTTACGAAATTTGTTGACAAATATAAATATTAAATATGATTATAAACTCGTAAGGCCGAAGGAAAGATTGGTTTACACGCAACGATTTGCTTGTGCCAACTGGCTTGCGTAAGGCTATTTGCACAAGTGAATCGTTGCATATACACGCAACGTTTTGGCTTGCACAAGTCAAACAGTTTGGCTTGTGCAAAATATGTGTTCATAGAAAATCGGCTACAACCCTCAGCATACCCTTAGGTGATTGGCGGCGTTCGACCACCAATTATTTGCACCAATTGACTTGCGTCAGCCAGCTTGCATAAGCAAATCGTTGTGTGTAAGCCGACCTTTATGTTTTGTCAGATTTAAAATCATCTAACAAGCGTAGAAATAGCTTTACATATGGCGTTTTTTATTCGGTTCTACTACAGTCCTAGACTCGCAGAGATTTACTTCTATTGAAAATAAAGGCAACATTAACAAAAGCGCCAACTCTGAGCCGGTACCAGTTTGCGCACCAGACGCATAAATTCATTGCGACAGTACTTCACAATTTGGTGCTGAGGATGGAAGCAACAGCACTAAATAAAGGAGTTGCGCTAGTGGCTTTCCCCAATGTCGAGAAAGACTTCGACAATACATCCTTTGATACTTTAGCTAGGAGCCTCAGTAGACGGGGTCTAAGTAGCACTTTCTGCGACTGGATCGACTCTATGCTGAGAGAACACGCAAACTAATGGTGTTTCATCTTGAGAGAACTCTGGAAGGCACAATAACAAAAGGATGTCCACAGGGAGAAATCTTATCTCTACTGCTGTTGTGCTTTGTTGTAGATGAGCCCCTAAAGCTACTCAAAGGGGGAAAACTTTTTCGCCCAGGGTTACGCAGACTATGTTGTCATCAGAAGATAACATGTCAAGACGCCAGAAGGCACTTGATTTGGATTCCAGCTGGCGCGGGCCAACGTGGGATTATATGTATGTCAATCCCGACAAAATAATTCTGGTATTGTGGATACCAGAAGACGTTAATGAATGGATGGTCATAAAATACTGCAGTGTTGACTAATGTAGTACACGAATGGCTAAAAATTAGTCTGGACCTGATAGCGTGCCCTTGGTGAGCAGGGTCTGGTTGTTTAATAAGGACAGCCAAGTTTAAGCGACAAATCAAAATGAGATATGAAGGTGTAGTCTAATAGACTAAGCGAGTGGCCGTGGTGCTTTTGGACCGAAAACCTCGCCAAAAAGAGATGATGACAATCAGTGATGCATATGATATTATTTGAAAGAGCAAAATGTTATTGAAATAATAAGCAATTACAATTTTTCAGCTCTCTCTTCACTGCAAATTAATCTGCATTCAATAAAGTGTTATATCAATCAAACCATGACCGCTGTTGTTCTGCAACATAAAGCATATAAGGAATTTATAAAGAGAATTTTATTTGTGTAAAAGTTTCATTTTCACTTTAATAATGGCTCTAGCTTTTGTAAACTTTCGATTTTAAATGCGAACCACGATTTGAGTACTCGAATCATCCAACATCAATAACTCTCTATATAAAAGAACACATGCACCAGGTACCGCAAGTCGGTCTACTATCATCATTCGTGTTTTCTTTTAATTGCTTATTGCCATGTGAACAACAATAATTTGCGTGCGTACCTACCGTCTGCTTATTCATAAATAAAAATAAAAAAAAAACGTACCGGCATATTCGCGCATAAAAAGTCGTTCAAGCGCAGTCGCATAAGATGAATTTTTTATTGTGTACACGGCAGCGTTAACATCATGTCTAGGTCCGTATATATTGTTTTGTTATATCGTGCTGTTCAGTTCATTCAGCCCCCGCTATACTACAATGTTGCGTGCATCATTCGAGACTTGCGAGTCCGCGCAATTATACCTGGCTACAGCCCCATATGAGAGCTGTAGTTGTTTAAGGTTCTATAAAAGTGGACCATACATCTTTTGCTTGGGGTTTATACCTTTAATGTATAGTAACCGAACTGATTTCAGCCTTCTTTGGTATCTTACATCCATTGTACATTCTTACTTCTACTGCAGTCTCAGCAACTAGTCTGTACCGTGACTTATTGATACAGAATCTCTCTTATATTTCTTCAAAGCAAATATTGTCATCGTTGTCTTTTTCATCATGCAGATGGGAGTGCCAGTTTGATAATTTCCTTTGTGCCATAGCGTTGCGAACGAAGTCATTTCGTTCATTTTACGGAGTGCCGCCTCGTAATGGATCACAAAAACGCTAAAAATGAAAATTCTTTTCTATTATCTTGAAGAGTTTAAAAAGTACTAATGGGAGATCCTGATATCCAGTTTGATAAATTTACAATGCGGATTGTACTGGACTCTGTTGTTGGTAGTTTTTATAAAATGAGTTTGAAAAGAATAAGACGAGATTCTATAGATGACTAGAATTTAGATTTTCATGGCGCTTTTGCTGGAATACGTGACAACCGAAGTTAATTATTCTTGGGTAAAAAATTGAAATGTCAAGATAAAAAATAATCAAGATTAAATGTAATCAATCTGCTGTCAATCAATGCAAAACGAAGATTTATGCTTTCTTTTAATGTGCTTGGAAGTACACAGGATGTTGTTGTAACCATCGCATTTTACATTATCCTAGTGCCTATGGCCATAGCCATAGCAATCAGAAAAGAAAATACATTCGTTCGGTTGCTATATTGTCTAAATAATAATTGGTATCTAACCGCCAATCCTGCAGGAACTAAATCAAAAACCGTAGGAGTGGCGTTGGCGTAATATTCACCAACGAAGCTAGGTGCAGCCTCATTAGCTGGTCACCAATTTTTGAAAGAATTTTTACTGTGCGTCTGCGTGCCAGACTAAGAAGCACTACGGTAATCCAATGCTACGCTCCATCTGAAGACGCAGACCAGTTTTATATGCGACTGAATGAGGGTGTTCGCTCTATTCCAAGGGGAGGCATCACTGTTTTGATGGGCGACTTAAACGCACAGATCGCCCTACCAACACCGGTTTTGAACACATAATTGGAGATCAAGACAAAAGCCGAGTTACTAACAGCAATGGCGAACTTTTTGTTGACTTGTGTAACTTTTGTCACAAACAGATACACAAGGAGACCTGGGTATCAGCGGCTGGCAGAACCTGAAATAAGATAGATCACGTGGCCGCCTGCCGCAGATGGAGAGCTACTGAAGAAGATTTCATATGAGATCAATTTCGCCAGGTGGCACGCACAAGTTGTGTATCTCATACCAAGAAAAAGTCAATTGGCAACCAATATTATAAATTATATTTATCCCCAAAATTGTAATTTAATATGAATTACCGAATACGATATATGTACCTATTTACTTTATAAGGAACTTGCTAACTAAAATTATAAATAAACTAAATTTCAAGAAACAATATTTCCACAACTCACCTTAGCCAGCCAGCAGACTATAATCACATATAAACAACTTTCAGATTGCCGTGCAGTTAAGGTTCATTGTATTTTCTTCGCCAATTTACGTGTTCAAAATTTCTAATTTGCAAATCTTGCCAAGTTATTGGAAGAGGAATGCAGCTCTTAGGTTTTTTCTCTCTCCCTCCATCAAGCCCGGAGGCTAATAATTTATGCGACCATTGACTTCCTTTTATGACACACTACAGCCCGGATTGAATATATTCTTCTTTTTCACCTTACAATACACTCAAAAGATGGGCAGAACTGGAAGATAAAAAAAAACAATATACTCACATCACAGCGATAAAAAAACAGAGATAAGAAAAATATTGTTTGCTGTTGTCGAAAAAATCCAGGTCTGGTCCTTGAACGTGACGAGATGAACATCTATAACCACCGCAGAGAAGAGAATCAGTACAATACCCCAGAGCCAGCCATTTGCTGCTTGGAGGGTGATCTCCAATTGAAGGCCCACGATCAACGACTCCAGCTCCATCGTTTGTTGACGGAGTGCAGCGCATTTTAGAGCCATTCCGCGTTGCATTTTAATTGAAAAATGTCTTCCGTGGGTTACCTGCCAGCTGCGGTATGGATACTATATGCCTCTTGCGGCGGTGGTGGGTTTCATCTTTTTGGCGGTCTAAAATGGTAAAATAATTTTCTTATGACATGTTTATTACCTCAATACCTTTGCCCACACTGGTGCAACCTTTCGATTTTTGTGATCGTTTTAAAGAACGCCGCGACGACGGTCTTATGCCATTTTGCGTTTTGAATATCATTTAGAACTCTTTCATCCGTGGTGTTATGACCCTTAAGGAAATTGCTATTCGATGATGAATTGCAGTGATCGTTTCTACGAAATAGATGAATGTAATTAGATTGTTTATATTATAAAATAAAAAGTGGTGTATTGTCGAGTTAATTTTTTCGTTCTTAACAGTGTCACTATGCATGATTTCCATAATTCTTGATAGTGAGGGTGGGATTTGTCTCAGTTAAGTTATTTAATAAACATATTTGTAAAATAAATCTTTGTAAAACTTTAACAATGGTGAACGACTTAAAACGAAGCAATCACCAAATTAGACCTTGAGGTTGGACGGCAGACTGACAACTTACCACCGTAAAAATCCATTTGTCTCGAACCCTCAATGCTTGATTCAGGCAGGACGGACTCAACAGCAATGAAATATGGAATTTAAATTAGGCACTTGGAACGTCAGAACGCTTAACAGGACGGGCGCTCTGTGTTCGCTTTTATTACCACTAAAAATAATACAAAATAACGATCACAGCTCTACAGGAAACCAAAGGGTCTCACAGTGGCATAATGGATTTTAGGACTCACGCTGTAATCTCCAGTGGATCACGGAAAATACAACACAAGGCTACATAACATTAGCCTTATGAGAGTCCATGCTTCCACAGAAAACAAGACGTATGAGGAGAAAGAGGTATTCTACCAAGAATTAACAAATGACATCAGATTAATTCCTCCAAATGATATTCAAATGCTGCTTGGAAACACCAAAAAAGGAAAAGAAGAGGAGTCCCTAGGAGTCATAGGAAACCTAGCCTACACAACGCTAACAATGACAAAGGCAGAAGATTGTTCAATATGGCGAAGATGATACAACAGCGAGTTGAATGAATTTTTCGACCACAGCCAGCCACGTAATTATGATGGAGTACAGCCATATCCCAAAACAACTCATGGCAATAGAAAGTTCGCGAAATGGGGAGGAGATGGTTAAACTGTGGCGGCTGATACAGGGGTCGGAGCTGGAGACATGATGCAAGCTTGGACTAATGAATGCTATAGCGGCTCTACAACCGGGATCCGGACCTGGCCTCTCGCAACTGTTCTCTCCACCGGTCCCGATTCTGAGCCGATGTCATCCAGTTTGGCATCCCTAAGCTCTGAGCGTCCTGGTCTACGCCATTCTTCCAGCGAAAGTTGGGTCTCCCTCGCTGTCGCACCCCATAGGTCCTACCGCAGAGAACTTTCCGAGCAGGCTCATCTTCACTCATACGAGCTAGATGACCTGCCCACCGGAGCCTACCGAGCTTTATTTTCTTCACAACATGTCGCGATAGCGCTCGTAGATCTCGTCATTGTAGAGTCTCCGGAATCGTCTTTCCTCACATACGGGGCCAACAATCCTCCGAAGTATTTTCCTCTCGAAAACAGAGGTTTGAGTGCTTTTTGCTAAGCATCGGTAAGACCATCGTTTTATATAGTAAAAGTTTAGACGTTATGGTTAGATACTTGGATTTAAAGAGCTTTGACAGACTATAGTAGGCTTTGTTGGCTTTTAGCAGTCGTGCGCGTATTTCTAGTTCCATGCTATTGTCGGCTGCTATTATTGACCCAAGGTAGGTAAATAATTTTACCACGTCAAACGCGTGTTCCCCTACCTTGATTGTCTTCTTCTTCTTCTTTGATCCGTTAGCTGGCGGTCCGAGCGGGACGTCCCCGCAGCGGATACGCTGCTGTCGGTGCCGCTGGGTCCCGAACTCTATTCACGATTCGCTTCCATTCTTCTCGGTTTTTGGCGGTGTCTCGAGCCTCGGTAACTGATAATCGTTGATTCTTTAAGTCACCCTCGATATTCTTCAACCAGGTTTTCTTCGGTGCCGATCGCTGTATTCTCCAGTCTGCAGGACGGTCTCGCCGGAGAAGTTTACGTGGCAAGCGGTTATCATCCATTCGGCAAACATGTCCAAACCACCGTAGTCGACGTTTTTGCATTTCTTCTTCGATCAGTGTTTGCTGCTCGCATCTTTGTCTGACAACCTCGTTTCGAAGGCGATCACGGAGTGAGACACGGAGGATCTGCCTCAAACATCGCATTTGGAAGACCTCGAGCTTCTTAACGTCCGGTTTGAGCAGTGTCCACGTTTCAGATCCATAAAGAAGAATCGGAAGAATCAACGTTCGGTAAAGTGGGACCAATGTTAGGTGTTCTTGTAGACGAGGCCACCATCTATATAGGAAGCATTAATCTGAGTATGCCCTAGAGAAGGCCAAATTTCGATTTGGGCTGTAGTGTCAATGGATGGAAAATATTTAGAGCATAAACTGCACTCATTAATTCTGCACAAATAAAATAAAATTTTAGTTATGGCATTAAACTTTTTAGGCATACCAAAAAAAACGAAATTTTGCTCTACTTTGAAACGTAAACAAAAGCGCAACAGCAATCAACCTGCGAAGTTCCATTAAGTATACTCTGACAAAATCTTTTAGTAAAACAAGATTGTTTTGGATTTTTTTGTAAAATTATTTCGTTACCAGAAAACAAAACATTTTTTGTCGCTTTCATTTCTTGTTTTGAGATAATGCGACAATTTTAGACTCACAAAAAAATGCCCGCCCGTCTGACATAATTCGCTACGTTTAGAGGAAAGGAAGCAGAGAAGCAGCGTTCTACTTTTTTTGCATGACGGATTTTAATGTTTCTCGAGACGAGACATTCCGTTCTTTTTTGGTGGAAATATTCGTCCGAATTTTTGCTTACGCACTGGAGCATAGCAATGCTTAAAATAATAATTAAGTTAATCAACAAAAATTATGACTTTTGTAATCCAACGATTAAATCTATTAATAACATAAAAAAAGGTAAATCCGCAACGTCCGTCGGGGCAAGAGTTAGTTTTAAGAAAGTGAACTTAATTGGGAGGAGATTGATTAAATCGTACCGTCACCTCCTCCCTGGCGCCTCCTTGATAAGCAACCGACGACGAATGTACCCAGAGCCTGGGGATTTACCTAGGCCACCCTAATCGATTCAGGTAAAATTCACGGTTCCGGTCCTACGGGCGAAAATGTTAGAACTAAGCATCCCCAAGCTAACGACAATGACAATGGAAAATACAAGGTGGATAGATTGAGTACAAGGAGAACTGACGTAGTTCTTCGAAGTTAAGCAAGGCTTAAAGGAGTAATTCACAAAATTTAACATTAACGCGGACGCAACAGTGCTTAATTAATCGAATCACCTTATGCCAATAATGTAAATTGCCTTTTTAGCTCAATGCCATATCTTAGAAAAAAGAAGGAATTAAAAGATGGGCCTACACATATAGGACTACAAATAAATACAGACAAGACGAAAACTCGAATTCTAAAGCTGCATAGCCACTTTTGCCAAAGGAACGACCAATCATTCATTTATTTCGAAACACTGTGCAAACATACATGGTTTTAAACCCTCCGTGAAATTATCGAAACGCCAACTACATTGACTGCTTTCTCATAGCAGGATTTTTAGCCCAAACTTGCTTTGTTTTAAAAAAAAATACATTCATTCTTTTCGTTAATGAACACAAAATATAGTGAAGCAAGAATAGAATAAAAAATGTAAAGGAAGAATGCTTCTCTTTGCCCCCTCTAAAACTATAGTGTTATTATTATGATAACTGGTCTTCTTGAAAAAAACCTTTTTGTGAAAATAATTGTCTAAAACTTCAACGTGTAACATATTTCACGTTAGAGGTAACAAAACAAAAAATTACACTTTCGAACATTTCCCCACACACTATTTAAGTAAGTTTCCACTTTACCTTTTCTTAAAAACGTACACTCGGAAAACAAGAAGGATCACTTTCTATTTCCATGCGTGTCGATCTGTTGTCTTTTCTATAGCATTAAGTCTGTGCAAAGTGCAAAAAGCGCAAAGAAAGAAAAAAACAGGTATATACAGAAAGGATGTATCCATATGCAATTCTAACATTGCAGAAGAGATAGAAAGAAACAGCGAAACACACACACACATGCACACTAAAAATAAATAATGCATATGAAGCAAGATGATCGTTTTCAAATTGGAATACCACAGCATGGGATCAATTATGATTCTTGAGATTATTACGTCCCATACTCTCTTATGGATTCACTGTGCTGCTGAGCGCGCGGCTTTTCGAAACAAGATGAAGAAACTCGCAAAAGATGAGGAAAAAGTAAAAATGCTGAAAGTACCCCATGATCACTTTTGTATAACAGGTGAACGGGATCATGTTTAAGTGAAGATCGTGGCCAAGTGGTTCGTGCTACCGGTAGTTAATACGTCGTTGCTGCAATATTTTTATTCAACAAGTGGCAGCTAGTTAGTTGAATTAATCTTTTGAGCGATTTTTAATTAATATTCTCTTAGTCCCGACATGTTTGAATCAAAATTGATGGATGATCTTTCTCACAAATTGAATGCTACATATAAACAAACAATCACATGCAAATAATATAAGTAATAAGAAAAAAAGCTAATGGCAATGAACGTGATTTGCATGTTTTAGTTGAAATTCAACTTTTGGTAATGGTTATAAAAATACTTATAGACTCGTGGAATTCACATAGAAAAAATTATAACTTAGAATACCTTGGGTCGGTAGCTAGAGTTAGGTGAAAGTTTTTGAAAAAAAAAATCGATTTCGATCACGTATTTAAATGAAAATCGATTAATTTTGCTGCTGATCTACTTTCAATTCGAAAATTAATTTAACTTCTTTTAAAAATTAATTACTTGTACTAAGATATTTATAAGTTATAAATAAAGAGTTTTTCAATAAGGACGTAACAATTTTGTATTTTAATAAAACATCGAACTGAGATATTGGGCTGAAATTTATTTTACATGTCAGGAAAAAAATCGTTATAAAAAACTTTTTGCCTTCAGTATGGAGGCTTAGAAAGCCAAACCTGCAGTTTTTAAGGGCAGTTAGGCCGGTAAAGGGAAAAGGGAAGCTTTAGACTCCAATCTGAAGCCCTCAATCCCTCTAAGCCAGTTGCTTCGACAGAAGTAGGCCCCTTAACCTGTACCCATGCAGACACCCAGTTCCTCTAAGGAGGCTAATAAAATACTATGCCTCCTCTGAAGGTGCTCCATCATCAAAAGTGACGCAGGTTGTCAGCGAGCACACTTCGCAAACTGGCAACCCAACACCAAAACGTCAGAGGGTCCTTGAGGAACCGAATCACCCTGAAGCTAAGCGTAATAGAAAAAGGAACAATCTACTTCCTCCTACTACTAAGACCTATAGCCAAGTGCTAAAAGATCAGACCGTGATCACCGATATCGACGAAAGCGATCCAAATGGCACTATTTTGCCTGATAAAAAACGTCAAGCTCGCGACGATTTTCCTCCCAATTCTTCAGAAGCCTCTTGGCACTGCTCCTTACTGTCGCGAAGGCGATAGCATCAGGGCCGCGTGAAGCTCATCGCAAGTGCCAATCAGAGTTCTGTCGATCTCTATAAAATAGCCATATTCAGAATGATAAAGCATGGCTAGGCGCTAAACACAAGGTCGTTATGAGGGAGGGGATCCAAGTCGACCGAGAGTGCATTCCTGGATCCCAATCGCATGCAGCCATTCGATAGGACCATTTCTCAATATTAGACCGAACTTTTTCTTCAATAGATCAATTATTTGGCCAGCTGTGTGAGATTTGGCAACATCTTAGATATCACTGATGTCAAGTCCATTCAATTCTGGCCAAAAATAATCGTATATGCCAGGATAGCGAATTCTATTTACCGTAACAAAATGACCATTTTCATCGACGAAAAAATATATGGTCCAATCACACCTCCTTTATGAAACCCACACCTCGAGTCTCTTGAAGCATATATTTTGTTTATTGACAAGGCCACCAGCCCTAAAATGAGCTTCATCGCTGAAGATGATTTTTTTTGATACACGCTCTTAAAGTTGCGACCAACGACTCAGAATTACGGTAGTAATTTTTAATAATTTCCGTTGCAAGTTCGTAAACTTCGCCAGGACAAAAGTGTTAGCCTTGAGTGTCGTTTTATCGTTGACAGATCCGTTCATATTATAATATGAAATTGTTATGCCCCTATGGGAAACCAGATAGTAAATGCAAGACGTGATACAATCAGTAAAATCACCAACAAGAGTTGGGTTAAGGCTTAGTAATCCTTGGAAATCGAAAATTTAGTAGTAATAAACACGAAATTATGTATGTATATTTTCAAAAGAGATGCCAGACTGGAAGGTGTTCTGTTATAAATATTGCAAAGGTTTGCTTTTCAAAGATGATGGAATTTATCTATTTAGTTTTAATGCCGTCGTAAATCATGTTAAGAAAATATATACATACATATATATCCCCTCACATTTACCTTATATGTATAAAATTGGCCAGGATAACTAACTAACGAAGATGTCTGGGACCATAAAAAATCACTATAAAATCAGATGAACAACTCTAAGATCGCTCAACCCGTTTAGGTGTTAAAGCAATTAAAATGCACACGCTGAGGGTAATGTTAGAAAACAACTATAAACCAGACCGTATGGTTCACTTATTGAAGTAGTCTGGTTGTGCAATTTTGCCTACAGTGGAACCAACAAAAGCAATGCTGCTCATGAAGGTTTCAAAGCAAGCAAACACTGCACTATCGTGCAAACAATTCCAGTTCCATGTTAGGTGTACCTTGGTTAAATTTTTCATAGCTAGACTTACTGCAAAGCCACCCTTAAATGGTAAGTAATCAAGTGACAATAGAAAAGGTAAGAGAAGAAGGTGGAAACGGGCGATTTGTTGGAACATACATATCACCGTTTCATTTGTCCAGACCGACATCCAATAAAAGATCTTTTTGCGAAAGAACGCCAGCTGAACGAATAGATATAAATAAACAACAATCAAAATGAATGAAGTGGAGGGAGTAACCGGATATGTTACGACAGAATTCAGGTAGTAACAGCGATTTACACAAGTTCAAATACGTTTTCATTAGGGTGAGCAACAAATTGCCAATTGGGCAGTGAGTATATAAATTGGTTTACCAAAAAAAACTATTATCATCTTCAGGTATAATTACAAGCATATTCCCAATATTTTTAATTAATTGTGCTGTTATGCAATAATATTACACATACATACTCTCAAAAGTCCCGATCTAATACTCAACTTCTTTCACCTCTTTTTCAGTCTCGCGAATAAGATCCAGGAAAGTTGTTTGCAGAGTTCAAAGTCACGTCCAGCGCAAAACATATTTGCTAGTATGTTGCTCGGCATTATCTCAATGTCGAGCGTTAGATTCAAACTGGTCAAACGACTTGCAATTGACTTCATATACGAGTATGTAAAGTTTCTTTGAGGAGCCCCTTAAAGTGTCTGGCTGCGGAAGAAGTGGGTAGATCCCTACAACAGTTTCAACACCGATTTCAATTAAGAACAGTTATAGGCACCGTCGTATCGCTAGTATCGCAGACCTATCTACCTAGGAAGGATGTGTCTAACGTTGTCAGTTTATTTTTTTTTCATATATTTTCCTTGCGCAGATTGAATCCCCCTTTTGAAATATATACATACATATATATACATATAGTGGAACTTCGTCGTCTATGTGAATCCGGGAGTCTGCATCTTCATGTGGTTCGGTTTTGCCCTTACAGATATAATAGAAAGAGACATGCAACCGGTGGTGGAGAAGGAATCGTCGAGTATAAACCGGTGTATGGCAAATTGCTTCCGTTTGTCATCGTTGGTTAATTACTACATCGTTGAGCGGTGTACAAGTTCCTTTTGGAATAACTTCTTGAGGAAAGATTGCTGGAGCTGTACGTAGTTGCAGGGTTTTAGCTCTATGTTTGCTTTTACCTTCATTTATGCATTTATGGCTGTGATTGGACACTTTTGATTTTGGTTTTTACCTTTAAGCTTCTAGTTTAGGTTTAATTAAATTGCGTGATGAAAGGTATTTTATTAGGGCTGTTTTTAAATGTTCATTTCAATGATTTTTGATCACACTCTGTGTGGTGTTGTAAAAAAAGTTTTGCCAGGTAAAATTAAGCCTAAAATGATATTAATAAATATATATTGATGAAGATATGCTTCACTAATTAAAATTAATTATTAGTTTAATTCCAAATCAACTGTCTAAGAATAAAAACAAAGATGGCTCTACAGCCCAAATCGAGCCTTGCTCTCCTTCAGCTTCTTCCTCCAATCCTCCAAATCAACTGTTTTGATTTCTTAGGCTGGGCTGCGTTCACGCTAATGCTTACGCTGCGATTTCTCATACTAGGCATATATTAAATGCCAACCCTTCGCCCTGTTCTAAGTCTTCCTTGACTGGAAGGAATCCGTCAGTTCTCTCTGTATTCTGAGTTTACACCTTGTATTTTACAAAGTCACATTCATTTTTTCCCTGTCAATGCTTCCGTATGCTTGCTTCAAATCTACGACAAGTTGATACAAGTCGAGGACCAGCCATTGCTTCTGTATATGATTCCATACTGGATTTAATTATGTCTATCATCAGTTTATATATTGTACTTAAAAGCTACTCTACAAATAGAACTGTGTCACATTTCTTGTGTATTGGGCTTTCCTCCCAATCTTTACACAGTTTTTCGTCCTTCATATACAACATATAAGTTTGTGTATAGCTGTAGACAGCATATCTATCTGAATCTAGATTTCTCTAGGTAGTTCAAATTAGGTTCACAATTCGAACCACTAAAGGATGTTACTTGGAGGATACTGGACGTTGTCCTTCTGTCTATGAGGTCTATTTGTTTAAAGTATCTTTCGCTACCATGTATGTTTGTGAATGTTCTTTCGTGGGAAATACATTATGTTGAACTGACGAACATATTTTTGCTCATTGTAAAGTAGATAACAGATGTTATTGTTTAATGTTTCGTGGAGATTTCCCTTTCCAAAGGTCGGTCTGTACCAATTTTAACATTCAGGTCTCCTATCACTATGATGATATCATTGGAAGGGGCCGTATCATAAGCGAGCTTAAGGCTATAATAAAAGGTGTCTTTGGTCGTATACCCTTTTTCTTCCTTCTCTGCATGTGAAGCAGCTGAACTGAAGATATCCTGTAGTTACAAAGTTCACTTGACCGGTCTTCTAATAATGTCTTATATCGGGAGTAGTTTGATTTTGTATCGGTGCAATTCATCTAGAAGTGATTTAACTGCTGCGGTTCTGAGCTTCGCGTGTTCACGTGATTTTTTAGACATTCAGTTTAAACAGTTCTTCTATATATAAACTCAGAGCAGCAAGAATCTACATTATCAACATTTCTTAATATTTAAATTAAAATTAAATTTATCCAACTTATTTCTTAACTAATACATTTTAAAACGTTAAAACCAAACAGTGCGCATTAAACCAAAGAAAAATAATAATTTAATATCATGATAGAACATAAACATGAACTGGTTATTAATTAATGAAATTGTAGAAAATTGTTCCTTCAATAACTTCCTGCAAGTTGGGCACTATATTCAATTATCGGTCAATTAACTTGTGGATGATCAGCAGATTTTGTTCGCTTTGATCATGCCTTTAGCCACAGACCACTAAAGAAGAACTGGTTCAGGTAAAAGACGATGAAGATCGGTCTAGTGCCAGTCTAGTGCGGTAAACTTTAGTGCCAGAGAATTCATCGATTGGCGAAATTGCATAATAAAAATCGTTTAGTCTGGAAAATGCATTAGGATAGGTACTGACCACAAGAATATCACAGTACGATAATATTTATGTTAAACTTAGAGGTAATACACAGGGCTTAGTTTTCATTATAAAACTTTGGTAAATATTGCATAAAAATTACCTAACGGATAAACATAGAATTTCATGCTTTAAGGTGGGTTTAGATAACTTTGCAGATGTCTATATTTGTTATTTTCCACAGATCAGTGCTATTTATTTAAAATTGCTGTTATATTTATGTAAAAAATAAATTATGTACAACCTCAAATTGTTAAGTCGCTTTTACTGCCGACGTAGTAACTACAAAGTTAATAATACAATGGCTGGTGGTCATGTTCAAGAGCTGCGTATGGCTCAATTACGTCCCGTGAGTTGGAGACGGGCGAGGGTCGTCTTCCTCCCAAGAAAGGAAAGGCACCCGCTACAGCCGGCCAAACAACCTTCGAACTTTAGGTATGCGAGGTCGTGGCATTAAATCGCTAATTGGGTGTTCGTTTGCACTGGAGGCAGCCCTACACTTAACCCATCCTTATCACAAAGTCTAGGCCCTAGGTTTCATTCATCATTCATAATCATATGAATCATCATAACAAATATTTGTCAAATCATAATTGCAATTATTTGGTTAGATATAACGTAACATACATATATAACGTTTTGTTTATTCCAGGCAATGTAAGAACAAACCAGACAACCGGTGAAATGATATATCTTGATAACAACATTCACCAAACATTCGTTCAAATTAATTGAATTTTCCAATCCTATACAAGTAGATAATCCTATATCACCTCGTTAACGACTATTTAACAACATTAGAAACCAACAGCACTCGATTGTTCATAATCGATTCGAACCGAAAGATATTTACCAAAAAAAAAAAAATACCATGACGAATATGCTAAATTATTTTCGATTCGCAAATCAATTTCCTCTTGGTAATTAGTAACGGATGCCCTGCGACTGAAGTTTTTTTTAAGAAACTCTACCAAAATCGAAAAAGTAACCGAAAAAACAACCCTTTCCCACTTGAAGATCTCAAACAGGCATTTTCAATTGGAGTTTCTCTCAATTGTCGCATGATCATGATTAAGCGAAAAAGAATTGCGCATAGATAATTCCCGATATCTGGACTCTGTGGAGGAATGTGTGTTGCCATCACTTTGCTCCAGGTTATCTGTTTCTGTGTTTCTGTTTCGCTTCAGCTTTTGCTGCTACTTTCTGTGTGCCTCTTTTGTTCATGAACTTCACATCCATATAATGCTTTGTCTTACTTTTCTTAATTTCCAGATGAAGTTTACTTTAGTTGCACAAAATCATAACCCAAATATCCCTGCCACAAGAGCCGAGATTTTCTCTAATTGTCTGGTACGATAGTACGAAATCTAGTTGATGCTTGTGGCGTGCTCATAGTTTTATGAAAGAGAAATTATTGTTTTCCTCAGTCACTTGCTTGCGAAATATTACGGAATTGTTTTTTATTAAATTTTTATAGAGTGGGATGCTTTGAATTATAAAAAAAACGTGCCATGAGAGAAAATTTAAATATAATTTACTCGAAATGAGTTCACAATTGATATGCCTAGTTTCTATGAGAATTAAATTAAAACAGTAGAAAAATGAGCTTATGGGTATGTCGTTCTTAATCATGTAGCTTATTAATTTCTTCATAGAGGTCGTATCTTATTAGGCTTGTTAGCTGGGCCTGGAAACATATTTTTAAGTCCCAAATATCCACATATAACAGAAAACACTATTAAACATACCTGTATTTATGAAATACACTATTAAGAATCTTTCAGACGATCTGCTGCATTAAAATCTATCTCGCTAATCTTAGATTATATCGTATGCAGTCCAAAAACCAATAGTAAGCTTCCCTCAAGTTACTAAAAACACGATCACAACAAGGAAGGTTCCTGAACCAAAATAGACGTAACGTACTGTAAAGTAAAAAATTGAACGAATTTGAGCTTACTTACTACCAAAAATTATATGAATTCCTTATTCATTCAAATAATCAGTGCGAGGGCGATTGTCGACTGGGCATGGTGTCACCTGATGCGGTAATTCATGGCGCCAGTCATAAGAGAACCAGAAAAGGCGTTGTTTAACACTCCTTCCCTACCCCTTTATAAGTGACACCTTAGTGATTCACGAGCTGGTACTAAAAATTTAGTGAACAAAATTTCACCTCACTTCTCAAAAAGGTTGACCATAACTTTACTAGACTATGTCTGTACTAAAACTGCAGTATTCAAAAGTATTCATCGAATAATAAGTTGTAAAAAATGCAAATCAAATGCAAATGCAAAGTTAGATATCTCAGCCACAGTTTAAGGCCCTATTTAGAATAATAACAACCCTTAAGACAAATTATTATCATTAACTCTGTCTAATACCAGGGACCGATTCGCAATAGGCTAGGTTGTTCCTTAGCCCGGTCATCTATCAGGGAGGTGGACCATGAGATGCCACAGACACCACGGCGAAATTAGGCCTATTATGCACATACTAACAGATAAGACCGTTGGCCCTGCAGACGAAGGCAATAAAGTCTTTACTTGAAGTAGACCGAACCTGAGCGGGCCTCAGAAGTTTTCTGATAATTGCTCTTCTTCTAAGCCAGATTATAAAACATGTATGGAAATCTCGTCAGCTTCCATGCAAAGTCAGCATTTTGACTCCAGGCTGTCTCAGGAGACAAATACCCCACCAGGCTGTTCAGATAGCCCACTAACAGCCGAAGATTAGCCTTGCTTAGAGGATAAGGCAAATGGTCTTGTTAGGTTAACTTGTCTTAGACCAGGAAATTGTTCCCAATAGTCTAGGTTCAGTCCCTTAAGCGGGATTTCCACTTAGCTGGCTACCAGACCTGGGAGCCCGCGTAGGTTACAACCAGCGCCGGTAGCCAGCTAGCTGAAAACCCCGCTTTAACCCACTCTCTAACAAGCAAGCACTTGGAGCTGGACTATGAGAGGCCACAGATGAAACAAGCGTCTCAATCTCTCTGTGACGAGCTTCTTCGTAGCCTTATTGCCCCATTTGTCCTGGCCAGGCTCTGGTGTACCACAAAACACCATTTGACTATTTTGGAAGAAAAGTTCTACGATGAGAGGGTTTTGATGGCAACTTTACTTGAAAGCCGCTTGAAAAGATTCTAATGTTGGCGCTTTTCAAACCATTTCCAACGTTAAGTCTAGCGCAGGTCCTAGGTCCATGTATTTCAGTCTGAAAACGTGCACTAAATTGTACCCAGACACCTGTCAATGACTTAAGGCAGAATCAAGTGATATTTGGGTTTCACTTAATGCGAAAAATACATTAAGTGGTACTTCAGAAAATAAAAAAGTCCACGAATGTTACAAAAATAGGCAGAAAAATATTTGTAACGGACCCGGGATCTATCACTACATTTTCCCAACTATTTTTCTCGGCAAAACAGTCGCCGCGCAGCCATCAGAGTAAATAAAATTTGTTCTCGTCAGAGAGTTATGCCTCTTGAGACGGGACAAATTTCATCGACCGATACATATTGGTCGCGACACCTGTCAAGACTAAGACAAGAATGAATCCATCCAAGTAATTCAAGTGTTAAAACAACTTTTAAAACAATATCTGTAAATATTTTAATTATATTTGCTGAAATCTTGATTTTTTGCTTTATTCAGAATGTATTTTGCAAATCATCCTCGTCCAGTTCAAGTACATTTTTTTGAGGCCGAACGTACTTTAACCATTATATACACACACCGAAGTATAACTAGTCTCTCTAATTTTTTTACTTTTCAACTGATCTCTCGAGAAGCAACTGGTCTTATTGGATCATATTATAACTCATTAACAGTTATGTCATGCAGAAAAAAATCAAGAATTAAAATGGTCTTATTTTGATAAGTTCTTAAAACATACTCGTTTGAGAATCCGGTTTAGGTATTTTTTGTTTTTGTTTTGTGTAAATAAAATTAATAAGAGAAAAAGGAAAAAAATCCCGATAAACAAACTAGTATAAGAGAGCTCAGGCACAGTTGTATGATTTATGTGGTGACTTAAGTTCCTTGTCTTTTTAGCTTACCGTACAATTCATCATTTAAGCGTAAAATAGTCAAGATCTCTAATAAAGTAATGACCTGATCACAGATCGCATATATGTATGTATATATATAGGATATGTTGTATAGAGATATACATATATATGTATATATTTTTGCAAAGGATCAGTGATCTGTCTCCTAGTACAAAAATAGAGACGAAACATATGAAAGAAAGCGACATGATTACAGAAGGCGATGATGACGATTAAAGACGGTGTATGATAAGTTGAACTTTAAGAAATATGTACAAAAAGAAAACCGGATAATGGTATGTGTTGGATGTTTGATGACACAAAAACGATCAGTTCTGACATGATTATTATATACATATAGATGGCCGTAGACAGAATATGTTCTAGGCATTTTTGCGCGCTATATGAAATTTCGTATAACAGTTTTATGCAAGATTTTAATGTAACGTGATCTTTTCATCTAACTAAAAAGACTGAAGATCGAATTACTTAATCGATATGTGGATTGGTTTTTCGTTTTTACCAGGCTTTTAGCCGTTAGATTCTTCAATTCGATTAAGCAAATTTATCATTGATCATATAAATTGATTTTGATAAAAAATATTAAATTATAACAAAAGTATCTGAGAATTTTACATTAGGTCTCGATGGTGCGAAATAACAAGGAACAAGAACAAGATTCAGATTTTGTCTTGCAACGTGATAACTATGAATATCAAGGTCAACACAGCATGTTGGATTATATACAATAGAGTGTAAAAATTACCTACAAAAATATTGTAGCTCCACCTAAATGTTGTTCAATAAAATAATTAAATTTTTTGCTATAAGAAATCGCGCAAATCCAGCTAAACTAACTTCGTACAGCCTGGGTATATACATTCATACATACAGACATACATACATACATACATACATATAAAATTTCTTTGCGGAAAAAAGAAATCTAAAAACCCTTTTCAACAAAAGTCTGCTACAGGCAAAGAGAATCAACTTAAGAGATTCCACCAAATCCACGTCAACAAAACACGAAGGAGACGACCAAACAAAATTGACAAACTGATCGTTCTTATCGTGTAAACTTCTTATATTTATCGTTTTTTCTTCTTTACTGTGTACATATACAGCACGAAATATGTAGAAGTACGTATCTTAAGAAAATTGTCTTCAGTTAGGCATGGCCCGTCAGCCAAAACGGTCGGCTTTTGCGCTGACGTCGTTTAATAATATTCGAACAGTAACTTTCTTTGTTATTTTAATAAATGTTATAACTAAGGGCATACGATCGGTGGAGGCAAATGACAGCATTACCGTAAATGCAATATTATCGCCAAACGCAAATATTTATATTAGTAATAGTAGTCAACTAAAATTCGGTGATCGTATATTACCACGTTACAGACAGATCGAAACTAACCACACCTCGGCAGCATCGTCGGTTAGTGCCAATGTAAATACAAATTTAGAAAATAATATTAATTCTAATTATAATAGTGATAATGAAATAAAGTCATCAGTTACCGATGATCAAAATAATCAATATATAGAAATAAGTGATGAAAATGTTGTGAATAGTTTAAGTGGTGCTCAAGAAAATTTTAAATACAGCAATAATCGCGATAGTGTGGCTAGCAATAATAATTTACCTTCAATAGCGACTAGCGATGTTGGTCTTATACCGGTTATGCAGCAAAAAGGCAAACAAAAGCTGCAGCGGCGTAATGACGAATATATTGAAATTGATCATGATCTGGTTGATAATATAAATGTATCGAAGGCAGATCGTCTAATTGAAATGTCAACAGAATTTTTCATTGTTCCATCATCGACAACAACAACAACAACAGTGAATCCATCAGACACTGGGCAACATCATCGTCACTTGCAGCAGCACCATCAGACAACAGCAAGATCATCAACACCTAGACCAATTCTAATATTAGCAGCAAGGACGCCGCCTTTTCCGTCGAATGGATCAGTAACACCACCGACAATTGTAAATACAGCACAGATAAATGGATTAAGGAAGGAGCCCTGGGTTGTTCCAGTTTTAGTGCTAGCCTCGCTCTGTATGATAATGATGGCGGCATTTGAAATTTTTGTGCTTTTTAAAGCGTGGCGTACCTCACCATCTCGGCGGCATCTTTTCCTCGGTCAGATGCTGCTTTTAGGGCTGTTTGCATGTGCAGGACTTGGTGCTGTTCTAACAGCAACACCAACAATTGTATCTTGTGCGACAATAAGATTTGGTGTGGGTGTTGCATACGCCTTAGTGTTTGCAGCGTTATTAGTGAAATGTGTATTTTTGATAAGTCTAAACGGAGGTGTATATTTACCAGCACCCTATCAAGGACTGCTGCTGTTATTCGCAGTTTTAATACAAGTCGCGATCGGTGCTCAGTGGCTAGTGACTCAACCGCCGGATATTGAAAAAGTAACAATTCCAATGTCAGCGCACGTTGGTAGCAAATTTTCTATGATAATAACATCAACGGATATCACTAGACTCCATAGCACAACTGTGATCACTCTGTGTAAAACTCAATTCTCCGAAATGCTACTATCATTGATCTATATTGCATTTCTCATAATATTTGTTGCAGTGCTAGCGATTAAGTCTCGCGGAATACGTGACAATTATCGCGAAGCTACGTATATTGGCTTAGCGATCGGCGGTGCTATACCAATTTGGCTGGGGTGGGCATTGTGTGGTTTTGCAGTTGCTGATCGTCACAAAGACGCATGTTTGGCATTTGGATTGGTTGCGACTTCAGCGACTGTATTTTTAGTAATGTTCATGCCAAAAGGACGGCAATTGGCTGCAATGGGGAAGGAAGGTCTATACGTGGAGGATCGGGAAGAACAATTTAGCTCTTTAAGTAGAGCAGGATCAGGATATTCGCCGTCATTTTTTCACTTTAAACCAATCAAATATGGAGTTATGAGTGCTGTTCAAAATTCAACAACAAATACTGCGAATGGTACGAATTCAAAACATGCAGCTACACTGGGCGCAGGTATGTGCAAATGCTTAGCTTTTAATATAAATTAAAATAGGAAAGATTTGGTTTGTTAGGTCAGGTTTTTAAGATTAATTGATTTTTTTTTTGGTGGACGGTAATTAATGATATTTATTTTATTTTATTTTTGAATTGCCATAAGCAAATCTAAATCATGGTTTATGTTTTTATGCTTTTAGTGTAAGTTTTTTAACAGTTAAAGATATGAGTAGTTGCTGAACTAGTAGAGAAAACTAAATTACTACTAACACTATTGTTTCCAATTATATTGGACTAATATAACATTAAGTAGATGTGATGTGATAATTTTTGATAAAGCCATAAAAGATGTCGTATCATTACTGACAGAACCTTCTATTATGCCTAACAATATAGAATTATATACAGGAGCATTTGAAAAAACTTAGGCTGCTACCTTGTAGCTTATAAATCTATATTTAGCTAGATTCATTTAAAGCCCATTCAATGACGTTTCTAAAAGGATGGAATTGAATTCATTATTATTATATTATTATTTATTTTTATATTTAATTTTTAACGTTATTCCGTTCCAGTTTGTCAAATTAGTTTCTTCTTTCGGTTTGTTTACAGTCGTCAAACTATACATATTTCACTCGAAAAAGCAACAACACAAAAACCGTCAATTCTGAAGTCCACTCTCAGGTTTCATGGAGAAAAGAAAATTATTTGAAAATAGTTGGTCATTACCTCGTGGCAAGATACCCTTGAATAGCCGAACTCTAACGTGATCATCGTTGTTGTTTCAATTTCTTTGCGCGTTCATAGGAAATATCTGTGCAAAACACTTTTAAAGATGGTGATCACATCCCGCTGGATAATCTTTAAATACATACACAAAGAAGGTTGGTTGGGATTGCAACCTGGAGAAAACTTGAGATATTTGTGTACAACGAAGCATCATAGCCAACAAAACCTAATTGGGCACGCTTCAGGGTTCATGGATCGATACACGAAGCGTGACCATAACAAGACGATCAAATTTCGTTCTTTTTTCATCTGGCCTGAAATCTATTCCCTCGAACTGCGTCTGCTCTAGTCAAGACTTCTGCTAGTATAGTATTCGGTGGCCTTTTTTTCCCGCAAGCAGAAGCAATAATCTTCTATAAAGTTTGGTAAAGATGTGATCTGATATGGTGAAGAGATCACGGAATCAAACATTTGCTTGGGGATTTTCTTCTGTCTTTGGGATCTTTTGGCATCGATCTTATTCGAGTTTGGTTTAAGTCTAAGAAAATAGAATACGGTTAAAGCTAGCAAAATAAATGTATATTTCAATGCCATTGTCTAATTGTTAGTTTCTGAATCAAAATAAATAAAAATTAATTTGTCATTGGATATTTTTGAAAGGTAATGCCTGTGGAATACATTGGAAATTCATTGTATCCAAATTATAGTTGCCTCTGACTACGCAGATCCAGCAAATTGATCTATCCTAGGACAACATATTGTTGAAGGTGTAATATGGCACTTCTCAATGTAACTAGGTACTTAAAGCAATTGAATACAAACGTACCGCGATTAACATCTCTAAATAAAATAGCCCAAATTTCTTTATGTGCATCAGATAAATTACTACATGGTTGAATGTAACTAACTTGGAATCAGATTATATCTAAAGTGAAGCCACAATGCCTAGACCTTTCATATTATCATCAACGTTTTTTGCTTAATCCAAGAGCTTTGCATATTTTTTGCAAAGTATTTCCGGATTGATGTAACAACAGCGTGAACCTTGTACTACCGTATGAAATAAACAATCCATGAAGTATTTAGTCAACCAGAACTACAGAATTTATAGCTATATATATGGAGACTGGCTTAATTTAATTACTCTAATCTAAATGCGGTTGCGATTATTAACTGACTTTCTTCATACTTCCACTTGAAATTTATTGTTATGAATTGTTTGCTATAACGTTGGTAACAAAACAACGAAGATTGTATTTTTGCTGCGCAACTCAAGTTACTAGCTTGAGCTTGGCTTGATTTAATTTGGACCTCTGGTGTTGACCGCTGTTTAGAAATGCAATAAACTTCCAGCAAAGATATTTCAAAGCATTGTGATTGCGACAAATATGAATTTACAAAATTATAATTCGAAATATTAATGCAAAACTCCGAGCTAAGATAGTAATCCATGAAAAGCAGCCCGAATCTTTGAGAGAGTTCTGGCAAAGTAAATAGTTTTTCATAAGGGTAGTTATTACTGTGACAAGCCACTAAATTTTTGTGCCAAGTTTCGTGAGTGTATCATTCCGAAATTTCTTCCATAGTTACCAGAAAGTATATTCAGAATACTTAAAAATGGTGGCATAACACTTCGTAAAGTAAAACTATTATTAATAAATAAAACGGAAATGCTTTGTCGTACTGGTATTTAGTGAAAGCTGGAGACACCTATGCAAAATTAATTTCTGTAGATAATGAGTTTTTCAAAACTTTAAATGTTATTTATAGTTTCAGTTTGTTACTACAACTCTAGCGAAAAATCCTGATTGATTTTTACACAGAACTATTTGCGTTTTTGTTTTCAATGATAACAAAAATTAAGATTTAAGATTTCGTTCAAAGTTAAAAACAACGTTAACTACATTATGGGAACCATTTTAATATGTATAAACTCTTGTAGATTATGTGAGCAGATGCGCTTCATTAAGCTTACTTCATAAAATTTTATGATCAAACAACTTGGCATCCCTTTCTCAACAGTCTCTCCTTCCTAAAGAAGATATGCTATCTGCGATGTCTTGGAGCATCTTCTAAAGAATATTTTTGATTTTTTTTTGAATTTATGATTCAATCTATATAGGTATATATATTTTTCAACCAGATACAAAATACTGCCTGTGCAATGGTGCAATGCTAGAGTATGTATATAAGCATACTCGTAATCTGTTTTGTATTTAAATTCGTAATGGTCATTATTACTTCATTCTTTATTATAGTGAACTGAAATGTGGGAACCAGTCTTACTTTAATTTCAATATGGTTTGAATTCCAAAGTGATCGGTCGGTGGTCATTGAAGTAGAAGGTAATGGTAGTTCATTATATGAAACTGCATCTGAATGAAACTTGTTAGTACTATCAATACTTTAGGAAGATGAAAAGAGGACTTCTGAAAGGATTTTTTTTAGTTATTAGCAACATTTAACAGTATGTTGATATTATGTAAGAATAAAGTATAATTTGGTACAACATGTAGAGCGCAACGTTTGACACTAATGTTTTCTGCAGGATCGCATCGCTCGAATATTTGTGGCAGATTTACTTTTATAAAAATGAATTAAAAACGTAAATATTCAACAGAGTAAATGAAATTGACGTTTCAGCTATAGGATATTGCACAGAAAATGTCAATCTCTAATTAACATAAACAGGGTAAATAAAATCAAAATGAACGAGAGTTCACTACACGCTTGATATTTTCTTTTAATTCCGATGTATTCGTTGGGTTGCTATCGTACATTTCTGCCTTAAGATACCCATGCGGGTGTCATCCGGCGATATGAGTGGCCACATGATGCCATCGAAATCATCTTATCAGTTTTCTAGGAAATTGTTCACGGAGGAGGCTCATGGTGGTTAATATGGCCCCCTCTTGATGGAACAACGCGTGCAAAGTGTACGATTGATGCTCCCGATGCCTCGGCACAAAATATTCGTTACTGGGCAGCGATAAGAATCACTACCAATAGTGAATTTTTAGCACGGCAACTTTCAAAGAATAGAGCGACCCGAACGGTCACTTTTGGGCTGTGCAGGGCTTGTTGGTGCTTCAATCGCGGCCTTCATAGACCCTTTGTGACACCCCAGGAAAGCAGCAGCCTACACACTATTATAATGACAAGGGGACGTTTGACTTGGCCATGAAAGGCTGTAAAAGGCTTCCTGGAGACACATGGGTCTTACACCACAAACGATGAATTGGATGTGCAACACGATTGTTGAACCTATTGTCACTTATGCCGCTATAGTCTGGTGGTCCAAGCGGACAAACCAATCACGACGATCCTCAAGTACAGCAAAGTCTTCAAGTGCGCCAGAGGCTTCTTTGCCTCTCCATGGATTAGTGAAGCTATGCGGAACTGTCCCACAAATGCGATGGCAGCAATCATTGCACTGCAAATCCCAGCTTTTGGAAGTGTGTAACACACTCTATATGGATATCCGCCGCCACAAGTGACATTAGATTTCAGGGAGTCAAAGGCCTGAATCTAGCCTGTTCGGAAACAGTCCCAGAGCTTGGACAGGCTAAAGAACTAATAAGACCCTTTGCCTTAAGAGGCATTATTATTCTAAACGAGGTTCTTAGGCTGTTGGTAGCATATCTGACTGGTCATGTAGGACTGTGGTACTACCTCCACAACTCTGCATGGAAGACGATGTTACTTCCACACATGTTCTTTGTGTGTGCCCTACTCTGATTTAACCTGGAAGAAGACTGTTTATTAGAGAGCTTCTGAGCTCCGGAACTCTTCGTCTCAAGACCTCCTTGCCTTCGTCCGCAAGGTCGAATGTATATTCCGTTAGTGACTTACTTATTCCCCTTTAAACCCATAGGTCGGAAAAAGTTGCCCTCCAGCGGAGTCTACTTTGCGTGACAGCTCTCAGCTCCGTCCCGGATTACCCAGTTGCAGTGGTTTCTGCTAATAGGGTTCCCCAACGTTGTTATCGGTCTTCCAGTTCCACTAGTTCCTTGATTTGATCGTCTATTCTTTATTTATTTATTTATTCGCCAAACAAGGCACACTTATAAACTAAGTACAACAAAAATGACACTTAAATTAAAAAAATATAGTAGTACAACAGTTTTTTATAACATTATATAACTACTGACAGCTACTGAAAACCTACTATTGCCAATAGAAGGGGAGGTACGCTAGTATCGATCTGAGTATTTCCTTATAGGATGATTTGTTGGGTGAAGGAGAGAAACAGGAGCTATGACTATTGAAAACCATACCTCATCTGTTGACGGGCGCGTTCCTAGCGTAATCAGTACGGTGTGGATATTCCTTAAGTAATTTAGTGTGTCGTGTGTGTCGGACTACATCATTGAATTCGATCATGTGCGACGGAAACTGCACTTAAGTTTTCCACTTAGGACGTCAAAGGCAGCGCAAGATATGAGCAGTTTTCTCCTGCTAGATAACGGCATGAGATCAAGCACTTTGACCCTGTCCAAGTAGTGCGGTAGGGTTTAGTAGTCATGGGGGTTGTGTAGATGTCTCAGGGCGAAAGGGAGAAATTTCTTTTTAACGGATTCGATCCTCCTACTGCTCACTTGGAATATAGGATCCCAGATAGGACACGCATATTCCAGGATAGGGCGGACTAAAGAACAGAACAGAAGAGTGTTTTTGTGACCCATACATTATCGAACTCTTTCTCTATTATCGTAGTTCAGGTGGAAATTGAGTTTTTTGTCTAAGACTAGGCTTAGATCAACCTGATTCAACATTATGCCGTTGAGATAATAGTACTGCTTCTGTGTGTTTTTTCCACGGTAATTGCATGGCATCTGCTGGTGTAAAGTTGCAATTTGTTCGAGTTGCACCAGTCTTGTATGGCATTCAGTTTCGTCGGTATGAAAGAAACATCAATTTGGGTCTTATTAACGCTATACATTTTGAGATCATCCGTGTAGAAGAGATGTGAAGTATTTATTAGTTTTCCCGACAGATCTTGGAATTTGTTAACCTGTGTTCTTCCTTTCAGATATTATTTTAACAATTCCAAGGCAGAACCTGAAGTCCAAGTACACAGCATCCAATTGATGGCCGATCTCCATACCGCAAACCAATTTGGAGATTATGACCATAAGGTTCGCCGTTGAACGCTCTTTCCGGAAATCGTGTTTTTGTTCGTTTAGGTACGAGTCGATAAAAGGAGCAATCTTGTCATAAACAAATTTTTCAAAAAGCTTAGGAATTAATGATAAAATAGCAATGCCCCTATAGTTGTCCATCGAGTGCTTGTGATCGGATTTGAATGAATATTCCCTCCTTCAGGCATGAATATTCCCTCCTTGCATTAGTTATTTATACTGGACCTAACGTGTTCTTCTGCTTCGAATAATACTCTACCAATTCTACGTCACGATTATTCAGAGCTGTGCGAATGGAGTTTTGATTTATGCGCATTTCTTTAGTTTTAGTCGGATTTAGCCTAAACCCTGACGTTAGTGAGATATGTACAAACAAAATCCTAACTTGACTTGGAGCCACCGTAGGAAGGTAGCAGCCCTGAGAAAATTCGACTGCTCGTGTATTATAAATAACATATTTGGCATGTTATAGTAGGGTGATAAAAGATTCAAAATTTTCGCTTTTAAGGAAATTATAATAAAAATAACTCTTTGACTGTAAGGTCAAGGAAAAATTAGTAAGAAATGAATACATTAGCAATTCATTACTTATGGATAACCTTAATATATGCTATGGCTAAAAAAGATATTTATTACTTACAAAACTTTTAACTAGTTTACTATATCTCCAACATGATAAAACTTCACTTCTCTCTATTTATAAAGATATATCAAACAAAACAATGGGTGAGTTCCAAATAGCATTATCGCGGTATCACTGCTGAATTCAGCACCTGGAAGTATGTAGCTGAATTCTGCAGTGATACCGCAGTGATGCATTTTGGAACTCACCCAATGTTGATACTAAGTTCTGAAATCTAATTTTCTTACCTTGAACTGATGTGATAAATTGGAAATATATTTCGGGGCTGTTTTTACCATAAATTATATTAATTGCCGCTTAAAGACTTGTTACTTGTTTGAACCTTCAGGCAGATGCTAAAATGGAATTAAAATTGGAAGATTAGATATCATATTGGAAGACATACAATAGATATCTAATACTTACCACAAGATACCTTTCAGATTTCCAGTCGAATAAAGAGATATAGGCAGGCAGCACTTGTCGTAATTATTGTGTCCAAGCGATTTTGTTTTGCTTCAATTAATTTATTTCTTGTCTCATTCAATAAGAATGAAATGAAAAATTCTTTAAGAATGCTCAAATCGGAGCCCCTACGTTTAGCCTAAGTGCTTTATAGTTCGATGAGCCTAAAAATAAAAGTGAATAATAGTGCTATGCTATAGCAATATCAAGCTGAAAAATCAACTATCAACTAATTAACTTCTTTTTTAATATATTTAACTAATAAAATTAATTGCTAAGTCTTTATTTCTACTTCAATTCTTTTTTTTAATTTTGCGAACAATTTCTTTTAAATGAAAAAACTTACAATGACCAACCACTATAAAAAAAACGATAGGGTTTATCCAAACGAATATAAAAATCGCCGATGCGAAAAATTAGCCCGTTGATTTTCTTTGATGTATATTAAAAATTATGCCAAGTCGCATTTTTATTAACCGTGTTGAATTAGTTCCGGTTTTTTTTGTTTCATTACACTTCTTCATAAGAAAATTGTTTATTGATTGGTAAACCAAAAAATGTTTGTTATAAATGAAGTATTTTTTATGGGGAGGAAATCTTTACTGAAATTGTGACACTGCAATTTTAAAAACCGGAAAAAATTAAAAAAAAAATGTATTGATTTATGCATACCGGAAATTATGCTGTAATAATTTGTTTAGAAATTGTGAAAATAGTACGATAAAATCGATGTCTATGAAAATTGAACAAGAAAGAAACGAAAGTATATCTTAATGAAATTTCTGTGATATTCGCGTGATGGATTTTGTTGAAGTAGAGAGAAATTTCTGAAAAATTTAATTTAATATTTTACTGTACTGCACCCTATGCCTAAAGGCTGAAGCAGAACCAATCCGTTCCGTCCGCTCCGCACGTTTTTCCTTTGTTCTTTTTGACATTCCGTCCGCTTGATTGTGGCTACCGTTCCGTTCGTCTCATGGAAAGTTTATGGAAATGTCAAATTTCCAACTTTTAAAAACGGACGGAACGGATTGGTTCTGCTTGAGCCTTAATATCACCATTCGTTGTGTTTCATCAAAGTCTGTTCGGCAAAGACCCTCTAGTGGGTGCTCCAATAGCCGATTCCGTACCGATGAGTACAATATCAGAGCCTTGTCAATATCGGGCTTCTGCCTTTTCAGAGCAAGGCAATTTATGTCATCGGCTTATGTTGTCAAATATTTGAATTTATTAGGCAAGGTTGTTTTCGCGTCAATGTCTACTTTGCGAATTGAAATAACACGAGTTCTCCAACCTATCGCACTGCTTTAAGTCTCGGGCCTCGGTAGTCTAGGGGTAAGGCGCCTGACTGCTATCCCAGAGGTCCCGGGTTCGATTCCCGGCCAGCTGCACGGTCCTTCGCCTTTTCCACTTTCCCATTCTCTTTCTTCTTCCCTCTTTACATTCCTGATTCCTCCTGTCATAGCCTTCCCCGCTCCACCAAGCGCATGCCATCGGTGAGATGAGATGAGATTCAACTCGTTTCAGGAGGCATAACACTCCAGCGAGTTGTTCTCGATGCCCCGATGTCAGAGTCGCGAAATGGTTGTGAGTAGGTGGAATAAAATATCGGAGCTAGGTTGTGACAGTTCCTTACTTCTCTTCTCTCTATCTTCCGGCTAGAGCTGCTGTTCGACATTGTGAACGAAAAATAGATTGTCGACAGTACAAAGGGGCTTTCCCTAGGCCTCTAGTCTGTCACATAAAAAAAAAGTTGAAAGTCTTCCCATCCTTAGTCTAGTTGGCCCATTGACCTTAGATTTTTAAGGATCGTATGCCACATTGTACTTGTTCCAGGGCAGGTATATTTGTTTAAAAGTGTACGTTCTCTAGTGTCATCACGTGACTCTAATTAACTCTAACCTTATGAATATCTTCAGATTAATTTTACTACTAGACATTGCTTTATAACATGACGAATACATTGATTGACCCGGTAGTATAAAGAATAACCGCTTTGGAACAAATAATTCATTATAAAATTGAGGGCCGTAACAAAAAAAAACGCAAAGTTAGATAGTTGGACAAAAGAATGCCTCTATATAGAAAGAACTAAATTAAGAGTTCAACGTTGGCTTCATCATAAATTATTACAGAAACTATAAATCTATACTTTCATTTAATCGAGTAAATACGATAAAACCATATTAATATTGTAGCATGTATTATAGCTAGAGTAGAATAATAACAATTATATTAATATAAGTAAATTCAATAATTGAAAACTAATAGTGTTTTTTTATTTCAATTTTTGTTTTCAACACATATACACACACATACACACTAAAAAAAACTAATGGCTTATGACGCATCTGTAAAAATCATCACCATATAATTTTGGTAAATGCACACACACTACTACTATGCACTTGTTTCATCCTAAAATCTTCACTCATCATAACGCAAATCCTATGAAAACACACAAAAAAATGTCCTCAACATCATCACCTCATCATCATCATCATATCACTCATCGTGCTTGCTGAAAATATGGTAATGTTGACATTATGATAACATGAAACTACTATCTTGATTATTGATGATAATGACATGATAACAAAACGATACAAAACATGCAAATCTTTCTGTAAAAAAATTTTTATATATGTATTTTCTTCTGTTATTTTGTATCTGGATATTATATTATATATTCTGGATGGATGGATGATATGTGTGTGCATGTTCAGATCGTGTGGCACTTGTTGCAGCAGCACCACCAAGCTATACACGTATGTATCATTATTTTCCAGCACATATGACCCATCCATTTTGTTTTTATCCAACACCACCGCCCCCACCACCGCCATTATCACCACCGCTTAAAGCAATTGGAAATCAAGCACCGGCACCAGCACAATTAGCACAAACAATCAGGTATCCAGGTAATATTATTTAATTTTATAAATATATTAAAAACACAGACTTCTCATTTTAATCACACACACACATATGTAAATAATTGAACAATCATACTAGACACTTGTGCTAGAGGATTTGGGCATTCTAAAATTATATAGTTTAAGATAAGTGAAAGAATACCCATACAAATTTTTAAGGTAAATTGATTTTGGGCTCATTGTAAAGTGGCTATTTCTTAACAAAACTCAAGTTATATACTAGCTCCAACTTAGTATTTAAATTTTGTATAGGCACTTGTTTTACTTGTAAAAATTTTACAACAGATACACCTAAAATGTAGTCTCTCGAAAAATTATACAAAATGGGGTAGTCCCGTCGAACTATATTAAAATGGTCTTCGGAGATATAAACGCCAAAATAGAAAAATAAAAGGAGTTCCAACACTACATAACATACCCACTACATACGCTACCAATGACAATTGTAGATTGGTCGATGAAGTTAACTCGAACTCAATGGAAGTAACAGTTCAACAATGTCCGAGCACAAAAATCCTCATAAGATAACGTGAAAGTCACCAGAAGGGCTAACAAGTAATCAAATTGGCCATGTCCTAATGGAGAGAATAACGACCAGGAGCATGCTGGATGTAAGAACAATAAAAGGGGCGTGCTGCGACTCGGTCCAGTATCTCGTCGAGGTGAAATTTAGAAACCGAATAGCGACCAAAACGTAAAGAGGTGAAATGAAATGAAAATACGACATAGATAAGCTAAACCTTGAAGCAAGAAGAGATGCCTACCAGAATACTTTCGTACAAAACCTGAGACAAAGAGTAGGAGAACGGCCCAACGATAACTGGAAAAAGCAGCATAAATGGGGCAGCAGAAAGGACACTAGCTTGGGCCCGCAAACAGACTAAAATTGACTTGTTCGATCAGGACTGTAGATCCCCAATTGAAGAAAGAAACCACAGTAGAAACCACAACTACCGAGAGTACATCGCAAGGTCCACAAGAGCAAGAGTCTTCAAGCTAAAAATAAGAGCTGCAGACAAGCTGTGCAGGTAGAAGCAGAGAGATAATCTAAACAGTGAGATCTTAAAGATACAGAAAGACGAAGGAAAGAGAGAATTAGACACGCCTCCAAAAGAATACGCAAAATAAAGAATAAATTTCAGGCAAGAATTGACATTTGCAGAAACATAGATGGGAACCTATTAGTATACACCCGTAGGATAAAAGAAAGTAAGAAAGAACTTATAGCGGAAAGCTTTATAGGAGAGTATCAAGATGCTTCAGCGGTGGTAGCACGTAAGTTGCTTTAATCAACCTCCTCATACCAAATATTAGCATATTCCCAATAGCCATACAACTCTAAAAAATTAGAGACTGTACAAGATCTTTCCGAAATTAGAAGTCCGCTCAAAGCCGGTACGACTTATCAAAGCGCAACGAATAGCTCACTGACGAGAGTAAAGACCCAAAATGCAGTAACATAAGATTTCGTAGTACGACAAGGTCTTAGACAATGGGATGGACTGGCCGCAATGCTTTTCAACCTCGCCCTAGAATGATGATTAGGGCCACGTCAGTCCAGAGAAGTACGTCAATAGCACCAAACTCCGAATAATTACTTAGATATGCTTATGACGTGAAAATCAGGGGAAGGTCCTTTTTGACAGCAGAAGAAAGCTTATGTCGAATTAAAAGAGGCGGAAAGACACAGTTTCGAATTAGAAGATTTAGAATGAGAAGAAATATAACTATTGACGAGCACAATGTAGAAACAGTCGATAAAACAGTCTAGCTTGGGTCTACAATTAAAAAAAGAAACAAGGGATAACTAGATGAATACTATTAGCTAATAGAGCCTTTTGTCACCAAAAACAAATACTACGTTCGAGATTTATGCACAGAAAATAAACTCTCTCTACAAAACGATAATTCCACAATTACTATGCTATGATAGCCAGACTTGGTCTATGACTCAGAACAGAGAAGAACGTGCCAGGTTTAACAGAAAAGTTCTCAGGTGCATAGTAGGCCCAACGAGAGACCATGGAATATGGTAAAGAAGATACTACGAGTTGTATGAAATCTTGGAGGACCCAGAACTCTCAATCTTGAAGCACAACCATATTCCCAAACGGCTCTTGGTAGCAATAATTTCCGGAAATATACAAGCAGACAGAATGAGAAGGAGCTGGACAGATTCTGTGATGGCTGACGCAAAAGCAATGCTCAACATTCGGACCTGGAGACATGCTGCAAGGGGCCTTCAAACTTCAATTAATGCTCCAGAGGAGGCCGAAACTCGATTTGGGCTGTATTGCTATTGGATGGATTCATCCATTCATTTCAATGGAGGGAACAAAATTGCATTCACCTTTTCTTTGGAATCTCTACTTGTGGATAATGTGGCAGTTTCAAGGCGGTATATAATCATTACACTAAAAATGCAAGTGAAAGCAGATGTCTTTAAACATTAATTTCATTAGTCCAGTAGATGAAGTTCAGCTTCAATACAATATGTGTACTATAATTAGAAAAATAGACTAAATGCAAAATTTCAGCTCGATTCAGTCGTACTATAAACGGGGCTTACGAAGAGAGAACCACTTAGCTTAAAGCCAGAACGCATGCAAGCCATATCGTTTGAACAGTAGATAGATTCTCATGTGCTCGTACATGATCTAAAGAGGCGGTGAAACAAAAGTTAACACTCTCATAGCATTTACGTACTTCAATTGTTCTGACGAGTTCGCCAGAAGAATTTTCGTCAGAACTCGTATCCAGTGCAACCAGTGTATGACGAAATAAATATAGTTACAGACATAAAATTGAGTAGGCAACGATGGCCCGGATAAGTTGTAAGAGTCTTGGAAGAGAGAATGCTGGCCAGGATTTTCAATGGCGTAGCACGACGAAGAAATGGGTCCTACTAGGTCTGCACGGCCATTTAAGGAGAAGATATAATGCAAAATGAAAGACAAGGAATTAGCTAGACAACCCAAAACAGCGATCACAAGTCGCCAAGTTTGATATTTCTTCTGTTTCTTTAATACCGTAATAAATAAGGTATTAAAATACTTGTCTAGATAATTTCAACAGTTTTATATACTTTGAAATATCTAGATTTAGGGATAGAATAACCGAAACTATTGTTATTATAACAATTTTTTGTTAACAGATGAGAGCTTTGTTTGCACCATTAATTTGAATTTTATTTTTATTACTTATAATTAATAATAAGTTTTTAAGTCTTTTTTATATAATTCTCTATTTTTCTTATCCGTAGGGCTCTTCATGCGACCAGAAGAAGCAAATCTTTATACAACATTGGAGCCAACGTTAAGTACTAATCCAAATGTGTATTTTCAACGAAGTGGAGGAGTCCATCCAGGGATGATGTATTAATAAAATTAATAACAAAATACCAACGACCCCATTTGGACCCCATCTCAAAAGTAAAATAATTACTTGAAAAACTTCATTTCTATGTGTGTGTGATTAGATTAAGTTTACGGAGTGAATGTTTCAGCAAAGTTAAATGAACAATATTTTTCTTACGTTTATTTTTATTATGAATGCTTATATTTTTAAGCTCCTACGGAGTTTGATGTGTTTTGTTTTATTTTTTGAATACTTCTTTTATTAAAAGATATTTTTTTTGAGTTGTTTGATAGAGTAATTGTTTCCAAAACACTTATTTACATCATTTTAGTATGAAAAGAATAGTAAAATTGTTTCGAGAAATTTAAGATTTTTAAATTGTAAAAAAAATCCAATTCAGCGCTTTAAAAGTTGATAGAATATAAGTTATTATTTTAAGAATTAAAAAATTATGTACATATTATTATATAAGTAAATAAATTAAGAAAATCGAGATCTATTATTTTTATGTTCTTGTAGAAAAGTCAGTCTAAGAATAGAAAAAAAAATATAAGACCTGAAGGATGTGCAATGATGTGATTCTGTAGTTTCCAAGACTTAAATAGGTTACACGAAGAAATGCCTTTAATATCTTAATAAAAATGATAATGTTTCTTTTCAGGAATCCTTTATAATAACTTAAAATGTTTAGAAAGTCTTTTCTTGTAGTAATCCGTCTATAAATTATAGTGGTTACGGCAGATAACGGTATGCAGCTGTCAAAAGAATATTAGTTAAAACAAAAATGCAGCATCATTTTGATATTACCGCCATCTATATATCATATCCCCAAATGAATATTCAACAATTATTTTATAGGGTAGATCGTTGATTCAAAATTCTGTAACAATTTTAGGTTTTGCTTTTTGAACCACCTTGCGGAATCCATTTTTTTTTCGATAGTTCTATAGCCTTATTCGAGCCTTGGCTTCCTTCAACTTCTTTCTCAAGGCGTCTCTCTACTGCGCAGCTTGCATCCAGTTTCAAGCGTTGAAGAGTTTTGCTACATTAAGGCCGGGACACACATATCCGCACCGCGTCCGCACCGCATCCGCACCGTGTGTCGGACGACACACGGAGAGAAAGTAAACAAGTAAAATTTTACCAGTCAGTCCCCACATTTCCGTGTCCGCACCGAGTCAAATTACGTGAGTTTTGTTTTTGCCCGGACACGGTGCGGATGCGGTGCGGACACGGTGCGGATATGTGTGTCCCGGCCTTTAGCCGCACCGTCTTCCCACCTTGACCCGTTTTTGTACCTTGGTTTTCCAAATGGCATTTTCTTATTTGGTAGTAGATTTACGGCTTTTTTGGCATCCTTGAGCTATCCATTTTTGGTATATGACCGTCCCAAAGCAAAAGCAATAGCTTGGCTTGTGTTGATTGTTTACAACCTTTGTATAAAACCATGGAATTCGTGATTATAGCCTTCTCCATGCATTGCCTCCATTGATTGGGCCGTATATCGTTCGGAAAACTTTTCCCTCACATATATTCATCTTATCTGCAGATTTTTGGAAGATACTTCATGGTTCATGTTCATACGTAAATACTGTCTGTATGAAGAATGTTTTATTTACAGCGTTTATTCTTCTTTGCAAGTCTATCATTTTATCGTTGACTTCGCCGGACAGAATCCAATGGTTAAATTGGATTACCTGTTCGAAATTATATTCCCAGGTAGTCTTGTGGTTTCTTATTCGTCCTTACACCTTCGAATGAATTAGATTCTTGGCCATGCCTGCAATTATATATAGTCTTATCTTCTAATTCTGTAAATACTTCTTTAAGGTATGATAGTGATCTGGCAAGGTAATTTATGTCGTCGGTAACGGTTTATTAGGAAGAGTTACGTTCACGTCAGCTATTACTTTGCGCCCTTTGTTCATGGAATGTTGAATTGTATTGGAATGTATTGTTGAAAATGCTTAACCAAAATGCTCCAACATCACAAGAACAGACATATCAGAGGACCATATAATAATAGCGAACCCAAACCTGGACCAGGTAAAGCCTCTGGAGGAGACGAAATTGCTGCTAAACTTCTTAAGGGGGGACAACACCTTGAATAGGCACGATTTTACGTTAAATTGAAAGTTCAATATTGTAAACAATACTTTTTAAAAACAAATGAAACTTTTTTTATTTACTAAAACAACTATTAAACTTTACTTTTACACGTCAACAAAGTCGAAAAAGTTTTAACAAACTATATTTGTTTAACAAATCCTCGCGCATGCACCTTTTCGCTGGCTGCACATACCACGGGGACCTGATACAATAAAAATGGATTCCAATTAAAGCAAGTTAATCTTAAATACATTGTCTACGACCTAGTGTAGCCGATTTTTATTTCATCTAATCATTTTGAAAAAACAGCCACTTAAAGTAAAAAAGTCGATTTTTTGGAGAATTTTTAACAATAAATAGCCGCCATTTTGGAACAAATAAACCAATCAAAAAACGGCTACGCTAGGTCGTAGAGAGTTCTTTTATAAACATTCTGTCAAAATTTCAAGTCATTTGGCCGAGTAGATTCCGAGGAAAGTGTGCAGCCAGTTTGAAATCCATGGATTCGAGAAAACGGCTGTCAAAGTGTGGCGTACAAAACGCTGCACGTTTAGCGTACGTTACTGCTCGCGTTTGAATCGAATTTTTAAAAATCCTTTTACACATATATTCTAGATAGAATAAAGTATCAATTAGAGCAATAAAAAAAAAGTCGATTTTTTTTGAACATTCAAAGTGTTGTCCCCCCTTAAGTCAACAAACTCGTAGAATAGGCTAATATGTAGGATATGGAATGAGAAATCACTACCACAAGCCTGGAAGAAAGTAATTATATGCCCAGTGCACAAGAGTGGCGACCGACTCTGCTGCAGGAACTATAAGGGTATCACTACTGAGCTCAGATTACAAAGCAAGATTAGTGTGGCTAATAAAAGTAACCGTAACATATACAATAGCTCAGGTAAGGGTTCAAAACTCGTTAACTGAAGGCTTCCACGTTAGGGACTCAAACAGAGAGATGGTCTACCACCGATGTTATTCAACCTAGCCCTAGAAGCTGTCATCAGAAGAACAGCATTAGACAGGAATGGAACATTAATTAACAAGTCGGTGCAAATACTGGGTTACGCAGATGATCTGAACATAGTAAGTAGACTATTAGGAGCAAAGGAATGATATATAAGTTTAGACAACGTCGTTAAAAACATAGGCCTAAAAATTAATCAAGACAAAACTAAGGTAATGCTGCATACTAAATCAGAAAGGACACGCCTAAGGACCAACTTCACGATAGATAGCTACAATATAGAAGCTTTAATAACCGTCAACGTACGGTCAACCGGAGAAGAGCTGGAGGAAGTTAAAAGAAGAATACTACAGGGCCATCGAAGTGTCTATGCACTGCGTAAAATACTGCAGTCAAGAGCGCTACACAGGAACACTAAATTTGAACTATACAAATTTCTTATAAGGCTTGTGGTTTGTTATGGCTTATGGAGGTGTGGACCATGACCCAAAATATCGAGAACTTATTAGGCGCTTTTGAGAGAATAATCGTATTGGCCCATTAAACGTAAACGGTATCTGGAGAACCTGATACAATGACGAACTGTACCAAATCTATTAAGAGATAGACATCGTCAACTATATCAAAATAAATAGACTACGATGGGCAGAACATGTAGAGCGAATGCCGGAAAACAGAGCATTGAAGAAGATATATAAGGGAATCATAATCTGTGACAGGCCAATAGGACGACCGAGAAAAAGATGATCTGAAAGCGTAGAAACAGGTGCTGCACGATTTGGACTGTAGTGTCATTGCACTGAACACTGTATTGTCGAAAAATTGATACACGTCGATTTTGTAATCACAGCATTTTCTGAGGACCTGTCTTTACTGAAAATAGTTGGTTTATTGTTGACCTATTTATCCTGAATCCAACTTTCTATTCACCAATTGCTGCTTCTGCATAGGATCCCAGTCTGGATTTAATTATGTTTAGTTTACATCTAGCGCTTAAAAGAGTTATGCCTCTATAGTTTGTAGAGTTAAGATTACAAACCTTTCTTGTGTATTGACCATATAATGCTTTCCTTCCAATCTTCAGACATTGTTTCCGTTCCTCCATTTGCAACATAGTAGTTCCTGCATAGCTGCTAACATATCAATTCCTAGGGATTTGTTTTTTAAGACATTTTGTACTTCTTCTAGCCTCGGCATGTTTGTTTTCTGTGACATCATTATATTGTAGATGAGGTTCTAACAAGTTTGCTAAAAAATTCCTTCCACCTTTTCTTTACGTCTTTGCTGGCTGTATTGCAGTGCCTTCTTTTGTCCCACATAGATTGGATCGAGCCTTTTTAGTAGAAATTTACTTTCTTGAATGCTTTCAGTGTCTTGGTCCTCGTCGGTCTCTCTATGCATATTTTTCTATTTTTATTTCTAGCCTCTGGGCTCTGCCAGTACTAGCCTGTAGCACCATACATGAGTTATCCAATAATCCAAATAGCCTCGAGCCGAGACAAAAAGTCACAGTTTGTGGGGAACACGGATGGACTTGAGATTTGAAGCTGCCCAGTTGGATTTTCAATAGATCCAAAATCGTGTGTGGGAAAACCCCGAACCGAGTGGCATCTATTTGATACCTCCTATCTTTATTTAGCCTTTATAAATACACAAGCTGTTATACCAAACAAATGTCCAATTTACCCAATTAATCAAAACTGACCGAGGACAGCAAAAATAAACACCAATGATACAAAGCGACTGGAATAGACTGATTGGCTTGATGTTTGATCGGCCAAACCATCGTCGCATCCCAGGATAATGTCTACAAGCCAAATATCGTTGTTCTTACCTTGAATATGATAAAAGTAGAACTTCAAGCTATTTGGGCTGTCCAGGCTAAATTGTTTTTGAGCAATAGAAGTAACCTAAAATGAAAATATTAGATTTAATTTTTCTTATTAATATTAATCTGCAAAAAAATACCTTGTGCCATTCCCTGGCTTAAGTGATGACTTCCTTGCAACATTTTAATAGTTTTCGCTTGATCTTTTTTAATCACAAGGCTTAGTTAGGATTTCTGGATGATCACATAGAATTCCAATTTTCGTAAATGAAAGGAAAAGTTTCACATCAAATAAATGTTTGGGCTACAAATTTTTGTTCAAGCACCTGTGGATGATGAGCAATCTTAGTGTAAGATCTGTCGTTGCATTTACGAGTATTATCTTGCCAAGAAATCTCGGCTGGATTCATTAGCATAATTTGATGTGTTCTGTTGAAAGAATATTTAAAACTCCATTGAATATGTTTGTTGTAATTGCATTGGTACTTATTTAAGATTATTTTTAAGTGATAAACAACCCTCTGGTTACCTATGAAACGTGTAAAGATTGATAAACGTGAGAAGAAATTTCGATGAGCTGATAGATGATGGTGTGAATATTAGTGATATGCTGGCTTCTTTTATTTTTTATTTTTTAGAAAGAAATTGTTGACCATAATGTTTAGTTTTTGTGGATTCGATCAAGATTCTTTTAGTTATAAATTTTTAAATGTGGAAAAAACAAGCTTAGGAATTACCCTTTGTACTACCAGACGATGGACAAAAGTTTGCATCACCATAAGATCTAGGCGACATTTTCACTACTTCCGATTGAAACTTTTGATCTTCTCAGTTAGTTTAAGGTCTCCTCACCGAGGCCTACAATTTGAGACATTAACACTTGTCTTTTCTTTAGCTACACTAATCGAATATGAAATGAAAAATATGAAAGCAGCGTATGAACGTTTCATATTGAAATTGTTGCAATTAATTTTTGCCTCCGATGTTGCATATTCATCTAAACCATGCAATCTTTTTCTAGAAATCCTCCTCTATAGTATAGAGAATAGTTATGGAAAGAATAACAAACAAAGATTTGAAAGCATGACAAATTAATTCTCATCGAACTTGAAGTGAAATTAATTATCAACCACCATCATTATTGCAGTGTGCAGCAACAGAAACAATTTTTTTTAGATTTGCTGCAAGAGTAATTAATGTCTTCCCTGCAGCTGCGCGGTTATGGAATGTGCGCAGTATGGAATAAGCGAAGCGGTAACATCTTCTAAAAGGGCATAACTAAAGGAGATCAGGGGTACGGTATACTGCAAACGAATATAATTTATGTTCAGTTTATGATTTTTAGTGTCGTGAGTTTATTTTTTTTAAAGTAACTTAACTTAAGTCTTACTTGAGTAATATCTTGACTCAGACCCGTAATCTTTTTGGCTAAAAATAATTTATTGATGTATGATGTGCGGAACAATCAATTTCATCTTGTATTTTCGACCACACCGTTTTAACTAGTAATTATAAAATTTGCTTTATATTTATATAAGAATATCTATAATGGTTTAAATTTTCATAACTAAACACTCTTTTGTCTTTTTACATTTTTACGGTGGGCGGTGGGTGAGAGGGTGGGTGGAATCATGATCAATTAGATTGAGGGCTTATTATTTACTTGATCCCTTTGTACTATCTGCATTTTTGAAGGCGTAAGAGTAACGCAAAGTATTGTCATCAGCGAACCTGCGAAGTGGCTTCGATGGGACCGTGAGCAGGTTGTTTATAAAAATTAAGAATAGAGCGGGCGATCAAATGTATCCTTGTGAGACACCCGCAGAGATGCTGTGGGTTTAGATTTGACGTTCGTCCAATACTACCTTAATTGAACGCCGAGACAGAAAACTCTTGATAAAGGACTTTAGAGCAGGGTTAATACCTAAGCTTGGAGTAACATAAGCTCTATCAAAACCCCTGGAGATATTTAGAGCATCGCCGGTGGACCTTCTTTGTCCAAAGCCGTATTGTTTGTCATCAAGGATTTGTTTGGACTCTACTTACGCCATGAGCTTTCTGTAGATTATGATCTCCATGATTTTGGAGAGAATAGAAGTAATTGCTATTGGGTGGTAGTTCGAGGGATAGTTGAAGACACCTTTTTCAGTATAGGTTTTTTTAAGAAGTGAGGGGGCAACCCGCATGGTGAGCATTGCCACGTACCCCACTAGCGGAACAAACTATTAGCCTTCCGGATGAAGGCAAGGTCTTTAATTAGCGAAGATCGGACTAGCGCAGGGCTCAAAAACTCTCTGATAAAAGTTCTTCCAGATCAGAGCAGAACATTCACAAAGAGTAAGTGTGGAAGTCTCGTAGCGGTCGGCATTCTGTCTCTTGAGACAGTCCTAAGTCGTGGAGGTGTTACCGCAGTCCTACATGGCCAGTCAGATAGCCCACTAGATTTGGGTCTGATTCCCAATAGGCTAGGTTTAGTCCCTTTATCCACACCTCAATCAGGGACTTGGAGGTGGACCAAGAGATGCCACAAAAGGGTTCTGGGCCCTGGATCAACGTCTCAGACCCCACCCTCGCGAGGCTGTCTGCAGCCAAATTTCCCTCGATACTCCAGTGTCCATGGACCCAGCCCTGAATCGCCCTGAGTTTCCTTTCGTTTTCAAAAGAAAAGAGGTTAAGCTGATAGGTCTGTGCGATTTATGCAGCTCCAGGGTTCTGTTGCCCTGTTTATGGGTAAAAACCACCACGAGGAGAGATGGTTGGAATGTATCCCCAGTTGAAGCTGGCTCTAAAGAGGCAGACCAGGTTGTCGAGAATCAAGGCACTTCTGAAAGGGTTCCGAAAAAATTCCATCTCCTCCCGGGGACTTATAAGGTTGAAAAGAGCCCGCTGTCCATTTAACCATGTCACGGTCGAATATGTTCCCAGAAAGATGGCGAATAACGGTCTGGGATGGTCCTATGATTACACCCAGCATCCAATGTATAAGCAGTCTAGAGGATTGACCATGGAAAGTGCTCTCTAAGCAGGTACCTCAAGGTTTCTTCGTGGGTAGAGGTGTAGGAGCCATCCTCCATTTTGAGAAGGCCCACTCCGTTGAAGGAGTCTTAAGAAAGTAGCTTTTGGAGTCTAAACGCCTCTGGTAGAGTCTGAAGGCCCTCACAGTGTCAGTATAGGATGAGCAAGTCAAAGTTTCCAATCGTCTGGATAAACCCGGAGAAGTAAGATAGGGCAAAGAGGTTTAGCTAGTGGTGAAGGGGGTTTCTTTAAGAGTTTAGTGGGAATATAATCGGGTTCAATGGGATTTGAGACATCGAGCTCTTTCGAGTTACCTCGCGAGTCCTGTAGAAGATCCTGGTCATCGAGTGTGTGGAGTATTTGATTACAGGTTGTGGCATAGCAATGTTGGGCATACAAGAAGTCGAGGTGAACAGAAATATTAGTAAACCTGACTTGAATTTGGTGCCTGTACACTGAACTTTTATACACTCTGGAAGCGGCTTCTGTAATTTTTTTTGCGCCCATGCACTCCTGATTAAATCATCTGTTCTGCCTATGCTCCCCTAGGTGAATGGTGAATGAGAAATAATGCATTCTTGCCAGTATGATCCTGTAGATACGGACAGCGACGGAGTTGAGTTTTTGTTTCGGAAACGCAGGTCCCTGCTAGCCGATTTGAAGAACTTAGTAAACTCCAGCCAATTAGCTTCCCTGTAATGCCCGACTGTTCTCTTATCTGGTTTGGTTGGAGTGGCAAATTTCTATGGAATAGGTACTTGTATATCCAAATAGAATGTAAATTTGTGTAAAAATTCACGCTGATTTGAAAGATGAAAACATTTTTATTAGTGGCATTAATTCCCAACAACATTAATGAGTTATTTCGAGCAGACCAAAACGATTTCCCCTTGGATGAAAATATATAAAAAAGCTTCCGAAAAGCTTCAATAAATAAACCTGTAGACGAAAGCCTACGCACCGCAATACATATTTATAAAAGGTGGCGGAAATTGTTATTTTATTTTGGTTTGAATTTTTTTGTCAACATCATAAATCCAAAGAAAAATTGAGCCACCCTTTAAAAGGGGAAAAATGATGGCATCGCACATCCAAAAATTGCCTTAAGTTTCGCGCGAAAAAAAAACCAACTAAAAAAATCATAGTAGTTTACCAAGAAATTCCACGCATTCTGAACGTAATCCAAAAAACTCATTAATTCCCCCTTGAAAATGGCAAAATATCGATAAAGAATTATTGGTTACGAAGATCGAATTTGGCCTGACGAGTATCGCGGCTCCCAAAAACGGAGCCAATTGCCGAGTGGGCAGGTCATGCAGCACCTCGAATTAATTTTGATGGTTTTAACAAAAATTGCGAATTACTTTTGCCTACCACCCTCCGACCAATCCCCTCCTTTTGCAAATAATCGAGACAAGCACCGAGCTGTAGAATCGATATTTTACGACAATCGAGACTAAAAGCCGCGAGATTCAGGCTTAGGGAGTTGATTGAAATCGGTCGTCAGTGGTTTTTGGTATTATTTGCAGCATGTGGGGGGCCATTTTGGACTGTTTTTTTGGGCAAATTATTTTAAGTGATGGAAGCACCTTAAATTTATCGAGTTTTTTTTAAGTCAATGGATTTCCACCGATTCAGCTAATACAGAAGATGTAGATGAAGTCCAAGGCTATTTTTTGGAGGTAACTGCGAAAACTTGGATTTTTTTAGGGGGTTTTCGCATTATATGTAAACATTCGGTGTAATTGTTAGTAACAAGGCTACAATAACTGATTCTCCCCGATTTATGTATTCGAAATTAACTATTCCGAAAGCCATAGATGCAGTCAAAGGAGATTGACAAGGGTATTGACAATCAATCGATCGGTATTAGGGGACTCTGGCAGACTATGCAGGATCTTCTAAAAAGAACACTCCAGGCCATCCTTGGTTAGCAGTCCAATAGGCGAGACAACACCACTGGAACTACTTGGCCCACTTACAACAAAGGAAGAACAATGGGCCTTCTAAACAAACCCCGAAGATATATTTCTAGATTAAAGGCAATGTAGGCAGTGCAGGATGCCAAGAAACAATAGCTGCGGGAGATGAAAGATATAGAGACACTCGCTCACCCATGAAACAAGGCAATTAAGTTCTGGAAGACTTACGCTACAATCAAGTAGCCTTTGCTCTAAAACCGACCGTGCGTGGACCCCAGGCCACATCCTGCAGCAGGTGCCCCTCCGTTGCTGCAAGTGAGATTTCATCATGGTTGCCTGGCCATGTAACAGACTTAATACGGCGGATCTAAAGAGGAGATACGTGATAAAACCCGCAATCCTAAGGTGTGAACAATCAGGTTGAAAGGATGAATAGTACTGCGTGAATGAACTACTAACGATGAACTCCGGATGCCAGGCGATCTCCGGTTTAACTTAGTGTTCTCATGGTAATGCGAAGCTCTGCTGTGTGTGGCAGTGCTTCCTCGCGCTACTCGTGGAATGGAACCATATTCTAAGGTGCTGGAGAGAGGCAAGGGTGTCTTTATTCCCAAAGCGAGGATCATACAAGGAAACAAAATCCTATCGACCCATCAGTCTCTCTTCCTTTATCTGGAAAACGATGGACGTTTTGGACAAGCATATTAAGGTAAGTCTTGAAGTGAATCCAATCCACTGCTAGGAATTTGTCTATCGCCGGGCAGATCTACAGAGACTGCCTTTATTAAACAGAATAAGGATGGCAGTTTATTGCAGCCGTTGGTTCTGCGGAGCAGCTTCCGAAACAGCGGAGCACATATTGTGCGACTGTAAGGTAACAGAGAAGAAGATATTGAGTACCCTTCCTTGCTGGATTTCTTGTTCGAGTATATCTATATCAAAAGCCTCGAAAGTTTTTATGGTTGGGTTGGCCCAATAGGCCAAATAGGCCACAAAACCTGCAAAAACACCCGGCAAAGAAAAGAGAATCAAGGTACTCGAATGTATGGTATCAAAAAGGCACGCCTTCGTTTGATAGATAGACCTCAACTATCAAGCAGCACATAGTTAAAATGTTGGACTACTTCTATAATATTATGGCAAATAGTAACAGGCAAATTATTCAGTTTAACTAGAACTAAAAAACAACTACTTAAATAAAATTAAAGTAAAAAATGTTTACTAATGGTATAAGCCTAATATTAACTTAAAGCTGCTTTTCCTTATCAATTTCATAGCTAGGCACAATTTAATTAGAAACAAAGTAACATTTAAATTACCCAAAGATAAAATGAAGTTATAAACGCAATTTTCTCCATATATTATCCATCATAAACAAATATTGTAAGTGTATTAGTAATTTTACAGCTTCAATATTGGCGATTTTCTCATTTCAGCCGTCAATCCTACGCAAAATACTTTGCAGTGTTTTCTTATGCTTAAAGAATCGCAATTACTGCCCATTACGCCTCAATGGAACACCTTAAAAAAAGGATACGATTGCGATTTTGATTTTATTCATTTCCATATTTTCGCAGCGATTTTATCACATTTATGGAATTTTATTTAATTGGCCAAGTGGGTGGATAAAAATAACAATTGACTCAACTCGTATCGAGAAAAGCACAGAAAACCACTTGTCAGCTTCAAGAATATTCCGCTTTTGGATTTTTCTGAGAAAGTAATAGAGTTGCTAATTTGTTTTATTAATGATTAAAGCCATAATTATAATTAAAACTAATGCAGCCAGACTGTACAGGAAAAAAACAAGAGTTTTAATTAAGAGTTTCAATTCAGGAGAGAGCAGATCAACGCGGTTTCAAAAGGAGAAAAAATCCATGTTATTAAACAGCACAACCAATGGGATTTGTCGCCGTTAACCCACTTTGAAAAGGAAATACTAGTCTTGTTACTTTCTCATTCCTTTGTTAAACAATTTGATGATGAACTATTATACCCTGGGCAGACAAGGCTTTTAATGGACATTCGGGCACAAGGTATTGTAAGAAAACGTAGCTAAAATGTATCCTTTAATTGAAATTCTCTTAGTTTTGTATTCTTGTGGTACTAGCGAAAACAAGTTGTCACCCTGAAATAGGAGCAATGCGCTCTGTACAGTTTTTCCCAGAACAAGTCGCCGGGCATGAACATAATTCCAATTATGATCTAAAAGACGCATGACATTGTCGGTCCATGGCTTGTCTCAACTTACAAGTACAGCGTACTTTGCAGCTATAGGCTCCGCTCTTGGAGGAAGTGTCAAAATGAGCTGAATTGAAAGCGCAATATCGAAGAAAGGCACGGAAGGCCATTACAGCTTTCTATATATGACCTATAAGCAGGCCTTCGGCAAGAGATGGGCGCTGAAAACGCACATGTTGAGCTAGCTATGCACGGTAGTGATTAGATTAGTGCATAGCCTGCATGGCCCTCAGGCTACGAAACGAAAGAAGAAAACTACAACTACAAGAAACGAAGAGAACTAGAGGTCCCGCCAAAAGAGTTGATGCCGGAGCGCGCAGCTGGAAAATTAAAGCTGCACACAAATAAAAATTGCGCACATATTGATAAGAAATGCGCTTATGTATTTTCAAATTTCCCCTTCGAAATTTGTTGCGACTAGGCTAAGGGACGGGAACGGCATGCGGGGATTCTACTGCGCATGGAAAACGCGACTTTCTCGGCATCAACTCTTTTGGCGGGACCTCTACAAGCCCAACTCCTCACCAGGGAGAAATGGGGAGATTTCCAACGCGATAAGGGTCATGATGTTGTCCTGTACACAGAAGGATTCAAATCAGAGTCGGGTCTAGGGACTGGAGTTTTCCCCCTCGCTTAAAAATGCAAATATTTAAATAGCTTAGGCGTACTTAGGACTTAGGCCACTTCCAAAATAAACGGTTCAAATATCAAAATATTTAAAATTTTATAATCGAATAAAAGTAAATTGAAATGTGCATAACAAAAAAAAAGACAAATATATTTATTTACTCACATGATGGGTCAATCTCCATTGAAGCACAAATGACACAACAGCTACACCTGAAAAAAATAAAGGTAATTTCACAAAATAAATAATAATAAAAATAACAATTCTACATAAAAATGCATGTGTTTATCTTTTGGGTATGCTCCTCCGGCATTGTCTCTAGCATAAAACTAAAGTTCAAATCAAGAAACTCTATGGGCTTTCTAGCCAACAGTCACAGCTTCCTACAATTCACTCACCAGACACAACTGGTTTTGATGCCGAGAGTCAGTACACATTTAAAGTGCCTTTAATATATATATTGTAGGCGTTGTGAAAATCCAAAAATTCTTTAACTCGATTTTCTTCCAACTTCGAAACGACAACAACAACTACCATTTAACAATATATAAAAAAAAATAAATCTTGGCTCTATCTTAATTTGTGACACGGAGCCTAGGAACAAAAACCCACAACTGTGCACAGTAAAGAATGTTTGTAAGGCACACAGATCTTGATCTTGTTCGATATAGTATACCCAGAATGAGCCGCGCGAGAGCAGTCATCACACCACATAGCATCATCCTCCGCAAAAGTTGCAATTGATCTGGTCGGGGCGGCAAAAATCTGCGATTCCCATTCAACCTCGTTTCTTTCATTCGTTCAATTCCCGTGAATGAAAACGAAAGCTTTTCGCGCATATAGGTTTAATAATAATTCTGTGGTGTGTAAAAAACCTGCGCAGTCGGTAACGTTCCTTCATCTATATCTAAACGCAGGCATCATCCTTATCTTCTCGGGGGTGAATTTTATTTAAATAAATAAAAAAATAAAAACAAAACAATCCGGAACAAAGTACGACAGCCATCTTCACAGACGGAGGAACAACATAGACGACAACGACACCTCGCGATTCGGAAATTTGTCGAAACTCTTCTATGTTCGTCGAGTTCGTTTATTATCGCCATTAATTAAAATAAAAGTTTTTTTGCGGTGATTAAATAAAAGCTTTAAACAGTTTTTGACACATACAATTTTCGTGTAAACAAATGCAGAGAAAATACTAATTTCTGAGCACAATTGTAAAAGTGTTCTAGCGGCAGGTTTCCAAAAAAAAAAACTGAGAAATTGTTGTGTGTAAATTCAAATGATTTATATACACTTTAGTGAAGTTAAACTAATTGTTTTGAACTATGACATGGATTACCGATAACATGGGATTTAAAACGACTGTAGGGATGGTGAGTAATGCCCTTTTTTTGTATGGTATTCAGCTATATATCCCGCCGCGGTGCATGTTGGTTAATGACGTCTCTGATCTCGAAATAAAATTAAAAGGCAAGTGCCCACTTAGCAGAGAGGCCTGTCCGCCTAGTCTGGCTGATTCAACCGTTTTTTTGTTGCTCTTTTAATTTACATAATTAGTGCTTCTATTAGATTTATGCCTGTGAAGGTTCCATTGCTGTTTAGAGTACAATTAATGTGGTTACACATTTACCTTAATATCGTTTTTGTTTTAATTAATAATTACTAACTAGGGCGCGCCCGAATTGTGTCTAAATGGCTCCAAACATTCTAAGAAATACTAAACCGTTTCACAAAATTTCCTATGTTAAGTTTAGTGCGGTAGTCTGTTGAGCGAATTCTCAGGTGTCTAAATTTTTAAATTATTGCTATTATTTCGAGTCAACAATTAATTAAAATGGACAGGAATAAAATGAACTCTAATGTAGACAATAATCTGGTTTTTATTTATGATTTTATATGCGGAGTGCCTTCAAAAACGGTAGAAAATAGTTATGGAAAAAGCGCCACAAAAATATTGTTTACCTGGATATGGTAAAAACATATACGAAGTAGTTTCGGATAAAGATATGCATAATGAGTGTGCTCCAGTATCCTGGACAGTGATAATGATGTCATTAAGCGACTAAGTGATTGAAGACTGCAGTCTCAAGTTGTAACAGTTTCATGCAATGTCTGCTTTTAATTTCAAAGTAAAAGCTTGCACCTAGGATGCACTGGACAGTATATTTCAAAACGAATCAACGGTATGACGCCAATTTAATATATCATGACAACTGGCCAGTATGCTGTATGTCATATTCCGGAACACAGCCGATGTCGTCATAGCAGAACTTTTAAGAGTGACATCACCATGTTCTTTTCTTAAATAATATGACAGTTTAATTAGGCTATTGAGAGCGGAACTGTCAAACTTTAGGATGCCCTGCAATACTGACTTTTCCAATCATTTGGATTTAGCCAGAATTCACACACGTTCTATTATATATAGTTACAGGAGAAGCTCGAGCAGGTTTCCGAACAGGCCTACCATAAATAACACTACACATAGGACATAACAGGGTGCGCCATCTCTGGGGTTCTTTTTGAAGTGCCTGTTATGTTGACAATTTGCTAACAGAATTTTCCGCCATTTTGTTTTGAAAAAAATTCTGAATTTCCTGCATAAACAATGATTGCATTTAAAATATTGGATGCAATATCGGAGCAGGGGCTAGAGGATCAATTTTAATACTGCAATGTAATATTGTAATTGAAAAATCCAACATCTGGCCTCGGGCTAAGAACTGTTGTTACTCTAACGATTAAAAAAAAGTACACACACCTTAGGACGGTAGCGAAATAGGGGCGCAAACAATTGACTATGTATATACTGCTAAACTGGGTTAACAGGATGGGCTACTACTAAGCCATTTCAATGAAATTGTCACCCATAAATATTCGGAAGGTGTCATCTCTTCAATAAAGCAATATTCAATAAAAAATATTGACCGATGTAGTTTTAATAATAAATTTCAAAAAGAAGCTAACCTTTAGAACCTCCGCATATAATAATGTAAGTTAAAAACTTACAACCCCTTTGCACTCCGGGACCGTTTTCACATTTCCTCCCACTAACTCCACCTATCCATCCATGCACTAAAGCTCAAATCGAGCTTTGGCCTCCTCTAGGACATTTCTCCAAGTTTGACAATTCCTTGCAGCATGTATTCGGTTTCAAATGTTGAACTTTGCCTTTGCGTCAGCCGTCACAGAGTTTATCCTTCCCCTCCAGGCCTGCCTTCTGATTTATTTCCTAAAATTTCTGCTACCATGAGCCGATAGAATTCCTCTAGTTACCCCTTTCTTTGCTTCGTTTCTTTTTGTAATATTGGGTATACAATAGACTAGAATGTTCTATCGACTAGTTCTAGATTGTATTCGTTGATAATTATATTTCTTCCCATTCTAAATCTTCCGGCTCTGGACTGTTGCATCAACTTTGTTTTCCTTCGTTGATGTTATGTCTTTAAGTTCGACATAAGTTTCTTTAACCTTTGAACCGTCCTTGGGGTGCTGAGCTCCCCAAGCGAACTTCATCGAATTATAAAAGACATATTGTTCCACACCATAATAATATATTTGAATTTTGTAATGAATTAAACCTGTAGTTTCGTAATCGAAGCTCTGTTAATAAATAATAATATATTTCAATAAAAGTAATAATATTAACATGTTATTTAATTTATTCAATATTGATGCAAAATATCCAACGTGGGGGAGTACAATTCCCCAAAGACGCAAATACGTTGGGAAGAGTATGGACGGTTCTAAGGTTAACAGCCAAAAAGGATCTTCCCACGATTTTCACGTCTTCTGCATATCCAAATAATTGTACAGAGTGTTGTACTGTCGTTGTTATTAATAGTACTAAAAATACAGTAATGTTTATTTCATTTCTTTTGTTACAATATTCCACAATTTTTTTATTTGTATTAAAAAAAAAGAAAATATATTTTCTTGAACTTAATCAAAGAACATTAAGTGTTTCTCGCCTGTCTAGATACCACCTAAACACCTCGTGTTTCAACATCCATAGAAGGCTGTCCAATGAATCGAGCACTTAATTTGCGCAAACATGCAATCCGTTTTACCTATTTATTCTCTCTCTTCGTAAAGGGATTTTATGGCTTCAAGATTTTCGTTTTTCTTTTACCTTGTATTGTACATGCCCCATGCTTCCAACCAATATTTTTGCACAAAAATTCTATAGAAACTCTCCAGGTTGTGATTTTTCTTCTTTGGCTTAAGTTTTAAAACTACCCGCCAACACATGTCACTGGATTTTGCCATAAATGGAAGTTAACCAACCTCTGATTCCTTTTTCAATTTCTGGTTAAACACACAACGCAGCTCGCAAAGAAACTCTTTACCAGCTACAAGTGTAATATTTTAAAAATACCCTACAATTTATAAAAGAATTATTAAGATATTTTATAAGAAGGAGAGATAATCTCCTGGAAATTAGTGACTGTATGCTAAAAGGTGGTACTTGGAAAAGATTCCACAATCAATGATAAATTACAATTTTGCACCTTTTATTCATGCGTCTGTATAACCCAGTTCTACGAGTAGTTCCTGTTTGTACATTTAATCAAGGGGTTCAGACAGAGAAATCAGCTACAGAGCTTCGTGTGCCATAATGGTAGATTGGTTGACTTAGTCCTACGTTATGATGCCTAACTTGCTTTGAACTTTAAGCTCTATTGTTTATGTTCAAAACAAGTTCTTTTATTAATAAAAATAATACGCGCAAATATGCTCGACGAGTCGATTAAGCCCAAACACGGCCAAATTGAATACTCTTTTGTTAAGCAAATTTTAATTTTTACTTCAATGTCACACGAGGCATAATCGCTGACAATTTTCATTATTACGAACAGATTTCAGCTCGAATGCGATAAATCTTCTCGATATACACATATTTGCATACTCGATACTAGTGTAATCTGATATTCATTTTATTCAAACTAGCTTCGGCGGTTGGTTGGATGGAAGGTGTCATGTTAAATGATCGGAGTCTATCTGTAATTAATTCTGCTTCTAGGGAAGTTGATGTTCTCTTCCTCCTCCTCCTCTTTTTTTCTAATTTCCCGATATACATAAATTATTTCGAGGTGTTTATGTGACTGATGATTACAGATAAATTTGTTTTTTTTTTTTTTTTTTTTTTGAGAATTCGTCATGTGTGAATATAAACAATGAAGAGAATGACATGATTTAAAAAATATTGTTGGAGATTTTGAATTAAAACAAAGTTGACATGAGTAAGACATGAACAATATGTGATATTAGACATCAATTGATCAGATTGTTTTATTATGATGATTAATCGCACATGCGGTATCAAACGTCGACATGGCCTGCTTCTTCAATTGCATCAATGACCTCTCGTTAATACTCAACAAAAGATTTTAGACACTCTGGTCAAACCTTCTCGCCATCACATGCCACGAACTCATCACTGGCTGCCCAGCCCACCCCCTTTACTCTAAAAAATAAGCTTTAGCATTCCTAAGTCAAATTGAATTTGCAAACTAAGGCGAACTCATACAGCATCCTAGACAAACGAAAGGTTCATCGCCATTTACTACCCACTTCCCGCTTTAGAATTCATTTCTGTCATGACTTTTTGATTTAACTCAAAAAAGCTTAATAATTTTAAATAAAACAATCCTAATCTAAAGGTTTTTGACCGAAAAATGGCTTCCGCACACCTTAAAATTTACAACCAAAATATGTATATATAAATAAATTCAAAATAAGAATAACACACTAGAAACCTAATTTTACACTCCAGCCCAATATTGTGTTCTTTCCCCACAAAAAAATTCACTCTCAAAAGAGCCACCTGTTTAGAAAATCAGAAGGCAATCTCCGGCCAAAATAAAACTACAATTTTCTTTGCAACAAATCTAAAAATAAACCAAGCTAAAAGCCGAGCGTCTTCAAGTTTTATCCAAAAAATTGAGTTTATTTTTTATACAAGCCGAAACAGTATAGAAGTTTTCAAACTCCGTGACACAAATAATTTGAAGGGTTCTGCGCACCTCGTTGCCCAATTTCATAAAATTTGTTCTATCATTTCCCCTCTTTTAACTTAAAAAGGCAACAAACGCAGAAAAAACTCAACAAAATAATTTGGGAAGGGATGTGCGCATGCCGGATGAATAAAGTTAAGTAATCTTTATATGTATTGAGCAGAGCTTTGAAATACATGTAAAACTCCTGCTCAACAAAGGCAGTTTATCCATCGTAATAAGCATAATTTTACTATAATTATGCTAAATATTTCCCATCCCTAAATTTAAAATAAATTAAAAGAATTGCTGGAAAAAATTCTTTTAAAGATATGAGCATTTTCATTCATAAATTGAGAGTTCTCCGCAGCCGCAAGCAACACAACCTCCCCGGGCAGAAGCGCGCTTGCGACTGGCGGAAAATGTCAAAAATCTAGTAATCAAAGTGATAAAAACACAAATATCGTATTTTTTAGTAGAAATGACTACAAATTATTTCTGTGGCATTTGTGTAAAATATAAAAACCTTAAAATAAAAAAAATATATAAAAACGGGTGTTTTTCAGTCATAATTTGTAATTTTTTTAAATAATCATCGAAGTCCCAGAAAAATACACCTCCCTTTAGCAATACGCAGTCGCGACTGATTACATGGCAGCAAGTGATTTGATAGGAGGAGTTAAGTGAAGCTTTTGTCTGAACTTTTTAACATTTTTAAGAGCTTAGCTGGGGAAGATGCGCGGGATGTCACGAGGTTTGAAAACGTCTATACTTCTCTTCCAACTTGAAAAGCTGCCTAAAACCAACCAAAAATATTAAAGGAAGAACTTTTCTTAAAAAAAAGAGATTGAAATTTTGTGCGCTTGAACATAAAAACTGAAAATAAGCTCCAAGTGCATGCGCAGTACTATTTATGAATGTATCAAAAGCGGCGCTTAGCGGCAGGAGAACATTATTGCATGATGAATTATTTTTGTTTAAGAAAGATGAAGTCTAGATTTATATTTATTTACTGAAAACTCCTGAATAAGGCAGTCTTCTCAAATTTCCGCCCAAATTTGACAAAATCGAGTTTTTTGGAGGCCGTAGTTTGTATGAACATACAACTTTTCAGAACGCGCGGTAGCGCCGACTTAGTACTCTTTTGATTACTCGTCTTTTATTAGATCAGTAGCTGATTGGACGATTTTTTATCGTGTATCTTTTCGGGAGTTTAAAATTAGTCCGTACGCACGTGGCATCGTTGCCTTGTTTTCTCTAAGAAAGGCAGGCCTCTATCTCTCTGCTCTCTTTAAAAACACAACTCGATTATAATTTGTTAATGGTGGCCTTTGTATTGCAAATATTTGTTGGCATGAATATATTTCCGAATTGTTTTTTCGCATATAATTTTTTTTACAGAGACGCTTGGATTTGCGTTCTATATCTGTCAATTCATGTGTATCCGCCTGTGAGTTATATCCCCCCTTGCTGAATATATTCCAACTTACTTCCGTCCTATGCAATCTGCTTCTTCATTGAGCACCATAACCCATCTTATGCTAACAAAATGTAGTTAGCAAACCTATATTCATACCAGAATGACCTCTAGGTCTAACACCTGAATGTATAAACTAAAATGAATAGAAAAGATGCGAAAGAATCTAATAAATAGAAAACATTCGTACTGTTAGGTTTAGACCCAATGGAACAACCTGAAGACAGTAATCAAGGAATCAGCATCAAACGCTCTAGGATACGAACCCCGCGAACGAAGAAATTAATGGTTTGACAATGATTGTGTACGAGTAACGCAGGAAAAGAATATAGCATATCAAGCTATGATACAGAAACACAGAACTGGAAATGCGGTAGCGACATACAGAGAAAAAAGACGACAAGAGAAAAGAGCGCACAAAGCGAAGAAAAAGGAGTACTTGGAAAAACGAAATGTTGAAACAGGACAGTACAGTACTGGACGCAGTGTAAAAACTAAAAACAACAAATTCTCGGGTAAAGATAACATTGTAGCAGAGCGGGAGGTGAAAACCTACTAAAGTCGGCATAACGCTAATATGGACCCAGAAACAAATACCATCGGAATGGAGCGAGAGCATTGCGTGCCCTATACATAAAAAAGGAGACCAGCTAAACTGCCGTAATTATAGGGGCATAACTTTATTGATCGCAGCATATAAAGTATTATCAAATATTTACTACCTTAAAGAACAACCCTACGCAGAAGCAGCTCTAGCAAATTATCAGTACGGCTTCCGACCAGGAACATCTACTACAGACCATATCTTCACACTTAGGCAGGGCCTAGAAAAGCCAAATTAATTTAACATACACATACATTCTTTATTCATAGACTTCTGAACCGTGTATGATAAAATAAAATGTGAAGGATTATATAAAGCTATTGAGTACTTAAGATTTCCCAAACGCCACGTACATTTGACCAAAATGACGGCTTCTTATTCCTGTCTTTGAAGTGAAGACGTCCAACGTACGGGACATGGCCACCAGCTTTTTTTGTACAGCCTTAGGTATGTCTTATAGGGATGCCAAACGCCGTGTTTATAATAACTACTGAACTTGTTACCTGCTTGAGTTTCAAGACATTTTCATTCCACCACGGGGAACGGTTGTCTTTTTTTTATATGGAAGAGTCTAAGCTTAGGTGTCACCTTTTATACTACTAGTCCATCATGTCGTTTACTTCATGGTGCAATGTATGGTAGAAAACTTAGCTCGAAGATAGAAAAAAGATATGATAGGTTAGCTTTGCGTTTTAGCTCTTGGATGTTGTATGAGTTAATTTTTTTGGCAGCCGACTGAGTCACAACAGTCGGCGTTAGCAGGAATGTTATGCCTGGTCAGAAACAAGAGAATCCCACTAGCCAGCCGACAAAGGCTGTGAAGCAGGCAGTACCAGACTACCTGGTGTACAAATAGGAGCACCGTCCGCTAGATGAAGACCCGACCTAAGCGGAACAATGGTACCCTGTTATTAACCCGTTAAGCCGGCGGGATGTCTTATTAGGACTATCCACGTCTTGCTCCGTCCTACTGGATACAATACGTTAAACAACGTGTGGATAACGTTTTCGAAAGTGATGACCCCACCTTCGATTGTCTCTTTAACATCTATCCTTCCCTATAGGCGCTTTGTAGAGAGTCTCGCTCTCAGGACCTGGCAGAGCTTCTTCCGGTCAATCCTCCTAGGGTTTCTATACGGTTAACGAGGTTCAACCTGTAGATTTGCCTGAAGGTCATCCACCGGTGCTCCAAAAAGGGCTCTTGATCTGATACTATCCAGTTTTCTACTTTGAATGTTTCAGTTCGCCTAGACATGTCTAAAGCCTAGTACACATTAGTAGACCAATTTGAGCGATTTGTATATAGAGCGTCTATAGACCATATATAGACCATGTCTATAGCCCGTTTATGGAGACCGTTCTTTGTCGCCTCTAGTGTCCACACTATGATTTGTTATTATGTCAGTCCATAATGGAGGACGTTAAATTAAAATAGTGACTCTCACCGCTCGCATTGGCGTAGCACTCTATGACCAGGTTGAATCTATTATATTTTAGGGCTGTTACCATCTACGCGAACTCCTTCAGAGGTGCAGGCAGATCATGGGCCATGTAGCCTGAGGTTAAGTAAAGGCCCTTCCGTCCTCTGACCATCAAACTAACTACAGTTACAGTCCGTTGAACTGAAATTAGAACAAAGTTAGACTTTAATGTGTTTTTAACGTGATCTTGACTTACCTTGATCCAAGCGCATGCATGTGCAGGTTTCGTCCCCGTCCAGAAAATTTTATATATTTGTTTTGCAGTCCTGGAGGTTGAACTGCACGATCTGAAGCGCCTGCAGCTGCTCGCTGGGTGCTGGGATTTTTGACACCCTCCTCCAACTTTAATCCCTCCAGATTCCACCCTTAATTGCCTCGAAAAATTGCAACACGTACGTTTTCTAAAATGAAGAACAAAAAATCGAAATTAAAAAAATATAAATAAATTGTTCTAAAACAAATTACCCATTCTTAAATACCACCAGTTTTAACACCCACTCAGGGAGAATTTTTCTTCTTCTGTAAAATATAAAAAAGTCAAAAAGCATTTTTCCCCACTAAAAATCGTCTCTGTCATATTTCAAGTTAAATAGACTTCATCATCCCCAAAGTAAATGTTAAAAATCCCAAAAATAACTTTCAAATTGAAACAAAATCGCAAACTCACACCGGCGGCGGCCGAGCAGAAGAGAAAATCGTAGAATGAAAATGGTGTGCGTTTTCACTGATCGCGGCCAAGTACCGCCAAAAAATAAAGCAGGGAAAGCTGCGTCTGATATGATCGAAGAAAATGTATGAGAAGAGTCTTTTGGACGCATATTATGTATATGGCTAGAATGAAGAGGAGATCAGTGAAAATTGGTAGGTAACTTCATTGGATGATCTGCCTACCACCAAGTCAGATTGCTCATAGTGTTTTTCTCAGTATACGTTGACCCCTTTTTCCCCATGGAAAATATACAAAGCATACGCCGAAAATGCCTTAAGATGATGAGGTTGTTGCAGATCGTCTTGTCCTTTTTAGGCAAGTGACTCAAATTTCTTCAACTCTTGTTCCAAATTAAGAAAATTTCATCTAAATTGAGAGGGAGCGCGAGAGTATCTCAAAGAAACAGAGAGATGTATGTAGATAGAGACTATAGAGAAGACTCAATCAATGAATCCTGTATTTTTATCAGTGTCTTTGTTGACAAAACTTCAACTTCTTTAGTCCAATAATATTTGACAAAATACCAACGGTTGAATGGAATTTTAGAAAGCAGCGGGAACAACGTTCGAATTGAAAAAGAATAAAAATCAGAAAGCAAACAGGTGATAATCTTGCGCTGAAGTACATGTGTATATGTCTTCTCGCGGCGAAAAAGAGGACATACTATTTTATGATGATGATGAAAACGGGCGAAACTCTCAGAAAATAAAGCACATCTGAGATATATTGTAGTGAGAGAGAGTATAGTTAGCGAGAAAACTTAACACGAACGTCTCTCAATGCGTGCAGAGAGAGAGATATCGAGAAAAAGAGAGGGAGAAAAATTATACATATACCCATATATCCCGGGAAAAATTCCCAAATTTGGTTTAAAGCTATCACGAAAAACCGTTTGGGCAGCGCACTTTTATAGAACGGACTGACCGAATACCGAAAAAGATTCAAATTTCACGATCTCCGTAGATGTCAGAAGGATCAAGTTATGACGATGTACCAAAATAGTTCGGCATTTCGGTCAGAAATACAACCGAATACACAAAAACAAAACGAAAATTTGGTCTATCTCGCTACGTCGTCGTCGTACTATACAGCCAAAGACAAGAGATATAGAAAAATATATGTGAAAGAGTATTTGTGTATGAAGTTAGGCTATTGTTAGTGTTAGATGAAAACAGAGAAAATTTTATTCCGATTTTCCACTTAGGAAAACGATTTTTCTTTCTATTTTTTTTTTGTTCGTTTTGTTTTTCCTTGGATTTTCTTTAAAAAAAATCTTTTTTTATTCTTGAAAATCTTGCGCCGAGTAAATTTTCGACGAGGATGAGAACGGCAGACGTCCATCTAAGGTGGATTTATTTTCAAAAAATTTTTACTCGGGTTTTTAGTTGCGTTTTGGATATCGTCATGTTCGGTTGATTGTTTCCAATATATTAATACGATAAAATAGTGACGTATATTCAATATTATTTTTAATTAATAATACGGCATATTACACGGATGCATCAAATACGGATTATTTAAAATTAATTTCAACTGTTCAAAAGTTTTTTAATACATAAAAAGTCTCGGCTTATACGAAACGGATTATAATATATTAGTTTGTGATTGAATCATAAATTCTTTGAAAAATCTTATTAAAAAACTACATTTCATTTAAAATTGTACAAAAAACAATACGGATCAATAGACTACATTTAAACCCGTTAGGTGCTAACCAAAAAAAATAAAACGTTTCACAATAGCATAAGAGTATGTTCTATATATGAGGAAAGGTGTCAAATTTCAATGAACTTTGTGCTTTTGAAGTGCTTTTTTTAAAAATAGTGAAAATTCTAAGAAACAAAACATATTCAAAAATAAGTTTTTTATATATATATTTTTTTAATGTATATAACATGTGTTTGAAGTTTGATAAGTTTCGAAAAAAAGTTTCAAGTCAGAGCCTTTATAACTAGGAATAATGTTACCTGAACTTCTATTTTCTGGTAATTACTTGTCGAACCTATATTCTTTATATTTTATTTGTATTTTTTACTAAACAAAATTAAAACTGGTAAAAATGTTCCATAAAAGCTCGATAATAATGTTTCAAAATATCAAAACTGCACGATGGTAATTGATATCGAGTTGAAAAGGCTTTCAAACTTTATTCGTGTATTTTAAAAATAAATATAAACATATTTTAAAAAATAAATTGCTTACTGCATTAAAATATTTACACACCATAGTAAAATGTCAATTGTCTTCTAGACCTATGTTTATTATTTTATTAAAACCAAGCTGAGGATTCACCTTTTGTACTCAGGCCCCTGTGCTGAAAGTCGAGTCGTGATTTGTGACCAATTTTTTGAGTTGAAGAAAGTGACGTTTCAGTCGAATTGCGACTTTCAACATGGGCCTCAGCTTGTCATGCCGTCGTTCAGGTCATGGTGCAATGTGAAAAAACTGTAGTAGTAGGCTTAACTTGAAGGATAGAAGAGAATAGAATAAATAGATCAAGAGCCTGGGGGCTGTTGGAGCCTTTGCTTGGCCAGGATCTCTTAAATACTTCAAATAACTCTACATCTATTTGAGATGAACACTTCCAAGTTGAGAGTATATTGATAGTAGCTTGACTATCCGAAAACGTGTAATGTTGGCGCCTTCGAAACCTTCTTCAAAATTGAGACTAGCGCAGGCACGTATTTCAGTCTGTATCCCAGTTGACACCTTCCAATTGCAATTGAGATTTGCAGTTGAGTCCTACGACGTCAGCCACCATGTTCCACATTTGACTCATCGGTAAACCAGCTGAGGTTTCTGGGACAATAAGGATGAGATCCTCCCTTTCAAATCGATCCGGAATAACGCCCTGAATTTCTTTTAGAACCGGAGTACACCAACAATATGGTCGGGCAAATTGGCATGATTGGGCTGCATGGACTGAATAGGTTCTTTGGCCCCTGTGCTGAAAGTCGAGTCGTCACTACACGACAAGTCGTTTGAGTTAAATAAAATGGTGTTTCAGTTGAATTACGACTTTCAACACAATGGCTTAGAATCGCAGCACTAAGTTGAGTGTAGGCCCCTGTACTATTTTTTTTCAAACTCAAACTTTTTGTCGTGTTGTGACGACTCGACTTTCAGCGCAGGGGCCTTTGACTCTACTGGGTTAGTTCGATCCCTTTCCTTAGATTAGCGTAGACATACATATGTATGTGTACAAGAAAGAACAAATTGTCAACATATAATAAAAACCGTAAAATTTTAAAATTCCCTATTTGTTACTAATAAAACAAAAATGATTTAAATTTTAATTTTCCTCTTTTTCTTTCAATTTTCAGTTGGCAGTAGCATGCAAGATATATCTCGTGATGATTTTAGTCTCCTAAATGGAGGATGTGATAAAGACATTTCATCCAGAATAACACCACAGCCACAGCCATTAGAATCTCCAATCGAGGCTGGTGTTTATAATGCAACAGTATCTGCAACAACACCACCGCCAACAAATGTTTCATCAATATCACCAAATTTGGATAATGTTACAATAAAACTGGAGGAATCTAGTCAAGATCTTTATGGTTCACAATCATGGCATCATTCGCATCATCATCATCACCATCGTACCGAAATAAGTTCCAACAAGCTACTATTACAAAGTTCAGATGATCCATTAATATCACGAGGAGCAACAACAGTCGACGATGATAATCCAAATGAATTAAGTTCTATTGTTGCAGCAGCATCAAATGCTGCAGCAAATAATGTTACTGCACCAGCTGCAACAACAACATTACGACGAACTACACGCAATACATCTGGTAATGCTAATGGAACACCCAAAACAAGACGTAAAGGTGCATTTAAGCTTAGATTTCACCATCAAGCCCTGCCAGCCGAATATCTGAATCATTATGAAGCGGCACAAAAAGAACAGGATAAAATTGCTAAGGAAAGTAGCAAGAATGTGGACACAAATCCGCATGAAACAGTTCGGAATTGGTTACAAAAAATTTCCGATATGCAAGTGACATCGAACGAATACAAAGAAGATGTTCCGGAAGAGATTCACACAGAACAGCAGCAGACGACATGTTCGGTTGCGAAAGGGCAGAAGAAGGTTGTTAAATATTCAGATCTACCCTACATGGGGGAGATGACACTAGAAAATTCAAAACCGCGCCGCGGCCGAAAGCCTAAGAAAGCGGATATTTGCCATTTGATATACAAAAATTATGGTACTATATTTCCAGGTACGCCTAAAGGTTTAATGGATGTAGATAAAAAAGACGACGTAAAGGACAGTTTATTAGAAAAGAGATTATCGTCGGACAAAGTGAATCCGGCTCAAAGGGCCGGTGAAGAACACCAGGAAGGCGAAGAACCTTTAAATTTATGTTTAAGAGATCAAAGTACAGATTCATTTACGATTTCAAGTGAAGGCGAAGATTCCGATGATCCGATTATGTCGAATCGGACAACTCCACTAACAACTCCTACAGATCCTGCTACTGATGCTTTACTAGCAGCTAATTTAAAAATGTCACTGCCTAACTTTCAATCTGCTCTGCTAGATAAGTCTTCAGATGAAGCTCGAACACCGTCAACAGCCGACAGTGATCAAACTCCGTCGCCCAATTACGTTTACTGGCCAGCAGCTGGAATATTTATTCATCCAATGGCTTTGTACTATCAGAAGATGATAGATGCTGGTACCCTTCCACCATCATTAAAATCGGCTGCGCAGGCTGCAACTACTCCGATTACACTCCCATCACCGCAAACAACACAAGTTATCAAAAAACAAGGGACATCAAAGCAAAGCATCTCAAAATCAGCACCTGTTTTAGTTAAGAAGGATAAAGCCGGAACGCCAGAGCCGTGTTCAACACCAAGCTCAACAAAATCTAGTGGGTCAGCTACAAACAGTACAAACGTCAAAAACCCGCAGCCTCCGCAGAAGCGTAAGCGATCAGCGATCTTCATTCCACCAATGCCAGCAGAGAACACAACAAATCCAGCAACAGAAGTAAGCATTTGTAAATTTAAGTTCACCGGCGGGGCGAAGCCCAGCCTACAGGAGAAGAAAATGCTATCAGTAGATTCTGATGGTAACTACCGATACTATAGTGGCACCGGTGATAAATCAATGCGAGGATATGAATTTTTCCCCAGAGAAAGCCTACAGCAATCGGGCGTCCTGCCCGGTGTTAATTGTCCTGGAGCATTTCTGAATGCTACAGGAGAAAAGATCTCAAACGATATTCCGCCACCTTCAGCTGGCTTAAGCAATGAGCTACTGCAAATCCCCGATTCCCCAACAAGCAGTCTCATGCTACCACATACGCAAACCTCACCAGTTTCTACACCAACCTCAGCTCACCGGCATTTATCTTCACAAGCGAGCGATCGACGAAAGAGAAAATCACGACGATCACTGCAGAGGGAGAAATTAGAGCAGACATTTAAAGAAAAGGGCTTTCTAATACAAACACAACAACTAGAATCGGCAGAAGGTGCTACGTATTGCAAGTTTCGTCAATTAAGAAAATTCACACGATATCTGTTTCGAAGCTGGAAAGACTACCTGCCGGGCGAATTGCAGCAGGCCAATGCGGCTGCAGCTGCTGCAGCGGATGTCCAGAGTCGGAAGATTGTAGAGAACTCAATTATAAATAAGAACAGTAGTAATAGTACAGAAAAATCTAGGAAAAATTAAGCCTTCACACATTGCTACTCGTCTTCTGTCGAACAGCATAGGTGCATAAGAGTCAAAATGTCGATGGTTTGACTGAATTTTAATAATTTTTTAAACATAATTTTATTATTAAATTTACGTTTTTTTACATTTTTTAAATAACGCCAAAGATTTCAGCTCTTTTTTGTAATATCTCTACGATAACACAGTACATAAGATTGCCATTCGTCATAATGTTGCAAATTGCAGTAAAATCTAGTCACTTCTTAATTTATGTTTAATATTTAATAGAGATTATTATTGTTTTGCTCATAAATCATAAGTTTGTAGAAATTTGAGTATTTATTTAATTTGTAGTGAACCAGGGTGCTCTTGTTTTTTTTTGCTTAATAATTAGAAGAAAAAAAACTTTAGACGTAAAGGCGCCCATAGAATAAGCAGCTTGACGCGTAACTTGGTATGATAGCATGCAATGCAACTCGCACAGTTTACAAATCAAGCATTATGCGACAAGTTCCTTTGTCTGTAGACGCCTTAAGATACCTGACATTTATGTAAGAAAATAAAACAATTTTGACACATACATATATCTTGTATCATTAACATTCCAGGTTTTCTCTTGATATCATTTTTTACAATAAGGAATTATCACCGAGCACTGTACAACAGCATTCAGAGACATATATACAAAGTGGCGACATCTCTATCTAGCACTGTTTGTACGAATGTAATGCATGAAGTTTGATGTAGCGTAAACCATTAACAGGTTAGTACTTCATATAGAAACCAACAAAATCCACCCAGTATTTGATATCTACCTAAAAGAAGAGATCTTGAACAGAACAATCCACGGTGGAGTGCTGTAGCTTTCAAAGATTCTTTAAATAGTGAAATAATCACGATCAATCGTTCATTGGTAGCCAACCAACAGGCATCATATGGGGATTACCTTTTGCTTCGTATCGAGGCTATGGTACACTGCTGGAAGTGCGACTACATCCTCCTCGGGGACGACTGGAAACAGACTCCTTGGAAAATTCATGTCTCTACCAGGAGTGCTGGCTAATGGTAGTCCAGTGGTCAGAAGAACACGTTCTGAGAAAAAATTACTCCAATCTAAGATGAAACCGGATATGCCGAAATGCATGGGGCATGCTTGGTCACTAATATCCAACTGTAGGGTACCTAGCGAACTCCAATTTCACTTAGCCTTCACAAAGTATTCGGGCACTATGTGGGAGATCTATTATCCCGTCTATTTGTGGGTCCAATTATGGATAAAAACAATAAAAAAGCAAAGAGCTTGAGGAGCTCCGATAGCATAAACTTCGTCAAATGCTGCGACGCGATGGCGCCATCCCAAGTAACAGTGAGACAAAATAGAAACCAACTGCCTCAACTTGCGCAGCCAGTCAGTTTCAAGCTTCGCCTCAATTTAACGGATAGGGTCAACCACCCCATTACATCTGAGCAATTGACACAGCAGCAGGCTTCGTCATTGAAAAGTCAGGCGGTGAGGTCAACCCGGTATTCGAAGGAAGCTTCCCAAGAACAGGTTGGCTGCTGCTGCTACTGCCCCCGAACAAAGCCGGCGTTTGGGTTTTTGCGCCCGATACAGTATGCCATATTGTGCCCCATCGCAGTGAAGGACAATGGACAAGGACACAATTTCTTTAATAGATGAAAACGAAGTCACGGCAACACTTTTAAATTTTAAGATTATCTGAAGTTGCGCCCTCGTCCAATTGCGCCCCGTTCAAGTGCACCTTTTACACTTATGAAAGCGCCGCCCCTGCCACGAAGAATGGGTGAGGAGTAAGGACACAAGTGCTCTTGATATCGCTCTGGTAGATAGAGCTCATCACACTCATGTGATTCGAGGCTACTTGCATTCACTAACGAGTAAATACTGGCAACTATCGCCGCACAAAACTCCCTTGCCGCCAACAAGTTGAAACTGGTCCAGAGGCGAGCTGATGACAATATTCTTCGCTTGGTCATGACGGTGGAGAGCTCTTCGCTGGCCAAGCTGATTAGCCGTAAGGGGAAGATCGCCTATTGATTACCTCATATCAAGCTGTTCCTTAAGGATCCTCTCAAGATGCTGCCACCGCAGAATCTACCCCAGTCTGCCATGTCGTTCAGGTCATGGTTCAATGTATAGTAACAAGGACTGCAGTAATGCCGGCAGTTCAGCAAAGGGACCACTCGTTGCACTCGAACCAACCACGTGACCATCTGGCCATGTTCCAAACATGGCTATCGCAGCTTTGTAGCAAGGATCAAGTGACCTGTTGTGGGGCGAGAAGCGGGCGGAAAAGAACACTATAAGTGGCCCTGGAGGCGGAGCGGGGGGGCAAATCAGTGTTCCCCAAGAACAAAGGCTAAGGTTATCAGGCTTGTCAAATCCTCTTTAGAAAAAAAATTACGGCATAGGGGCACTCTAGGTGATCTATACCATCACAAAGGGCATCCTCGATCCTATTGAAAGTCTTTAACTTTATCTCTAAAGATCTAGTGGCGATCTCGATATCAGTTCCCACAGGGCTAGGGCTGTAAAAATTTCAGGAGGTTCAAGAACTGAGACCCACAATTCCCGTCATTGGTAGTGATGCAATCAGTCTACTTGGGAGAGCACTGAGGTAAACGAAAGGGGTGAATGTCTTCTAGAATTTCTTGTTATGAAAAACGGGATGCAAGCCCACCTTTACCACTGGACCTTAGGCTGTTGGTGGGATATCAGATTGACGATGTGGGGTTGCGGTACCACCTACACAGCCTAGGACTGTCTCAGGAGACTGAGTGTCAGCTCTGCATGAAAGGGGAGAGAGACTTCTACACATGTTCTCTATGAATGTCCTGCTCTGAACTGAATTAAAAGAAGAACGTTTATCAGAGATCTTTTAAGCTCCGCTACAGTCCGGTCTTTAGAAAAGCACACAGGAGTGCTATTATCTGAACGATATGTTATTGAATCAGGTTCATCATATCGTCGTAGATCTAGAAGTTGTCTAGTAAATTGATTGCACTATGATAATATTACTGCCAGAGTCAACAACCTTCTAGGCTCCATAAGGAGATGAGCTAAAGAATTCGGCTATGTATGGATTACAGAAATTCCTTGGAATAAGCGTGTGCTATCTCGAATCCTATATTTCACGTAAATAGTAACAGGATTGAACCAGGGCACAAAGAAATGCCTCCTTTTTGCCCTGAGAAATAAATAAATAATTATTATCAACCGTTCCAATAAAACAAATTAACGAAAAAATTGATACGAATAGGAATAAAAACAGAACAAGACTTTTTGCCATTACCTTTGTTGATAATCGTTTCGTTGAATACTTTATAAATCTAAGGTATGACCAAGAGCATATAGGCACTTCCCACATAAAAATCAAATCCGCAGAAGTTGTCACGATAAACCTAATTACAACTTTGCAAAACAAACATTCAAACAACACAAACTGGTAACATTTTCGACTGTATAGCCGCGACGTAAATTCAGCCTGATTTAAATTTCCGCCAACGCAAGTGGAATAAAATCTTTTAAAGCTGGTTTTTGCCACGACACCCACAGTCCACCACTTTTTGGCGACTGCAGTTTGTGTAATTAGTCCCAATAATTTCGTTAGGCGATAAATTCGTTATTATGTAAAGTGCAATTTTAGCTGCAATTAGTTTTTTTAACATTTTGCAGTCTGTTCTAAAAGTTCTGTAGGAACATTTATTTTTATATGGCATTGACGAAACGCGCATTCAAATGAATATAGGCCTACATAGGCTGTAGGCAATTGGACAATATGGATCACTTGCTTATAGAGTTAAATACAATTATATGTAGTCAAGAAAACACGGTTTTATTTTAAAATGAACAAAAAAGGAAAAAAATGTCGTTTTACATAAGCTACTATACGTCCCACAGCTGGACCCAACCTACCATTCCAAATCAAGGCAATTTGTGGAAATTATAAACTTAACTTACTGAAATGGTAATTAATCACGCAGCAGGTAGCGCTTTTTACCTAGATTCTTATGATGACATTAACATTGTAGCATTACAGAAAGGAAAAGGCCAAAAGTTTGAAACAGCCTACTATATAATGGGCTTCTTCGGGATTAGTTGCGCGGGATCACAACTGCATTGGCTTCGTGCAACTTCCGCGAGGACAAATTCATCCCGGAGTTATCCTCCTGAATTTGTGACTTCAACCTGACTGAGATGGAGAAAAGTCTTGATGGTAAGGTCGCCTGTACCAACAAACTTACTAGCCAATTGCTGGTAAATGTCGCCAAAGTGCCGAGTTGAACGAACTGTAACCTCAACAGACTAGCTGAGTTTGCCCAAAAATATACCAAGATGTTCGGTAGTTGTGTCCTCTTTTGTGATTCCCCAAGGAGGGGCTGCAAAATACCCAAATCCACCACGGGGTGGAATTTAATTCACAGACTCCCTAGGAGGGCCCTAACGATTTCCCATTCAAAAAAGGGCCGCTCCAGAAATTTCCCAAAACCGCAAAAAATAGTGCTCCGATTTGGATGAATGAGGCCTCGTTGGAAAAGGGGTACTCCTTGGCATTTTGTATATAGAACAAATCGAAACCAGCTAATGCAAAGGGGCTCTTCAATGAGGAGTTGTAAAAAGCTCACTACCCAGCTATAAAAGGCGATTAGACGGGCAAATCATCGAAGCTATTCGAGACTCAGCAAAACTCAACTAAAAGGCGCGTCGGGAGATCTCGGGTCAATGATGATGGCTTCTTCACACGGCCTAGGGAAGAAACCTCGACTTCTAGAGCAACCAAACCTGCCTGGCAGAAATGAATACCGTATTAAATCACGAAGCTAGTAGGGAGGCGATAAGATCATTCAAACCATAGACGTCCCTTGGAGCAGACGAGACGAGCCCCAATTGTGTTGCAGGCGAGCCGCGACTTAGTGAGTGCCTTACTATGCAAAATAGTCAGAGCTTCTTTCGCATAAGGCTGGTCGTCCACTGGAAGCGTATTCGAGCGACTACGCGCTTCGGCTACATGAGCGGCTATACGCGGCTATGCGTGACAGATCCAACATAAAGGATTTCATACAAACATCGTCCACTGTAAGCGACTTTGAGCGGGCCGGCTATAGGCGTATTCGAGCGTGCCGCGGGAATCAAATTATTTTGGATCGGTCGCATGTAGCTGATCGAATCAGGAAATAATTTCCTCCAAAGCCTACTATATTTACAAATCACAAAATTATTATGTCAAATTCACTTCAAACTGAGCAGCATGAAAAGCTTGCAGTGGACGACCCCTGTAGCGTGTAGCCGCGTATGCAGAACCGCTTGTAGCAGCCGGTAGCCGTTTATGAAACCGAAGCGCGTAGCCGCTCGAATACGCTTCCAGTGGACGACCAGCCTTAGGCTACATTCCATTTGTCTGGCGGAATGTCAATAATCTTCTAAGTTAGGACGCTCTGATAACCCCTTGACTAAATCTTTCAGGTAGATAAGCCTTTCATCTTCAAGACAATGAAGAAACTTTTCGGCAAGGAAATAAGGGGCACCTGTGCCGTCTATTAACACGGCCAAGAAATTGTTGCGCCGCAATAGGAAAGATGTCAGGACTTTCATGGACAATAGGAAGGGCGAAAACAAGACCAATAGACTTCTCCTTGAGGAAGATGAGTCTGTAGTCGTGTGCTCTTTGAATGCCCAGCGAAAGCGAGTAGCTGCGGTTTAATGATTAATCTTTGTATGTAGAACAAATGGAAACGAGCTAATTTTAAAACTTTCTAAGTATTAACAATATTAGCAAACGAAATTTAACACAAAAAAAACACAAACACACTAATTGGATGATAGAATTGCATCGAGGGAAAATAAAAAAAATGTTATCTTGAAATTAAGTTTTTATTGTACACGATGTACAATATAGATTTTTTTTTTGTATATTTTACATCAAGTGAAATATATTCGACAAAAAGTAAAATAAATCTTAAAAAATCACACACTCCCATATTGCAAAATTAAGAAAAAATGTTAATATTAAAATTCACTGTGTTACAAATTTTTATGTTTAACGAGATGAGAAGCTTTCTTTGTTTCAATAATTTATTTTCTTGTTCACATATTATATTTAATTAAACACCATCTTAGACGCTAAAATGAATATTTCTAATGTATTTAATTAATATTACACATTTTTTTTATATAATAATAAAACATACATACTTACGTTTCACGCAAAATCTATTAATATATATATATTTTCGAGAATTTCTATAATGAAAAAAAAATTGATTTTGTTTAATTTCGAGAAATGAACTAGTTATCAATTAACAGTAATAGCTTCTTAACATCACTTTTCTTTATAATTTATAAAAAAAACCATGATCTTCAAATTACGCCTTTTTTGCAAGTAAATATAATGAATGAAAAATAATAAGGTACTTATAATTACATATTTTAAACAATAAGCAACCAGTGCAATTTTATTTAAATCAATTTTATTTAGTTTATTCTTCCATTTGTGCATTGTTGCCGTTCTCCTGTATTTCTGCACCATTTTCAATAGTTACTGGGCTGCAGTAAGGACTTTTCCTTAGTTCTTCCAATTCTTTTAGTTTTTCGTCAGACATTGTTGTTATTGGCTCTAGCAGTGATTCCATGGGCTCATCATCTTCTGGTTTATCAACTGGTGCTATTTCAGTATCGTTTTCATTCTCTTTAGCAAGTGTGCTGCTTGAGGCTGGTTCTTGGCTTTTGTCATCATTTAGTTCAGAACTTAAAGCAGATGACGACGACGACGACGGCGATGAAGGTGATGATGCGCGTGGTGAGTTCTTAAGATTCTCCTCATCTTCTTCTTTTTCTTTAGTTTCAACATCGTCTACTTCCATTTTCTCTATATTATCATCCTTTTCTAATTCTTCATCCTTTTCTAATTCTTCATCTTTTTCTAATTCTTCATCTTTTTCTAATTCTTCATCCTTTTCCGATTCATCATCCTTTTCTGTTTCTTCATCCCTTTCCAATTCTTCATCCTTGTCTAATTCTTCATCCTTTTCTAATTCTTCATCTTTTTCTAATTCTTCATCCTTTTCTAATTCTTCATCCTTTTCTAATTCTTCATCCTTTTCTAATTCTTCACCCTTCTCTAATTCTTCATCCATGCCACTTGATTTCTTCGCTTCGCTTGTCGAACTATCTAAATGTTCATCATTAGCTGTTTTCGAGGTCCCTTCAACATTTTCGGCCGCTTCTTGGCCTTCAGTCTCTTCATCCAAAGTTTCAACAATAGTCACCACCGAAACAACGTCTTCTTCAGTATCATCATCTGCCGCTTTACTAATATTTTCTTCTGATTTTCCCTCCTCACTTGGCAGCGACGATTCCTTTGCAGGTTCTTCAATTTCCTTCGTCATTGTTTCCAATTCATCTTTATCAACAAAATTTTGTACTATGCTCTTCAGCTTTTCAGACAATACCGTATTTTCTTCTGGGAAATTTGCCGCTGGTGCAGAACTCTTTATTGGACGTGGCGTGATCTGTTCAAGTTGATTAGCAGCAATAACAGCTTCTACTAAAGGCTTTGCGCTGGGCAGCACCTCCTCGACCCGATCAAGTACTATAGCACATTGGGTCTTCAACTTCGAGTCCCTTCGTATCATTTCCTTCATCTTTTCTCTTTCTTGCATCTGCAGCTGCTTAATCAAATGGGGATTGGGTTTATTGGTTGTCTTTTTTCTTGGCTGTTTTTTAGGCCCGTTTTCTGGGGTTCGTGTTGATCCATTACCATCGTTCAAATCAACTTCCAACATACCAGCTAAAAGATTTGCTGCAACTTCGAGCCCTTCTACTACTTCGGATTGTTGGGAAGATATCTGTGGTAATTTTGATGAAGTAGGAGTTGATGATGATGGGGCGACGGTGGTGCCTTGAATTGTTGGTAGTTTTGGTCTACTATCACCAATAGCCCTCTCAATTGTTTTGTCTAGAATTTTCACATCTTTTAGGACTATAGGAGTCCTGTCTGTTGATGTTGCTGCCGGCAATAATGGCGGTTTTTTAACGGTGATGGCGGGTGGTGATGAAGCGGACTCTTCGTTGTCGGAATCTAAATCAATGCATGTTGTTTTTGGTTCAACAATTTCAATTTCATCGTCGTCTCCGTCACTTGCATATTTTTCTAGAAAAATAAGTAAATTTGTGGTTACTGAGGGTGAAGATAATTTCATTTTATTTTGTTCTAGTGTTAATGATACCTCAGCCAGGATATCCTGCCGGTTTCAAGGTTTAGGGCAAGGGTTAATATACAAATCCATAATAAAACCTTTAAATCTGGTGTCTACAGATATAACTAGACCATCCATGCCTGAGGGGATATCAATTTTCGGTTGGGTGAGGTTGACCTCCTCTTTTCGGAAGAAAATTCTTATAATGGAATCGAGAACTCAGCTTCGAAACGGTCTGAATTTACGGCAAAGACCTAAGCAACGTCCCAGAATTAATGATTTAAGGAACTACGATATAAAATTCACATCAGAACGTTATATAGACCTGGTGCAATGCCAGACATGATAGTTGAGCTTAAAAGATATAGAATTCTCAACGGACTACAGGACTACAAAAACTAGTTGGACTGTAGTCCTAGAACGAAAAAACGCTACCATATTCTACAACGGAAAAAAATACTCCATAAGGAATTTTCGGGTAGGTTTCTGTACGCCCAAGCCTCTAATAAACCCAAGGCTCCAGGTCCAGGTCCATGTTATACCCTCAGAAATCTTAAAAAAGGATGGGGAGAAGTTATGCCATACTTTACTTAGTCCCATTTGCAAACTGTGGAGAAGCAGAAAGATGGCGCAAGAAGGCTTCGTAAGGATCAATAGTGTGGTGGCCAATATTAAGGAAGGAGTACAACTGTACCAATATAGACATCCTCCAGAAAACGCATGCATATGCACTACAGGAGCATTAAAACGTCACATGCATGCCACGGCCTGTCAGGCGGATACCTGCTTATTACAAGCTTATTACTAGACATTGCCCCTGACCTGCACGACATAACGGACTAGTAGAGCAAGCGTTGGCACCTGCGCTCGGACTATCAAATAATAAAAAAAACGTAGAGACGACTGGAATAAGAAACTTCAAGAGATCGGAGTCTTACACACCATTTTAGTAGAAAGAAGAAGATGATAAATAAATGAAAAACAAATACAAGCTATTATACCACTTACCAAGTTGCCCGCTGGCCAAACTGGCGGCGTCACCAGCGAATCCTAATCGCCGCATATCTTCCAAGCATTTATCCTGCAACCCCTTAAACCTCCCAATTGCGTATGTAAACAAGTAAGACAGATGAATATACAACTCTTTTACATCCGTATAATTTCGCACTGATTTATAAGCATTTGAATTCGTTAATGTATGAATTTTCCCAGTTAAATGTTGACAAATGTCCATTGATGAAAATATTTGATTTTGTAGCTGAGACCTAGCTTGGCCCAAAGGCGTAGCTGAGAAAAATTGCCTAACAAGTGTTGGAATTGGCGTTGGTCTAGACGTGAGATGCTGAACTTGAGTCGGAGTTCCATTAAGAACATGAACAGCGGTTCCGGCTGCTTGCTGAGCTTGAGGAATTGCTGTTGTTATCGTAGTACTGCCAGGGAGTGCAGATGTATTAGCAGTAGCATATCTTATTGTTGCCAAACCAGGAGGGGTTATATGAAGATGCTGTATAGTTTGCCCAGGGTTTTGCGTTACTACTGCATGAGTAGTTGGTTGAATTTGTCGTGGCTGTATTTGAGCTCTCACCATATGATTATTTAGTGTTACTGTTCCGGCTGTCGAAGTTAGCACATTCGCCTGCGTCGCGCCGTTATTTATGGGGGCTGCTGCTGTACCTTGTTTCTTTACTTGAATTAGTTTCCCATTTGGAAGTCTGAAGGTTTCTTGTTGTGCAGCTGAGTTTAAATCAATTCGAAACCCATTTATCGTATGATATACTGGTGTATGACTTGGTGTAGCTGATGGCGGACGTGGTCCAACAATCGTTTTTCTAGTCACAACTGTCGGAGTAACAGCTCGAAATTGTGGTTGGAAATTTCTTATAATAAGTGGTGGAGGATGCTGTTGTTGCGTTTGTGTTTGAACAGCCTGAGCATTTACAGCAGGCGATGCTGCAGGTTGAGCTCTAATTTGAGCGGGAATTTGAACAGACACCGAATGGATTTGCGGAACAATTGTCGTTGTTGGTCTTTGTATTTCAACTTTTTGCGGCTCAGGTTCTGCTTCTGCTTCATCTGGTTCAGGATGGAGCATACTTAATACATCAGGAGTGCAAACAACTTCATCGTTTTTCTTCAGCTTCTTAGCTGCTGGTGATCCATCATCTGTAAAACTATTTTCTGGTTTTGGCAGTATTTTTCTCATTTTCTTTTCTGCATGCTTTCTCTTTTTTGATAATGAAGACATATCACTGTCACATGAAGAATCTGATAGGGTTCCACTTTTCACTTTTGCCGCAGTACGACAACACTTAGTTCTGTCATTAGTTAATACTCGTTTTATTTCTGTATCTGAATAATCAGCATTTAGAAATGCTCTGAAATTAAATAAAAAAAAGAACATTAATTTTCATCAAACAATTTCAAGATAATAGTACTCACTTTTTCTGCTTTTCAATATAATGCATTAGAGCCCAATGTTGTGCTCGAAGATGCCACATTATTTTTGGTGCACAAACGAAGCAGTTCCAGTTTTCGTTCTCTTCAATATCATTAACGCATCCTTTTGATAAATTACCAACAATACAACTTTTACAGAAGACATAGGGACATTTTGAACAGCAATACACTTCTCCACCTTGACCGCACCAACGACAATATAGCTCACTGCCATCTTCACCTTTGCTAAATTCTCCGCTATTATAGAAATCGTGACATTTTTTGCAGTGCGTCACTCTTAATACTGGATGCATCCGTATTATGCTCTCTTGAGCTGGTGCTGTACCGATGTGCATGTTGCAAACGGTACAATGAACCTTTCTCTCTTTAACCATATCCACTTTTGGATATACTTTCATATAGAAACGGCGTTCTTCTTCTGAAATGTCTGGATCAAAGTCCAAACGATATCCTGTAAGAATGAATGATGAAAAGTGGCTATTGGTATTGTGTTATAAGAAAACGTACTTAAAATGAGAAAGCTATTACAGCTGTTTAGACAATTCGACTTAATATATACAGTGGGAGTCAAAAGTTTGTATACACCTGGTACGTACTTACTATTCTGGTGAGAAATGCTTCTAAGTGGCTAAAGAAAACTGGCATCTAATTGTCTTTACGTCGAATTGATGAGATTTCAGGCAATATCCGGGGAACTTTAATACAGCCCCGCATGAGCATAGACCATTCCAATCGCGAGTAGCCCAACTAAGCCCTAACCTCTTTCAATGCTACTTGACCTAAGCAATCGAATGAGAACCGGTTCACTGAGTACGCTATTGGCAGCCTTTATGATCACAATTTACTGTGAGTGTACCGTACCTCGTTTGGGTGCCATACAGGCGATTTGAAACTGTGCGTGAGTGCCTGTTGCAGGGTAGGTGCAAGCGAGTCTTTTACTGCGTCGAAGACCCACTAGTTGTACTGGATAAAACAATCTTCCTCGGGTCCACAGGTACACAAAAAACGTAGAAAAGAGACAACTAGACAAATACTGCATGGAAAAACGACGCTCTCGCTTTACAAAACAGTAAGGCCTCGTTCCAACAAAGACGGACCGCCTGTTTAAACTGGCATATCCATCTTTTTAGACGAACCGATAAAAGGGCAGTCCGTCTTAGTGGGATCGAGGTCTAATACGACTTGCACTGTGTAGGGTAGCCCCACTGACATATAGAATGGACTGCTTATGAGAAATTTTTCATGGCACCAATTTGTTCCATAGGCTAAAAACCTTTTTTCACTCCATGTAAACACCGGAATCACTTTTGAAATTTACATTTTTTTAAATACGTACTTAGAACATTAAAACAACACAAATATTTTGTTTAAAAAAATTAATAAACACTATTTTCACTTTTTCACCTTTTAAAATGCCTTTTTTTCATTAATTTGCAAATTTTATGTGTATCTGATTTAAGTTCTTAACGCCTGTCTTAGCAACTGACATTCTGTATGTCAAAATCCGGGGGCTTATGGGGAAAAGAGCAAAAGATATAAACATCACTATACCCGTATATTTTTTTCTAATTGATTTAACGCAAAAGATATAAACATCACTATACCCGTCTATTTTTTTCTAATTGATTTTATTTCTGAGTGCTTCTGTCAGTTTGGGGGCTTATGGATGAGCGAGCGACTATACCTTTTTGGTGCCATGGTTTGTATGGGAATAATTGCTGATGAGCAGTCCATTATTATATGTCAGTGGGTAGCCCGACTTGGACTATGACTCAGGACATAGAGGACCGAGCCAACAAGCTTGGGAGAACAACTGCCAGATAAACTCAACTAAAGGTCAGTTTATATCTACAGTCATCGAGCGAGCCAGACACGCGCCGCACGAGACAAAATAATATTCTTGTATACAGTGTGCATGAACGTATTCACATCTACCGTGACACAACCGCACAAACGTGGACTGACACGGGCCGTACCCGACCAGTATTTACGGAGATTATTTTGTTTTCGCGGTTTATGTCTGTACGTGTCTGTGGGTGTCTGCCGGGAAGTGTGAATAATGCATCGGAACCGTACACACATTTTTTCTTGGATACTTTCCACTGAGAAGTGTTTGAACATTTTCAACAAAAATACGTATAATAACTCTGTCGTCTCTGTTATGTCATCTGACACAGCATGCTATATGTGAATAAACGACTTCTGTCGGTATCTGGCGCGGAGGATGTTTGGCACGTCCGATATCTGTAGACATAAGCGGACTTCCAAGAAGATAGAATATGCCGAAGGAGATTCAACAGCGAGAACACAGACTTAAGGTCGGTTTACACGCAACGATTTGCTTGTGAAAGCTGGTTGGCGCAAGTCAATTGGTGCTAATAAGCTGTGTGAAAATGAACCATTGACTAAGGGCATGCTGAGGGTTGTAGCCGAAAACATCCTTTAGACGCTCACGCCAAAACACTAACCTCAAGGCAAACTCTTTGGCTTGCGCAAGCCAGTTGGCATAAATAAATCGTTGCGTGTAAAACGACCTTTAGACTAGGGTTTTTATGGGAAAGGGAAGGTGTTTCCCTTTATACCAGCCTTCCGTCATGTTATACACGACATGCTGCAAGGTCTAGTAGTAAGCTTAGCTCAAAGGACAGGATAGGTTAAGTGAAGTCTGGGGATGCATGGAGCCGGTGAACCTAGCGTTTAAACTTTTCGTTGCTGAATGAGTTAATTTTTTTAAGCAGCGGACTGAGTCAGAGATGTGACCGTGGGGGTTAGCGGAAGACATCTTACTGTTATGCATGTGAAAGAAGCAAATGCCGCTAACTAGTCGGCAAAGGCTGTGACGCCGGTAGTACCAACTACCAGATAAACAAGGAGGGCTACGATTCGCTAGATGAAGACCTAACCTAACTGCAGCCTTGGTACTCTGTTATTACCCGGTTAATCCGGCGAGATAACTTATTAGTTGACCACGTAATCAGAATGGAAGACAACCGTATTCCAAAACGGCTCATGATAGCAGAAGTTTCAGGAAATAGACCAGGCCGATTTAGGAGGACAAATATAGCCTCTACGACGCCTGACGCAGAAGCAATGCTTAATATTCAAGGGGGTCCGTCAGGCCAGGATAAATGTCCTTGAGGAGGCCAAAGCTCGAATTGTGTGGATGGATAATGTTTTCAAATGAAAGGCGCTATATTTAGATACTAATTTTGGAGTTCATTTTTGGGTTATATTGGGTAATTCTAATTGTGTGCTGCTTATACTATATTAAATAACAAAATCCTGTTTATGCTACAAAACATTTCATTTATGATTTGTGTTTAGGGAGTGCACACCTCCGCCCGGTGTATACAAACTTTTGACTGTTCACTATGGTAATCCTCTATCCGATAAATCAAAATAGTTAAGCACGATAGTAAAGAATTCCTCTAAATAAATAAAAACAATATTGAATTAAAATAAATACTATTAAGTAATCAATTAATCGCGTTTGCGGGTGATTTCTTGTCAAGCAAAAAGGAATTTTATTTGAAAGAAAAAACATAAATATAATTGAAGAATTTAATTTAGCATTTTTAATCAATTCCCCGCCAAAAATTAACTGAAGCACATGGAAATAATAATTATAAGCGATTTGAAAAAAAAAATGAGAAAACAGCATTAAAAAAAGCTTTAATTTTGACAATATACTTACCATCGGCATCCTTACAGACCACCTTCAGACTTTTATCTATAATGTGCTGCATTATCACGGCAATATTAGTTTCACTTTCAGCGAACGCAAAATGAAATAATTATTTTTGTTTAATTGTTTTTAAAATAAATTCTAATCACGGGCTGGCTTTTCTCAAATTGTAATTTTCAACGTCGCGCGCACACACACACGCACACACAACTGTAACGTGAAAAAGCAATATTATTATATTTAGCATTAAATAGTTTTATAAACAAAACCTTAAAGCCATTTAAGGACTTTAGTTAATTTTCACAAAATCCCAATTTATTTACGAAACTTCATTTTTAATTAATCCTATTTAATATTTTCCAAATAAATTTCGCACATCACATACACACCATTAAAGCCCAACCAGAATTATTGGGTATTTTTTAAATATGTGTTCTTATATGTACACAGAGCTTTCACTAACACACACATAAAAAACCATGAAACATTTGAGTTTTGCGAGTGGCAGAAGAAAAAATTTTAATTTTTCTTTCAAAAGCTTCGTTTCTTCGAGACACGCTACAGCTGCCGACAACGTCCGCACTCGACACCGTTGGTAATCAATATGGCGTCTGTAAAACGACATCCACGTCGGCTACCCGAGCCAATACGTATTAGAAAAGGCAAGCTATATGATTTTTCTAGATATTTCATTGTAGCCATACTCTTTTGATTCATTACTGTTATGTAGTGACGTCAGCACCAACTGCAGCCAATCAAAGAAATTGAAAATTTTTATTCTCAAAAGAAATATGGCGTACGTAAATGCGATTTTGGATTTATGGTAAAAATAAATTTTGGTAAGTGAAAGCTTTTGAAAAAATATTGGGTGTTTTTTGGTAATTGGGTTATGGATTCAGAAAAAAAGAAGAAGATTCGAATAATGGAGATTGTTCGAGTATATATTAGTACTGTATTAATAAGTTCGATTTTTCTGAATGCGATATTTTAAGTATTGTTCTTAAATACAGGTCTTTGAACTAAGGGAAAAGTATTATTTAATCTTATTTTTAATTGGGCCCAGCTTATTTCTTACTTGCTAAAAAATATGGCATAAGTATACTTTTGGTCAAGTTAGTTTTGGACAGTTTCGCGAGAACGCCCAAATTCTTACAATTATTGGTGGTAGCAAAAATTTACCAAAATTAATTTTTATTTATTTTTTCTTAGCCTAGGGGTTGGTAAATTTGAAGCAAAATTTTTTTGAAATATATTTATAAGAAAGAACACTATTTTAGTTATTTTTATCTCTCTCCCAACTGCGCATGATCCACCGAACTGTTCTTCGTCGCCATCATCGTCGCCGTCGTAAGCGGATCGTAAACGTCTACCATTTGTGTGCACTTAAACGTACACCCCCCGTTCTCCCAAAATCCCCGTCCTACAATCTGTATTTTAATCAGACTTACGTTGTTGTTGTTGTTGCTGTTGTATTTCATAGCAATAGTTACATGTTTCTCGGCAGCGGGGGGCGGCAATGGAGGATTTTAAAATTGTGTGGGAGAGAAGAGAGGTAGGATCGCTTGAAATTTCTCGATTATTCCCGTCTCGATTATTTATTATCAATTCATACAGGTGTAATGTATACATTAAAGAATGCCATATTCATAATTATATTGTTTGGGGTGGTGGTAGGGGGATGGAAATTTATTTTGATCGAAATCGCAAGTCATTTTTAAAATAGGGCATTCAGCTTGAACCAATATGAGACATAACAACTTTGGCATGAAAATGAGTGTTTATAATAACACAGACCTAAATGGATGTTTACCAAACTTGATGAATGTTCGCTAAACTACTAAAATGTTATATACTCTTACGTTTTGTTTCCGTACCAAGTGTACAAAACAAAAACGACGGTATACGCGGCATTAGTAATGTAATCTTTCAGTATTTTCTTTAATTATTTTTGTTTTGTTGCAAACTACGACACAATTGACGTAAGTGTTGGACATTGCACTCTATACGAAAAAAAATAGATTGTCGACAGTACTAAGAGGCTCTCTCTGGGCCTCTAGTCTTTCACATAAAAAAAGAAAGTAAGTTTAAATACGCTTCGTTTTCTTACGTTAAGTTACGTCGAGTTTATTTCAGGCTTAAGTATCCTCAAGTTCGTCCAGATATCTTACGTTACGTTACAATATATTACATCAAATTTTTATTTAGGCTTATATAATTGTGAATCAGCCTCTGCAAATCAGACAATATTTATGGCATATAAAACCGGTTTGACTACAATGCGCTGAACCACGCACTAACTGGATGCGCAATATTTTGAATGTTTACAAGAAATCTTAATTGAGTTTATGGATATGAAATTACTTGTTAGAGAAACGCTGAGCTAATGAAAGCAAGAAATGGAAGTAATACGGTATCTGTATGTTAGTATTCACGCGTTTTGTTTAGTTGTTCCATTCCCTTCCCTAGTTCTTCTACAAAAAAACCGGTTCTATGTGCCATAACAACGCTCCGTGTGTGGAAGCCCAAAAGCAACATATGTACCATATTAATAACCATGCTACTTTACGTATAACGCAATTACGGCGTTTCTATTATCAAAAATATGTATAAAATATTTTTTACAATATTTAAAGATACAGATTTTAGTGATAAGTTAATACTTATCTCTGTGTGATAGGAATATGATCTTTTTGGACCAGATGATGTGGTACGCTTTGTGCCAACATGATTTGCTACAACATTACAATTTTTTTTATTTATTTCTACAAAATTTAACACAATCCTGTCCTAAAAATATCTGGCATTGTAAAAACAACATATCCAAGCAATTTCTAAAGGGAACTTTTTATGCAACTCCCAACCTAAAATTCTCAAACCTGTTTTATTGTTGACATCGTCCAATACATTGAGATTGGTTCCGTCGGTAACAGCACCACAGACATGTTACCGTATCAAGTTACGCAACAAGTTCCTTCAACTATTGGTAGTTGCATCTACAAAAATAAAACAAAATTCATCAATCAATATAAATAATATTAAATTATTAAAATAACTTCAGAATTGCATTAAAGCTACAAGCAAGTAGGAGGTTTGCGCAAAGAGCGTGCATGACTCCATATAAGACAATTACTAAATCCAAAAAAAACGCAGATAATCTAAATAAATAAAACCAACTCAGCCCGCACCCAAACAATATACTCCCAAGAGATTTGCTAACTCGCCATATTTCTAATTTCTTACAAAGTTAACCCACAGCTTTAGTTAGCTAGCTATTACATCCATATCTAAAAATCCCAAGCAACACGTCCAATTCCAGATTAATATAGTTATAAATAGAAAACCAAGCGAAGATCAGCTTAAATTGAATAGGGAGACCTGAATACAAGTAAAAACCTTTAATATCTTTTTTAAAGTGAAAATTAAAAATTTTTAAAATAATAAAATATATTTTTTGTTTTATATAATAAAAAAAATTTCATATAAACTCAAGATTGCTATTCTCAAATCCATTAGAAAAAAACAGCACTATGTTTTTCTAAGAAAAAGATACCTCTATCACAGCAAAAAAGAGACCATAGAAGAATAACATTTCCGTCCTCCTCTATCATCCATGATGGCGACGCAGAACAAGAATTATATGTTCGAGAAGTTTCCGTCTGCATTAAAGAAAAAATCCGAACGCACCGATAGATGTGGGGGAGGGGAGGAGTAGCGGCGCGATGAAAAGACGACGGTAAACGAGCACAAAGAGACATGTAGCACATACATATATACATAGCAGCGGCTGGCAGCAGACCCAAAGTACTTGGGATTGGGAAATGGCTTACAGACAAACATATACCAAAATGGCGGGGTTTTGTGTGAAAATTGAATTTATATTAAATTAACGAAACTTGGACTGAACATAATGACTGACCTGCAGTGGCGGGAACTGCGCGGTATATTAAATAATAACGGGAAAATCGAGAAAATTATGCGTGGCTGCGGTACAATGGGACGTAAAGATTATTTAACTATCAACTAATTAAATAAAATTAGTCTATAGCAGGGAGATGCACAATATTTTTCATCTATATATGTATGTCTCAAGAAGAAGAGCATTCCCCAAATTTGAGCTCTTGAAAATTAGTATCAGCCTTATACTAACTATGCATGACTTATACTAACTACTATTAGCAAGAATAAAAAATATTATATTGAAAAGAAAGTTTCAAAGCTCCTATTCACCGATGTGAAAGTCACAAGTCACAGGAGTCTTAAGAAAAGCAACAAAAAAATAAGTACTATACAAATTACCTAATAAATAAAAAAAAATAAACAGGGTCAATTTGCTAAGTTAGAATTAACTTGAGTCAAAATCGACTAAATTTGCCCTTATTTTCATGGTATTAAGTAGTATGGCCTACTGAAAGCCCTTTTCCATAGCGATCCACGAGCTTTAAGCTCTCTCTTTGTGACTTTGCACAGTATTAAAACAGCAGATAAAACAGAGTAATCAAAGTGCTGATACATGCGAAGCTTTAAAAGCTCCACTTTAATTCTCAGGTAAAATTCATGAAAACAGCATCGACATAATTCGCATTGTGCTGAAAATTGGTACAGAGCTTAAATATGTCATTATAAATGAAATGTCTAAAATCCACATTGATCGGATTTGTGCAAAGGTCAATAAATAAGTTTTTTGCACATACCTCTTAAACGGCAGGTCTTATCATAAAACAGTTTTTTATTTTATTATGCCACTATCTACAAAGAGATTTTAATACTTCTTTCCGTATGAACTAGCATTTGTGAGATATCGCGGTATTAAAAATTTAAATTCTTATTCAATACCACTTTATATGCGGCTTGTATGCATCATCAGTCGTTGGCTGGACTACGGCCCCTGTGCTGAAAGTCGAGTCATATGACAATCGCAGTTTTGTCGTCTCGTTTTTTAGTTGGTGTGCTGAGAGTCGAGTGGCGTGACAAGTCGTTTGAATTCAAGAAATTGTCATTTCAGTAAAATTACGACTGTCAGCACAGCGGTCACAGAGTGTACAGTGAGCCGCAAAAGTATAGGTACCTCTGAAATGAATACAGCAAAATTCGTATAACTTCTCTTTTGTATCAAGTATATAACATTTATTGTTAAATTTATAATTACTGATGGGTAGATTTAAGAAATATATAACCAAAATGTTTACTCCAAAAACTGTAAATAAATGAAAAACAAAAACTAATTTTTTTTAACAGAAAACACTTATGCAAAATTATAGGTACCTTTAAAAATGTACGTACATATTAGTATACAGGGTGTATCAGTTACTTGACGAGTTAGGCTGTGGATAGGTCTTGGATAGACACAAAAAAAATCGTTGGGTGGGGGAGGGGAAATCGTAACGGTTTAGCCGCTAGGGCGTTTGGAAATGTTTTTGGTATAGGTTTACATTATCCTGTATTTTTGTAACCCTATTAGATATTTTCATAAATAAGGCAGCAATCTACGCAGAACACTCCCACCTATATAAAACTGTAAAAGTCAAAGTTTCAACCCATCAACGTCCAGAATTATGGGTCGTCAAAGTCAAAATTTTGTTTGTTTTACTAAAATTTCAACTTCAACCACCTTTTTCTTCAAAAAAAACACGTAATTAACCAATACTTTTTTTTACAAAATTAGATAGCTTGGACAATTTTCTATGACTAATGTCTAGCAACTATTATGCTGCGGCTTTTACTTTTGAAGTTATAAGCACTGTTAATGTTGAAATTGGCTCTATTTCTTCCTTTTTGTACTTTTACACCTGAGTTTTGCTGAAAAGCAGCAAACAAGCACCAAATAAGACCAATTTTCACATTAACAGTGCTTATAACTTGTCAGCATATCTCTGCCCTTTAGCAACACTCCAAAATAACAAATATGTATTTTCTTTCAAATTTCCTTACTTTGTCACTAACGCAAACAGCCCGACCAAAAGTGACAATAAAACAATAAAAACCACTATCAGCACACCAAATAAGCTGTCGTTTATGTCAGCAGATTTTAGACGACAAGAATCGACTATCAGCACACCGCTGTATTAGCGTCACTTCATATGACAGCAAATACGACTTTCAGCACAGGGGCCTACATGGCTAATTTTTTCAGGGAAGCTTCCTGGATTGTATTTGACATTGCATTTAATCTACTTAAATTTAAGTAACTCCTAAATACTGATTATTGTAGAATAATGTTATTATCCGTGGTTGATAGGCGCTGTTTAGGCAGAAATAATCAAACCAATTCAAAAGCAAAATAATGACTGCACTAAATGATGTAAAATATCAATATTTTAATAATAGAATCACCATTATTGCTTTGACCAATTATTATCATTATACCCTGGATTCACCGGCCGAACTGCGCTAGTTCGAGTAAATTGGTAAACTGAACTTTAAAATAACCTCAGTGCGCATACAATTACATATTATTATATATTCAACAGAGGATAAAACAGATCTCAGTTCGCCCAACTTAACTGGAACTGTAGTGAAACGTAAAAGCTCGCTAAAAATAGAGCAATCAACTGAAATAATGGAATGCCATTTCAGTGAGCTTTTGCATTTTTAACTTCTAGCGAAAAAGCAACAACCATTTCTCAAGCACGAACTGAACATGAACTGAATTTTAGCCGGTGAAGTTATGCGGATTGAACTGAACATTACTGAACTGAGGTAGGTGAAGTCGGCACTCTAAGGCTATACACGGCTGTAATAACGCTTTTTGTCGGCTTATTTAGTTAATTGGGGTACCAAAGTTCCACTATAGTTGAATATTTACCTAGCGGATAACACCCCTACTTATTCCGCCTGGTAGTCTGGCATGGTGCCTCTGAACTCATACAACATCAAAAATTCAAACTCGAGGTTAAGCGCCGTCCCGTTCACCATGGTCACAGGATTCTTGCAGGGCAAGTTAGGTTTCCCGAAGGCAAATTGCCGACTCCACACTCACTGTACTGGACGAAATTCTTGAAGGCGATTGCTCACCTCATTTTTTGAGTGGTTCACGACCAATCGGCTGACGAATGCTGGCGCCGATGCAACGGGGTTAGGAAATTTGCAACCTCAAAGTAATTGAGGCTCTGCTTAATGTTTCTGGACTCACCAACAAATTGACAGCACCAGCACCCATATATTCTAAAGACGGCTCCATACTAACGCCGCGAACACCCGTGAACTCCCATGAACGCGATTGTGGATGGTTTTCGCGCCTAGGTCGCACCTCGTTTTGCGTTCTGAGTGGAAAAGACGTGAGTTCTTGCCGTGAGTGTGGAGCCGCCTTTAGGGGAACAGTCGCATTCCACCATCTGGCGTACTGCTAAAACGACAACGATCAGCGGAGAACAGGGATCCTAGAAGAAGAAAAGATGAAGACGCAAAGACCCTAATACCGGGATAAGTTTGCCAGTTTCGTCAGGGGCCGCCCGGGACAACTTTTCGAAGACAAATTGACGGAAGAGCAATCTTCTTCAATGCATGACTCCATCCTGACTGAGGTGGACAAAAGATTAACAAGTCTCGAAGGCGATTGGGGCCCTCAGTTTTTGAATGTAAAGTTGGCCGGGCGGGAGGGGGGGTCAATTGCTGAAGAATGCAGTCATCAGGGTATAGGTTTGGGAGGGCTGCAACCTCGAAGTAGTTGAGGAAAAGAACCTTACAAAATTCAAGGAGGTTCTTGGTATTGGTATGCTAGATCATATAGTAGCAGGAAGTATAGAAGTTTTCAAACTCCGTGACACAAATAATTTGAAGGGTTCTGCGCACCTCGTTGCCCAATTTCATAAAATTTGTTCTATCATTTCCCCTCTTTTAACTTAAAAAGGCAACAAACGCAGAAAAAACTCAACAAAATAATTTGGGAAGGGATGTGCGCATGCCGGATGAATAAAGTTAAGTAATCTTTATATGTATTGAGCAGAGCTTTGAAATACATGTAAAACTCCTGCTCAACAAAGGCAGTTTATCCATCGTAATAAGCATAATTTTACTATAATTATGCTAAATATTTCCCATCCCTAAATTTAAAATAAATTAAAAGAATTGCTGGAAAAAATTCTTTTAAAGATATGAGCATTTTCATTCATAAATTGAGAGTTCTCCGCAGCCGCAAGCAACACAACCTCCCCGGGCAGAAGCGCGCTTGCGACTGGCGGAAAATGTCAAAAATCTAGTAATCAAAGTGATAAAAACACAAATATCGTATTTTTTAGTAGAAATTACTACAAATTATTTCTATGGCATTTGTGTAAAATATAAAAACCTTAAAATAAAAAAAATATATAAAAACGGGTGTTTTTCAGTCATAATTTGTAATTTTTTTAAATAATCATCGAAGTCCCAGAAAAATACACCTCCCTTTAGCAATACGCAGTCGCGACTGATTACATGGCAGCAAGTGATTTGATAGGAGGAGTTAAGTGAAGCTTTTGTCTGAACTTTTTAACATTTTTAAGAGCTTAGCTGGGGAAGATGCGCGGGATGTCACGAGGTTTGAAAACGTCTATACCCAAAGATGCTGGCGGGCAGCCACTACAACACAGGAGACAGTTCTGTGTAGGGTGGTAAGTAGCCATAAGTAAGTAAAGGCCCCCATACACGGTCAAATTGGCTGTACAACCAGATTTTCATCAAACCTATAAGCGCAATGTATTTTGATCGGCCGACCGGCCCACAATCGATAGTTTTGGTTGTACAACCGCACTTCGCTGTACAACCAATTGGACCGTGTATGGGGGCCTTAACGGAACTATTCATACAGGGCTTCCGGGTAAGCACTTGCAGCATTGCCTGATTCCACACGAGCGCACACACGACACGACAAGAGTCGGCTGAATTTATGAAGAAGAGGGTGAGAGAGGACGATGGAATGGACACAATTTGCATCGCCCTTTCTCACCCTCTTTCCCATAAACCACCTTTGCAGTCGACTATTGTCGTGTCGTGTGTACGCTCGTGTGGAGTCACCCATTGCATGCAGTGATGTGGATGGCGATCCTCGGCCGTTTCTGTGGTTTACAATAAAAGCACTAAAGCTGGTGACATATACAAGCGTACATGCATTGCATTCAGCGGTTACATGTTATGCGACGAATTTCCGCTGACACATAATTGCATGGTTGTTTTCCGTCCCGGCTTTCACACATAGCCCGAAAATCTAAGTAACGAGGGCAGGCAAGGTGCATGTGCTTGTTGTGTATGCTTGTGTGTCCTATGTCGAATGCGACAATGCAGAAAAAGTTGAAAGTAGCCCGACTTGTGCGTGGCATGCATTCCATTCGCGGAATATTCCGTCAGGTCGCATTTGAATACACACACTTCTATATTATCTGTCAACGAATGCAACGCATGTACGCCTGGATATGTCACCAGCTTAACCCAGCGGGAAATGTAATGGCTAGGTAAGCGAGGTGGTAATGAGATGGACCCATTACCTTTGTGATGAAATAATAGCTTACTTTTACATAGGGATGTCCTAGGGTGGTAAGTACTTACTGCAGGCATTACAGACGAGGACATATTTCAGAGGTGAAGTGTATTGGGTGAATGCATAGATTACTATGTAAGGCACGCAGAATAAATTTCTGGCTACCCTTTTGTCATTAAAAACATTGCTATCCGAAATTACCATTGCATTTCTGCCACATTTGGTGAGAATTTTACTAGCAGGATATCTTTTTGACTGCACTTGGTGACAATCCACTCCGAACGACTTTTGAGGACGGAATAAACTCAACAAGAGAGACTGCGACAAGCCAAAGACAAAGAATAATAAAAGCTCATCACATTTCCAACGAAAGTATTTCACAAGTCATTACCTAGTCGCTTACCTAGCCATTACAATGTAAAGACCTCCATTTTCCTAAATTTGCAGTAGAATTTTTCGATTACCATGTAGGCGGTTACACAAATCATTGAAGAATTCTTGGGTTACATGAGTAACCCCTCGCTAGTTTTCCCGCTGGGAACGGCTTTCCTCTCATACATAAAATGTCGAGAGACCTGTCAGTGGTAAAGATGAAGATATAATCACTCCCTTGCTACTCAAAATATTCAGGACTCAGCCTGTCTTGAAGACTATCAATATAACATGAGTCTTTCAGGCCGATGTCTCCCATATTTTGCCTTGAAGTGCAATGCATGGCCCTAAACAAAGAAACTCCACTACTGCGTTGGGCTCCTTTCTTGATATTGCATGATTGCAGCTATGTGTATCTGTATCTTTCATTATGGGCCTTATAGGATGCCCATGAGCTGCTAGACCAAATTAAAATCAGAATTATTTTTCAGCATTGTGCATCGTCTTCCTCTCTATTTAGTCTACATACATGCATAGTAAATATTTTTCACTATCTACAGAATTGCAATCTCAACATGTTTAACAAATGTAGTCTAGCACTGCATTCAGATAGCATTAACCTGATAACGGCTAATCTTACGGTAAATAAGCTCAACAATTGGAATCATTAAGGTGCAATTAAGACTGCATTTGCCATAAATTCAAAGCACAATTATAGGTAGAGCTTGCAGTACAGCGCGACCTTGAACTTGGCAAAAAGCTCCTCGATATTTCTCTGCAAACTCGGAGAGAACCGACAGAAAATCAACGCGCCGCTAGTGTCAGCTGCTGCAAGAAACAAAGCAGGCAGTTCGTTTCCAATTTCAGTCAACGCGAGGCAGCACAGAAAGACTGGTTGGTGGTCGGACCGTTGGTGTATCCCGAGATAGTGTTGTAGAAAGTAGAAGCCAAGAAGTAGTGTGTTCCTCGTCTTAATGCCGCGTGCTTGTGCTGTTTTGTTGTATATTCTTGGCTAAGGACGGTGTATATGTTTTGACAACAAAAAAATCACGTTTTACGGGGTCTCTTTAAATTAAATAAATCAATTAAGTGTGTTAATTATATTACAACTACCCGGATCCTGCACCTTTTGATAAAAATTTGTGTTTCAGTTATTGTTTTCATTCAGGAGCATTTTTCGAAGTTGCAATCATTCTCCTGCCTAAGTTCGATGTGTCAATTGTTACGTCAGAGAACTGAAAAAAATAATATAACAATAGTGACAACGGGTGACAACGATAAATTTCTCGGGGTGATACAAAAAAAAGTTACGTTACAAAAACACACCGGAAGTGATCATAAAATGGCCTTTTTACAAATGATATGAAATAAAATACAAATAAGTAAATTAGTTAAGTGATAATATGCCGAGTGATATCAAACTAGACCAAAAACAAATTCTAAAAAAATGCGAATGTGACGATTGAGTGAGTTCAACTGGTTCAATAAAAACGCATGGTATATATACATAAATGAGAATTTTCTTGTGTTCATGCCAAATTCTATTCATTCAAACACTTTCAAAAAACACAAGAAAACTAGTTAGGAAAACCGTTGTTCTCTTCTTTTTTGTTTACCAACAGGTGTTCCTTTCTTGATTGTAGTGGATCATACTTTTAAATATACGTCATCGATAAAGAAACCTGTTCTTTGATCCACCAAAAAAAAAACTCACGTTGACATCAAAGAGAAATTTCCGCTTTGGTGATCTTATTTTCAATGATCGTGCACTTTGGATCATTCAACATTAATGGGATGTTTCTCCAAAAAATGATGTCATAGTTTTTTGGGGAGTTTATCGTATATATAAAAGGTATTTACCTGCCCAGGGTATGATGAATAATAGGAGAAAAACAGTTCAAACTTCTTTATAATTCACATAAAACTATTGTGCTTCCTCTAAGAAATTATTTTAACAAGATAGAAATTACTTAGATATCATTAAAACTAATTGGTTTAGGTGATATCATTTTTGTTAAGCAAAGTTTACTTCTCAAAACAATTCATTCTCATTGTTTTGAAGGTGGTGGGAGGGAATCATTACAAGCTCTATTTACAAACAAATTCATTGACTGATGTCTAGACCAAGCCCCTAAGCAATTGTAGTAACATTATGGTGGGTCCAGACGACATAAAAAAAATTTTCAAACTTCTAAAGAATTATATGTTTGCGCAATTTTAAGAGTGGAAAGAAATTTTGGTGCTTAGAAACATAATTCTATAAAGTTTCAAAAGAAGTTTCTGTCATGAGGATCCACTATTAACTTCTTTTTCTTCTTTGGGGGGATTAAAGACATGCATGCAAATAATATATTTATTTATTTATTTATTTATTTATTTATTTATTTATTTATTTATTTATTTATTTATTTATTTATTTATTTATTTATTTATTTATTTATTTATTTATTTATTTATTTATTTATTTATTTATTTATTTATTTATTTATTTATTTATTTATTTATTTATTTATTTATTTATTTATTTATTTATTTATTTATTTATTTATTTATTTATTTATTTATTTATTTATTTATTTATTTATTTATTTATTTATTTATTTATTTATTTATTTATTTATTTATTTATTTATTTATTTATTTATTTATTTATTTATTTATTTATTTATTTATTTATTTATTTATTTATTTATTTATTTATTTATTTATTTATTTATTTATTTATTTATTTATTTATTTATTTATTTATTTATTTATTTATTTATTTATTTATTTATTTATTTATTTATTTATTTATTTATTTATTTATTTATTTATTTATTTATTTATTTATTTATTTATTTATTTATTTATTTATTTATTTATTTATTTATTTATTTATTTATTTATTTATTTATTTATTTATTTATTTATTTATTTATTTATTTATTTATTTATTTATTTATTTATTTATTTATTTATTTATTTATTTATTTATTTATTTATTTATTTATTTATTTATTTATTTATTTATTTATTTATTTATTTATTTATTTATTTATTTATTTATTTATTTATTTATTTATTTATTTATTTATTTATTTATTTATTTATTTATTTATTTATTTATTTATTTATTTATTTATTTATTTATTTATTTATTTATTTATTTATTTATTTATTTATTTATTTATTTATTTATTTATTTATTTATTTATTTATTTATTTATTTATTTATTTATTTATTTATTTATTTATTTATTTATTTATTTATTTATTTATTTATTTATTTATTTATTTATTTATTTATTTATTTATTTATTTATTTATTTATTTATTTATTTATTTATTTATTTATTTATTTATTTATTTATTTATTTATTTATTTATTTATTTATTTATTTATTTATTTATTTATTTATTTATTTATTTATTTATTTATTTATTTATTTATTTATTTATTTATTTATTTATTTATTTATTTATTTATTTATTTATTTATTTATTTATTTATTTATTTATTTATTTATTTATTTATTTATTTATTTATTTATTTATTTATTTATTTATTTATTTATTTATTTATTTATTTATTTATTTATTTATTTATTTATTTATTTATTTATTTATTTATTTATTTATTTATTTATTTATTTATTTATTTATTTATTTATTTATTTATTTATTTATTTATTTATTTATTTATTTATTTATTTATTTATTTATTTATTTATTTATTTATTTATTTATTTATTTATTTATTTATTTATTTATTTATTTATTTATTTATTTATTTATTTATTTATTTATTTATTTATTTATTTATTTATTTATTTATTTATTTATTTATTTATTTATTTATTTATTTATTTATTTATTTATTTATTTATTTATTTATTTATTTATTTATTTATTTATTTATTTATTTATTTATTTATTTATTTATTTATTTATTTATTTATTTATTTATTTATTTATTTATTTATTTATTTATTTATTTATTTATTTATTTATTTATTTATTTATTTATTTATTTATTTATTTATTTATTTATTTATTTATTTATTTATTTATCTACGCCAATCGGCATTATACATACACAGATTACATTAGATTACAAATGGGTTATACAAAAAAAAAGATGACGTTCGGAGAGACGACAGAATTAATTAAATAAGATTTGATTACAAAATTGTACAATATTCAACAGATGAAAATTTATTGATCATTACAAAGCAAATTTTTAATACTCCCAGAAAACGATGACAGGGATCCTCCAAAAAAGTCAACATCCGCGTAGCATTGGTTCACAAGCCTGGCTATTCGGTTTTTGGGTCCATGGTAGACGTAATTTCTACTAGAGCTTACTACTGACAGCAATTTCCTAGTTCTTAGCTCAACTCTTGAACAGATAAGTCCAAAATCAGCTAGAATTTCTGGCGAATCGATCTTTCCGTTGATGACTTTGAAGAAGAAAGACAAGTCAGCCACCTGTCTGCGACTTAATAGGCTACTGAGCTTATATTGTTGAGCAATGTCACTTATGGTGTTAACATGCTCAGAACCCTCAATATAGAGTAAGCATTTACAAAATTTACGTTGTATTTTTTCAATACGAATTTACGTTGTATTTTTTCAATATTGTATGTCTTGTAGTCTTTCAATTTTCTCGTGCGAAGGCGTTCCAGCCTTCTAGATCAGGTTTTATCGATCTACCAATACTCCTGGTATTTATGTAAGCTTATTCCATTCAACTTCTTCCTGCCTTAGCAGCATATCGACGGTGAAGTACTAATACCTCGTAAGCCACAATATATTATATTGTGGGTTACGAGGTATTAGTACTTCACCGTTGATATTTAGCGTCAGGCATTCTTCCATACATCATACGATATTACCATCTTGTCTATAATGTTATCTGCTCTTAGCCATGCCTCGGCCATCGTTTTCATAGCAACTCTTTTCTCGGCTAACTTGGTGCATTCGAAGAGGACATGTTCTGCGTCTTCTCTCATATTTAGGCATGCCGACAAAAGCGCGTAGACATCGTGTCCGAACCGATGGAGGTATGCCCTGTACGATACATGTTTACTGAAGAACTGGAGAAAACATGGCACACGTCCCCATGCTGTCTCGTGATCCATCTGTCCACATTTTGTATTACCCTGTGGGTTCATCGACCTTGTTAGACTTAACCCAACTCCTTTGCCACTACCGAAATAAGCATCACTTCTAAACTATTTTCACTTCCATAGCTTCTTCTAGTGATGATGACATTAGTTTATAGCGGCATCAGTAATAACAAGTTTATCGATAGGATTGACCCTATGCATTATCCAAAAGCCTTTTAATTGTCCATCTAGCCCCAGTGGCTTTACTGATTGCATACTCCAGTTCAGTCTCTTATGCAGCATTACTCTCAGATACTTCACTGATTCTGAATGCTGAACTGTCGTACCCTGGATACAAATACGACCTAGGTCCAATTGCAACTTTTAGAAAAAGGGACGAAGATGCCCTTATTTGGATTGAGTGTTAGGCCTTCCGTAGTACTTAGAATTGCTGAGAGTGCTGTTCGCATGACCTCTGTATCTTACATTTCGTTAGGTTACGTTACGTCTCATTTTCGTACCCGATAATCTGACCGGATTTGTTTACCAGCTAAGGGTAGGTAGAATAGCGTTTTTAGGCGCCAGCCCATTTCCTTATTTGAGCCCTTGGTTACCTTGGAAGACGTCTGTAAGAGTGTTCTGAACCTAAACCTAATTCGAGTAAGATCTGAAATAGCTTCTTTCTCTGGATGGAGTCGTATGTCTGCTTGAAGTCCACAAAGATCTGGTATATGTTAACATTCCTCTACCAGCATTACTTTTTATGCAAGTTTAGAATATTTTATATCCTAAAGAAGGTAAAGAAATCTCCCTATAGTTCTCATAGCGCAGTTTATCCCCTTTCTTATGGATGGGGCAAATTATGCCTTCGTTTCAGTCCATGTTAATACCATCATCTGGTATGTCCACATGTTTGTTGGTATACGTGATGTTAGCATTCACTTTGGGTCAGGCTAAATGCCCACGAAAACTCCAATCTGCGCAAGACTACTGAATGACAGTTTAAATGCTTGTCCTTCATAGCCTCTACACCTTTGCCCATATCGTCTGTTCCGTTCTGTCGTTGCCGTTGCGCATTTATGTTACATACTGTCATCATATTATCAAAACACAATAAAAGTACTAAAATTTCAAAAAATCTAAACATCTAGCGGAGTCATAAATATTCCATTGACATATCATTAAGCCTTCTATTATATAAAAAAGCACATTCATTGCTTTGTACATTACATCACTAACATTTATCAAAGGCGTATTAGCGCCCCCTTTAAAAATTATATTTATTTTTAATTGCCTCATAATATATCACACATTTGGCGCCCATATGTTGGTAGTAACGAAAGTTTTAAATTAATCCACCGGAAAACGATCAATTTTAGTTCATTTCAAAGTCTTTCAGCTCATTTCATCCGAAAACAAAAAATCCAGGCGTTTTTATCTTATCAGAAAAGATTTCAAAAAAAAAAGAAATCGGAAAATTGAATTCATAATTTTATAACTTCCACATCTACACAGAGAGTAATTACACAATCAATATATGTACAATGAACAAAAGATATCGCAACTAATTAAATGTAATTAATTAGTAGTTAAGTGGAAAAAGAAATCAACCTCTTCAGAACGAGTGAGTCATTATCAAGGTTAATCAATTAAATTTAAAAATACTATACATGAAATCAATACCAGTAGTATATTGACTATTGTTTAATCAAAAGCCGACGCTTGAGTGTTTTCCTACTTACTTAATATAATTGCTTTATTCTTAGCAGAAAAAGTGCTTTTTTAATACTTAAAATAAATAAATAAATAAAAAAATGCTTAAAGGATAAAACTCATCTATTATCTAACATTATGTTGAACGCACATTATTCTAGTGCACTTGTGATATATATAACTAAATGTTTATTTAAAAATAAGTAATGTGCTGCAGTAACTGCAAAAGTTAAAAAAAAAATAATGGCCTTTAAAGATAATATTTAGATATAATCGCAACAACAACAACAAAAATAAAAACAAAATTGTGTGTGCTTTTCCAAGTGTGATAAATTTTTACACAAAAATATAGTTGATAATATAACATAAAGAATAAATTCTAAATTTTAATAAGAAAAATGACTGTGACTTATACTGCCGAAGTAGCTACATGCAGGTGGTTTGGATGTTTCCTCAAATTATTATTTAGGTAAGTTTTCTTCTTTTTTTTGAAATACTTAAATTTTGATGTTTCTTTTTCTCTATATCATAAGAAACTGCGTTGAGCTCATCTTTAAAATAAGATTTTCTCTGGTATGTCACACACCGAAATAAAAAAGGGGGGATATTTTTTAAATTATAGGAGACGGCAGAGTATAATTTTTTTGCATATATCTTTTGAAAGTAGCTTTATGATTTACTTTATAACAGATGATGTATCGTTGATTGTGGCGCTGTGTAAAACTAACATATTTGTTGGCAGTTGATATAACAAATTGGAAGTTTTTTCTTGTTTATGTCGTTAAAAAAAACGAAAAATATATTATTTCCATAACATTCTGTCTTAACGCGCGAACTAAGGTATGTGAGACATTACGTAGCCTGCATGTATGCTGCGTGGCCTATAGAAAATATAGTTTAAAAAAAAACTAAAAAATTCGCTGTAACTTCAAAATGAACTAAAAAGTAAAAAAAATAATTTTGAATGTAAAGTTGTTATTGCTCCAGCCAGTACATGGACACAATGTACCTTTCGAAATGTTAAAAAGCGCCTCCTTTCGATCGTCGGCAAAGTATTTACGAAAATCATACAATCGAGGCTACAGAAACATCGAGAACAAACGAGCCGAAAAGAACAAGCTGGATTTAGACCACATCGAGGATGTATTGATCAAATATTCGGACTGCGTCAGCTAATGGAAGGAAGAATTCGTTGCGACAAACGAATTGTCGTTGTTTTCATCGATTTCAAGTCCATTTTCGATTGCATCGATTCAAACAGCTTGTAGAGAGCCTTGGAAACCGAACACGTGCCATTGAAAATCGAGCGTCGTACCAGCAGCGTTCGTATTCGAAGCGACTTGTCCGAGGAGTTCTCGATTCAAACGGGTGTTCGACAGGGAGACGTCGCTTCGACACTTCTTGTCAACGTTGTGGTCGGCGCGATTATGCGTGAAGCATTCGATGGACGACTCAGAGTCTCAGAGCTCGTCTTAGAGATAGTAGTTACCTACAGGTCTCCGATGTGCTCTCCTTCTGGCTGGCTAGTAGCAGGTTGTAGTCAAAAGCAGCGTTTTCAGCCCTGCCTATTGAGCAGTCCCTCATTCCCGAAGAGGCTTGGCGAGATAGTAGAGAATTCAGAGGAGAGCCACGTTCTGCCAACCAATCTCGGTCTCCCATTCCCGAAGAGGCACACCTTACTTGACTAGTTAGTAGGAAAATCAGCCGAGAGCCACTTTATGCTTTCAAGCCTATACATATAGCTTAGCTCTGCATGGCTCCACTAGCTTGGAACGCATAGTTCCTGAACCAAGCGCTTTTATAGTTTCTTGGCTATATATGTATGAAAATTCCAATGTTACATCCTTGTGTAAGTTGGAGGTTCATTGTTTTGCAGGCTTTCAGGATCAGCTACAATCTCAGAGCGAAAGTAATACCCCAACTACATGCAATGCGTGGACGCGAATACGAACACTTTCCAGAAACTGGGAGATCAAATGTAAGAGCGCATGAATGATCTAACTGGGCGCAACAATATCGTCCATGCCGCCCTGACCAGGGGTGGTAGCACGTAAGTTGTTTCAATCGACTTCTTCATACAAAATTATTTGTAACAAATGAATTTTTGTATGAAGGGGTCGATTGAAACAACTTACGTGCTACCACCCCAGTATGCAGATGAGATCGATCTATCTCAAGGCGCAGGAAGAAAGGGCAGAGGAAAAAACCCAAGGACCTCAATAGGAAAAATCCTAAAAAAGACGTCGCAGCGGTGCCAAAGCGATTGGAGGAGGTCATAAGAACTCAAAAAGGCTGCGAGAGCCTTAGGAAGCCAGAAAAGGAAAAGGGTCACCTCGCCAAAGACCCCCAAAAGAGAAAAATAAGCAAAAGACCAGAAAAGATAAATAAAGGACCAGAGCAGCGTGCCCAGTGAACTTATAGTGAATACCTCGAAGAGGGAGAATGGCCAGAAAGAGGGGTCTGCTTGAACTAAAGTAAAGCGAAAGAAGTTAAAAAAATGAGAAAATGTAAAAGAAGAAGCCACGGCGGAACAGCAAACCCCGCTAAAAAGGATAAGACCAGACGCCCTTATCATAACTGCGCAATCCTTCTGATTGGTTTGTGTAGCTATCCTTTAACACCCTCCTGATGCCTCATAACCTTCTTCTATCCCCGGACTAAGCTTACTACTAGACCATGCACCATAACGCGAACAACGGCATAATGGATTGGTAATACAAAGAGTTTATACCTGTGCTTACAACTGCCACATACATAAAAGACCCTATTACGGTAAAACCCAAAGGTCAATAAAACTTTTCTCCCTAAAACGAATTTTTATTCTTTTTAATTATCTCGAAAATACCTTAAAGCAGGCACTATAACCTTCCCTCATGATAAAAACAGAACTTGAATGGGCATTCCTTGGAAAGATTTAAATATAGAAAAACATCGCCTGTTCCACTCCAACATTTTGTCATTGGCGTTCACGGTCATCCTCCGTCAGTCAGTCATCGACCTTGATATGTTACAAGCACGCGAAATTCGTGCTTCACCTACATATAAACTAGATTAACATATATAGATACTCCGCGTTGTTTATATTTACTGCTAATTGACGATAGTTTTTATAAGATTCCTAGATAATATAGCTAGGCTAGATTTCAGAATAGTTATTGTTCACTGGTGGACTTTTACACTTTACAAATAAAGTAGAAATGTGCCAATATTGATTTATTGTAGAACTGGTATAGGAGGAAATACAAAATGGTAGTAATTACATATAGTTATATTCTTTCACTGTCATGGTGTACAACACTCTCGCTATAAATAATGGATGAGGCCTTTGTATGAATTTTTGATGGAGCAAAGATTACAGATTCACTTGCATTGGTAGGAAAATGTTGACTAATGAAGTTTAATGAGTTGTTCCAGGAATTTACTTAGTCATGATTAAAACTCGGGTAGACAAATATAGCACTGCCAGAAGAATTTAGGTTATTAATTGTAGCAGGAAATGTTGTTTAAGTTTTTATATAAGATTTTATTGGAGTAAAAAAAATTAAAATTTAAAAACTGGATGATGACACAGGAGAGAGATTTGCTATAAGTATTATGTTGGTCTACACTTTGGTTCGCACAGACTTTTGTACAAAGTGTGAAGTTGAAGTGGGAAGGTTCGTGCAAACATGTCGACGCAAAATCTGTGCGGAATATCGGCGCACCTCGACTTTTGTCAAAATTCTATAGCGAAAAATCTGTGCGAATAAGTCTGTGCCGTGTGAATCCACCATTAGCATTTTTTTCGGAATTGAGGAGACGTTCTTGAATCGCTAAAATAACAACTTGCGGCCAACATCCCATTATATTTTAATGACTGTGATGAATAAGCGAGCCTATAGAGCAATGAACGTGATTTCCCCGTTCTCAATTTACGATAAATTATGACAGCAACCATGTTAAGTGGAGTTCATTGTAAAAGCAAACTTCAATATGGCATAATTTTTTACATTTGCATTTTTCATTAGGAGCTCTTGGGTGCAAAGTTATCACGTTCTGAATAATTTACCGTGGATGTTGTAAAGAGCAAAAGTAATATTCAATTTTAATAACGCTGTGCTGTAACCTAAATTTGCAGCGGCGTTTTTGATGACTGTAGCCATTTGTGGATGCAAGTAATAAAATAAGAAGCAAAATCTTTCGTTCAGTTGATAACAAATTATTGGCTAATAATAATAATGCAACAAAGATATAATTATATAACTAAAAGCACAGACAACGAAAATAATATTACTTTTATATTGACGATCGAATGGGCGCAAATAAATTGATAATCGTGATTTAATTAACATGACGCACGACTTTCGAAGAAACTTTCTTAACCGATTGCAACCTGCCATCAGTCTACACAAACAAAATAAGCAAATTTCCATTAATTATTAATTCTTAAAAGTATAATTATTGTGCGAATATGTCAGAAATTCAGACTTTTATTTACAATAGAATTACAAATCTCGTGTAAAGCATCAAATCTAAACGTGATTATCATTATTTGGATGTGATAACAATGTTGGAAGCTTTCGTAAGATTAAACAAACAAAAATAATTTTTCATTTGCTTAGATGTGTAGGAGGAACCTTGGAGTTAAGTAATTAAGAGTTGTGCATGTTAAGATGTTTTTTTTTTTTGAATTTTTGTATTAGAAAAATTATTTGTTTTGAAATGAACAAATTCACGAACGTAACAACCGCTAGGCTTACTCCATGATATTCTTCAGATCACGTCATGATATTCTTCAGATCAACCGTGGTATATATGCGCCTCAAAAGGCTAGATTTCACTGGCGCTGACAATGGTCCCCTTCCCGTGTCCTAAAGACATGCACCACCCACCTCTGCGTGAACTATTTCTTTGCCCCCTTTCTCCGGAGTTGATTCAGACTCCAGAAATGTTCCAAGACTTATTATTTTCTTGAGGTAGATTCTCTATGTCTCACTCCGCGATCGCCTTCAAAACGAGCCAGTTAGGCAAAGGTGCGATCACCAGACATTGATCGAAGAAGAAATACAAAAACGTCGATTACGGCGGTTTGGAGATATTTGTCCGAATGGATGATAACCGCTTGCCCCGTCAACTTCTCTGGTGAGACCGAAGAAAACCTGGCCAAAGAATATCGAGGGCGACCTAAAGAATCACGATTTATTAGTTGCCCAGGCTCAAGACGTCGCCAAACACCGGCAAGAATGGAAACGAATCGTGAATCAAGTTCGAGACCCAGCGGCACGGACAGCAGCGTACGCCAGCTAACGGATCAAAGAAAAAAAGAAGAATCACGTGCAATATTGCTTAACCTCTGAAACCACTCTTCACGGTCACCAACATATCTACTCATTTAATCCCTCACAACAGTTGCCAAGACAGAAACCACTGGATGGTCACCGGAAGTGTGTTGGTGGTAATTTTTGGGGAAACAATGATGATTTATATCGGAAGGTATACAATTCCAGAACTTCTGAAAGGCTATTCCCCTATGGTTGGACAAGTTCTGCACTAAAGAATACTCAGTCACCTGATATCGTTCTAATTCAGAATCAGGTGTGACTTGGCCTTGACTTAGTGCAAGAGGGGTGTGTTGGTGCAAATGGCACACAACAGAAAAGAAATTTTCATTGATACCCCGAGTATAAGGTTCACGGCCTGATTTTCGATCGGCTGTGCCAGTGATACAACAATAGACACAGTCTGTATTTCCGAACTCCTACAACATCTAATTTCATCATGATCTCCTTAAACACCCTTCTGACACTCCTCGTAACCTGGAACCTCTTCTATCCTTTGAAGTAAGCTTACCACTAGACATGATCAACAACATGATGGTCCAGTAGTACAAAGGCCGATTTCTAAGCTTAGAGCTTCCACATAAAAAAAATTTACTTCCTTCACCTAATTTTATAAAATTTCTATAACAGTTCACAATTTATTCAAGACCATTAAATCCTGTCACTTCCAACATAAAGTAACTTTATTAGAAATTATAATTACTCAATAGCTAAAGGTCGAGAGCTCTTGTTTTGTATACACAGAAAACGTAAGCTTAATAGCAAATGCGACATACTGACGACTTCCTAAAAAATCAATATTTCCACCCTCATCTTCTATATACAATCACCTCCAAATCCAGCACTAGTCCGCACCTTAAACGATTCTATTTTATTGTTACTCCTTGTTTATTTATATTCTATTTTGTTCTTATATTTCAGATGGAGGGGAAGTATTTATAAATTAGTTTGGCTAGATTTATTTGGATTTTTGTTTTTCTACTATCTTCTCAATATAATCTATCGGACAGCCCTTAACGAAGATCAAAAACGGTAAGTAGACTAACTTTATCAATAAACTATATACCACTCGTATTTGGTGAATGATTTATGGATGTCCTATAAATTAACAGGATATTCGAAGGAGTTGCAAGCTATTGCTCTGCTTCTACAAATCTAATACCGCTGTCTTTCGTGCTGGGCTTCTATGTAACAATTGTAATGACAAGATGGTGGAACCAGTATACTAGCATTCCCTGGCCAGATCCAATTGCGGTGTTTGTTAGCTCCAATGTTCATGGGCAGGTAGGTACGAAATGTTTCCTTTATATCTTTAAACATAAAAGTATTAAATTTTTAACCAACACAGGACGAACGCGGCCGAGTAATGAGACGAACTGTAATGCGCTATGTGTGCTTATGCCTAACAATGGTACTTATAAATGTTTCACCGAGAGTAAAGAAACGTTTTCCAACTTTAGATAATTTAGTTGAGGCTGGGTTACTTGTCGAAAATGAGAAAATCATTATGGAAAATCTTAATAAAAAATTTCCAAGACATTCCAAACATTGGCTACCGATAGTATGGGCTGCTAGTATAGTTACAAGAGCCAGAAAAGAGGGTAGAATACGAGATGATTTTGCCGTTAAGACGGTTATCGATGAATTAAATAAATTTCGAGGACAGTGCGGATTATTGATATCATTCGATACCATCAGCATACCTCTTGTATATACACAAGTAGTAACATTAGCAACATACTCGTATTTTCTAACACAAATCATGGGAAATCAATGGGTGGAGAACAAAGAAACAACAGCCGGTTATTTGAATACCATTGATCTATATTTTCCAGTATTCACAACGTTGCAGTTCTTTTTCTACATGGGATGGCTTAAGGTAGCCGAGACACTGATTAATCCTTTTGGAGAAGATGATGACGACTTTGAAGTAAGATTTTTGTTTAAATATATGATAGATACGTTTCGTGATCTCCTCTATTTATTTTTATATATATATATATAAAATTACTGCACTGTAATTGAAATTATGACAATATTGATTAGGTTAACTGGATGGTTGATAGAAATCTACAAGTATCTTATATGATTGTTGATGAAATGCATCATGAACATCCAGAACTAATTAAGGATCAATATTGGGATGAAATATTCCCGAATGAGCTACCTTATACAGTGGGATCAGAACGTTATCGTGAGGAGCATCCACAACCATCCACCGCTAAAATAGAAGTATCAAAACAAGCAGCAATGCCAACAAATATGTCCAGCGTTAAAGTTGATGAAATGGTCGGTAAAACTACACAGCATCAAGCTGTTAATTACAAATTTCCAGAAATTGACGAGGAGGTTAGGATTATAGTAATTGGCTTGTTGATTAATGCCAGATTTTTTTTTTAAAAAAATCCATATTTTTGGCCTTTAGGGTATTTTTTTATATATGTATACAGATGCGTTTTATGTTTCAGGCCGATTATGTTTGGCGGCCATTTTGATTTGGCTGTCATTTCATATTTGGTACATCACAGTACGTTTATGAGCTGGTACAAGATATCGTGAAGCATAGGCTTATTCACTTTAGTCATGGTAAACGCATAGGGAGTATGCTAAAACGGAATTCAGATAGGGCCAAACATGGGCAGCGAGATTTGGTTTTCAAAAATAATAGAATAACGTTTGTTAAAACCACGTCAAGCAAGGAAGGTGCTCTGCATTAGGTTGAGAGCACATTAACAGAATTCAAACTAATATGGTACCGAAATGAATTTTATAGGGAAGAATTTACAAATAAATTGACGTTAAAGACACCGCCCGACTAATATGCCGAAGGGAAGTTCTTGATACATATAAGGAGTGTATGTAGCACTAAAACTCAATTCCCTGATTGTTTAGATATGCTAACAGTTCTAAAATTGAAGTCATCAGCCACTCGCCCATCGTTGCATCCTTCCCGACCATTAGGAAATAATTTGAAACTATGGAGGAGGGAATATAATTACTAACCCAGCTTTCACAGATAAGATAATGAGTGACGAGACACATTTCGACTTATACCCTTGACACACTGCAGCATCGAATGAACATTGCAGTATCATTCGGCTATGAATGATCATTCGCGCCCAGTATGTCATGTCCAACGTTCATTCAACAGCTTCATTCGTCATTCAATCGAATGAAGTCAAAATAACTTCATTCAATGAAGATGGAAGTGAAATTGGGAAATTATCGAACAACTTTCCATGAAATTTCCAGTAGAATTTCCAACTGAAATACCTAACTGTCAAACTGTCATTCAGATTTCAGAATTTTTTAAAAAGTAGTAGGTTCCATTGTAAATAACTGTTGTTGGGCCTCAATTAATAATTTTTATTAAATTTAAAAGTATAAACCACTATGTAATCACTTTCAGTTCATATATTTAGCAGTTTGTGTAAAGTTTCTATTTTGACAGTTCCAATGAACATTGAGAAATGCAGTGTGTCGCTTCTAAAATGAATGATCATTGAAAGCCAATGAAGTTGGAAGAATGCTCATTCGTTTTTGCAGTGTGTCAAGGGTATTAGCTGGCTTCGTTAATAAACAGAAAAGCCTCTATTGTGATATTGGAAATCCTAATTGAAACAACAACGACCAATACACCCTAGTAGAGGCACTGTATAGTGCGCCATTTGGGTAGGTGGCATCATAGGGCGGTTCTTCATAGATGCTAGAGGCAATGCTATAACATGCAGATTATCGCTACCATGACATGCTGAAAAATATTCTTGTGACCGAATTGAATCATTTGGGCCTACAGCACATGAGGTTCCAACAGGACCGTGCCACATTATACACATAAAAATTGTATACATCGGCCTGGAACATAAAACGCACCTTGTATATTATACATATTTGTGTTAACACTTTTTTAATTGTAAAAATGCTATAAATTAACACACTCTTGTACATAATAAAGTTTTCCAAAGGGTTTTTTCTAAAGTTTATGAAAAAAAATAAATAAAACGAAATTGAACATATAATTATAAATCACCATTGAATAGAAATTAAAAAATTACATAGTACCTCTCTGTTTTCTGCAGTTCAATTTAATTTTATTAATTTTTAAGTGTGTTTTTAGTGGAAAACGTATAAAAGCACTTGAAAAAAAAACCTACAAAATTAATAATAATTGCTTAAATTGAAATTAAAACATTACTAACCTCCTTCGCTTGAATTTCGCAAATATTTTTTAAGAATACTTTTAAAGTAGGACATGCGACTAAATAATGCGTCTAACAATATTTAAGAGAAAGCTTTGTTGTAAAATTATGATGAGAACATTCATGGTTTTTCGTTGTAATTTTTAAATTTTAATAATTTTTTCTAGAATAACGTAATGTATTATACCATTAGCAAAAGCATTTAATTATAGTCACTAATCTCGTGGTAAAAAGGGTAAGGTATTGTTATGTGTAAGCGAAATTTCTATCTGTTCAGAAGAAAATTGGAAAACAAAATATACAAACAATAAAAACTTACGTCTAAAAGGATAAACGGCATCAACTACAACTCGGCGATTCCTTTTACCAAATCGTCGATTCGATTTGATACCATTATTATTTAAGGTTCATATTTTAAAGTAATCTAACCTTTTTGGGTAGTCTTAAGGCATCTCGACAGTTTAACAGGTTAATAATACGGTATCAAAGTTCCGTTTAGCTGTGATCTTCACATGTACCCTTTTAAGCCCATGCTGTCCTTAGACGAATCAATTTTGTCTATTTCTGTATATTCTTTAATCTCCTTAGACGAATCAATTTTATCTCTTACTTTATATATTTGGCTCTTAATATACGAATCAACATGATCCCCCATTAGTTCTGAATTCAACTTCGCTATTTTTCACGTACCTTAAAATAATCTTCTCTTGTCTTAATAGTATTCTCATTGTCCTTATGGCTTAAGCAGTCCAGTAGCCAATATCGAATCTTCTGCTTCTCGTGTCAAATATATTTCACTCTCTTTTACACTATCTTCTGCTTAATTCCTTATTGTACCTATATAATGAAATGATCCTGGACGAAGCTTGTGGGGCTTTCTGTGTATATGATTGTATTTGCCTCGAACTATGATGCAGATGTTTCTTTGACGAATGAATATCTAAAAATATGATGGATATCATTAGAAATATTTAGGGTTTTATTAGTATTGGTGTTTTGTTGGCTGTAAACAAGAGTTGTTTGTTAGTGGGGAATTTGGAATATCTAGAATTAGCCATCTCTGGCTTAATACCATCATTCGAAACCACGTCATATTCTTCTACTTCGTATATAGTAATCGTAGCATTAGTAACGTAACTTCAACTTGATGATATTTTCGAGCAGATTTCTGAATTTGTATCCTTCAATCCTGATTTTAAAATCATTTTTACGTGCGATTTCAATGTTTACCGAGAAAGTTAGACGGTACATGGACCACAAGTAGTCAGGAGTCAATGAAACTCCTGCTCAATACCCACTTTCCTGGCTCAAAATCTCACACCCGCAGAAACAGGTTTTGGGTGCCCAACTAGTGAATATAATTTAGACACTATTGACAAACTGATAAACAAGGATTTACTCCTATGGGCCATAGAAGGCTTTTAGCCTTATAAAACACCTAGGCCGGACGGAATTTATCCTATTGAAATTCAGAAAGTAAGTGACCTAATTCTTGACTGGCTTGCAACCATCTATAGGAGTTGAGACCTATATGTCTCACATCCTCAAAAACGAGATAAGCCATGTAGTGAAGGTGCTGACTGGTCATTGTCCCTTTGGCCCGCACGCCGAAAGATTGGGGCTTCCCCATAACGAAGTTAAGGAAGAAAGTGTCTCCCATCTTCTCTGTATATGTCCCGCCCTTGCAAAAAAAGAGGGACCTTCCTTGGCTCAACTTTCCTTGATGGATTGAGCGAGGCAAATGGCTTGAAATGGTTTGAAATGGCCTGAACTTTGTCTCATCACTAGAATGACATCACAATGGGCCCAATGGCATGCCTAAGTGGGCTCCCTAGTGGGGGAGCAGCCATTTCAACCTAACCTAACCTAGACTTATTACAGACATAGATGCATAACATTATACAAGTTTAAAATGATACCTTACCCTTTTAATATTAGCTTAGTTGGTGACAGTTTACCCTTCCAAATCCGAGTTTAATTGTTTTAATAAATTACATGTTTACTGCCGCATGCGAGTACAAAAAAAAATTGTAGCTAATTAAATGTTCGCTTATTTTTATGAAATTGGAACTCCTTCTTCATTACCTTTATTAATTTGTTTTATATTATAAATCAGGGCGATGACAATGCAAGCGGAATACATTTCGTAGCTGGCAATGGCAAAACACGGGAACGACACTTTTCTACCGGCTCATCGCCCAGCTTGGCAAGCTTAAGTGGAACTATATCTCGCGTAAATACAGTAGCATCAGCATTAAAACGATTTCTTAGCAGAGATGATAGCAGCAGTCGGCAGGGCGCTGCAACACCAAACGATTTAACACAGCAAACTCGTCTGCCAGGATCAGCAAGCTCAACAAGTATTGCACCGCAGCCAATGAAAATACCAGGGGCAGGCAGCATGAGAATTACGGATCAAGTTATTGAGGAAGTCGATGAACAGATGACAATTACATCAATGAAGGACAAGGATTCTCGGCCGCCAGTTTATGATGTTTTTAAGTATGGACCACCACCATCTACAGCTCCAGTCGATGTTCCTGGAAAGCATGCTTACTCAAGGACACAATCAGCCACTGGTGAAATTGCAATGCAACCATTCATGTTTCCTCCCGGCGGTGTTGATGCACTGCTAAGTCAATCAGCACCAACAAGAAACGCTCCCCAGGAGATGACCACAACCCCAACTGGAGATGGTGGCAACTTTTATGCAGATAGCCAGGCTGCCAGCAATGAGACAAGTATAATACACATACATTTTGTTGTTTGAATTTCTTCTACAGTATTTTTTTTTATTTTATAAATCTTGAACTAGTTGAAGATGTTGATAACAACTCACCACAACCAGACGATGAATTTGAGAAATTATGTTTAGCTCGAGAAAAGGAACGCCTTGAGCGACAAAAGCAAAAAATCGCACGATCAATTAGCACGCAGCCCGTTATTGCTGTTGAAGGTGGGGAATTAGAGATTATTGAACCATTGGCAACACAGTCCGACAATCGCAACTCAATCATTGAATCTGGATTATAGCCCGAGGATAATAGGAGCACTGTCCGTTTTTATTTTCCGAGTGATTAGCATTTAACCGTTGAGCGATTGTTGATAAGGATTGGTCGTATATTATTGTGCATGAGAAGAACTAAAAGAATTCGAGACGATACAATATCGAAAACTATTAAAAAAGACACAAGCAAAATGTTTAATAATAATAATAATAATAATAAAACTCCGCGCAGTATTCTGCATTTTTTTAAAAATCAAACCAAGTATTGCTTCTTTAGAGTATTTAGAGCTTTTTTCTATTGAAAATAAGATAAAATTACAAGAAACAGTTTTTTAAATTATTATATATAATAGACGAGAAGAATCTGATACTATTTTTTATTTATTAAATTTGTTCAACTTACTCACTAGTGTTAGGATTTATAGTTTAAATTTAAAACAAGACAAAAAACTAAAGATCAGTAATTTATACAAATTTCAACGCTTAACTTTGTTCGTTAAGGTAAAATGTTTTTTTAAAAAGGCATTTTTTTGTACATATTTGTACGTAAATAAAAAATTGAATTGAGTTTGCGCATTTTTTCTTGGTATTATAGTTGTGAGCATGTGCACGGTGCGCAACTGTCCCAGATTGATGGAAGTGGGATCATAATCTCCTAGTGGTGGCCACTGGTAACCAAACCATCGAGAGGATGGGCTTCTATGATAGGGCTGATCCCTTGCAAGGAGAATTCGTCGAAACAGTTATATTGTATATTGTTATTTATTGGACAGTCTCACTGATATATAGGGATGGACTGCTGATGGATAATTTACAACGGCACCATTTTTCTCCAGAAATAGAAACCTTCTTTATGTAAACAAGAAATTTTTCTTCGAATTTAGGAGAAAATAAGTAATAAGATGTCTCTTATAATTGAGTGGGCTAGTCCCTTCCAAGGAGAATTCTTCGAAGTAGTTATATTGTTATTTATTAGACAGAGAACACAAGATTACAATCTTTTCTAGTCAATTATGGCATGGTAAATAATCCTAAATTCTTAGAACTAGCTTAAGATAGAGCGAAGAATTGAATGAAGGAGAACAAGATAGCAGCCTTATCGTCGACAGAGGTAGAGATGTAGATGTTATACCACGGTAGAGCAGAAACAGCACTTAGAAGCCGCTCAGGATTGATGTAGTAGTTGAACGAGAATGAAATGTCTGCGCCAGGTATGATGATTTTTATATCATACCTGACGTGTTTTTTAACCAGAGAATGGTGAGAAACCGTAGATCCTTCTCGCGGGGTCCTACACCACAAATAATGATCTGGATATACAATAAGCTCATTAAACATGTTGTCACTTATGACGCTACAGTTTGATGGTCAAAAACCAAACATATCAAGGCGATCCTCAAGTGCAAAAGACTGCAACAGCCTCTCCATTACCTAGAGCTATGCGGGCCTGTCTCAAAGGCAATCATTGAACGGACCTCACTGCACATCTCAATGTGGAAATCGGCCGCGATAAGTGCCTTGAGACTTTAGATCTCATTGAACTGCCCCTATACAGTCCAAGGATATGTGGATATCCTCAACGGTATCCCAAACATGCCAATTAACTGCGGTTCCAAAGGCAATTTAGAGCGTTTATTCCTGATCGCTCTAAGAAGGAGAAACTCATTCTTTCTGGAACTGCAAGAAACCTCTCGTGGTTCACCGACGGGTCAAAAATGGAAAACGGTACAGAGGCTGGTATTGCAGGACCTAGCTTCAAGGCAATGGGGCGGCCCCCTGCTTTCCAAAGTGAAATACATGCCACTGAGACACTGTATTGAGTACAATGAGACTGCAGACAAGCTCACTAGGAAGGGGTCTAGTCTGAGGCGCTGGTCCAGGGCCTAGAACCCGTCTATGACATGTCATGGCCAACGTGCATCTCTCTGATAACGGATAGAACCTATAGAGAATTCGTCTCATGTCTTAAACAGATTAAATAGCTAGTAAGACCCTTTGCCTTAGGTGATTTTATCGCTCTAAACAGGACGAACTTTATCCTGCCTTTACTACTGCTGACTTCATATTCGTCATAAAAAAAACTCGCTACATAACCATGGTTTCTCGTGTAGGAATGGCCCAAAGGGCGCAATTCTCCACAGGGTGAGCTTTCTGGATTATGCAGACGTTGACATCATTGATAGAACATCGAGAGCTTACAGAACGCTTTCAGATTGAACGAGCGGCACTAAAACTGGGACTGCACATCGATAAAAGCAAACCAAGGTACATGGTGGCCATTTGAAATAGTTAAATCATTTACTTAACTTGGGTTAATAGTAGCGGCCGACAGAACATGAAGCGAGAAATACTCCAGCAAAGCCGACAAGTCTGTCAAGGCTCTTCGAATCTAAGCATGAACTGTAACATCCAAATTGCTACAGGGGCAAGGACGATGGCCTTTCCGGCACTCACATAAGTATCTGAGACTTGGGTGCTTAGCAAAACGCACTCTTAGCGGTGTTCAAGAGGCAAGTCCTTCGGAGAGTTCCGATCACATCCGAGCTCCGCTTTCGCAAACTCCTTCCCAATGACCGAAGGCACGACAGGAACCCGTGAAGCCAAGAAGCAGACGCAAACAGCCACGGCTCTGCCCAAAGTTTCTGGACCTACCAGTAAATTGGTAACATCAGCTCCCATATCCTCTAGGACGAACAGTCTTATGCTGAGCCAACAAGCAGACCCAGACAGCCGCCGCTCGGATCTAAATTTCTCGACCCACTAAAAACCAAGGCAAGAGGTCCGGAGTGCAATTATGTAGCCCCACGGAGCACAGCCGAATCCCGTTTCGTGAACTCAGGAAGCCCCAGTTGACTGACATCACCATAGCAGTGGTATGTTGTTCTACGAGACCTTGGTCGAACAGTCAAGTCTAAGCGACAAGCCACTTGGAAAATTGCTGAACGCAAGCGTTCTGGTATACAAATAAGAGGTATAAGGGTGTAGTATAACAGGCCAAGATAGAGGACGCGGTTTTTTTTAGATCCAATACTTCATCAAAAATAAAAAAGGACGATTTTGGAGACTTCAACGACGAGATCTACCAGCGCTATCGCGATATACATATGTAGATGTTGTAAAGGAAATAAAGCTAGGTAAGCTCCGGTGGGCAGGGCATCTATATACCTCGTAAAGTCTGTACCGGTAAGGTCTATGACCGCCAGTAATATCTATAAGAAACTCAGCATCCGTTAGTAGGATGGCGTGCACACAGTGTTTCGTTTTAACTGTGGACAAAATCGACACTTTCATAGAAACGGTAGCGCAATACTTAAAATTGTTAGTGGCTTCTTGTACACTTTATCATATGCATAAAAAGTAAGAAATAATTTAGTGGTACTTACGTAAATTTTCTAATCATTAAAATAATCTTAACAAACACTAACATTTCACACATTTCTAGCACTCTTAAATTAATATAATTCATTGCGTAGTTTAATATTTTAATAAGAACTCGCACAAAATTTTTGCACCATGATCATCCAAACTTAGCGTCGCTCTCATGTCAAAAAAAAACCGCTAAAATGGGTGTAGTTTCAAAATTTGAATTATCGATGGCGCTTTTATCCTTTTGTGCTTTTAGCGCCTTTGCGCGATCTGGCCATGGAGCCTAGACAAGGAGTTAAAACTCCGTGTTGTCAAATTTTGTTTGATTGAGTGAGGGCGCCACAGTCACATGTACCCCAAAAAACATGGCCGAGTATATTCATCCGGTTGATGGCAAAGTCCGTTATCTGCTAAGATATTTTATGTTTACGCCTAACTTAAAAAATCAGCTTCTAAATTGGATTTATATCGATGTCATTTTTCGTATTTAAACAATTTATGAATTTTCCAATGAATTTTTAATATTTTCCAATGAATTTTTTTTGCATTGCTTCATTTTCGGGTAAAATTCTGCTAACTTCACGTGGGGCACGTCAGCTTTAGGCGACATCTGTGGCAAACAATGAACTAGAAGTTTAGTTTCTGCTACCCATCCATTTCCGGTTATTTTTCCCATAAGAGTTATATCTCCTTGTCTAGGCTCCATGGATCTGGCTTTCAAGTGGGCAAGTAGCCATCATGTAAAAGTCCGCCATCTTAATTAGTATATCAAGTGACCGTGACCCACCATGTAAAATTCCGCCATCTTAACTACCACGTCAAGCGGGCAAGCAGCCATGTCATGTAAAATTCCGCCATCTCAACTGCTATATTACATTAAAATGAAATTTAAATTTTTTAAACGTTTTTATTTCTTCTAGATTACAATAATATTTTATGTATAAAGGATCCTTTATTTTTCTTCTTTTTTTTACATTGTAAGTTTTCCCTTTTTTTTATTACATTTGTTTTTATTCCAAAACAACTCAAGCACTAAAAGTTATAAAAGTGAAAAAAAAAAGAAAGATAAATGTTAGAACCAAAATTAATATAATTAAATGAAATGTTCATAGCAGATTGCATTTGTTTTTGTTCTTGAAGTTTCGTTTTATAAATTTCAATTATCAAATATACACTGTATAATTTTCATAGCATACCAAATCCTTTTGAATAATTGATAGCTTTTAGCAATCGATCTTCCAATTTTTCTTTATTTTCATATTCAGGTAATAATAAAACATTAAAGCATGTATGGCTTGTTGGTAAACGATCACTATCTGGTCCATTACGGGCGATAACTAATTTTAGACGACTTAGCCCACCAACAGGTACACGATCCGAACCAGTTGTAAATTCTAATAGTTTCCTCTTTGATTCAATTGGTAAGCCATGCACTATACTCCAAAAATCAATAATTATTTGTGTTTTCTCTGTATAACCACCTTCATATTCTGTAGATTTCTCAAGTTCAACAAAATCGAATTTCTATATTTTTTTTTGATATAAATAAATTTCAATTAGATTTTCATTAACTAACTCAAAAAATAATATTTACCTTGCTACCACATACTAGCAGCTCTATTTCTTCGGGTCTAAATAATAACTGTAACGGCGATTCATCTGTAACCATCTGAAAGCCCTTCCGGAAAGCTTTAAATTGCTTCTCAATGCTTGAATTTAATAAGAAATCACTATATAATTCAACAAATTCATGTTTGTTTTCTTGATTCACATAAATTTCACCACCATTTAGCTTTAGCTCATGATCTAGCGTATTACCAAATACATCTTTATAGCTAATTTTAAATGTTTGCATAAATACATCCTCCATATCGTTCTCTTCATAATCAAGCATTGATTGAAGACTTTTAAATAACACTGGATTCCAGTCAGCTAAATCATAAAATGAACCTTTAATACCCATTAATTTTCGATAAACAACCATTGGAAAGTTCACAGCCAAAATGATATTATTGTAGATAGCTAAACCTAATACGATTCCTATAAGTGTAAATTGGGCCTCGTTTTCGAATGATGTTGAGTTAAACCTGAAAATATATAAAGAGGATTAAATACAACCAAAAAACAAGATTTAAAAAATGGAAAATGGATAGATAGATTTTGCATTATTGCTGTCTTAATTGTTTCCACTTCCCAACTTGTGGGATGATAATCTCTCATAGCTCATAGAAGGTTCAGGCAGTTCTAGGAAGAAACTACATTGTTTCAGCCAAGAGGGATATTTGGCAGGGGTATTGCCAATTATCGAGAGCCGAGGTTTTTCTATTTCTTGTTGAGGGGCGCCATGTTGGGCACTGCAACCTATTTTATTTGGTCTATTGTGCCACCCCCGTCTTTAGGAACCAACGAGGTTAAGGCTTCTAGAATAGCCTAAAACTGATTTAGAGTTCCTGTCCCAAATCTCCCGGGTAGTAAGGAATAAGCCTGTATTTTAAGTTCGTCGATCACAATTGACCATAACAGGGGTTATAGGGCGCCCCTAGGACGCAAATGAAGTCAAATAATACAATTTGTCGTCAATGCAAAAAAAGGTATCCGTCGAATGCAAAATTAATTATTGAGAAAAAATTAATATACTTACCATACAGTCTTTGTGTCTTCCTGGTGAATAAACATTCCATAATCAGGATTAAATATTTGCTCAACAATAAGTTGAAAAAATTCTTTAGAAACTCCGCCTTCATCGATACCTTGTTCACCAACAAACTCTACTACCAACTGTTTTTTTAAATCTTTCGGATTGCCCATGGCAATCATTTCAAGCTAAAATATTTATAATGATATTGTGGTGATCATGGATTATAAGTAAAACAAAAACTCACCTCAACAAGAGCATCGTCGATTATTTGATCACGTCTAACTTTGAGTTTTAAGTAGGGATTTGGTGATTGACCACCTAAATGTGTTTGGAAAATACTTATCCGTCTTTCACTGTACATTCTTATTCTACTGTCATAGTATAATGCTACAATCTTAGTTGCTGGTGTTAATATAAATGAATAGAGCATAAAACTAAATTTCTTTTCTATAAAAAATTTTAAAAATATTGTATTAGATAATATTATTCAATACTAAAGGTGTTCGTTTACCTAGTCTAGTCGATATATCCATTGTTATATTTTTATAATATAAATAATCATTATCCATTTCAATTGCATCGCTTAGTGGTTCATTGTAGAATTCTTCAAATGGAATTAGAGGAACGCGACAGTCTAAAACACTTATTCCAAGATCTGTTGATAATTTATCTTCTAGGCAGGATGGTTTTGATGTTTTACTACTTGTATAACTGAAAAATTGCTCAAACTCTGGATTTGATGATGTATCTAGTTGATCTTCTGGCTCTCGCAATTTTGCTGATTCTAATTGTCCAGCAAGAATATTAGCATAGTAAACTATCTGCAAGAAATATGAAGAGAAAAAATGCTCTAAACTTGCTCTACCTTTTTTTTAGATATGTTTATGAATACCTTTAAAACTTTAGTAGTACATGTAATAACTTCGTTATCTTGTACAGTTGAATCTCTATTATAGGTGCCAGATACTACTTGTATACTAATAAGCTGTTGTAAAGTCTGTAATAAAATTCGTAAATTTCCTTTACAATGTTCAGCCCAAATCCTAGCTAGTCTTGCACCAGCCCAAACCGGCAATCGAGCGGCTGCCTTACATATCGCTGGCAATGATACTTCCATAAATTCTGAAGGAGCTACAAAGAAATGCCCATTTTTAATATAAAAGAATAAAAATTTATTATGAAATATGTTACCCATAGTCATAATTTCAAAAACAACAATAAATATATGTAAACTCTTTTCAATCTGCTGTTTACGTGTAGCTAGACGCAAATCCACACTTAGAACAATTGCAAGACTTGTTATGCCATTATTAAGTGCTTCGTGAATTTGGCAATTACATTCAAATAGTTTCTGCATAGCACGCCTTAAGCTAGGTATATCAACTGTAGTGTTATGCGGTGCAGCGACCTCCTCCTCCTCCTTATCAGCACAACTATCTTCATCTTTATCTAGATCACCCTCTAATATTCTGAGATCTTCTTTCTTCAAGCTTTTTAAATCTTTTGGTGCCTTTTCAAGCATTTCATCAATGGTAGCTGATGGCTGTTTCTGAAAGCTTTGGCCAAGCAGCTCACATGATGAAAATACTTCACCAACTGTTCGTATTAATCTGGCATGCGTTTTTTCCTGCATACATACTTCAATTAGTGCAACTAGCTTCTCTTCATCCAAATATGTGATTGGTGGGCTTGTTGGCTCTCTTGATGTGTATCTTCTACTTGTGCTACATGGTAGATTAGTGTGACTAGAGCTAGGGGTAAGATGTGATGAGATTCTATCGCTATTACTACTACTTGGCGTATTTGACGAAGAAGATTCATCTTGGTCTGTTGTTGCTGCTGATGATGCAGCCCCACCATATTTTGAACTTGATTGAGTTCGTGGTAAACGTGAACTAGAATTAATAAAATAAAGTTATTTTATTTTAAAATTAATTAAAACTGCAAATATACAAACGAAAATGTTTCACATGCTTTTATTTATTATGATTATGAACAAAAGAAGCCTACAATTCTCAAAACAATGATAAAAACTTATTCTCTTACCTCGAATTACTACTTTTTTTATCACTGGGTGATAAGTTATCTAAGTCCGAAGTTCGGGCCATCTTAGATGGCTGAGCATCACACAGTTTAGCATCTTGTGAGAAAAGTTGTATGGCACGTGCGGCTGCTTGATTTGGCGACATTTTATCAACTTCCCCACTAGACGCGCAAAATTTATTATTACATTTTGGATTACCACAACCCTCTATTAACTGATAAAAATATCTTTCTATAAGTTTTTTTGCCGCTGCACGCTTCATATCGTCACTTTCACTACCGCCACCACCACCACCGCCACTAGCACTGCTGCTAACACCAGTTGGTACAGTGAATGATGAAAATGATATTGGTGATGATGATGATGATGCTGTTGCAGTTGTTGTTTTTGTAATTGAATTACTTGAACTAGATGGTTCGCCACTATCTAAGTTATTAGTGGGTGATGTTTGTGTTGTTACAGTTCTAGTTGAAAATGTTTCTAGCGCTTGATCAAATGCTTCTAGTGCAGTATGTAGATTTGCTGCAGATGCCGATTCTTCAGCTTCTTTTAATTCTTGTTGAAGGGATACTTGATTTTCTGTAGCTTCACACAGTGACGGTGAATTTGAATTAAAAACATTAGACGACGATTCTTCAGTTTGCCTAGAAAAGCATATTTATGGGAATATTTAAAGATATTGCCATCGCGATGACTTTTCTGTATATTTTTTGTACAGTACAAACTACAATCGGGTCAGTTTCGATTAAAACTGTTCCTATTTACTATTTCATACAGATTTATGTGTGAAATTACATACTTTGTTGTGAGGTGTTATCATCGGGATAAATAAAACGAATAAACTTAAGAGCTTTAAGGTGGTCATGCCTAGATGAGTCCATTCAGTATCTAAAATCTTCTGGAAATACTCCAATTAATCGTAAACTTAACACTACCAGCATTAAAATTAAAATCATAAGTGCTACTTCCAACGCAGTCCTAATGCCACACGCCCTAATAAAACTACAACTCACAATCCTCATAGCCGCATTATCGTCGGTGGTTGTTTCTACGCTGATAGGACATCCGTAGTCGAATGGGAATAGAGGCTTGATGAGATAGTTTCAAACTTCTAGACTAACGATCATAGTAATGATCTTGATGAGATAGTTTCAAACTTCTCGACTATTTCAATGGGAAAGTTAAGTTTGCACGAACACCACAATGCTAATGGATTAAGACTGATCAACTTCGCCATGGCGCCAGAGAGAGTAACCAACAACGCAATTGATCATGTCCTTATAGACGCACGCCACCAATCCAATCTGCTTGACGTGAGATCATACCTCGGCGCAAATATATACTCTGACCACTTCTTAATAGAAACGACGGACAGAATATCCGCAATAAAAATAATATAACTCAATATAACGTGGCAGGATTGAAGGAAGAGCAAACTAGGGCTGAATATGAGAGTCAGAATTGATGGTGAATTATCCCCAGCCCAGCAAATAGAGGATTAAGGAAAGGTAATGCACTCTCCCCTGCTTGTTATTAACGTTGGCCTTAGAAAAAGCAGTAAGAGATGCATCGATTAACACATCATGGTGTATCTTTGAAAGGTCAGTGCAAATATTAGGCTTTGCCGATGATATTGCTATCCTTGGAAGATCATTCGAGAGATTGAAGCAGACCTTTGTAGCATTTGAGCAAGCCGCAAAAAATCAGATAAACGAGCAGAAAACAAACTATATGTACACAAAAAGCGCCAGAAGTAGCCGACAAAAAATAACGATCGACATCTATAATATAGAATCAGTGGATGGGTTTGTATATCTAGGTATGATTATAACAAAGGGTAATAAATACATCGGTCGAAATGTGCGCAGCCGAAGCATTGGTAAGAAGAAATGAAAGGAAAATCCTTCGTTCGATCTACAAAGAAATACAGGTTGATGGCGTTTGGAGGAGAAAATACAACTCAGAGTTGTATGAAATCAGTAAGATTCCAAACATTGTTCATTGTTTGGGGGCCTCGGTGGTCTAGAGGTAAGGCGCCTGACTACTATCCCAGAGGTCCTGGGTTCGAATCCCGGCCAGCCCCACGGTCCTTCGCCTTTTCCACTTTCCCACCCACAAAACTTCCCTTCTTTCTTCTCCCCTCTTTACATTCCTGATTCCTCCTGTCATAGCCTTCGCTAGTCTTTCCCCGCTCCACCAAGCGCATGTCATCGGTTGGCTGATGAGATTCAACTCGTTTCAGGAGGCATAACACTCCAGCGAGTTGTTTCTCAAATGCCCCGATGCCAGAGTCGCGAAATGGTTGGAAGTAGGCGGAATAAAATATCGCGGCTAGGTTGTGGCAGCTCCTTCCTACTTCTCTGTCTGTTTCTACTCTCTATCTTCCGGCTAGAGCTGCTGTTCGACATTCTATACGAAAAAGATAGATTGTCGAACAGTACAAAGGGGATTTCCCTAAGACTCTAGTCTATCACATAAAAAAAAAAAAAAAAAAAAAATGTTCAAAAAATAGACTACGATGGATTGGTCATGCCCAACGAGGTTGGAACGGAACCCGACAAATATAGTGCTAAGGAAAGAACCGCCAGGGAAACGGAGACCACGTCGGCTGAAGAAAATATATATGTATAGATGATGTCGAGGATGACCTGAGCACTTGGATATAAGAAACTGGAAAAGTCGGGCCAGGGATCGAGAATCATAGAGGCGAATGCTGGAGGAAACCAAAGCCAACAATAAGCTGTGGAGCTCCTGATGATCATGATAAGTAACAGGATTGAATCAGTGTAAGAAGAAATTGGGAAAATTTATTATTTAATTTTTTTCGTAAATAAATAAAGGAGAAGACATATTGAAATTTAAAGATCTCACTTAATATTTCCTTTCGCTAAAAAAAACCAATTTATTAATTGTTTTTAAATTAAGCGGCGGGGTTGGTTTTCTTATGTTTTATCTAACATAAAATCAATAAATATGATGACGTGTAAGCAACAGGCTAAATATCTAACCCGAAGTAATGAAATAATTTTTTTTAAACTGTATTTAATTTAATAATTCCATATTTTGAAAGTAAGTTAAATTTTGTTTTTGCATTTTTTACTATACTAGCAAGAATTACTTATTGCATGTTTGTTTTTTTATCATACCTATTCTATTATAACTACATTTTTTATATTTTTTTTTATACTTTTAACATCTGCCACTCCCTTTTATTCTCAAAAGCTCGATTTGTTTCGTATTAAATAAAAACAGTTCTTTCTTCTTATTATCCTTGAATTTGACTAGATATAACACAGAACAAAATTCGAGAAAAATAAAACAAAGTATCAAGTATTAAAAAAACCTACGTTTTCGTCATAGGTATATTGTCAGTGACACTCTTTTTCGAATTTAATAGCCAATATATAACTTTACAAAACTCCGTATATGTCCAATTTATATAACCTTGGCATACAATTGCGCTTTATAAGTCGCTCAGGAATAAACAAAACAAAGAGACTTTGTAGTACACAAAAGCATTACACAAGAAAAAGGGAGATAAATCAATAACCTTCCACAATATCAGTGTAGTTGTTATTTTTGCGTATTCACCTTTAATCCGGCTGGTAGTATCAGGATTTCCCAAAAACGAAATATGAACTATAAATAGTCAGGGTAATTCGTACAAGAACCCCGGTTAGTACACACATAAAAAACCACACAAAATCTGCATATATACATTAATAATAAAAATGCTTTTCTCTTTTATATACATATGTGTAAATAAACGTTTTTTTTTTTATTTTCTTCTTTGTTATATTAAAAATAAATCCGGAAAAGCCTTTCAGCATTGGTCAAGATAAATGAGGTTGTAAAAAGTGTATATATTAAAACAATGAAAACATAAATGAAAAAGGTCTTTGGCCTTGTGCATTTGGAAAATAGAAACGAAAATTTATTATAATATGCATTTTACTCACTAATAATATCGCATTTTTGTAGATTTAGATATACATTTGTGAAATCCAACTAATTTTATGAATACTCTAGAATATTTTCTTAAAACACTTTGAATTAATTTGCCGTAACTTTTCTTGTGAAATGAGCTTTTCTTATACACCACCAACAACAAAAAGTATATACATATGTTATATGAAAAGAAAACTCTCACGTTCCGCGTGAATGAAAATTCATAGGCAGACTGACTGTGGTCAAGTGGAAAAGATTCTACATTAACCCAAAAAATTATTTATAAACAAGGAAAACAGCAAGAAGAGAGATCAATCGTATTCGTTCTTGGAAAATTCGCAAATTAATTATGAACATTTGCTCTTCTCTACTATATAAAAAAAACCAAGACGAACTTTTTATTTTGCGTGAAAGAAAGCCGGCTATTTTCCACGCACAGCAAGAAAGGAAAATTGACAGTACCTTGACTTTTCCGAATGAAAAACAGGAAGGACACATTTGCACAGGAGCAAATACATTTAAAGGATGATGTTGTGGAGTGTAGGCTGCTGTGCGATGTATATTGAAGGAAGGAATGAGATGGGAATATATTGAAGCAATTTTGATGGCCAGATTTAATTTTGTTCGTACTTGAACTTGATTTTCTCTTGTACTCAATTGACGTCAATATTCATCCTTTTTTAACCATAGAACGGACATTTTATAAATTACATTATTGAAATAAGTTTTACATCCGATTGGAATTATAATTCAGTGTCAATGGGGAAACAAAGAAGACTTTACTCGTAACTTTTCTACAGTTTTATCTTTAATTTCATAAAACACAATAGCAACGAATGCACTCGCTTACAGGACAAACTGCAGCATAAAATATATGTTGTTCTGTGGTATGGAAAGCGATGCTACTTATTATACTAACTCCAGCAAGATTTTTGATCGAGTATACTCATAGGCCCCTGTGCTGAAAGTCGAGTCATATGACAGCCGCATGGAGATGTCGACGTCGTCTTGTTTTTTAGTTGGTGTGCTGAGAGTCGGGTGGCGTTTGAGTTGAAGAAATTGTCGTTTCAGTAAAATTACGACTGTCAGCACAGGGGTCATATTTTAATTGCTAAACTCTTAAAATGTGTAATATCAAATTCTGTCTTTGAATGGAGATACTCATATCTCAACATCCTTTTAAATGATATCGAAGTATCCACGATTAACATCCATGTTCGATCCCCGTGAATGTAATTTTTACTCCCTTTTGGGAATTTTGCTTTTTGGGATATTAGGTGGTATTCTCGTTGGCGATTGACTTGACTACGAGGGACCCGGTGGAATGAAACTATCGATGCCTTCACGCGTATCGAGGAAAATGTCGCTTCACACGCTACCTTGCGACAATTAAATACGAATTTAGTCGATTTGTTTGCCAGAAATATGTTAGATTGACAATGAGAATACCAATTTAAAGTCGAAGTGACACACACATCTGTCACGTCACTCGATAACGAGAATAAGGCTGATTATTTTCTTCAAAATTCATTACTTTTAGCAGCTGGCGCAGCCAGATTCACGGACAAACGTGGCTTGGTTGAGACAACTGCTAAATTGGATTCTTTCTGAAGTTCTATATTCGAAGGGCCTTTTCACGGGTTAGTGTCACTTGGCTCGTACGCTGCAGCATTGGCCGGTGGCGGCTCAACAATCCAGGGGTTACTATGCTACTTTCTGCAGTTCGCATAAGCGCGTAAAAATTTTTGTGTAGGATTAGGCCATATCTTAAGACCCCCATTTATTAGCCTGAAAGTTTTCCCCTTGAGGGCAAGTATCACTACACACACCGACCGCCAACTGTATCAGTCCTGCAGTCCAAGAAAACTGACAAAAATCTTTGTGTTTGGACATTTATCGTCATTTCGTGCCTGAAGATCTGAACTTCTATTCACTCTCAAGCCGTGAATTCACGCCGTATCGATACGGAAGGGAAATAAAAGCGCGAAAACAATTCACGTTCGCGCTTGTTCGTGGGTGTTCACGGCGTGAGTCTGGAGCCGCCTTGAAGTTTTCGTTGAGACTATGAACATTTTTGCATTTGAATTATAAACCTGCTACGCTAAGTTGTCGTCTTCACCTGTGTGTCTGTAGGGAATCATGACTTCACCTGCATACCACGGCCTGTCAGGCACATACTTGAAGTATCATCCCTCAGTCAAACCGGGAAATCTGTCGCCTTCGTCAGGCCGTACCGGCAGACCTGGTCTAAAAAGCCACTACCTGCCGGCTGCCTGTAAATGAAGGGGGGTCTTTAGTGGGGAAAGATGTTTTACTTAATTTAACCCAGTTTTTTAGCAATTTTACACTGTTTCTTGAAAAGAAAATATTACGTGATATATGCGCGACCCCCTCCCTCTCCGCACGTGAGATTGCATGATATTTGGCTAGACCCCCTCCCCCCTACATGCCTCACGAAATTAATGGACAATCCCTACTATAGTTTGCAGCATAGTGCAGTTTGCAGTGCAGATCTATAAAATATTTGGAAATCAAAGACACTATGGTCTCGAAATCAGTCCGAAAAAGCTGTGCAAGAAAACTATTGCCTCGGCTGATAGCTGTCTGACCAATCTAACGATAAATTAGGAGGCTCCGCTAGACTATGCAGGATACTCTCTAAAGAGCACGCCAGCCCGTTCTTGATAAAAAAAAGGTGGAATGGAGCTTGGAGAGAATCAGTCCCTAGAGGTACTAATGAACACACATGTTCACGGAAACCATGAAGTATAGCATGTCAAAGCCACAGGGAATAGGTCGCGACAGTTCTGTGGGGAGATTTCGGTTACTATCACAAAGGAAAAGGTTCTTTGGGCGATTGATAACTTCTCCTCTTTTAAAGCACCCGGCAATGTGCAATATGGTTCCTTTTCTATTAAAAATTCTTCCTTATATTTGAGCTATTTCTGTTTTGTAGATAATTTAACAAGTATGGTATCGCCGACCGATTGTAGTTCGTATGAATTATTTCAATATTTATAATGTAATCTGCATAATAATTTACCTTGAAGTTTCGCCGTCTGAGTTATCCTGTTTGTCTGGGTTCATGTAAATTTATCCAGGTTGCCAATAGCTTTAGTAAGCATTCAAACGAGAAAAATATAATTCAATTTTGATAATTGAATATATATGTCTGAAAGAGAAAGAGATCAATATTAGAGTTTTTTAAAATTTATAATATTTTATTGAGCAGAAATTCGTAATAACAATGTTTTTATTTTAAAGTTAATTTTACTTTATACCCTGCACCCTAAAGCTTAAAAATGTAACTTTAAATCAAACATTTTGTAACACAGCTGCGAATCTAACCAAAATGGGGGACAACCCCATTTGAATGGGGGACAATCGTATACAACCATAACAGAAATTTCGGGAAATATACCAGCAGACAGACCGAGTAGGAAATGGAGCGACTCTGTGGGGCCTAACGCAGAGCTGTGTAATAAAATAAAAGGGTGGCTATCTAACCGCTAACCTGGGTATACTGACCCGCGGCCTGGATCCTACTTTGGGCAAAGGTAGGAGACGTGAGGTTGCAGCCATCGCGGTGACCTTTCAAAAAGTTGTTAAAAACGTGAATAACAGACGGGTTCCAGAGTAGCCGTCGTGCTCAGATGACTAACACGTCCAATTCAGGGTGGATGAGTCTTTGGAATTAGTGAGGGCACACAGAGCAACTTTTCACGGCAAACAAGGCAGTATATTGAAGGGATTTGTGCACTCTATTAAATCTATGATGGAGTTGGAAATATTCCTAAGGAATTGCATGCAGTTACTGCTGCTCATAACATTAGCTGCCCTGTTCTGATGGGGACGCGCAATAGAAAACCCCCATGGTGGAATAATGATCTCTCCGAGTTGAGATGCGCCATACAAAGGAGCACATCTTTTAATACTATAACTAAAGCGAAGTCTAATCAGCATTTTCTGCGACTGGATCGACTCTATGCTGAGAATTCGCCTAGTAATGGTTTCTTACCTTGAGGGATCTTCGGAGGGTGCTATAGCACGAGGATATCCAAAGGGAAGAGTCTTATCTCTACTTCTGTGGTGTCTTGGTACAGATGAACTCCTAGCCTATCCTCGCAGATAGAACTACAAGCTTTTTCCAAATATTTAGAAGCAACGCAAGATGCAAAGCTAAACTGGAAAAATCAAATGGATATCATCATCACCCACCATCATAAGGCCCATGGTAACTTACAACTTACGGGGCTTGATTGTGGTGGCACAGATTGACGGGGCCTTTTTGTAATTTTTCTGAAGTACCGCAGGGTGGAATAGTGTGATACATGGATAGGTCCAAAACAGAGAAAGGGTGTAGGCCGGAATCTGGAGATTCAGTAGAGCGATAAGCCTGGGCACTCTAGCGACTGTCTTTCAAGCAGAGGTGAAGGGTCTACAAAAACAAACAGATCTTTGACTTCTCTGATAGCCAAACGGCAATCACAGCTATAAGGTCCTGTAGGACCAAGGCAAAATTAGTCTGGGATTGCCAATTGGTGATCGGGATGTTTTCAATCAAGTTTAGTTACCTGGCCGATAGGACTTTGATGAAACAACAAACGCTAAGAGTGCGCGCCTGGCTTGGTTAACCCTAAGCGGTTTCTTCCTGTGCCGCCTTTAATGCAGCCATGAAACATGAGATAATTCAGGATAGGGAGGATGTCAATGGCACTTGTTTGCTTGGTTATCAAGTACTGCACCCTGAATTGCCACTTATGGATGATAAGAACGGCGGAGGACGTCACAGGCAGGCTTTCAGGGCCCCGTGATAGCCAGAAGCAGGTCTCGTTGCTCAAATAGTCAATTTTAAGCGAAACGCCACTAGGCAGAGTGCTGAGCCTGCTGTTTTTTGGCCCCAACACCTTAACCAAAAAAAAAGAAGCCAGCAGAGGATTGCTGAAGAAATCCAAGACTAGTAATAGGGTACAGTCCTATAGGTGATAACAGGATGATGGAGAACAACCGTATTGCAACAGAACATGGTAGCAGAAATTTCGAGAAATCAGATTCAAGGCGACATGGATAGACTCTGGTGATGACTGACGGAGAGCTAATGATCAACATTCGGAACTGTAGTCGAGAAAAGACCGTTAAACTTGCAGAATGTCCTAGAGGAGGCCAAAGCTCAATCTTGGCTGTAATTGGATAAAGGGTTTGACTGGGAAAACAGCACCAATTATTTACTCTGAAAATATGTTCTTTATTTATTCCTTTGACCGAGTTGCCTTTAGTTTTGCAATAATGCATCTTTAAGGCACTATCGGCGAGTGACTGACTGTGAATGCCATTTAAATATTTTATTCAACCTTAAAAAATCCCTAACCTACATCATTATACAAATTGACAATTTAAATAGCTAAAAAATTAAATAAAACCATTTTTTCCCATCAGCCACTGTTATGGACTGTATTTTCGGCAGCTTTTGTTGTTTTGTCAATGTATTATTTTTCTCCCCCATTAATTTGTGCCTCAGTAAAATTAGTACAAAAAAAAATCTCCACAAAGGACTTTCCTTGAAAATCACCGATTTGCGTGTTTTGCACTATTTATAATATACCTAATGCGTAATATCAACTCACGTTTAAACAATCACAATCCAAAATAAATTTCATACAAAAAACTTTTTCAAAATTTTCAGATGATGAAATGAAATTTTTTTTCCTCCTGGTGCTGCTCTTCTACACAAACTTTTACTTTACACAATTGTTAAATTTTTTTTCTATATCAGTTTTCTAAAACTGCTACCTGTACAATTGCACTATTGTAAAGATTTAAATGAGTTTTATTCTATATTTTTATTAAATTATAGATTTTATTATAAAATCTGGTTTAAATTGGGATAATTTTGTATCTTTTCTTCTATCCCCGAAAAATGACAGAAACGCGACATCACAAGGTGAACAGACGAAATAATGAAAAGGTATATGATAATACATCTCCAACTCTATAAGTCAAAACTACTACTACATATTTTTCGATATTTTTTTAATAAATATTAATTGTTTTTGATTGCTTGAAAATTATATTACCATTAAATAATTTATTTTAATATATGCGCTAAGGTAATCGGATGGCCTTTAACTAAATATTCCGATAATCAAAATGTTATTGACAGTAGTAGAAAATGAAAATTTTATGTACTAAATATTTGCTCCCTGTATATATTTACAACTGTCATGACTTTTTATTTTTAACAAAAACAGTCGCACATAACTTTGTGGAAAAATTTGAATAATTTGCATTTAATTAAGCTAGATATAAATTTTCTATAAATAAATATGCTTAAATAATTCAAAATCAGCAGAACGCCGGTTCTAAAATGTGAAGGGAGTACCATCTACACGCCAATGTGTGAGACATAATCAAATTTTACGAGAGTCAATAATATTTAAAAAAAACCCTGTTTTTTTAGAAAATTGTTAGAAACTTAGTATTTATTTAATTATCTATGCTTTTGGCTTGTTTTATTATTAATTTTTAATTATAATTATTTCATTACTTTTCCGACTTTTCCTTTCAACAATGACAGGGACATCTATTACATTTCATCCTAAATTAGAGATCTGTCAGAAGAGTTTTGTAAATTAATTGTTGAAATCAAAATATTTTTTAAACATAAAAAATCGCTTAAGTTTGAGTAAAAATTGATTAATTCAGAATTAAATATACAGTATAATGAAACAAGAAGAGTTAGAAATATTGGAAAACGGCAATATTAGGGAAAGGAAGGGCATTTTGAAAAGTTTCAAAGAAGAGGTGTGTGTGCCCCGGAAAAATTTTAATTACTTGATAAATAAATATATTAAGTTAATTAATTACTTTTAGAATGCAAATCTATTTGATTTTAAAGAATTTAATTCAAATGGACAATGGATATTAATATGGAATGCAGTCTTTGATATATTGCGTGATGGAAAGAACGTTGAAGTGTTCCTAGAAGGCCTATCCTGTGTTAGAATCTTAGCAAGGGATGAGAATAATATTCGTTTACATAATATACAGAAGGATTTTGATTGTTTACTAAAAATCGCCAACTTAGGTCCAGAAAGCCTTAAAGTAACACCGGTTAATTCAACTGAAGTAACTGTGGAGGCCCTGAAATGCCTCTGCAATATGGTGTACTTGAGTGCAGAATGCCAGAAATTATGTTTAAGAAATTCAGCAACCGATGGTATTATTAAGCGTGTTAGCAGCTCCAAAACATTCCCATATGATATAGAATTTTTTGATATGAAATTACTATTTTTAATAACAGCACTTTTGCCAGAAGCTAGAAATAAGGTGCGCGACGATTTGAACGGGCTAACATATCTAACAGAATGGCTAGATTTAAAAGTAAAGGAAAAAGATAAATCAGATCGGCAAATCGACCTGATATGTGAGATATTGAAGGTGTTATTTAACGTTACTGCCAATACGGACAAGACATCAAATGAAAATGAAATATTATATAGAAGACTAACAGCGGTTTGTAGAAATTTACTATTTGAATATGGTGAAATGTCGAGGGAGAAGGAGCGGAATGTAGTTACTTGCACAATTCACTTGTTAACAAACGTTCCAACGGCTAGCGTCTGTGAAATTCTGACTAGTCCGGCGAAAAGTGTCGCACCGGTAAAAGATGATTTATTTGAAGGGAAATCGGTCAGGGCTGTTGATGTTCTGGTGCGATATCTCAAGAATGCTTTGAATGATAAGGAGGTAAATAAAAAAATTTAAATCTTTCTCTTAAGAAAGTTAGAGACGGGCCTCTTCCGTCGTCTGTGTATATACGTATATTTCACGAGTGCATTTTTCATTTCAGAAAGCCCCAGCAAATAATGAACAACTGCCACCAATTTTAACAGTACTTGTAAAAGGCGCTCGCTCAAATCCAACTCTACGTCATTACATACGAAGCATTGTTCTTCCTCCACTGAAAGATGTTACAAAACGACCAGAAGAAGGTAGTGAACTAAGAAACCATCTCTGTCGTTTTCTAACACTTCCACAAATGACAATACGAGATTTAGCCGCTGATTTATTGTTTGTTTGCTGCAAAGAGAATGTCGGAAGGATGATTAAATACACTGGATACGGTAATGCAGCTGGTTTATTTGCATCGCGAGGCGTTCTTGATTGTAGAAAAATTGACAATACCGAATATTCATCAGACAGCGAAGATAGCGATACAGAAGAATACAAGAAAATGCAGCATGGAATTAATCCGGTTTTAGGTTGTTACGAGGATCCAAAGCCCAACCCGATAGAAGGTATGAGCGAGGAACAAAAAGAATATGAAGCAATGCAATTGGTGCACTTAATGGATCGATTACACAAGCAAGGTGTTGTACAGCCATGTAGAATAGGTGAGGACGGAAAGCCGCAGCCAGTTGAACATATTATTCAATTGCAAGAGGAGCTGCCGCAACAGCAAATGGAGCAAAAGAGGAAAGACTAAAGGGAAAATTTTGGATATTCTAAATCGTTTCTTGAATTAACGACGCAATGTTATATAAAAACAACATAGTTTTGTTGTATTGTTAAAAAAAACAAATCAATCATCCCAAACACTATCAGCTTCATGCACGTTAACTTATTTTTAGTTAGCTTGTAAGCATTAATATTAAAAAAAGCTTTTATTTCTTTTGTAGACCAAGTAAAATTTAATGTTCTAGAATATTATGCCAAAAACAAATTAAAAATTTAATAAATAAGCATTTTGTGTATTATTCGGCCATCGCGTAGGTCCTTCTTTCTTTTGGTAAGGAACTGGATGCAAAAGTACAGCAACCAAGCGTTTGGTGCCGCCAGGTGCTTGTATATAAACCTTATGTACCTAATTAAATTCATAGCACTATCCACATCCCCCTGTATGCATCAATACGTACAATTTTGTACAACTTTTGCCGTCATTTGCGATTTTTTGTCTATTTTTTATAGAAAAGTGTTACTTAGAGGCCTCAAATTGGGCCCCCGGAGCCCCAGCTTATACCAAAAAACTTTCTTTGGAGCCCTGTTTAATTTTATGTAAAAAAGCTTCCGCGTGAGCTTTATTATTCTAAGGTCTTATAAAAACAAATTGGCACCCACGGGGATCGATGTTGGGCCCTATAAAAAAAAATTGGCACCTACGGGGATCGATGTTGGGTTTTATAAAAAAAATTGGCACCAACGGGGATCGAACCTCGCTCTCAATTTCAGCCAAAGCTCCCATTCCTCATTGCCATTTTCCAGGACCGGGGTAAGGATCTGAACCTAATCTACTGGGAATCGGTCCTAGATCTTGGACAAGCTAAACACATAATATGGATCGTTATCAATCTAAGTAAGGCGGACGCTAAACTGTTGGTAGGGTACCTGACTGGCCATGTGGGGCTGCGGTACCTTCTCCACAACCTAGGCCTGTTTCAGGGGACAGAATACCAATTCTGCATAAAGGCGTCGAGACTCCCGCGCATGTCTTGTTCAGGTCTGGCTTAGAAAGAGCCTTTGTCAGAGAGATTCTGAGCCTTCTTATTTTGGATAAAATTGGTTTCCTAGATATCAATGTTTTATGAAATACTCCTGCCTAAATAGCAACGAAATGAACATGCTTAGAGCTGCGCCGTTTCCATAAAATAAAACACATCTTACGATGACTGATCTTTTATGTTATATTATTAAGAGCCAAAAAAAACAGTTTACATAAGAACTTTCAATTAAAATTTTAATATAATAATTAACCAAATAGAATTTTTTCTTGCTTCGAATCGATAGGTGTTGGCTGCGCCGGAGTCTCAAATTCGCCCAATTCTGCATCATAATAAAGTGCAGCTCGATATGGTCGCAATTCCCATGGTACTTGCTCCTCCATTGTTGTCAATGTAACACCTAAATCCTCCAATGTTGGTATATTTGAGTTAACCTTATCTGTAACACATTCCATTTCAATACGTTCTAGATGAAGATTGCACATTGGCTGTCCGGGACAGATTGCATTATTTAATTTAGCTTTTAACAAAAATGTTGGATCGAAACGCATATCATAACGCAAGTATCCCCACCATTTTTCATCTTTTCTCATCACACGATGGAACCAATCGACCAGTTCACTTAACAAATAACGTTTTGGCCTGGAAATATAATTGTTTTCATTTATGCAAATTGTATTTTATAACATTTTATAATTTTACCCAACAGCTTGATAGATTTTCCCGATAGTATCGGGATCCTTTGCACAATTAACTATGCCCTGGGCAACATCACTTACAAATACCGGCTGTTTAACAGTTTTTTCTCCTTTTTGCCATAACGGCATAGCGCGGAATTGCCTTCTCAAAATGCTAGAATAATAACGCAAGAAGCGATCTTCTTGTCCATATATATCCGATGGTCGTATTATTGTTGCACCGGGAAATTCCTTACGGACAGCTTCTTCTCCATAATATTTACTTCTAAGGACATTACTTCCTTCTTCCATAACATGTCCATCTGGATCTGGATGGGCATTAAGGGCTGAAACATGAATAAAACGTTCTACACCCGCCTCTCGACATATTCTGCATTAAAACAACGCATCGGATAAAATTAAATTGAATAGAAATACGAGTAAATTACCTGGCCAGTCTTGCGGCACCTTTCACATGAACATCATCAAATTTAAAATTTTTAGTTTCGTATTCCCTTCCAATTAGATTTATCACAACATTTGAGTACTTGACCGCCTCGTATATCGAGTACTCATCATTCAAATGAAAGAAGTGAAATAGAACCTGTCCTAAATCTCCAGTAACCTTTAATCGAATAACATCGCTGTGATCTCCGCGATATGGAAGAATCAATTGAGTTCCTATCTTGCCCAATTTATTGCAAACATATCGACCAACAAATCCGCTACAGCCGAAAACAGTGGCTACAATCCCATTAAAACTGGAACGTCCACCAGTGCCCCGCTTCAGTGCAGCAAGATTATTAATTTTTATTGGACGTGGTGTTTCTGTAGAATAGCTGCGCAGGCATAGAGCTGCCAGGGCCCCAGTTTGTGCCTCTAAAATATAGTTATGAAAACATTATTGTCTGGCAAACATAACCTTTAACAAATTACATAATTTGTTTATTGTTAAAAAACTAACGTTGGCTATTATCGGTACTTACTGGCTGCTTGGGATGTTTTATAGAGTATCAGCGATACCATCTTTAAGCAACAAGAGCGGATTTTTTAATATATAATTCAATTTTCGGTCGAGTCCTCAACGCAGTGACAGCTAGTTGCTTACTGTGAGCCAACACCTGACAGTCAATGCAAAAACCGAATAAAAATTTCTTATACTATTTTTTATGCAAAAGCTGACAAAACTGGTAATTAATATATTAATTGAGAATTAAAAAAAATTTTAAAATAACAAAATTTAATAATACAAAAAATTATGCATAAAAATGAACTAAAATTCACTAAATTAGTGCCATCTACTAGACAATGTTTGAAACTTATAATAACTCTTTAAAGCTTGAAGTTTATCCAAAAGGAATGTCATTTCTAAAGCCAAAAGTATTTTATTAGAATTTTTTTTTAAATCTGTGTGACGAAGTGATCAAACGCGATTTTTTAAAGATCCTACAAGTAGTTTTGTTTCCCTATTAAATTAATTCATTCAACCCATTCAAATATTTAGCGTCCTGACAAAGTTATAGTATAATTAAAGTATTCGAAAGTGTAAAGTGAAATTTTCCTTTATTTCTTGAAAAGAGTCTGGAGATTAGTTGTGCTTTGTGTCCGCCGGCTTAATAAACAAAGTATTAACGCCTGCGGACCCTGGACGCCAGGCACTCCTCTACTAACGAAGTGTAAGATATGGATCCACAAAAGTAACGGGTAATATAACTCAATTTTTCTATTAATGGCACTACAGCCTAAGACCTCCTCCAGGGCATTTCTCTAGGTCCAAATGTTGTGCAATGCCGCGGCGTCAGTCGCTAGAGAGTAGTATTCGTCTAGCTACCTTTTCCTTTACTGCGTTTTGTGCTCAAAGAGTACTTAGCCCAAGTACTGCCTGAGCCTGAGTACTTTCAGCCCAATAAGGTGGTAAGGTGGCGCGCCGGCTATATTAGGTAAGTTGTAAGTGTACCCCAAGGTTGAATCTTTGGTCTATCATCACTTCCACGTACCTAAGTGAGGGTTGGGAGCGAATGACCTAATCAGTTATTTCCACCGAAAAGAGCTCCACCTTTTTTCTCTGGCTAATTAGCAATAGTTCCCAGGCATAGCATCAGTACTTTATCATACATGGTGATCCACAGGAGAGGGCCTAGGTCGTTGCAACTTTTATTCTCATCGACTGTGGCCCTTGCCGGGCTAGCCACTATTGGCAGCATCCGTTGTCAATTTATCCTTCCCGAAGCGGAATTAACTTTTGGCTCGAAAAGCTTGCTCGTGGTGCTGAGGCGACATCCTTGTGGGGGAAGAGCTTATTCGGCTTCGAAATAAAAACTTCGATTGCTCAAGAAACACTACTTCTCCGAGCCACACTGTGTGTGCGAATTCATCTTCTGCTTCACTGTCTGCAAGCTTCACTGACTGTTCGGTATACCGTCCAGCCCAGTGGGAACAGAGTCTGCACGATACCGTCGAAGCATTACAGGGTAGGTAATCCTAGGGGACCGCTTACCCTTAGTAGACGACATAACTATGCCTATACGTGGACCTTGGAGTAAGGTTTCAATATCATCAATCCGGCCAAAGATGACTGGACGGATGGGGTTATCCTGACTGAATCATTATGTATCTGTACAGATGGCTTAAAAATTGGTAGCAGCCTAGACTCTGGTATTCCTTCCGAGGCATTAACTATAAACACCTCTCTTCGTCTACCTGACCACTGCAGCGTCTTCCAATCGAAAGTCACTGCGATCTGGGAGGCTCTCGAATGGCTGAAGATAAATAATATAACTCTATAACATATAAGAATATATGTATTCTATCGGATAACTAGGCGCCCTCAAGGCTCTATGTGAGATTGCCACATAGTTTGATAAAATTGTGTTGGGTTCCTGGACACAGGGGGTTAAGAGAAACTGTAGGGCAGATGAGCTTGCTAGACAGGGAACCGAAGTGGAAAGGATACCCCACATTACCCATATGGGAATGCCCTTGCAAATAAAAGAGGGACTTTCCTCAGCTCACCTTTCCTTGATGGATTAAGCGAGCTGCAAAATACTGGGGTTCTTGATCTTTGTCACTTTATCAAAAGCTCCAAATGGCTTGAAATGGCCTGAACTTTGTCCCAACACTAGAATGTCATCGCAATGGGCCCAATGGTGTGCCTAAGTGAGCTCCCTAGTGGGGGAGCAGCCATTTCAACCTAACCTAATCTAAGGACATGAAGAATGTCGAAATCTTTTTGGGGGAGTATGTATAATGGACATTTCGGCAAGTTGTAATATGTATGTAAGGTGTGCGGAAGCGAGGGAGACCCAACCTCGAAGGAAGGATGGCGTAGACCAGGACGCCTCTGGTAAGAAATTGCATTAAGAAATTTTTAGTTATTAAGTAGAAAACAGTACAACTGGCCGATCTGAGAAGTGGGCCATTAGAGTGGATTAAGAAGAAGTTTTGTTCAGCATCTAGTAGTTGCCGTTGTTTAGCAGCATTTTTATGAATTTAGATTGGATTGGAGTCACCTTTTTCGGTATAAGCTGAACATGAGCCAGTTTCCAGGATAAACTACGGAGAAGTATGAAAGGATGCAGAGATTGCGCAGAAGATTAACCAAAGGTGAGGGACATTTTTTAAGAAACTTAGGGGCAAAATTATCTGGGCCAGTGGATTTGTTGGAGTCAAGCTCTTTGAGACACCTATACACTTCACGTTTTCTGAGTAAAACTCTGTCCATTGAGTGACAAGAAAACGACCGCTTAGGAATTCTTCATAATGAAGTTATCCTTGTAAAGCTTAGGTTAGGGTCCTGATAATTAATTTTTAAATGTTATTGATACGATGTAATACTGTTGACCCTAAAGTTGATAGATGCGACACTAAAGTTGATAGTTGCCTGGTAGCCCAGGGAACGAAGATTTACTAAGGTGGATGCAATTGTCAAACCTCGTGTTCATGGAAACCATGTTAGATCATTTGGAAGTGTCTCTTTCGTTGAGAGCTGGAACACCTTTGAAGTCTTCCTATTAACGCCGAAAGGGGGTCTGTTTTGGTATGACTCTTTGCATGGCTCTTTAATTTGAGGTGTGCTTCTAACAGTAGGTCCAACTAGCGTTTGGGAGACATTTGATCGTCATGGTCAGTTGATCCTCATTAATGCAGTCAATAAACGTTTTGATGTGTCCATTACGATTGTTTGTCGCCATTACCACCGCGCACAGCAAGCTGAATCCAGAGTAATTAATCTCCAGGTTATATTTTAACTAATTTTCACTTGATTACAACGATAGGAAATAAAGAATTGTGCACTTTAGAATATTTAATTATTATTTTAATTATGTCAGAAGCTTAAGACGCTAAACCCCGCACATTAATTATGTATGAAGACGAAACTTCATTTCTTTTTACGCATTTGTTCAGAATAAACTTGTTTAACTTTTAATGTTGATCTTAAACAGTTGAATTTAATTGGAATATTGTTAAGAATTATAAGAATATTAGTTTATATAAAATGAAGTGCGCAGTGCCTGGGTGCCCGAATGATAAAAAACACGATGATACGCTGGCATATTTTAGGTAAGTTGTTAAAGTGAATTACTTTAAGAAATTCAGAAAATACTGTGATAAGAGAATTTCTTAAAGGAAGCTGTAGTTGGCAATATTGACAATAACATATTTCAGATTCCCTAAGGATAAAACATTGCAACAAAAGTGGCTAGAATTTATTAATCGTCCTGATTTTGTGCCTCGCAGTACTAACGCGATTTGCGAAGAACATTTCAAAGAAGACGAAATAATTCATTTCTATACTAGAAAACAGTTGGCCAAAAATGCAATACCTTCAAGAAGTTTACCCAAAGTAAATTATTTTACAAAATACGAATTGTATAAAAAAATGTAATATCTTGTTTCAGGAACATAACGATGAAGAAATGCCTGTTGAAATGGACGGTTGTTCATCCGAATTCATAGTAGTAAAATTAATCGTACTTACTCTAATGACTGAAATTACTTATCTAGAAATATTTTTATTTGTAGAATTATCAAGGGGAATATAGCCGTTCCAAAGCTAGTGGAACCGAAAGTAATAATACTAATAATATTAGTAAATCTGTTGTAAGTGTAACGCATTATTTATTGATTGACTCAATAAAATTTCATACTTATTTAGGATACTAACACGTTAAATCATTTAAATAATGAGCAAGACCAGGCATTCAGTGACGATATAGAGGTAATCGTTGTACACGAATTAACAATTATGTTAAATACTTAATTGTTTTATATTCAAGGCAAATATTAAAGCAGCAGTGATATCCCCAACTATGACCTGTGCAGTTCCGCACTGCCCGAATACAAGAAATACAAAGATAGCCGGATTGTCTTTCTATGAGTGAGAAGAAATTACTCAATAGTTTTTTTGCAAAATAAATTACCATTCATTTTTTTTTTTTTTCGATTTAAAAGTTTTCCAGAAGAACCAGATATGAAAAGAAAATGGCTTGATGCAATTGGGCGGCGTTTTGGTGATTTAGTAATTATGAAAGGTTCCTTTGTATGTTCAAATCATTTTATTGTTCAGCATTTGCATAAGCTTAAACCTTCGGTATATCCCCGACAATCCTCTCAAATTGTAAAACATTCAACAAACAAAATGCAAAACTTTGAAAGTGATGATTATATTGAATATAATAAGAGCAACATTGAAATGGATGATCCGTTGGACACTGAATCTCATGTAGACAATGAAGTATAGTTACAACAAAAAGTTATATTTATAAAATATAAACAACAATTTTTTTAGGAAGTTAATTCATCAAATATTAAAGGCGAAATTGGATATGAATCAACGATTGCTTTAGAAATTGAGCCTACTGTATCGGGATTCGATGATGTCGAAGATGATAAGTCTGGAAATATTATTAAAATGGAGGAAAGTGATAGTTCTGCAATTAATAAAGTAAGCAAAACTACAGACGGCATAATAAAAACATTGGAATCAAGTAGAAAAGATATTAGAAAAGATGGCAATTCCATTTTAGAAAACAGTGTAAATGAAATAGAAAATATAAAAGACTTCAGTCCACCAAGAGACGTATAAATAATTGAGCTTAATAGAATTATAATTTAGATTTTTATTTTTTTAGGCCCTCCCAATTTACTCTGCAACAGGTCAAAAAATTGGAGTTTATTTACCACCAAAGGAAAATGTACTATTTTTACGCTTAAAAATTTTATAGATTAATTAGAAACAATTTCTTTTTAAAGGTAAAGAAAACGAGTAACTCAAAAGCCCCAAAATTTGCAACGACGCCAACACAATTTTTAAAGGTAATCTAATTTACAATATTTTACAATAATATACAATAATATTTAATTGTTTGCTCTCATTATAGCCATTGGGCATGCCTTCTCAAAAACAAAGCGATATCCCAGTTAATTCTGCAATTCCAATGGACGAAGTGTTTGTAAGTAAATTTATACAAATAAATGGTACCGAAGTAATAATTTTATAAAATGCAGGAGCTTCATATACCAGGGCTATGGCAAACTGTGGAAGTTGAGGATATAGATGTGAGTAAAATTTGTTTCTTTAGTTTATATTTCATAATGAAAATTTGAATATGCAGAAGTCTCACGTCACACTTCTTTTGAAAGAACAAATCTCGTTAGTTACTATAGATTGTGTAATTTCTTTGTTGTTGGGGGTTACTTCTTTGTTCCTATAAGGTAGCAGAAGGCACTCATTTTTGTTTGTTTCTGAAAATTAAAGCATCATATTTTTCTGCGATTGTTGCATGGTGTTTGAGTAGATGCCGATGAACCTTACGTTTGAATTCTAAGATGCTGTAACAGTTCGAAATTATAGACTGCGAAAGATTCTTCCACAGTCGCTTGTTCTATTTATAAACGATCTCTTAGACTGCACGAACATGAGACTGTAGGCTATGCGAGTGAGCCAAGGGGGATAGTTGCGTCTTGCGGATAAAATATTGCCGTGCAGGCAGAACAGCGATAATTTTAGTGTAAAACAATTCTATTCCTTTTCCTTTGTTGGGTTGGTTGTTACCTTCACTTGTTTTATTTGATCATTATTGATTTTTATTGTTCTACTTGCCGTTTCTTATATTTTCCTTAATTCTTAATAGGATTTGAGTTGTCAAAGTTATGAAGCTGCCAACGACCCTGAACCATCTTATGAAGACATACCCTCTGTAAGTATAACTACGTTTTCTTTATTGCTACGGAATTTAATATAAAATAAAATTCACTCTAGGTACCGCCAATTCCAGTTAAAAAGCTCTCTTTACAAATGTGCTTACAATCTTCGGATGAAGAAAATGATGATAGCTTATTGCCATTCCAGTATGTAAATATTAAGGAGAAGTTGCGAGTCTTACGAAAATATCTTAGTAAAAGAAAAGCACAAATTAAAACACACCAACAGAGACTAAGAAGAAAGGAGCGAAATATTAATAAATACACTAAAAAAAGGAATGAACTTAAAGCAGAAAATGAGGAACTTAGGAAAGAATTAAATTCTAGAGATGGAAGTGATAATACTATTAAATATAAATCGCCTTCTTGGGTTAAATAGTGTATTAAAATGTCATGTTTTGAATAAAAGTCTTAATTAAAACAATAGCTTTGGGGTCGTCCGGCATTTAGGATTCCCTAGAGACACACAGGCGAAAACGACAGTTTAGCATAGTAGGTTGTTATTTCAACTGTAAAATGGCCTCAACGAAAACTGAACGTGACAACGTCTGTTATTACGTTTTGTATTATTTTCTCAATTAATAAATTATAAATTTCGCAGCAAATTTTTTTTTTGTGTGCGGGACATTTTCACACGCGCGTCCTATCTTAAACCGATTTAATAGACGTTGTCACGTCAAAAACACGCCCACCACAGTGACGGATTGGCCCCCCTTAGCGGCCCGAGCATTTCGGTAGTGACCGGCCCAAATTTTATATACCCCTCCAGGGTCAAATATAAATTTTCGAGCAAATACTGCACAGTCATTGCAACAATCGTACTGCGCCCGCCGTGCGTCTATATCACGGTCTGTGCAGTATTTTCTCGAGTCTATGCTAATTTCCCATCGACCCTGGACCAGCTCGTGCAATAGGCGCACGGCGCGCAATTTCTCCTCTACCTTTTCGCTCGATTTAGGGCCAGTTCTGAGAAAAACTTCTCCCAGACGGCGAGGGCGGTCGGCCGAAGGTGGGGAAGAGAGGCGGGGAAGACGAAAGGCCAAATTCGAGCAGATCTTCGTGAGCGTAGTCACAATTATTACGAAACTTTAAGTGTCTTCACAAAAATGCTGAACACTCAACCTCCGGCCCGCCGGCCCACTTACTCGAATGGGCCATAGGTCAATCCGGCCCTGGCCCACCATATTTGTTAACAAAATGGACAGGCGGCGCGGAGAAATCAAATGTATGGGGAACACTCTGGCGGGCGCCCGCCGTCACCGCCTCCGCGCCCATCTGTTTGTGCCTTAAGACGCCTTCAGACGCACGCCGTAAACAAGCGCGAACGCGAGTATGTTTGTTTCGCGCCTAGTTCGCGCCTTGCTTTCAGCTCCGAGTGGATACGGCGTGTATTCGTGCCGTAAATTAACGGTTTCAGATCTGCAGGCACAAACTGACGATAAATATCCACAAACATAAAGATATTTGTCAGTTTTCTTGAACTGCAGGCCTCATCCAGTTGGCGACCGGTGAGTTTATGGTGATACTTGGCTTCAAGGCGAAAATTTTCAGGCCTGCCGTTTACCAATTCCTGGAAATCCGATACAAAACAAAAAATTTCGGGTGTAAACTCACTTTTGACTCTAGCAGTAATACATATTGGCCTCTGTGCTGAAAGTCGTGTTTTCTGTCATATGAAGTGGAGCTAGTAGAGTGGTGTGCTGATAGTCGGTTCTTGCCGTGTCTGTGTCGTTTAAAATCTAAATGAAGGCCATTACAGTCGTGTTTATTGTAGTTTTATTTTAACTTTTAGTCGGTTGTGCTCTAGTGAGAAAGATGCTGCACTGAAAATCATAATTTGACTAAAACGTGGCTTTTTCCAAATCAAACGACTTGTCATGCCACACGACTTACAGAACACCAACTAAAAGACGAGTCGACACCGACATCTACAGGCGACTGTCACACGACTCGACTTCCGGCACAGGGGCCATTTTTAAATCATAAACAGAAGAGCGTGGAGACTTTTGCACTATATAAACGCTTTCAAATAATTTTTTATTAATTTTTTTTTCTTAGAAATATTTGCAAACGTCTGATGTCACCGATAATTCTAATGGGATAACTCCATTCCTAGAACGTGTCGAACCCAAGAGTGTAAGGATTGTAATAGCAATGCTGCATTTATAAAAGTACAAAAATTCGTCTTTTCTAGGAAGCCGCCGAATCTATAGCACAACCGTCATTAGATGCAGAAAATTGTAAATGTTATGATATGTCAATAAAAATGGCGCGGCTTAAGCAAAAAGTTAAATTTTTAAAACAATTTCTTACAAACAAAACGAATGTTTTAAAAGCAACAAAGCAAAGAATAAGACGACTAGATAAAAAAATGGAAAAACTACTTCAAGATATCGAAATTCATAAGGAAACAAATGACGAACTTCGAAGGGAATTAAGAATAAATTTAGATCATGCCTTTAAAAAATTATGAAAAAATAATATAGACTGAATAATAAATTTTTTTACGTATTGTTCGAATGTGTATGTTGCAATATCACGGATTAATAATATCCGATTCATTCGGATTGGTATCTGATTTCACAGCGGTCATTATGCTCACTATTAATTTTCTATTACTAGTTATTCGAGTATTGAAGAATGATTGTTATATTTCCGGCAAGAAAATGAATAATTCCTATCGACAATTTTGAGTTTTTTTTCAGCTTCCTATTAGCAGAGCCTGCAAAAAAATGGAGATCCTGGGTGGAGCTGTGAGCTGTCGCACTAAACAGAGTCCGCTGGAGGGCGAATGTTTCCCCACTATGTTTCACGAGGGATTAAAGGTACATAAGCATGCAAATAAGTTAGTTTTCTTTTCAGTTTTAAAACGCATGAATTTACTACCTATCTATCCTAATAGTAAAGTTAATTATTCTAACCTATTCTAAACCATTTAATTTACTGGCCTTCAAAACCCCTCTAAATGAATCTCTACCTTAATTTAACTTTCGGTTTAACCATTTTTCTTATTTTTAGGAAACTATTATGTCTAATCCAGGCAGCAAGCTTCCATGCGCTCGAGTTAGGAAAAATAACAAGAGCTCGCACCATTAATCTAAACTTACTTTAATCGAACTCTATTAATGTATTAAAATCTAGAACTCTATTCTTTTCAAGTCCAGTACTGATCCTTAAAAATTAACATGCAAATAAAAATATCCTATAACTTTATTGGAGAGGACAGATACCCAGCGGGGTCAATTTAGAGGGAAGGCAGTCTGTGGTTGTAGCGACTTGGGTAGCAAGTCCAAGATGTTGCTATGAGCGAAGAGTTTTGAGCTCCAGTCTCCTGATTCCTTCAATTTTAAGACTCGGTGTTTTATGTGAAGGAAGCAGGTGTAAGAGAACAGCATGGACGTTCGTGGGGCATTCTGTCATGGCCCGCTGTTGTCCTTATTTCTGGCTTCCTCTGGACAAGGCTGGTATGGAGGCAACGTTGCGGAAGAAAAGGATGACATTACAGGTCCTCCTCAAGGTTGCTTCCATACCAGCGGACCGTATGTGAGAATTGGACATAAAAACAGGCCTGTGCGCATAAACACAGGCCTGGCTTTAAACCACATCTCTTGCCTAAGGTTTTTTACAGGCGTAGAAAGCTATGCAGGCTTTACTCTTTCTTCGATGTTCAACTCCCTAGATTTAGATAAGACCCAGAATTTTTCCCTGGAGGGTGTGTCCATCCCCGGTTGAAGTTGAGAATTTTCGTTTTCCCAATGAATAGTATTAGTATAGTTTGGCCTGGGTTGACTGCCAGACAGCCTATTTTATTCAGGCATCCTTGAATAATTTCACTAATCACGGTTTGGAAACATTGCTCACACCACTACCACTAGGCCGTCTGCGTATGCTATTACCTTAGATTGAAAACTGAACAGAGTCAAATACATCTTATCAGGACTATAAATAAATTGAGATGAAATACTAAATATTAACGTAAACGAAACTATCTAAGTAACTGCTAATTAGTCAATTCAAAATAAACTGGAATCTTGTTATATCTAGTTAAAGCTTTCCTCATAAAAAACATATTTCTTTCAATAAATTTATAAAGCTTCAAATAACTTGATTTGCAACTGTGCCCATGGTGGATGCAACAAATTAGCAGTTCAACATTTTTCGGCCCCAAAAAAATGGAAATTCTAGCAAATAAACAAACGTTTGTATATGATAGTGTGTGACTAATTTAAATTTTACCACTTAGCAAACATCTGTACTGTTGTTGTCTTTCCTTTGTCTATCATTGTAGTATCTTGTATATTCAAAGATTACATATCACTTACTTACAGCAGTGATAACGAGGTACTATTTATGAAAAATTAGGATATGCAAAAAGATAAAAAAAATGAACTTGGTTGGTAAATATCATTTTGATAAATTTATGTGCAGTATGACAGGAATATGTATATATAATATTTAAACAAGGGAGTGATGATTTATCTCAGGCTTTTCTTGAACTATGATAAGGAATTACAGATTCCAGCACATTTAGTGCCACAGAATCAACATTCATTTCATTCTGTAAGTTAATGATAATTTGGTGTAGCTTTGTAGGGTAGTGAACTTCGTTGAAGCCACCTTTTTTATAAAGAGATCGGAGTTGTTGATCTGTATGCCTCACCATACTTCCCTCAGAAGAGCGCTCCTTCTAGGGGCCTTCTTAAGGGTCATGATGTCATGATGCCAGGCCGAAGTAATGCATTTATGTCATGTGCCGGTCTGGGCTCAAACGTCATAGGGAGTCTGGTACTACTGTCCAGGCCGTGCCTGCTGTGTAACTTTTGATCGTGAGCCTTACGGATGATTGTGCACCCATCTTCCTGCGGCTCAATGGAAGAAATATTCTATTCACTCCCTCGAGAAATTAATTCCATAGAACATCTACAGGGACTAGAGTGTTCGGAAGCGCAAAAACAAACAGCAACAACTTCTGGGCCTTGGTAACTTCCATCAAGAAGAATTTTACCTCTTCCTCAACCCCTCCATTCATCGATGGAAAGGAGGTGATAACAGAAAGCAAATACAAGGCCGATTAATTGACATCTCTGTTCACCTCAAATTCTTCTCTACCCGAATCTGATACGTCACCACCGGTCCTCGATCGCATCACCCATTCAATGGGCGGGATTCTCTTCAGGACCCGTGAGGTGTATAAATGTCTCAAGGAGCTTGACGTCAACAAATCCACTGGCCCCGATAATGTTCCCCCTATGATACTCAATAAATGTGCCTCACCTTTGGCTAAACCTCTGCGCAAACTTTTTGCCTTATTATATTTCTCCGGAGTTTATCCAAACTCTTGGAAACTAGCTCATGTTCAGCCCGTTCCAAAAAAAGGTGAAGCCGATGAACCGTGAAGCGACCCTTTAAACTACCGCCCAATAGCAATAACTTCTGTTCTTTCCAAAATCATGGAGACGATAATTAATAGAAAGCTGATGCAATATTTAGAATCTAACCAAATCATAGACGACAGGCAGTACGGCTTTAGACCGAAAAGATCTACTGGCGACCTTTTTGTGTGTTTGACCGAGCATCTACACCGAAGCATCCATAGTTCCGGTGAGTCTGGTCTGGTTGCTCTAGATATTTCCAAGGCTTTTGACAGAGTATGGCATCCCGCTCTGCTGTCTAAACTCCAAGCTATTGGTATCGACTCAGTTCTTATGAACTGGATTGAGAGCTTTCTTTCTGACCGTTCAATCAAGGTAGTATTGGATGGCGTCGAATCCAACCCACACTCTATCTCGGCAACTTTTTTCCCGCAACACAAGACTAGCCAACTCGGCTCACCCCCTTCACCCTGCAGCCCTCCCATTCACGCACATTACGGTTTAGCAGTTCGTTTATAAATAGAACAACTCGATTGTGGAACTCTCTTCCGCAGTCGCTGTTTCCGAGCTCATATAACATCTCTGAGTTCAAACGCAAGGTTCATCGACACCTACTCATGCACCCTCCAGACCCCTAACCTATCCTTTCTATACTATCCTTCATATCAAGCTTACTTACATTGCACCATGACTCGAACGACATGACGGACTAGTAGTATGTACAAAGGGTGACTCCTAAGCTTCATCGCATCACCAAAAAAAGCGACAATTAAGCCCAAACAAAATTTCCAGACTGCAACACAGGAAGAATGGGAGATGATATCACCGGATATTGATGCGCAAGCGATTTTATGCCGTCATAAGTAGGTAACACAAAATACTGACACTTGTATTTTACATCTATAGGTAAATTTTCTGTTTGTATACAAACTTTTCGCTGCATTTTCCCGGATATTTTCTTCTTCCATGCAAATTGCTTTATTTTTCTTAATTTCCTTTAGTATAAAGTCTACTCTGCTACAAAATATTTCAAATTTTATTACTTAGGAGAATTCCACATCAGAACAGTAAGTCGTAAGTGCATACAAACTTTTAACTCCCACTATACTCGTACTTATATAAATAGTACGCTATAAAGTAATAAAACGGCCACACTGTCTTATCAGATAAGGCGACCAAATTCAGTAGCCAGTGAATGTTAGCTATCGCCTCTTCTTCCTCCTCTCTCTGTTTTTTTTTTCAGTTTTTCACGTGAACTTGATCGAGCCCTCGTTAAGCATAAATGTGCGAATCCGTAAGAAGAAGAAGAGTGAGTTTTGAGTGATCGACGATCCACCAAAAGTAGTCAGTAGAGCGGGCGGAACTAGTAAGCGGAGCAAACACTTGCCGCAGTTCAAAGTGAAACGCAGAACAGCACAGGTGGAGCTCTGCTGATAGTGAATCGCTTTCGCGCGGAACTTATTTCGTTACGGGGAAAAAACTTTTCTGCGGAATTTTCTTCTTATATTTAGTTGTGAAAAAGCTTTGACCGATTACATTGAAATTTGTAAATCTTGTTTTAATACTATATCATATGAATTGTGAGTACAATTTGATATAAGAACAATTCTTGGACAGAGTAAAACAATACAAGTGCGCCCAAAAACGGTGCTGAGGGTTCAGTGGACTATAAAACGTATTGGAAATTTGCCATTATAATATAGTGTTTTATGCTTTTGATTGAATCTACTCCCGCTACGATAGGAGCGCCAAGAACATACTGCAGCCAGCGGTGACTGATCGTGCGACATAGTGGCTTACGGTTCTTGCTTTTCCAACTGACTTCACATTGATAATCGGCAATTTCCCGCGCTAGCGATTAATTCAATTTAATGCAGGCGCGCACTTGTGTTGCGCCAATATCAAATTTGGTCTACTTCAACCGCAACATCACCATAGTATTGGATCGGCGGCGCGCAGCTTAATCCGCATTGCATATCGACTCTCCTTCAATTGGCTACGATCGTGTTTTTTTATGTATTTCTCACCATATGTAATTTCTGTTTGTTGTTTCACGTTCGTGGTGGATTTGTTTCGTATTTATTAAGCATTTTGTTTAGATTTTCGCACTGTGTGAAACTTGAGAACAGGTAATTAAGGAATATTTGATAGAAAAGGTCATTTTTGTTTGGTTCCATTATGTATAAAGAAGAATCAGTGCTGACAATGAAAGGCGGGAGTGTTTTTGTTTATATACAATATGTACATATATAGTTGTGGTTATTATGATCTAAATTTTATGGATCAACAAAGTTTCAACGAGTGTTTATTCTGACTATATCTTTCAATTATTAAGCTTTGTAATAAATATATTTATTTTTTATTTAAAAAAAAGTCACAAGTAACATCAACAAGGGATTGGATATAACATAAAAGTTCTTTGAAATTTTAGTGATAATATTTTAGTTTGATTGAAATATAAACACATGACATCGAATGGAAGCGCTTCCAATTATAGTAATTGTAGTAGCTTTTAGATTCAACATTTGGAACTCACGAAATCAAGATGCATACTATACGTGGTAATCAAAAGCTCGCACGTGTTTGCTTTATATAATAGTGCAGATCGTACCGAATTAGAGCGTAATAGTAGAAATAATTAATTAAGATAAGCAAAGCAGCAGGTAACGGAGTTTTATTAGAGAACAGTTATTCAGTGTAAGATTGAAGAGTTCGTTGGGCTTAAAAATTAAGTACAAATAATATAATAGTTTTGCTTTATTAACATTATTGAAAAGCGTTTGGGTTTTCGTCTGGTGCATGAACTGAATATATGTACATGGTTTTCCAGCTCGAGAACAGGCCACGTATAATGGGTATCTTCAGTATTCGTTTGCGCAGAACAAACTATCCTTTAAATTTACCATTTATAATTGTTGCTATCATTGCAATTTTTAAAGACAGATCCTAGGGTGACTAGGCCTATCGTTCTACTGAATCTGGGGGTTTTACTCGAGATTCCGGCTCCCACACGTGTCTCTGTTTTGGAGCCATACGTATACCAATACCATACTAGTCCATCCTGCGGTACTCCGACTTAAATTTTGACACCTTAAAGGGATGGCAGTCCGATACCATTCCTGTTTCGGGAATCTTTTGTATAATGTTGATTACTATAACATTCGCTTCCACTCACGTTTATGTATCGATTTCTGTACCTCAAGGTGGAGTGGTACTGAATTGAGAGGGGTTTCTCAGTGGTGCCGACGGGAAAGTGAGAATGGCTTCGGTGGGGCAAAACAGCCCATTCTGTCAATTTTAATTATGACACCTATCGCCGTTCTGTACCACCAAAGTAAAGCCTCTTAAGTTACCATGGGCTTTATGATGGTGGTGTTCAGGGCAGTATTTAGCTAAATACTTCCAATTGCTGAATTCTGCAGTGTTGAGTTTTTGAATTCACCCTGTGTCTCTTTCTAGGATTCACATTTTAGTTTGTTTCAATAGAATGGAGCTCGCAGGATGAAGGTAAAACGAGTTCAGATAAGTTCAATCCCACATTTGGCCATTCTGACGCATCATTCGCTTCGAATGATTAACCCGATTCTTTAAAGTCATCCACCGTGGCTGCAGTGGTCACCCATCTTTTCCAATTCATAATGGTCGTGATTGTGCCGTTTCACTACACGGTAAGATCCTAAAACCTTAGGTTTTAATTTCAACCCTGGGCTAAATTGTGCTTTCTGACGCCCTCCTTATAGACACGCTTCGTATTGCTTTGTCTGCTATTCTCCTATATTTGTCTGCTATTCTCCTATTTATCGTTTTTTGAACTCGATCAATGTGCATGTATCACGCGTTTGGCTCCGCGATTGATAATTTGGTTAGGATCGGTATTTATCCTTTCTACCTTCCCCTGGGGACGCCAGTAGTGATTAACGAATATGGTATACCTTCTTACATGCATTTATTTTGAAACAGATTGGGTGTAAAAGCTGTGTGTCGGTCCGTTATTATCCTTCCTGGGTTACCAAAAATAGCTGTAAGCTTCCTCAACCAGTCGGCAACCTTCACGCTTGACGTACTCTTACTGGGGTAAAACCAAAAAAATATAGAAAACGCATCCACTATTACTACTGTGGTTGTACCTTTTCTTAGTTACTCTGATGGGACCTATATGATCTATATGCAATCCTCTTTATCAAAGGGTGTTAATAGTGTTTTGAAGTGTGGAGTTGCACCGCTTTTTCAGTGAGAGGCCCGGACCGGATCCCGGTTATAGAGCGTTTAAAGAAGAAAACGCTGTTTCCCGGCCTTGTCTTCTGCCATTATGCATTCTATGCATCTTTTTACTAATTGGAATACCTTAGCCTTCACTTTACTTTAATAAAAACTAAGACTTGCCGGCCACGTAGTGAGGATGGAGGCCAATCGCATCCTAAAACGGCTTATGGTATCAGAAATTTCGGGAAATAGAACAGTAGAAGGAGAAGATGGGTGACGATTGTTGCAGAGGCAATGCATAACACCCGAAACTGGAGACATGCTGTAAGGGACCATCAAACTTTCGGAAATGTCCTAGAGGAAGCTATGTCAGGAATAAAGTAGGTTTTCCTGATTCTGGCTTCTGTGTTAGCAGCTGAAAAATGCCCTTGCCTGTGAGCAGATCTGGGAATGACAATAAAATCTTCCCCTGCCTCATTTTAGTATCTGAACGATGTGTTATCTGGTAATTATTTGGAAACATGGGCCATCTAGCCACTCTCAGTGGGACATCTTTTTTTCATTATCGTGGCGAAGGCATTGCAGTCGGTGACAATCTTAATCGTCCTTCCCAGAACGTAACTCTCCAGTTATTTAGGGCGTGTACTCAAAAGCGTGAAAGTATTGTTTGTCTGAATTTGCCTTACGACTTGCCTTGCAATACATTGCACTGGATACATTTGTTGATCGTCGTGATCCCGTTGTAAGATATTACCTCCGAATTCGACCTTACTAGCATCGGCTGAATGGCTTTGCTACGAACTTTAAAATAACCTCAGTCCGTATACAATTTCCACATATTCAACTGAGTATAAACAAACCAACTGGACTCGAACTGAAGTTGATGGTAAACGCTCGCTCAAAAGAGAGTAATCAACTGGAATAGTGGAATGCCATTCCAGTGGAGTTTGCACTTCTGCCTTCTGGCAAAAAAAAAACAACAATTTCAAGCCTAAACTGCACATGAACTGGGCTTCAGCCGGTGAAGACACTTATGTTCACAAAATAACAGGGTGCCCCAAAGAAGATTAAGAAACGAAAACTTGATTCCTCATTTAAAAACCACCCTAAGCCAAGGTGCGCACTGAAGAAGGGTGGAAGGGTGGCGATGAAGTGGCGGTGGCAGGGTGATTAAATTGCTAGTGGAGTGGGCGTGGGATGTTGGCAGAATGCTATCGAAGTAGTGTAATACGCACCGAAGTTGTAGGTGCCATACGTGGAATCTATTAACCATATGATTTTTTCAATTAAAATGTGGTCGTCGGACGATGAGAGTCCTCCCTCCTGTGTGTATTTAGTCTTTATTGATTTTTTTTATTGTACAGGTTAATCATTTGTATACATACCTACAAGAGAATTCTCATTGTCTGATGATCATATTTTTATTGATAAAATCATGCGGTAAATCGGTGCCGCGAAGTGGTGCTTGCCACTTCGGTGTGCATTGAACCTCTTCCATGCCATCCCGCGTTCATCCCACTGACATACCACTTGCAACTTTATCACTATGCCACCGCCACTTCAGTGGCTGCTATATATGTAAATATTCTGAAGTAGGCCATTAGTCCCAGAAATCGTTGGAAAATTTTCTTATCATTTGATATAGGAAATCAATTACTTCTTTTGTCCTCTCCTCTGATAGTCGTCGTTTCCGCTAGATATCCGCTGTATTTGCTTATGAAGTTGGGCGCATTATTTTTAGTACCCTACGGGTGTCGAATATCTTAGGACGGCCCTGGTTATTGATGGTGGTTCTGCTTCTCGTTGTCGTACATTTTCTGTTGTAAAGCTGTATTGCCAAATTAACCACTTTTGGAAGCGATTCATGATATGAAAATGACAGTGTGGTTTGTACGAGTTTGATAGGTACTAATGATATTTTCGACACTAAACTATCAAAAAATTCCATTCCTGACATCAAAACAAAGATAGCCTGTGAATTTGAAGCTCAATTGGCTCAGTAGTTTCTTACCCCGTTTATGACTAGGTTGAAAAGTTGAGTCTAGGTTGAGTTAAAATTTCGACCACCGTATATGAATTCGAGTTGAGTTCACTTTAGGTTGAAATAGAGCTGAACTGATATCAAAACATTACCTCAAACTTATGTGTGAAATACTCATTTTTAAATACGAAAATATTCAGAACGAAATAATTTTTTGTTCCTGTGCCCTAAAAAACACCGAACACAAATAAAACAAATGTCACTTCAACCCAATTTCAATTCAACCGAATTATGAGGCGATATTCAACTTCATCCAGGTAGGAGAACTAAGTTGGGTTGAGTGGACCCAGGTTCAATTCGACATCCGTTTATGACTGGGTTGAACCCAGGTTGAACTTGGGTTGAACGTAGTCATAAACGGGGTATCTAACTCTATAGATTTCATGCAAACGAAAATTCATTTTTATATATAGTATACAGGATGTTTGTAACAGGATGTTTTAAAAAAATAAAGGAGAAGTGTACCTTCCAATATTCTTCTTCTTCTTTAACGGCTCTACAACCGGGATCCGGTCCTGGCCTCGCGCAACTGTTCTCTCCACCGGTCCCGATTCTGAGCCGATGTCATCCAGTTTGGCATCCCTAAACTCTGAGCGTCCTGGTCCACGCCATCCTTCCAGCGAAGGTTGGGCCTCCCTCGCTGTCGCACCCCATAGGTCTTACCGCAGAGAACTTTCCGAGCAGGCTCATCTTCACTCATACGAGCTAGATGCCCTGCCCACCGGAGCCTACCGAGCTTTATTTTCTTCACAACATCTATGTCGCGATAGCGCTCGTAGATCTCGTCATTGTAGAGTCTCCGGAATCGTCCTTCCTCACATACGGGGCCAACAATCCTCCGAAGTATTTTCCTCTCAAACACGCCCAAGAGGTTTGAGTGCTTTTTGCTAAGCACCCACGTTTCGGATGCATATGTGAGGACGGGTAAGACCATCGTCTTATATAGTAAAAGTTTAGACGTTATGGTTAGATATTTGGATTTGAAGAGCCTTGACAGACTATAGTAGGCTTTGTTGGCTTTTAGCAGTCGTGCGCGTATTTCTGGTTCCATGCTATTGTCGGCTGCTACTATTGACCCAAGGTAGGTAAATGATTTTACCACGTCAAACTCGTGTTCCGCTACCTTGATTGTGGGACCAATGTTAGGTGTTCTTCCAGACGAGGCCACCATGTACTTTGTTTTGCTTTCGTTAATGTGCAGTCCCAGATTTCCTGCCGCTTGCTCAATCTGAGTGAAAGCTTCTTGTACAGCTGTTGTTGTTCTTCCTATGATGTCAATGTCGTCTGCGTAAGCTAGTAATTGGGTGGACTTGTGGAGGATTGTACCCCTAGATGTCACGCCTGAATCTCGGATCACTTTCTCCAACGCCAGGTTGAAAAGGAGGCAGGCCAGACCGTCCCCTTGTCGGAGTCCATTATAGATGTTGATTGGTCTGGACAGTGTTCCGGATACCTTTACTTGGCTTGACACATTGATCATGGTCAACCTACATAGTCTTGTCAGTTTGTTGGGGATGCCGAATTCTCTCATGGCTTTGTAGAGTTCTACCCTGGCTATGCTATCATAGGCGGCTTTAAAGTCTATGAAGAGGTGTTGAATTGAGTTTTGAAACTCTAGACATTTTTCCATAGCCTGCCTCAAGGTGAAAATCTGATCAGTCGTTGATTTGCCTGGGCTGAAGCCACACTGGTAATGGCCTATGATGTTTCTGGCGTATGGGGCCATCCTGTTTTGTAGGATAGCGGAGAATATCTTATACACGGTACTCAACAACGTTATACCGCGATAATTAGTGCACGCTGTGATATCTCCTTTTTTGTGTACCGGACAGAGGATGCCTTTTCTCCAGTCTTCTGGCATCACTTCCTGCTCCCATACTTGCACAATTAATTCATGAATCGCTTGGTGTAATGTAGGCCCTCCATATTTAACCAGCTCCGCTGCGATGCCGTCTGCACCCGAGGCCTTGTTGTTTTTGAGCCGGCTGATGGCTCTGCTAACTTCTTCTATGCTTGGTGGCGGCAGCATAGCATTGTCATCAGATATTGGTGGAGCCTCCGAATCCTCAGTTAGCTCGCCATTTAGCAATTCATGAAAGTGCTCTTCCCATCGCTCCAAGATGCCTTTGGGATCGGTGATCAGATTACCTTCTTTGTCCTTGCAGTATGTGCAACGTGGTGTGAATTGCGTCATACTGCGGACTCTTTGGTAGAACTCCCGCGCCTGGTGCGGCCGTCGTTCTCTGTACTGTTCTAGCTCACAGACGAGATGTTTTTCCCAGGCTTCCTTTTTCCGTTTGTGAATTCTCTTCTCTTCTTTTCTGAGCTCTTTATAGTTCTCTTCGCGTGCCCGTGTTCTCTGAGACTGCTGCATGGCTCGGTACGCAGCATTCTTACGTTCAGTTGCCAGCTTGCATTCATTATCGAACCAGTCGTTCCGATCTTTACGACTTCTGCCTAAGATGGAATCAGCAGTACTAATGACAGTATTTTTAAGGCGGGTCCAGTTCTCTTCTACGCCCGGCATCTCATCCCCAGGACTTAGGGCGAGTTCTAATGCATGACCGTAGCTGTTTCTGGCCATTTCATTGCGTAGTGCAGCTGTGTTGATTCGAGCCTGATCAGCGGATACAAAGCTTTTCAGCGTTGTAATGCGCTCTCGGAGCACCATACCAACAAGATAGTGGTCCGAGTCGAAGTTGGCACCTCGGTACGTTCGTACCGTCATCAGACCCGAAAGGTGGCGGCGGTCTATCAACACATGATCTATTTGGTTGCGAGTGGCTCCATCAGGAGATACCCAGGTGGCTTTATGGATATCTTTACGCGCAAATCTAGTACTTGCAACGACCAAGTTCTTACTTGCTGCCATCTCTACAACTCGCTGTCCATTGTCATTAGTGTTTTCATGCAAGCTGTGGTTGCCGACATATTGCCTGTATATGGGCTCCCGGCCTACTTTGGCGTTCAGATCTCCCAGTATGATTTTTACATCATACCTGGGGCAGGCATTAAGTTCCCGTTCAACTAATTCGAAGAACTCTTCTTTATCATCATCCGGGGACTCTTCTGTAGGTGCGTGAACGTTTATGAGGCTGATGTTCTTAAATTTACCTCGCACACGAAGGGAGCATAGCCTTTCGTTTATTGCTTTAAAGCCGATAATGGTAGGCTTCATTCTTTTGCTAACCATAAAACCTACTCCTAGAACATTCCAATATACATATATAAATTATTGTTCTTTGAACAGTTTGGACATTTCAAGTATTATTAACGAAATAGCCACAACGTATATGACTCGATTAGAATCGAAACGCGTACGAAATTGCTATGTGAAAAGAAGACAGTGTAGTAAGCTGTAAAGTAAATTTATGCCACCTTCACGATTATTTTTTATATAAACAATACACAAAAATTCAAAATATGCAAGAAGCGTGATTCACACAACCCGTTCACATCGCCAGGCACCAGCAGAACGTTTTCAACATTCCCATTACCTGTTTAAATTAAATGCTTTTTTTTTGTTGTTGAGGGAAGTCTAGATTAGCTGAATATATTGTGATTCAATTCAGGCATTTTTTTTGATTCGATCATTGTTCCTCGTCCCACAATGCCGGCTACTTTAAAGCTTATTGCCATTCTGTTAATATTTCTGTAGTTTATCTACACACAGAACGTTTTTTTTTTTTTTTTTTTCAGATTGTAGGTTTCTAAAAATAAGTTCTAGAATAAATGCGATGATTTACGAAGCCACAAAACTATTACTGCACGTAAAATTAGTGGTGGACTTGGCTTAAAAACATCATTGCCCCTTCTGTGATAGGTGCACAAACTTAAGAGCAGGTGATTTAATGTTCGGTAGCTCAAATTCAGTCATTCTGGATTAGATTGTCGTGCTAGGAATCAGTTTTGTTTATTGCGGATGTTCGGATCGGTTACCAGATTAGTTGTGGAACTATCGCTATGTATGTAATTACCAACGTTCATCACCAAAAAAAAAATTTTACAACAATTACGGATACTGTAATTGAATTGACAGTTTGACGTATGTATATGATGCTGGTGGATTTCGTAGAGTGTATTGACTAGTGAGTTTAATTGTGAACAAAATATCGTGAAAGATTGTTGATTGCGCACTTATATTACTACGCATGCGTTGTTTACTAATTTTTTATTTACGGTGTTAGCAAAATTTCAAGGTTATTTATTGTTGTATGCCGATGTCCTTTCTCGATTGAGGATAGAGCTAGTTTTTTTTTAAATAAATTGCAATCAATTGCAAATAAACACATGCACGTATTTTCATATATTTTGTGCATATCCACAACAAGTGACTAGAGCTGATTCCTATCGAAAGTAATATTTTTTTTTTTAAATTCCAGGGCTACCTTATGCTGACCCAATTTAGGACTACGTATTCTGCAAATACATAGAGTTCGATCTTTCGGACGAAGCTCTTTTAGTGAAGACGGCCGCACCTGAGCGGGGCTCAGAAGCTCTCTGATAAATGATCTTATTCTAAGCCAGATCATTGCGGGACCTTTACGGAGAAAATAGGCCTTCGCCTCCCATGCACAGTCAGCATTCTGGGTTCTGAAACAATCCTAGATTGCGGAAGTGATTCCAGTCAGTCTCATTGCCCTTGAATACCCCAGTGTCCAGGAATCAAGCAAAGCGAGACTTTATTTTTTCTGGCCAGGCTCTGGAGTTCGTGAAAGCTCCCTGCAACTACATACTATGGAGTAAAACTTCCACTATTACTTCGTTTATGACTAGGTCGAAAAGTTGAGTCGAGATTGAGTTGAAATTTCGACCACCGTATATGATGTTGGGTTGAGTTCACTTTGGGTTGAAATAGAGTTGAATTGATATCAAAACATAACCTCAAATTTTTGTATAAAATTCTCATTTATGGATACGTAAAAATTTAGAACGAAATAATTTATATTTCCTGTACCAGAAAAAACATCGAACACAAAACTAACGCCGAATGCGGACTTCACGGATAGTAAATAAACAAGACAAATGTCACTTCAACCCAATTTCAACTCAACCCGCGTATATGAGCTGAAATATCAACTCGATCCAGGTAGGAGAGCTGAGTTGGGTTGATTGGACCCAGTTTCAACTAGACTTCTGCTTATGACTGGGTTGAACCCGTGTTGAACCTGGGTTGAACCTAGTTATAAACGGGGTATATGATAATACCTTGATGGCAGCTTGACTATCGCTTGACTGTCCGAAAAAATTGTTATGTTGTCGCCCTTAATATTTCTCTCAAGGTTGAGCCTAGCGCAGGTCTCAATGGCATGCATTTCTGGATAACAGAGGGCTATCTTCCATTGCAATCGAGACACCAGCCCCTGCATCTTGTTCCATTTTTGACCCATCGTTGAACTAGTAGAGGTTTCTTGAACTCCCAGGAAGTATGAGTTCCTTCCACCCCGCGCGATCTGGAATAAACGCTCTGGATTCCTTTGGAACCGCAGTTCACCTACTGGAATGTTTGGAATACCGCTGCGGATCCATATGTCCTTTTGCTGTATTAGGTCAGTTCGATAAGATCTGGAGGCTCAAGATACTTATGGCGGCGGATTTTCATATTTTCGGAGATGTGCAGTAGAGTCAGTCCAATGATTGCCTCTGTAGCAGGGGCAGTGGGACAGGTCTTCTACTAGTATTAGCAGTGCACAATTGCAGTGCTTGCTACTTTAAGTAAAACGTGTATTTTGTTGAAAAATAATCGCAATATTCCTTCGGGTTTCGTTTATTGACTATACTTATGTAGATCAGCTGCACCCCATCGAAATAGGCCAACGTTTATAGGTCATGTTTAAGTGTATTTAAACTACAATAGCTATACAATTCATAACCATATGTGATCGATATAAATGGCCATTGAAACAATGAGTTGTTGTGAAGTAAGACATTTTTATTAAAAAAAAAGTGTCACAGGGTCTGCTTCAAGATCTTGTCCATATAAAATTAAGGTTCTGTAATGTGACCAAATCAGAGAAGAGTAAGAATTAAAAGCTTTGGAGATTATGACATTACCTACATATCACATTAGGGTTTTAAAGAGTATTTACATATTTATATCTTGAACTAGTTTTTTTCGTTTTTTGAGGAGGTCTTTGTAGGCACTGAGACATATTTGGTATATTGTGCCAACCCCGTCATTAAAACCTTCGAGGTTAAGGCTTTTGATGAAGCCTCCCAATAATACAGCAAATGGTCGGCAGAACCGACAGCTACAATCACTTATCAGCCCTATTGTGCTTAAATATGGCAGTCTGTGAAGTTCTGTCATACCGGCAGGTAAATTGCAAGCGGTGGAGTGATTTCCCTGTAAGAACCACCTCAATATGTTCGTCTGTAAGTTTGTCTATAAGACACCGAGCCGGCGCGGCGCTTGGGTCTTTTGCGCCCTTGATGATGTTGAGCTTTGTCACAATGTCATTTTGCGCCTCATCAACCCTTCATATTTGTATCGCAGTGAAGGACAAGGCACGGAAAAGGCACGAACACTCGACGGATGCGAGGAATAATTTTCATGTTTTGCGCAAAAGCCAATAAAATTGGTAAACATGGTTATTTTACAAAGAGGCTGGCTGTTGACAGGTTTTGGTTAGATGAATAAAAAATCGGTAGGATCCTGTTAGCCGGTGGGATCCGTTGAAGTTTTTTTGCGTTGCAATTTTACATATCATGCTTTTTTCAAATCGTAACTTCTAAAATTGTGCCCCTGTCCCCTGCACCGGGCGCAGGTGCACCATTTGCACCTATGAAAGCGCCGCCCCTGATAAGACACCGTAAGATATGTTACCTATAGTTGCAACCAAAGTAGTAGACAGAAGGTCATACACATTGTGATTAGTTATGAAGGCCTGAATCGTGTTGCCTGCGCTGTCGCTAGTCCCTTCGCCGGTAGATTTTCTTGGGCAGGATTTCAGCTCACTTGATGGTGAAGTGAAATTCCTTAAATTGTTGGCTGTTTTTTTGGGTATTGTCGTGCAGTGATGCGTGGTGATTTCGCTTGCATTTGTTGTTGGAAATACAATTATGAAAGACGATCTGCTGACTTGATGGTGTTGAGCTTTGTAGGCAGGACACCTTTCAACCTAATGCTTCATTTCACATCTGTCTCTCCTCATAATGTGGCATGATGTTACCTTTTTCTTGGCACTCGTAGGTCTAGCTTATACATTTCTAGGAGTGATTGTCTGTACAATAGATTCAAAAACCTTCAGCCGAGTATTTAGAAATGTCATGAATTATGTGGGGCCTCGGGAGTCTAGGGAGAAAGACGTCTGACTATCATCTCAGATGTCTTGGGCTCGAATCCCGGCAGCACCACGATCCTTCGCCTTTCCCACCTACATAACTTGCCTTCATTCTTCTTCCCTTTTTACATTCCTGATTCCTCCTGTCATAGTTTTCCTTAGCCCTTCCACGCTCCACCAAGCGCATGTCATCGGTTGGTTGATGAGATTCAACTCGTTTCAGGAGGCATAACACTCCACCGAGATGTTTCTCGATGCCCTGATGTCAGAGTCCTGATAGATTTTTGACGTGACAACGTCTATTAAATCGGTTTACGATAGAACGCGCGTGTAAAAATGTCCCGCACAATGTCCCGCACACAAAAAAAATCATATCTCCGCCCCCATACATGTTAGGGGGGTGGTTAATGGCTCAAAATTTTCGTTAATTTATCCTCTACACGGGAAAAATACATTCATTCACCTTATTGACGTGACAACGTCTATTAAATCGGTTTAAGATAGGACGCGCGTGTGAAAATGTCCCGGACAATGTCCCGCACACAAAAAAAAAATCATATCTCCGCCCCCATACATGTTAGGGGGGTGGTTAATGGCTCAAAATTTTCGTTAATTTATCCTCTACACGGGAAAAATACATTCATTCACCTTATTGACGTGACAACGTCTATTAAATCGGTTTAAGATAGGACGCGCGTGTGAAAATGTCCCGGACAATGTCCCGCACACAAAAAAAAAATCATATCTCCGCCCCCATACATGTTAGGGGGGTGGTTAATGGCTCAAAATTTTCGTTAATTTATCCTCTACACGGGAAAAATACATTCATTCACCTTATTGACGTGACAACGTCTATTAAATCGGTTTAAGATAGGACGCGCGTGTGAAAATGTCCCGCACACAAAAAAAAATTTGCTTCGAAATATATAATTTATTAATTGAGAAAATAATACAAAACGTAATAACAGACGTTGTCACGTTCAAATTAATAGACGTTGTCACGTTAAAATACGGACGTGATACTTCACATCCAAGACCATTAATTTTTTTACAGATTGCGACCTCTCTTATATCTAATCCAAGCCAACTAAAGGGTCGCGACCCCAAGGGTGAGAAACATGGTTTACATGACCCCAATCAGCGCCGGCCCTAGCCTTTGTTGAGGGTGGAGCGAGATTGTCTTTCGGCGCCCTTTCTTCGACACTTTCACTTCACATAAATTGTATTTCCAGTTGTCCTAGATAAAACTTCGGCTATCGCCTCCAGAAGACTTCCTTGCACGGTAACTAGTTGTTTCGTGGTCAGAAGAGTCTCCGGATTGTTAGTCGCAAGCACGCCAATTCTGACACTTTCCGCTATTTAGCTTTAGAGTCGTTCTAGACTTCATTATGGGTGCGTCCAACTTTTCTGAAGGCTTTTCAAACCGTATGGCCAAAGCCTTCGCTCTTTTCGCCGGGTTATAATGCCCTAGAGAACATCCAGATGATTTAACCCTCTTCTTATTAAAAAAATCGGTATCCCTTTCTTCCTGAGGGGCCACGCAGACCCTACCAGCCTCTACATGGGAGTAGCTAGCTTCCAGATATCGCGTAAAACGTTTTCGGGCTGCGCCACCCCGTCTTCTGAAAGCGGTCGTTTTTTTTGAATCGCCACTCCGATTTGGTGCCCTTACTTCCGCAGGAGATCTAAGGAGATCTCCCAATGACGCAGTGATCTCAACGTACTCCATCCCTGGGTTTACGGACTCAGACTGCCTTCCCTGAAGAAGAATCCCGAAAACTCTCCTTCACTAGGATCACATTCGACACCTTGAAGCATGGATCCAAAAATATCTAACTGGCCTTGTAGTTCGTTCTTTTGGGAGCTGTGGGAGCCCCAGAAATGTTTGGAGCGTTAAGAAGCGCTCCATCTTCAATAGTTTTTTTAAGGTAATTTTATATTGATACCACGAGCTCGGCGAGAAAGGTCGGTGCAGAGCTCCGTATCATCAATGGAAGGCTAATTCAAACCGAACTTCGCCTGGTATCTGCAGTCCATCGTTAGTAGTACATTCACGCAGTACCATTCATAAGTTCAGCACGAATGTTTACGGTTTTACGGATTGCGGTTTTTATCGAGTTGAGATCCGCCGTATTCAGTCTGCTCCATGGACCTCGAGCAGGATGTGGCCTAAGGCCATGTACGATCGGTCTTGGAGTCAGTGCTCCCTGCTTGTACCGTGTTCGAGTCAGATCGATGAGTACATAGACTTGGCTAGCTACAAACAACGCCCTCAAAAAGTGCCCTCAAACTTTATTTTTTGCTCGAAATTGTTTTTCGCGTCCATTTTGGCGCCCCTTACCACCTGGCGCCTAGAGCGAACACTCCGCTCGCTCTACCCTAGGGCCGGCGTTGACCCCAATTGACGGGAAAACATGAAAATACATGTACAAGCATTTATTTATTATTTATTAGTATTTTTTCGCCATCGTCGACCGAATTTAGAATTATAAACCTATAAAATTGTTAGGAGCTATATTTTAAGCGAAATTCACCTTTATAATTGGTTGTGAGTAGTCTTTCGTGAGAAATGCAGCAATAAACATTAAAATTTCTTTTCTTTGTCTTCATAATAAAAAGGAATTAAAAAATTAACAAACTAAGGTGGCATTTCTTGCAGCATCCAATAAAAATAAATCATCAACTTCCTCTGATTGTGATCTCGCATCCATCCTCCTTAACTGGCACGATATGACCAATATATTTCAGTCTGCAGTCGCTTCCTATGTCAAAAGCGATCTTCAGTTAGTTTACTATGTGAAAAGAGGTCTTAAGAAATTCCATCAACAACAAAAAAGCAATTTTCTCTGCCCGAAATTACACTTTCAATTTCGCTTATTACCTTTTTTGTGCTCCGTGCCGTTGCAGACGAAAATAACTCGTTTTTTGGTGTGGAGTTCAATCGGCTCAGAAGATTCTTCTACTTTTACAAATACGGCATTATTTCCAGTTTCAGAGCCGTTCATGCCCAATGCTATGCTATTCATTTTTGAGGGTGTCATTCTGGCTTGAATAAGTGCGTCTTTTTTAGTTTTCTTGTTGTAATCAGGTTCGCGCGACTTTTGTAAATGTTCATCAAGTGACTCAGCAGATTTCGGACCAAGCAACAACAGCTCCACCATAGATGATGTTCCATTAATGTGGGTTGTTGATTTTTTGTTTTGGCTCAAATCAAACATCAGAAAATATGCCTTTGGTGGCTCATTTAATAAATCTCTTGGTCGAGAGACGCATTTCAATAATCACCAAGAATTTCATTTAAGATAAAACCAATTTCAATAATCACAAAATTAATACGACAGGAAATAAAGCGTCGCGTGAAAAGTCTTTAAACGATTAACGTACCGAAAGCAGCGCTCGTGGCATTGACATGATTCATGTGGAAATAATAAATAGGCCATTTATTTTATTTGATTAAAGCGTCGCTGTTTACATTCCATATGGTAATTTATCTAGTGATTTAAGCTGGTTTAATTCTTCAATGTTCTAATTGACGTTTTCACAAAACCACCTTGTGCTTGTTGGAGAGTGAAAACTTGCACAGTTTAAGTAATAATTTAGAAATGGAGTAATGACCTTTTGCAGGTGCTTCATTCGATGGTTAAATGTAATTTACAGTTTTTATTGTAATTTACAGATCTAAGCTCAGGAATTTATTTTACTACCAGTCCCCGTTGAAGGATATGGCTATGATCTCTTTGAACTCTTGACTCGAAAATACTGACCGTGAAAGTGTGTGACACAATCGAGTTATTCTATTTATGAACGAAGGGAAGCTGTAGGCAGAAGGAATGAGCCGAGTGGGCTTATCTGCTGTTGTGGAGAGCGTTTATCTCATTGTAACAATCCATATGATAGGTTCGGTTGAGTTAGGTTAAATATGGCTGAGCTGAGTTGGTTTAAGTTCATGTACTTATGCCAAAGGGAAATGCTCATTGTGATGCCATAGTGGTCCCACTTTAAACCTGATGTTCAAGCCTTGTTTCTTCGCTAAACTATCTCGAGGAAGTAATGAATCTTCTAAGTTGCGGGATCCCAATCTTCAATCTTTATCTTTGTACAGGCTTGCTGTGCATCAGAGAGTTCTTTGGTTAGTATGGTCTGCCTCAGATATATTTCGATTAGCCTTTATAAGAGAAAGGTTGATAGGCTAATTGGCCTGAAGTCCTTGGGTGTTGCGTGGGAGGCTGGCGAAACCACCAACAGGTTTTGGAAGCCTCTTTATACGGTCTGGTCGGACAAGCTTTATTAAAGGCGTAAGTGCATTGTTCTGTGAAAGTGTCCACAATGTTATCGAGTTGTGCCTGGTTTTTGGGAATACAGGGAGGCTTAGGGCAAGGTTCTTTGCGTTTAGTCTAGTATAATAACCCCAGTTTGTCTTTCTGAGTTTTTTTATATTAGAAGGGGTGGTTAGTCTAGAGTTCTGCAGTTGAAACTTTCATCACCTACCATAACCAGGACCGTGGTAGCATCGGTGTATCTTACCAGGTCCTGAAAATCCATGCGGCTAGATTAAAAATATGAGGGCTAGATAAAAACAGGCCATCCTGAGTTTCTTCTAAAAACTCTAGGTCGACCACAGTAATGACTCCGTTTCAAAATTGAGGGAGAAAAAAGGAGCTTATATCACCTCTGACCAGAATACTTGCTCTGGGTTACCCCTTACCTTTGCTGTAGAAGACATTAAACTAAGGTGTCCTTAAGCCGCAGATCCTTTTACCAGCGATCCATGGCTCTTGGACTAGGGCAACGTCAACTTTGCCTGATTCCAGGCGAAGCAAAGGCGCAGCGGACGCTGCTTTACAGTGTTGCAGGTTAATTTGAATCACCTGCACCATTTTTCTTGTGTTTTACTTCGATGACAGTCACCTCCGCTTCTTCGTCGCTGGAGATGACCTTGTCGCTGTCGGAATTGAGGAGTTGGTGCTCCGTGTACAGGCTGCAGACGGCTCTGCTCAACACGGAGTCTGTCGATGCATCAACTTCGACCTGAGCTGCGATGTCGTCATCAGCCCATGGTGCATGTCGTCAGAGCCCATGGTGCAGGCCACTTGGTTCACTACGGCTTCCATGTCTGTTTTGTAGAACTTCAGTTCGATCTATTGGAAGCCGTAGCTCACGACGTATTTTTCCTTAGCCAGCTGGTTCAGGCATTCTTCATTTAGTAGCAGAATAACTGGCATTGTGGCCGTGTTAGTCTGCTCCGTTTTGATAACCTTCCATTTATCTGTGTTGATTTGAGGATTGAAGGCTTTAAGCATGGTGAGTATTTTCTCGGGCTCCGATGGAGCCACCGGAAACCATGCTCTGGCCCTCGGACGTGAAGGTATGTCACCGGCATTAACCGCTTTGAATCAGGCGCTTGGGTAAACTTCCCCGACTCTAGCTACCGCTGTACAGCTCTGCGGATCTTGTGCTGTCGCAGGCCGTTAATTATATGCATAAGGCATAAGGGGGAGGTCCAGGGTTGTCCCTCAGGATCTCCATAGCCACTTTAGCGAGGGCGCCATGCTCCACCGGCATTGGTGCTTGGGGATCTTCCCATTTTCGTCATTCATGCTAATCATTTTGTGATCTTTTGCTACTTCTGCGAAGGATATCACTTTGGTTCCGTGCGTCTTGGACTTTTTGCGGACTGGATTGTGGATATTGGTTTCTTCCACCGATCGTTGGGGTTTAAAGGTGCACCTCTAAATCGCTCTAGCGTGAAGTTTGGGATGATTTGCTTTGCCCAAAAATGATCGATTTGGTGGCCAAGCGGCGAAGGATTCTGCTGGCTAGGCGGACTTCTTGATGACCTGCCTTTGTCGGGTTAGGTCTAGTTAGATTTTTGGCCCTTCCGCAGACCATTCGCTCCTCTGGGCAGCGACAGCGCCACAAGGGGGAGCAGATTTGCTAGTGAACGCTTGAGGAGCCTTCTTTCGAGAGGTGGAATCTGTGCCTCCACTCGGTTTGGGTTGGCTCGGGGGTACCGCAGCCCTGTTTTTAGCGGGATTTGTGGTCCCTTCTGGTTTTCGTTTAGGGGAACCGGACCCCTTCATAATTAACTCCCACGTGTAGCGGAGAAATGTGTCCCATCCGCGCAGAGATTCGGAGTACCCGGGTAAGGCTGGTTAGAACCGGAGATCGCCAGGTATCCGGAGCACGCCGTTCACGACTGAGTTTTCTTTAATCTAAACCTTGATCCAACCCAGAGGAATGGGGGTAGGGAATAGGAAGCAGGGAAAGAAAAGGAGTTGAGCATAAGGTTAGGGAGGACGACTGTCTGTTACATTCGATTGAGAACGCATTGCCCAAGGTGAACTCGTCACGCGTACCATATGATACTAGACAAAGTTTTGGCAGGTCTGTCACATACAGATACAGCGGCTTAGGGGGTCGCAGCGACAAGCTAGAGAGCCCTTTCTGCACTTTATCTGACCACACTAAGATGTTTTTCGAAGACTCATTAATTAATATAGAATGCAGCGTTTTACACTCACATCACTAGTAGTGATGAGCAAAAATGGTCTTGTTCTTGCAGTCTTGTCTTGTTCTTGCACTTTTAGCAAGAACAAGAACATGACTTAGTTATGCTTGCAAGAACAAAACAAACTGCGCAAGAGCAAGACAAGACTAGATTAGTCTTCTCTTGCGTTTGCTTATCACTACTCACTCACTACACTGTTATCCAGGGAACTCCAAACGCAGGTGTGGCTGGATTTCATCAAACTACTTTAAATAATATAAACAAATAAAGCGTCGTTTTCAAGTTGCTGTTTTATTTCTATATTTGTATTTACAATGTAGTAAAATTTTGTTTTTGTAAATATTTTTTAACTAATGTATTTTTTAAAATTTATTTTTAGATTCACCAATCACCAAAAAATCAGCGTGGTTCTGAAATAAGGCACAAATACAAAACACAACCACCAACAAAATGCCGATGAAGGATTGGCTTCACCGATTTCAACCAGTCCAACTTTACGTTGTTCTAGTATTTTCAATCGTTTACTTTCTAGTTCAACTATTCTTAAGTCACATCACGCATGCTCTAACGCTTCTGGTTGACTCGTACCATATGCTCTGCAATATAATCGCTTTAACAGGGTGTATTCTTACGATTAAGGTAGGTTAAGGTCACACTATCTCACTTTTTGAATTTTATGTGTTTTTTATTCCCAAAAAAATTTGCATTTTTTATTACAATTTTGACACTGCTACGAAATATATGTACATACATGATCGAGGCCTAAAATGGAAAGATGGATGCAATGAATCAACTTGTTCCAATAGTACAAAAAATTGTCATAGCACTATATTTGTGCACGTTTTGAATTTGGCCCGTGTGCGAGGCGAAATTAGTCGAATTTCTAATGCCGATAATTTATTATTTATGCAATTTTTTTTGGTAATATGGTTTCGAGCTTGTATTGACCCAGAAACTTTTATCTTATTACTTTTATTTTTGTTTTTTCCTGATCTACTTGAGTTTATTGTAACATAATCAAAGAAAAGCCTGCAGCCCACTCCAGTATTTATGTATTAAGCCGAAATTTGATTTTTCTTGTGTATATATCTCCCTTCATGGTTTTTTAAGCATATCAACATAACAAGATAAATATGTATCATTCATGATAATTAAATCCTACGTAGGAGAAGAAAGTTTCCGGTTCTTTTATATATCGACTCTTTCTGTTCATTTTGGGCTGATTTCTTGTATTACTTCTCCTATAAGAAATTTTATCGAAAAACCTTTCTTTATGGCACATGAATAAATTAAAATTTAAATAGTTTACACATAGATATTTTTATGAATCAAAAGAAAGAAACAAGCTTGCTAATATATTATTAAATATGAAAAAAGATCACTGTTTTTTTCGTCGGTGGAAAAACATATCTGATAAGAAATATTTGTTTAATGTGTTTTATTTTAACGAAAGTTAGGTATTTGTTGCAATTCGGGTCAAGCCTTATTAGACATTAAGAGTTTGAGCCAGCACATCGTGTGGGCATATATTGTCGTTAGCCACCTTGACACTTGGGCCTGTGCTGAAATTCGTATTTTCTGTCATATGAAGTGAAGCTAATAGAGGGGTGTGCTAATAGTCGTTTCTTGTCGTGTCTGTGTCGTTTAAAATCAGCTGACAACTTATTTGGTGTCGTTTTGTTTTAACTTTTAGTCGGCGTGTTGTGATTTAGTGAGAAAGATGCTGTACTAAAAGTCGTAATTCGACTGAAACTTCATCTTCTCCAACTCAAACGACTTGTCATGCCACACGGCTTTCAGCACACCAACCAAAAAACGAGAAGACATCGACAATTACATGCTACTGTCACACGACACGACTTCCAGCACAGGCCCCTTTGTTGACCGGTGACGAGTTAACTCGTCTTGTCATGCGCAAACGTTGTTGACCGGTTAACTCGTCATTGCACTTGCATTATCTATTTATTTCAATTTACGAAACCTATGGCTTTATAGAATATCTCCAAAGCTTTGCGCATTGTGTTTAGTCATGTCGGCTTTATAATAAATGCTTTTCTGGAAAATTAGGTTTTTACGACAATTTTAGAAATTCAAAAATTTCAATCATGGCGGAACGAAACGGCGAAGAAAGTTTCAATAAATGACGGATACTTTATCTGATTGTCCGATCTGTCTAGTTGTTATTCACCCCCGGAAGCGATATTCAACACCACCTCTATGCTCAGCATCCTGGAAAACGGGGGAGGGGGTGGTAATCTGATTGCGGCTCAACATATTTACAGGTTAGTCCGATTCACACATGCTACTACCTCCATCTTCAACTACAAAATAATAGCCGATGACATGACATAGTTTCTGTGTAAAATTGCCGGTCAACAAAGTGTTAACACGCGCCCATTGTTGAAAGCACCTTATCTAAGAAAGCATCCAAAGTGATCTTGAATTCAAGGGATTTCTCAATGACCACTACCAGGGAGTGGAGAGCAATGTCTACCGATTTACCTTTTCTGTAGGCATGCTGCTAGGGAGAAAGCAATTTTCTATCAATGCTTTGCTTAATATAAATCTCCACAAGTCTTTCGAGGATCTTGAGGAGGAAGGATGTAAAACATAAAGGTCTCAAGTCCTTTGGATTGGTAGGAGATTTTACCCGCTTTCGGAATGAAAGCCACCTTTGTTACCCTCCAGGACGTTGGAATGTAGCTTAGGTGAAGGAAACTCCTTTAGATTCTTACAAGCCAGTCCAGATTTAGGTCACTGACTTTACGAGTTTTAATAGGGTAAATTCCGCCCGCTCCAGGTGTTTTATAAGGCTTAAAACCCTCTATGGGCCATAGGAGTAAATCCCTGTTTATGAGTCTGTCGATAGTACCTAAATTATATTCACTAGTTGGGCTGCCAAACCCTGTTTCTGCCGATGCAGCAAGAGATGTCGAGCCAGGAAAGTGGGTATCGAGCAGGAGTTTCAATGACTCCTGATTGCTTGTAGTCCATGAACCGTCTGCTAGTTGAAGAAATTTTTGGCACATTTGGGTTTTAGATAGAATCTTTCTAAGTTTTGCGGTGTCCGAAAAGGTTTTACAGGCTCCCTCTTTGACTTACGCAGTTCCTACTTGAACTCCCTGAGACACCCTTTATAATTGTCCCAATCCGAATCCAAGTTAGACCGTTTGGCTTTTTTGAAGGCCCTTCTACCTTCAGACTTACGGCGCCACCAGATTGCGCCAAAGGTCCTAGCGACTGCTTGCTAATTACGAGTGTAACCGCTCAGTCGTCACTCATAACGACCTTGAGTTCAGCGCCTGGCCATCCTGGGTTCTGGATATTTCTATTTTGTAGAGATCGGCAGGTCTTTGATTGGCACATGCGATAAGATTCACGCGGCTCTGATGCCATCCGCCATCGCGACAGTAAGACACTGTGCCAGGATACTCTTGAAGAATTGGGAGGAAGATCGCCAATTTTCCTCCATTTATCAGGCAGAATGGAGCCGTCTAGATCGCTTTCGTCGATAACGGCGATCACGATCTGATCTTTTAAGACTTGGCTATATGTAGGTCTTATTGTAGTAGGAGGATTGTTACTTTTCCTACCACATCTTCTCAGATAGCCAAGCAGCTCTGAAAGCCCTACGCTCTTGCGCAATCAGCTCTAAAATTATCTTTGAATGTCGCAGATCTCTTAACGAGATGCCTCAGCAGTTCAGGACCCGCCTTGTATGAGTGGCGAACTGGCTAGGAGAGGTACGACCGGCGCTCTCCTCCCAGGAAAGAAAAGGGTTGGTATGCCTTAGGCCACTCTTAAATTTCGATGCACCGTGTCCTTTTATGATCTCAGGCGGAACACCTCACTAGTGAGCCTCGGAGACAACACCTCTCAGCTATAGTGGGAGTGCTGACCGGACACTGTCTGCTAGCGATGCATGCGAACCGCTTAGATCTTGAGACCTACGATTTTTGCAGAAGCTGTAATAATCCGGACGAGGAGGAAAGTTTACTACATCTCCTCTGTCTCTGCCCAGCCCTACGCAGAAGTAGACTAACCACATTTGGTGAGCTCTTTCTAAGCACGCTTGCGGAGATCTCGAAGATTGGGATCCCGCAACTTAGAAGATTCATTTCTTCCTCGAAATGGTTTAGCGAAGAAACGACACTTGAACATCGAGTTTAAAGAGGGGTCACTATGGCATCACAATGGGCGTATCCCTTTGGCCTAAGTGTATTAGCTCAAACCAGCAGCTCAGCCATATCTAACCTAACCTAACCTACTCGCTTAGCCTCAGCGTGATTTAGTTCCTCAAGGGACCTCTGACGCTTTGGTGTTGAGTTGCCAGTTTGCGAAGTGTGCTCGCTGGCAATCTTCGTCGCCCAGTTTATTGAGGCTTGCTGCCTCTCGGTGATTTCATCCTTCGCAACTTCGGCTAATTGCTGGTTTCCAGCTAACCACCGCCGACATAGCCTAATATTACCCCATGGCACACAACACCCACCACCGGCAAGGTGTAGGTACCCGGCTAGCGCCATAACAGACAGGTAGTATAAAGGGCGACGCTTGAGCTAACACTGTCACATAAAAAGAAGACAAACTCGGGAAATGCCGTATTACACCATATCATAAACAATAAATTGATAATTGATTTGAACTACCACTCAAATCTCTGAATAAGCCATGTTATTGTTTTTTTTATCTCCCCCAATTCTAGTATTCTCTCAAAACACGTGAAAAAACAGGTAGAATAGTTAATGGTTTAACAACACGCCTTTTCGGTATAAAACGAAGCCAAAAAAGATTGTTATAAAAGAATGCGATCGT